>NC_069402.1:37828144-37846247 GCF_026875155.1 Cherax quadricarinatus
AAACGAATGGGGAGCCTTTAACTGAGCTATGTGTAGAAAGAGGTTTGGTAATAAGTAATACATATTTTATGAAAAGAGGATAAATAAAAATACAAGGTATGATACAGCACATCATGAAAGTAGTTTGTTAGATTATGTACTGGTGGATAAAAGGTTGATGGGTAGGCTCCAGGATGTACATGTTTATAGAGGGGCAACTGATATATCAGATCATTATCTAGTTGTAGCTACAGTTAGAGTAAGAGGTAGATGGGATAAGAGGAAAATGGCAACAACAAGCAAGAGGGAGGTGAAAGTGAATAAACTAAGGGAGGAGGAAGTTCGGGTGAAATATAAGCAACTACATGTATTGGCAGAAAGGTGGGCTGGTGCAAGTATGAGTAGTGGGGGGGTTGAAGAGGGTTGGAATAGTTTTAAAAATGCAGTATTAGAATGTGAGGCAGAAGTTTTATGGTTATAGGAGGGTGGGTGAAAGAGGAGTGATTGGTGGAAAGATGAAGTAAAGGGTGTGATAAAAGAGAAAAAGGTAGCTTATGAGAGGTTTTTACAAAGCAGAAGTGTTATAAGAAGAGTAGAGTATATGGAAAGTAGAAGAAAGGTGAAGAGAGTGGTGAGAGTGCAAAAGGAGAGAAGATGATAGAGTGGGAGAGGCACTGTCAAGAAATTTTAATGAAAATAAGAAAATTTTTTGGAGTTCAACAAGTTAAGAAAGCCTAGGGAACAAATGGATTTGGCAGTTAAAAATAGAGTAGGGGATTTAGTAGATGGGGAGATGGAGGTATTGGGTAGATGCCGAGAATATTTTGAGGAACTTTTAAATGTTGACGAAGAAAGGGAGGCGGTAATTTCATGCACTGGCCAGGGAGGTATACCATCTTTTAGTAGTGAAGAGCAGGATGTGAGTGTGGGGGAAGTGCGTGATGCAATACGTAGAATGAAAGGGGGTAAAGCAGCTGGAACTGGCGGGATCATGACAGAAATGTTAAAAGCAGGGGGGGGGGGAGGGGCAGTGTTGTAGTGGTTGGTATTTTTTTTTTAATAAATGTATGAAAGAGGGGAAGGTACCTAGGGGTTGGCAGGGAGTGTGTACAGTCCCTTTATATAAAGGGAAGGGGGACAAAAGAGATTTTAAAAATTATAGAGGAATAAGTTTACTTAGTACAGTGGTCCCTCAATAATCGTCCATAATCCGTTCCTGGAAGTGGGACTATTATCGAAATAGACGATTTTCGAATCAATTTTCCCCATAAGAAATAATGTAAATGCAATTAATCCGTTCCTGACACCCAGAAATATTAAAACAAAAAAAATTTTTACATGAAATATACATGTAGTACATAAACAATACAGTGGCACATGATGAATTAAACATTAACAGAATAACACTTACCTTTATTGGCAATTCTTCTTTGTGTATGGAAGACTGAAGGAGGAGACAGATTGGATGATTTACTGTTTGGAAGGGGAATCCCCTTCCATCAACACCTCGGGTACCAATTGCTTTTCTGGGGTTACTTCTCTTCTCTGTTTCTTAATGCCACTAGGACCACCTTGAGTCACTGGAGTCCTGTCTCGCAAAAAAACTGTCCAGAGAGCTCTGTTTCTGGCATCTCTTTAAAACTTCCCTAAAATGGGCCAAGACTCTGTCACTGTACAAGTTGCCGATATGGCTTGCAACATCCTTCTCTGGGTGATGCTTCTCCATAAATCTTTCCATCCTACCCCACATTTCAAAAATCTCCTTAATTTCTGAAGAAGGCACCTTCTTCCATCTCTCATTCCCCCACCTGGGCCAGCAAGATTCTGAGCTGCGATCTGTTGCTCTTCCTGCTGAAGCTCTTGCAGCTCCTCAGTGGTTAGTTCTTCGTTGTGATCCTCCAGCAACTCTTCCACATCCTCCAAACTCACATCCTACCCAATGGAACTCCCCAGTGCAACAATAGAGTTCACAACTGACATAGGCTCATCATGGGCTGCCTCAAACCCTTCAAAGTCCCTCTTGTGGACACAATCTGGCCACAATTTTCTCCGGCGGGAGTTCAAAGTCCTGGTAGTCACCCCCCTCCCAGCCTTACCTAAAAGGGCTTATGCAATGGAGAATACTGAAGTGTTCTTTCCAAAAATCTCTTAGGGTCAAGTGAGTGTCTGAGGTCACATTAAAGCACCCTTCAAACATTGCTTTGGTGTAGTTTTTTTTAAAGTTTAAAATGACTTGCTGGTCCATGGGCTGGGAGAGGAGTGGTATCGGGGGCAGAACTTTACTGTGTGAACCCAAACTCCTTCAGAATTAGGTCATCCAAGTTTGAGGATAAGCAGGTGCAATTGTCCTTACTAGGAGGCACTTGAGATCCAATTTCTTTTCCAGGAGGTAATTCTTCACACTAGGGCCAAACACTTCATTAAACCCACTCGACGAAAATGTCCCTTGTGACCCATGCCTTACTATTACATCTCCAAAACACACACAAATTTACTCTTCATAACATTGTTTTTCTTGAACACTCTGGGATTTTCGGGAATGGTACACTAGTAACGGCTTCACTTTGAAATCCCACTAGCATTAGCACAGAAACATTAGCGTCAGCCTGTCTTTCATAGGCTTGTGTCCTGGCAGCGCCTTTTCTTCCTGAGTAATGTAGGTCCCCTTTGGCATTTTTCTTCCAAAAGAGGCCTGTTTCATCACAATTGAACACTTGTTCAAGTTTTCAGTCCTTCACTGTTTATGTACTCCTTGAATTCATGAAAAATATTTTTCAGCCGCCTTGTGGTCCGAACTGGCAGCCTCACCATGCCTTACCACACTGTGTATGCCAGTTACGCTTCTTAAATCTCTCAAACCAGCCTTTGCTGGCCTTTAAATTCACTCAATTTACCAAATGTTGCAGGCAATTTCTTTACCAAATCGTCATGCAACTGCCTAGCCTTTTCACAAATAAGCGACGTCATAAGACTATCTCCTGTAATTGTTTTCGTTTACCCACACCCAATTTAAAAACTTCTCAACATCTTCGAGTACTGGTGATCTCATTTTTGTCAGCATATTTACCCCCTTTGCAACAACAGCATCCTTGATTTCCTTTTTCTTGGCTATGATGGAAGATATGGTTGTACGGGATTTGTTATACATCCTGGCCAGTTCGCCCACACGTACGCCACTATCATATTGTTCAATGATGTTTTTCTTAAATTCAATCGTATTTCTCACCTTCTTTACCAAAGGCTTGGCACTAGGAGCTTTCTTTGGAGCCATGGTAGCTTATTTAGCACTTAAATAACTTGCAAGCACTAAAATAAATGGAATATTATGAAATATTTCGCTGGAGCACGTGAGGGGACCGTCGCTCACTTGTAAATAATGGCACACTGGCTGGGAAGGGAAGGCCAAGGCGGCTCAGAGCGTGAGTACGCATCCGGGACGAAGGACTATTAGCGAGTTACCGGACCATTTGCGAGCCAATATTTAGACAAAAAAAAACAGGACTATTTCCGAAATGGACGACTTTCAGGCCGGACGATTGAGGGACCACTGTACAACAAACAGTCTTATAAAAACAAAACAGATCACGAATAAACGGCTTGGTTGCCCATGGCTAACCAGCAGCATTCTGAAATCCATTCATAAGAAACACCAATATGAAAAGCAATATAGACAGGGCTTAATACACAAAGATATTCTTAAACAATATTCAACAGTTCTCACCAAATTAATAAAGAAAGCCAAACAACTGTACTACTCCAGCAGATTCACTGACACAAGAGGAGATATAAAAAAGACCTGGAAAACACTTTTCCAGATTCTGGGGACCCACAAACTGAAAAAAAAAAGAATATTGCTCTAACTAAACCTCATGAAACACCACTGCATCCCGCTGATACACTAACAAGATAAACGACTTCTTCTCAAACATAGGATCTAATCTTGCCAGTAAAATCCCACGTACCAATGCCTGTGCCGGGGACTACCTAGATGGGAATTTCCCAAATTCCTTCTAACTTGTACCAACCAAGCCCACGGAAGTCACCGCAATCATAAAGTCACTTAAAAATAACTCGGAGAATCTGTCTCACGTCCCACTATTATTGTACAAGCAAGCGGCCCATGTCCTTTCGCATGCAATTACATTACTTTTTAACAAGTCACTAGAAACTAGCACTTTCCCGACACTACTCAAGACAGCAAGGGTTACACCAATACATAAAGGTGGTGACCCTACAGACGTAAACAACTATAGGCCAATATCAAACTTACCATTGCTATCCAAAATCTTCGAGAAACTCGTGCACAGGAGACTATACAGTGGACCCTCGACTAACGCTATTAATCCGTTCCTTAGAGCTCATCGTTAGTCAAAATTATCATTAGTCAAGTTAATTTTCCCCATAAGAAATAATGGAAATCAAATTAATCCGTCCAGGACACCCCAAAGTATGAAAAAAAAATTGTTTTTACACATGAAATATTAATTTTAATACACACAAACTGAAGAAGACATGCACAGTTACATGACACTTACCTTTATTGAAGATCTGGTTATGATTGATGGGATGGGAGGAGGGGCGAGTGTTGATGGTCTTAGTGTTTAGAAGGGGAATCCCTTTCCATTAGGACTTGTGATAATATGAAATGTTCCGATTGTATGTTTGGATGGGATCGTGGTGGCTGGCTGGCTTGTAAACACTGGCACCCACAGGACAAGTGAGGCGCGCTCAGGCCAAAGCGGACGCGTCTCGAACGGAACGAATAGCTTTGGTCGGGTTTTTTAGCACTAGTCAAGGCAAAATTTTTGCATTAAAATGTATCGCTAGTCGGATTTAACGTTAGACGATGCCAACGTTGGTCGAGGGTCCACTGTATTCATTTATAACATCACAAAACATACTCAACCCCTGCCAATTTGGATTCAGGAAAAATAAAAGCACTAATGATGCAATTATAAAAATGCTAGACCTGCTTTACACAGCATTGGAAAATAAGGAATATCCGCTAGGAATTTTTATTGACCTAAGAAAAGCGTTTGACACAGTAGACCACGGCATCCTACTCCACAAACTTGACCACTATGGTATAAGAGGCCATGCGCTTGCATATTTTAAATCCTACCTTTCTAATAGGTATCAGTATGTCACCATTAAAGACACAGCCTCATCAATACGGCCACTTGATACTGGAGTTCTGCAAGGGAAGTGTCCTTGGACCCCTGCTCTTCCTCATTTACATCAATGATCTTCCAAACATATCCCAACACCTGAAACCCATTCTCTTTGCTGACGACACGACTTATGTCATCTCCCACCCTAATCTTGCCACCCTCAACACCATTGTTAATGAAGAGCTGCTCAAAATATCGACTTGGATGACGGCCAATAAACTTACACTTAACACTGGCAAAACCTACTATATTATGCTTGGTAGCAGAGCAGGTGTTGCACAACTTAGCATTAAGATCGACAACACTCTAATTGCCAGACATAATGAGGGCAAATTCCTTGGCCTATACCTCAACAACAACCTAAATTTCAGCACCCATATCCAACACACAAAAGAAGTATCCAAAACGGTGGGGATCCTCCCCAAGATATGATACTACGTGCCACAAACTGCCCTTCTCACACTACACCATTCACTTATATATCCATACCTCACCTATGCTATCTGTGCTTGGGGTTCAACTGCAGCAACACACCTAAAGCCAATAATAACCCAACAAAAAGCCGCAGTAAGAATAATCACTAAATCCCATCCCTGGCAACATACCCCACCCACTCTTCATAGATCTAAACTTACTCCCTGTTCAGAACATCCACACTTACTACTGTGCAGTCTATATCTACAGGACCTTAAATTCCAATATTAACCTTGACCTAAAATGCTTTCTTGATAGTTGTGACAGGATCCACAGGCATAACACCAGACACAAACATCTCTATGACATTCCCCGTGTTCAACTAAATCTTTACAAAAATTCAATGTATTTCAAAGGACCTAAAATCTGGAACACCCTACCTGAAAACTCTAAAACTGCAGACACATTCATCACTTTCAAAGCTACAGTTAGAAAACATCTTATCTCCCTGATCCACCCCGACAGCTAACTACATGATAATCACCTGGTGGTTCACAATTACACTCACTTACCCACTGACTATAAACCCAGAAATACTAATCTTAATCTTAAAATAATAAATCCTAACTAGTCATAAGTTTGCCTATGATACTCCAATATAGAAACTTTGTATTGTGCCAAAACAAAAGCATTCACATTGCTAAACTCACAAATTATGATGTAGTCACTTAGCCTTAATACCATAATCTGTAAGGATTTAATGTTAAGAATTAATCTAAGTCTGCTCGAAATGCCTAGCCAGGCTGTGTCCTAGTGGCCCCCTCTGTAATTAGTATTTTATAACATGTAAACCACACAATACCCAAAACCTGTAAAACCCACATTGTAACCCTTATAGAGAATAAACTTGAATTTGAATTTGAATAGAGGAAAAGCAAAAGCAGTAAATAGTTCTTCATTGAGCTGTCAGAGCCATCTACCAGCTTTCCTGTTTTCGATTCATGGTCAATTTAGTGTTTTTGTACTTGGGATGTGCCTGATATGCTACTAGATGAGCAGGTGTAATACACTGGATAAATCTTTTATCAATGATTCCTTTGTAATTATGTAGCACATGGGGGAACCTTTTAGGCTAATTATAAAAGCATTACATAAAGTAAAAAATAAAAAAAAAATGAAAATGAAAAGAGATCTTTAAAAAAATTGGTGGAGGGAAAGAGGAGAAGCTTTATTATAAAAAAAAAAAAAAATCCAGCTGGACTGGGTACTGTCCCAACACTGACATTCTCTGTTTCATGAGCATGCAAGATGGCAGGTAGATCTTATACAAGTCTATCTGCATAACTGCTAATATAAAAAAAAAAATTATTTTTTCCTTTTGGAAACAACCTCCCCACCTCCTCATACAATTATAAAACCTTCGGAAATTCCAGGGAAAGCAGGAAAATGGGCGAGTAAACCACTACCTTGGAGCCATCACTACTTGGGGAAACTCATAACTGGCTGAACTTTCAAACTAAGATTATCTAAAGAAATTTATTTAACCCTTTGACTGTCGCAAGCCCCTTTCTGAAACTGTCATTCTATGTTGCAAAATTTTTGGAAAAAAAAAAAATTCTTGTGATATGATAAAGAAGCTTTTCCTGATGGTAATGACACCAAAAGTACAAAATTTGGTCGAAAACTCGCGGAATTACACTCCCATGAAGTTGACAGTCTTGGTGACATACGCATTGGCGATTTCACAGAATGAGCCCTGTTTTTGGCCAATTCCGTTGTTCCAGTTGGCCAAACTCATAGCTATTTCTTTAAAACTCCATTTTTTATATCAAATGAGTACAAGAAACCGCCCATTTACCGATTTGAACTACCCAATAAAGTGGTCAGAAATTGGCAATTTGGCCAATTTCACGCAAATTAAAAAAGATGCCAATTTCAAAATAGGGTCCAGAATAAACAATGTAGACATTCTTGGCACTAAAATAACATATCTTCTGTTCATCAGTCACGTCTCTAGACCCCTCTTATATTACTATTGCTTTCTATTTTGATTTTTTATTCATACAAAAAATACAAAATTTACTGTTATGCAGACTACTGAATTATTGTAAAAATGGTATAAATAATATCAGTGCACTAGTGAAAGAGTATAAGACTCCCCAGTTGATGTGTATTGAATGTGTGGTGTTATTTGCTTACTCTTGAACAATGCTAAAAATCGAACATTTCCAATACTTTGAGCTCAATTTCAAGGTCGTTTTCATAATGAAACTAATCCAAATCATCTCTATTTCTGCAATATGTTTTCCATTTTATCACGAGACCATGAAAACGTGAATACACCGATAAATACTATACGAAAATACACCTCAAAGTCGGCGCTTTAATCCAAAAAAAACGGTCAGTTTTTTTTCTCATTATGCACTGCATGCTGCAGGATTTTTTTGATGTGGTGCACAATGACCACACAGACCCATTCTCTCACACGTGGGCCTACCAGCTTTTCCCTGCTCGATTTGAAGCCTCTAGAATTATTGAGTATATATACGTCCAAAACACTGGCTCGTAAGACGTATATATACGACCAAAACAGTCAAAGGGTTAATGAGACCCTTGAATGTATGTCAACAGTAAGTTAGCATTATCAATGAATATTTTATTCCCATTGTTTTGTTATAATAAACTGAAAGAATTTAAAAAAAAATGGACATCTGCTTTGCAAAATATATACTGTATAGTGTACTGAAGAAAACCCTGCCTCCAATGACCTATGTATTAGCCTACTAACAACTATGTTTAGCAAAATGAAACTATTTTATCTATTTAACCTATAAATACATATAAGTTAGGCTTAGGTTGGACAGTCTAGAATTGTCAAGGTGCTTCTACTGTACTTCCACCATCATTATGTTACAGGTACTTCATATTTTATACAGCTATAGAGTTGGATTATGCTGGCCATGCTGCATGTATTCCTAATAGAAAATGTAGATCAAACATGAATGCCCATAATGGTTAAACAACAGATGCAAACATCTCTTGGGTAAAAAAGAAAGGAAAAAAGAAAAAAGAGGTGTGGGTCACCCTATTGACCAATGTATTCAATTTAAGAAAAGTAAAAAAAAGAAATAAGAAAAGCCAAGAGAGAATATGAAACTATGGTTGTGCGGAAATCAATGACCAATCAAAAGAACGTAAGACAGAAGGAGCACTGCAGCAGGCCTACTGACCCGTGCTACACAAATCCAAGTCATCTACTGAAACACACACACAGACCACAGCAGGATTCGAACCTGCACATTCTATATCAAAGTACACAGTACTTTCGCCACTCAGCCAAATCCCACTTATAATCTTAACTGCTTCTTTCAGGTACAGATATATATGAATAAAATTAGGGAAAGAGACAGGCCCACTTAAATGCAACTCGGGTCAGCTTACTGTTAGTGATGAAGAAATGAGTACCATTTTCAATACTTATTTCCTTTGTGTTTACATAAGAGGATACAAACGAAATCCTAAAAATCAATAATTACACTGGTCACGACAAAAATAAATTATGCAATATTAAAGTCACCAGACATCATCCTCAAACAACTAAACAAACTGAAGCCAAACAAAGTCACAGGACCCTAATGAGCTGTTCTCAAAGGTTCTAATAGAATGTAAGGAGGAACTTGGCAAACACTTAGCTAAGCTCTTCAACATATTACAACCAATCAGCATAACCACAACTGTGGGAAAGTTGATGGAATCAATACTTGCTGATGCAATTTGAAGCCACATTGAAAAAAATAATTTGATCAATTAATCTCAGTATGGTTTTACAATTTGATCAGTAAATCTCTGTATGGTTTTACAAAGGGACTGTAGAAATTTACTAACCTTTTTCACTAAGATATTCAAGGTGGAAGACCAAGATAAAGAGTATGGAATTGTGTATTTGGTCTTCAGCAAGGCCTTTGATAAAGTTCCACATAAGAGACAGGAAAAATTATCTCCTGGGTCAAGGAATGGCTGACTGATAGGCAACAGTTTGCACTAATGGGGAGAAATCAGAATAGGGACTCATTACGAGTGGTGGTGTGCTACAGGGGTTAGCGATGGGATCTTTGTTCGCTATCTACATAACATTGCTGTAGGAATAAATTGCGATGAAAGCTTTTTCATGGCGCTAAAATATAATGTCAAATAATTTCTGACGTAGACACTAAGGCTACAGGATGATCTGGACAGGATGATATGGATGGAAAAGTGGCAAATGCAGTAGAATGCAGCCAAAGGAAATAATTATGGCTCTTATGAACAAAATGTAGATCTTAGTCAAAGGTCTGGGAGTTCTGGTTAGCAGAAATCTTAAGCCAAGACAACAGTTTGTAAGTGTTCACAATAAAGCTAACAGAATTCTTGGCTTCATATATAAAGTACAAATAACATAAGTCCTAAGGCTATATGTCAACTTTATATATCTTAGGTTTGATCTCAATCAGATTATGCTGTTCAAGTTCTCTTTTCCATATTACACAATAAATAAATAGTATATGTATTTGAAACCTTTTCTTTGAAAATAGGTACTCTTTGGAAAAGCATAGAATTAGGGGAGATATGATTTAAGTATACAAATAGAAAACAGGGATAAAGGGGATACATAGAGCATGTTGAAAATATCCAACCAAAACAGGATATTGGGAAGTACTGGTTTGTCAACAGTTGTAGACAAATGGAACAAACTCCCAGGTAGCATCATTGAGCCAAGAACTGTGGATAGCTTTAAATACAGACCAGACAGGTAGATTTGTGGGTGCACGAAGGAGTGAACTGAACCTGCCTAGTATGGATCATTAGGCCTGCTGCAGTGTTCTTTCAATCTTATATTCAAGGCACCCCCTGTAAGTGAATGACATGACCATCAGTGTCAGGTGTAAGCTTCTGTTGTATGCAGACAACAGTACTTTGTTAAGTGTCAGGTGAAGACCCACAAGATATAGCAAATGTTGTCACTAGAACTAGAGTTCTGCAGCAAATGGTTAGTAGACAACAAATTGTTACACCTTGGGAAAACAGAAGCCATACTCTTTGGCACAAAAAATAAACTGAAAAGGGTAAATAATTTTAATGTCCAGTGCAATGGAGAACCCATCACTTCAGCATCTTTGGTTAAATATTTGGGAATCCCCATTGACCCAAGCATGTCAGGAGAATTGATAGGGAAGTGCGTAGTAAATACAGCAAATGGCAGACTTAAAGTTCCTCTATAGACAGGCACAGTGTCTACCTACTGAGGCTAGCAGGACCCTAAGTCTAGCTCTCACACAATGCCATACAGATTACTCTTGCTCTTCATGGTGCTCTGCCTTAAGAAAAAAAATAAATGAAAGATAGACTACAGATCACCCAGAACAAAATGGCGAGTCATCCTGGACCTACATCGAGGAGTGCATGCAGGCCAGGAATTACAACAACTGGATATGCTGAATGTTGAAGACCGAGTAAAACAAGTGAAGTTAAATTACACACAAGTGAAGTTAAATTACACACACAAAATTGCTCACAAGCAGTCCAGATTATCTTGCTGCTAGTTTGTCAGGGCTGGGAACCAAAACAAGTACATTATTAGGGTAAGGGAACACAACGTTATAGTACCCACAGTAGGTGTAAGACTTCAAATACCTTTTATTATACAGCTTTATAATAAAGGAGTGGAATGGATTGCCTGCACATGTCAAAGCCTGTAACAGCATGAGCCAGTTCAGGAAGAGGGCTAAAAGGTACTTAATAAAGCTACAGAAAGGGAGGAGAATGATTTCTTGTATGTCTAACAAACATGTACTTATTAGTGTAACATACATGTACCTATTACTGTGATCTGATCCTCTCAGTTTACCTTATTCCTAGTATATCTCCTTTCATTATAACTGTAATTCACACAGTTGAGTTACTTAACTGTTTTAAGGTCTAAATAATAAGATATTACATGAACATCAATGGAAATAAGTCACTTTGTCTAACTTTTCGAGTTATCCTGGGTAGTCTACACATGCTATGTATGATAATTTATGTAATTATTTGTGTGTACCTGTACCTGAATAAACTTACTAATTCCTATAAGACAGCTCAAGGAAAAGCTACTTCAACTGACATAATACTATCATACTGATTATCAATATAACATGCTAGCTTCAATTATAGTGAATATAAGTGATATTTCTTGCATGTAAGTTGAATGCGACTCTGAGTGACACTGATAAAAGATACTGGGTCACTAGAAGTGCCAAACCCGGAAATACAAATCTATACACAAATTTTCATGAATAACTAAACCCTGGAGATGACTTAATATGGGACAGAAATTATACTTAATCGACAACAGTTTTAAATAACCACGTGAGTGTGAATAGCCTGGAATAAAACCCTGGACGCTTTTTTCCTCCCAAATACATGAGTGACTTGGCTATACCAGGAGGGAGTGGAGGTTCAGTGAACGTGCTTAAAGGAGATATACATACTGTAATGTGCTTGAGGAGTGTTTGGATGAAGGTGGTGGTGCTGGTGGTGAAGTTAAAGTGATGGTGGTGCAAGACACCAGTAGTCAGGGCCGTCTGCTCTCACACATCTATCACAAACTTCAAAACTCTTCTTTCTCCTCCTGTCTCCCTCTACTGTATCCTGGAGGCTGCCACAGATGGAAACGCTACCTTATTAATGCCTGCTTCCTCCTTTCCTCGAGATTCGTGGCCGAAAATGGCTAAAAACTGTATGTGAGCTGCTGTGTGTGCCACTGCGCACTTACAGCCTTGAAACTTACACTGGCGACACTTCCTTCAGTATATCTTCTTTAATGTATATAAAGTAATGTAATAGAAATAACCATGCCAGGAGTGAATCAAAATATTACAATAAAACTATTTCAGGCAATTAATTTGGAAATTTTGCCAAATATATTAAAATATTAATACTTATATACTCTAGAACCTGACTCTTGTTTAAGAAACTAACATTCCCTTGCGCCTGACGGGCGGTGATTTTAAACTTCTATAATAGACTAGCTAATTTGTACTGTTAATAATAATAATAATAATAATAATAATAATAATAATAATAATAATAATAATAATAATAATAATAATAATAATAATCTTTATTTCTACACGTATATGTACAAGGATTACAGTAGCTGACATCAATGACATTCTACTATATAGAGAGTCCCTTATTATGCACAGCATTTCCGGAAATTAGGTCAGTTTTGTCCCAAGGATGCGACCCACACCAGTTGATTAGCACCCAGGTACCTATTTTACTTATAGGTGAACATGGACAGCAAGTGTCTTAAGGAAACACGTCCTCATGTTTCCACCTGTACTGGGGATTGACCCCCTGACCTCAGTGTGTAAGCTGAGTGCGCTAGCAATCGAGCCACTTCAAGTTAGCAATAATAACTTTAAGTTAGCATTAATATTATTTCAATTTAAATAGGCGCCAGCCAGGCTTAAGTGAATATATAAGCGTCTTGAACACAAGGTAACTTCTAGTGTATATACCTGGAGTTTACCTAGAGAGCTAATACTTCGCACATTCTTAAGATTTATTGTCTGAAATAACTTCATTGTATTCCGTTAGCCTTCAAAAGCCCCATATAAAAATAGTAATAACACTGCTTCATGACAAGTCCCCCAGCCCCCCCCCCCACATCTTCCAGTCAGATTGTTACCCCTAAGCTTAAGGAGCCGCCTCTGAGTGTACTAAGTGCTATTCTTATTCACAAGAATATAATTTTACAATGATACGAATATTCGAGGTCCCCCACCTGAGAAGGAAGCTTCTCTGTAATGGAACGAAGAAGCCACTGACTTCTTTCAAGAAGGAAGCTATTAGCCCTTGTTATCACCCATACATTTATTGTCATACATACCTGGAAAAACACCCTAACTTTGCATACTGTAAATAGCTCATAACCACTTTACCTTGATTAGTGTGCCTTTATAACAGTGAACATGTCTAGGGGCATTAACAATGTAATTAAAGACTTTTAATTAGGCACTCCACAAGGAAGTAGGGAAGCGTCCAGGATCATCCTAAGATATTCCTGTATGATTAAAATACTAAACATGAGGAGAGAACTTGACATTTCAAGCATCAGAGATCGAGTCATGGAAAGAAACGCCCTCATCGGTGTTCATAAGTTCAGGTAATTTCATCAAAACTTTGACAGACGTTCCCCAAATTTTCTTCACTACAGAGGAGCGCGCCACATGGATCGTCAAAACTAGAATTGACCTCCAAATGAATCAAATATATGACGTATGTCTAGTAAGGCAACTTCGGCACTTCCTTGTACCATTAGGCATCTTAAGAAATTGCCTTTCTCCAAATCCTTATCCTTCACTTACTTCCCTCCTCCTCTCCCCCCCCCCAAAAAAAAAATAATGCCCTATATAGCATTAAAAGTTTTTTCTTAAAACTAAGCATTATGACTTGAAGTTGTATTGATGGCTTAGTCACACAACATTTCAACAAATTATGTATGTCTCTGACTCCGTTCACTAGCCCACTACTGCAGCTGGCGGTACCATTGTTATGCAGAGTGATGTTGGCCTTTAAATTCGTATAAAAAATGGAGAGAGAGCATCAACTAATGAGCTTCCATCCTCCAAACTAAACTGATTGCTTTACTTCTTGCACTCAAATGTGTCCATTTATTTAAAGATGATACCTTGATTGTAAGTGATTCCCTATCATTCATAAATGCTTTCATTCCATAATTCAGGAGTGAAATCCTCGTGTCACAAGCCAGACACAGGTATGGTAGAAATTTTGACAGTGGAGTCTAAATATGCCTTTTATAGATTCCCTCTCACAATGGTTGCCAAATGCATGATGGAATTAATGCCTTCAAGTCCAGCCATCATCGCTCTATCATGCCTATGGCACATCCATCAAAACCAGCAGACTGTTGGGTGTTATTCCTGCCCGGCTTCAACTATACAATCATTACGGGTATCTCTGAGAGTTTGCAACACCAGCTGATGGTAGACCTAACTAAATGCCAATTTTGCCCGAGGAACTACCCTCAAGGGAGGTTCCTTGATGCTGGTAAGGGGCTCTTGATCTAGGGAATTGGGTTTGTGCTCCAATTCCCTGAATTAAGCCTGGATGCCTTCCACTCTCCCCCCCACACAGGCGTTGTATAATCCCGTTCGGTTTAGCGTTCCCCCATAATAATAATAATAATAATAATAATAATAATAATAATAATAATAATAATAATAATAATAATAATAATAATAATAATAATGCCCGAGGACCTGTTGTCACACCTTGTGTCATCATGCGCTGGAATGCAAAAAGGAATCGTGAATTCAGATACATATTATACCTGGAGTATACCCGGGGGGGAGGGGGGTTTCGAGGGTTAATACCCTCGCGGCTCGGTCTATGATTGGGCCTAGCAGTGGATCAGCGACTAATCAACCAGGCTATTACTGCTGGCCGCATGCAAACCGACGTACGAACTACAGCCCGGGTGGTCAGGTACTGTCTTTAAGTGTCTGTCCAGGTCCCTCTTGAAGACAGCCAGGGGTCTATTGGTAATCTTCCTTATGTATGCTGGAAGGAAGTTGAACAGTCTTGGGCCCCTGACACTTACTGTGTTACCTCTTAGCATACTCATGACGCCCTTGCTTTTCATTTGGGGGATGTTGCACCGTCTGCCGAGTCTTTTGCTTTCATAGGAAGTGATTTCCCTGTGCAGATTTGGGACTAATCTCTCTAGAATTTTCCAAGTGTATATTATCATGTATCTCTCTCGCCTACGTTCCAAAAAGTGCAGGTAACGGGACTTCAACCGTTCCCAGTAATTTAGGTGTTTTTTTGTATTTACAAGCGCAGTGAAGGTTCTCAATATATTCTTCAGGTCTGTAATTTCGCCTGCCCTGAAAGGGGCCGAGAGAACAAGCAGTTTGAATTATTATTATTATAATCAAAAAGAAGCGCTAAGCCACAAGGGCTATACAGCAAGCAGTTTGAAGAGAGTCATCAATGGCTTGGCATCCCTAGTTTTGACGGTTCTCATTATCCATCCTATCATTTTTCCTAGCAGATGTGATAGATACATTATTGTGATCTTTGAAAGTAAGATCCTCTGACATAATTACTCCCAGGGCCTTCACATTAGTTTTTCGTTCTATTGTGTGGTTGGAATTTGTTTTATACTCCTATTCAGTTTACATTTCCTCGCGGAGTAATCAAAATTCGTCTTCGGTGAACTTCATATTGTTTTCTGACGCCCATTGAAAGACTTGGTTAATGTCCGCTTGGAGTTTTGCAGTGTCTTCAATGGAGGACACTGTCATGCAAATTCTGGTATCATCAGCAAAGGAGGCTTACATCTCTATGTCAGATCAGGAAAAATACCTAAATTTTGCCACTGTTACTTGTATAAATACAACAATAACTTGCTAGCCATTAAAGGAATAATAAACAGTTCGTGATCACGTACAGTATAAGCTACATTATAGTATTTTTGAACTGAATACATGACTAAGCAAACAACTTAGTATTATTGCAATTAATTTAACCAATTCGTAATGGCTCATTACTTCTGTAACTTACTTAGTTAACAGTGTTAGTCCACAGTCCCTGGACCCATTATGCGCTTCTGTAATGGTTTGACTACCTCCCACAGGATGGGTGAAGGGTGAATATTGCCCACAGGATGGTTATGGGGTTCACAGTAAATCTGTGAAAATTAAAACCAGCAACTATATAAATTATAACACGTCATGTGGAATACCTTAAGATTTATTATTATTATTATTATTATTATTATTATTATTATTATTATTATTATTATTATTATCATCACATTCACCAAAACACACTAAGCCCGTGTGGGCAACACAACACTGCATGACAAATTTATATTGACGTAAAGGAGGTAGAGGGAAGGGAAGGGGTGACATCATTTGTAAAAGGTGGAAATCGTAGTTTCTGCACTAAAGTCATTTTAGTTAAGACGTCGATGAAAACTGAGAAAAGGGCTTCTTCTTTCTCCTCTTTCTTCTTCCTCTTCTTCTTCTTCTTCTTCTTCTTCTTCTTCTTCTTCTTCTTCTTCTTCTTCTTATTCCAATGATGACTGCATGAGTTCTAGTGTGTTATCACTCTTGTTATGTTAGGAGATGAGATGAGCCGAAATAAGGCATCGGGGTACTGAAATACGGTCGGCCAGGGTGCTAAAGGAAGAGAGCGAGGGTGCTTAGGGAAGGCAGCTAGAATGAGAGCATTAGGACACTGAAGGAGGACAGCCAGGGTGAGAGCATTAAGATGTTAAAGGGCGGCATACAGGGTGATAAAGGAGGGCAACCATCATTTTAAAAAACCAATATGAAGGCAGCAAGGGAGAGGACAGTCATCGTAAGTGCAGCCAGGGAGAAGGGCAGCCAGGGTGAGGGCAGCCAGGGTGAGGGCAGCCAGGGTGAGGGCAGCCAGGGTGAGAGCATGTAGGAATTGAAGGAGTGGTCGTAAATGGAGTCTACGTGCTGGACATAGTGTTGGATTCTCCTCTCTGCCATTCTGCTCACTTGTCCTCGCTTTATTTATAGCTATGAATCTAGGCAGTCACGAGTGATAGTTCTTTTTAGTGGGTCCCTCAGTTATCTTTCTCTTTCTCTCTCTTCCTTCATATTGCACTGACCTTGATGAGGCCAGGGCAAATATAGGAAAAATAGTTACGCACACACAAAAGACATACTTGTATGTAGTCATTATGTACATGTTGATCCTTTCCACTGCTTAAAGAGTACTGTGTTTTAGTTTTTCCTGGTTATACATACATACATACAAACATATATATATATATATATATATATATATATATATATATATATATATATATATATATATATAATATATATATATATATATTATATATATATATATATATATATAATATATATATAAGTTTTTCTTCTCATTTTAGTAAGTGTGTACAGGAGAAGGGGTTACTAGTCCATTACTCCCGGCATTTCGGTCGCCTCATACGACACGTATGGCTTACGGAGGAAATATTCTTTTCCACTTCCCCATGGACAATAGAGGGGAGAAAAAAAAGAACAAGAGCTATTAAGAAAAAGAAGAAAATCCTAGATGCGTGCATGTATATATATATGATGTGCATGACTGTGAAGTGTGACGTAAGTGTAAGTAGAAGTAGCAAGATATACCTGTTATCTAGCGTGTTTATGAGACAGAAAAAAGACACCAGCAATCCTACCATCATGTAAAACAGTTACAGGTTTCTGTTTCACAGTCACCTGGCAGGATGGTAGTACTTCCCTGGGTGGTTGCTGTCTACCAACCTACTACCTCTCAAGCATACGTAAGCGTATTTGATAGGAGTGAATGGAGGCAAATGGTTTTTAATACTTGACGTGCTGTTGGAGTGTGAACAAAGTAACATTTATGAAGGGATTCAGGGAAACCGGCAGGCAGGACTTGAGTCCTGCAGATGGGAAGTACAGTGTCCACACTGGGTATTAATG
>NC_069402.1:37846747-37869945 GCF_026875155.1 Cherax quadricarinatus
AGTCTTCCCCCCCCAAATTTTAATACCCCTTCATATTTATACAGCTATAGAGTTGGATTATGCTGGCCATGCTGCATGTATTCCTAATAGAAAATGTAGATCAAACATGAATGCCCATAATGGTTAAAACAACAGATGCAAACATCTCTTGGTAAAAAAGAAAGGAAAAAGAAAAAAGAGGTGTGGGTCACCCTATTGACCAATGTATTCAATTTAAGAAAAGTAAAAAAAAGAAATAAGAAAAGCCAAGAGAGAATATGAAACTATGGTTGTGCGGAAATCAATGACCAATCAAAAGAACGTAAGACAGAAGGAGCACTGCAGCAGGCCTACTGACCCGTGCTACACAAATCCAAGTCATCTACTGAAACACACACACAGACCACAGCAGGATTCGAACCTGCACATTCTATATCAAAGTACACAGTACTTTCGCCACTCAGCAAATCCCACTTATAATCTTAACTGCTTCTTTCAGGTACAGATATATATGAATAAAATTAGGGAAAGAGACAGGCCCACTTAAATGCAACTCGGTCAGCTTACTGTTAGTGATGAAGAAATGAGTACCATTTTCAATACTTATTTCCTTTGTGTTTACATAAGAGGATACAAACGAAATCCTAAAAATCAATAATTACACTGGTCACGACAAAAATAAATTATGCAATATTAAAGTCACCAGACATCATCCTCAAACAACTAAACAAACTGAAGCCAAACAAAGTCACAGGACCCTAATGAGCTGTTCTCAAAGGTTCTAATAGAATGTAAGGAGGAACTTGGCAAACACTTAGCTAAGCTCTTCAACATATTACAACCAATCAGCATAACCACAACTGTGGGAAAGTTGATGGAATCAATACTTGCTGATGCAATTTGAAGCCACATTGAAAAAAATAATTTGATCAATTAATCTCAGTATGGTTTTACAATTTGATCAGTAAATCTCTGTATGGTTTTACAAAGGGACTGTAGAAATTTACTAACCTTTTTCACTAAGATATTCAAGGTGGAAGACCAAGATAAAGAGTATGGAATTGTGTATTTGGTCTTCAGCAAGGCCTTTGATAAAGTTCCACATAAGAGACAGGAAAAATTATCTCCTGGGTCAAGGAATGGCTGACTGATAGGCAACAGTTTGCACTAATGGGGAGAAATCAGAATAGGGACTCATTACGAGTGGTGGTGTGCTACAGGGGTTAGCGATGGGATCTTTGTTCGCTATCTACATAACATTGCTGTAGGAATAAATTGCGATGAAAGCTTTTTCATGGCGCTAAAATATAATGTCAAATAATTTCTGACGTAGAACATAAGGCTACAGGATGATCTGGACAGGATGATATGGATGGAAAAGTGGCAAATGCAGTAGAATGCAGCCAAAGGAAATAATTATGGCTCTTATGAACAAAATGTAGATCTTAGTCAAAGGTCTGGGAGTTCTGGTTAGC
This sequence comes from Cherax quadricarinatus, assembly GCF_026875155.1. Classification (NCBI taxonomy): domain Eukaryota; kingdom Metazoa; phylum Arthropoda; class Malacostraca; order Decapoda; family Parastacidae; genus Cherax; species Cherax quadricarinatus. The sequence goes on from NC_069402.1 coordinate 37,848,202, forward strand.
AGAAATCTTAAGCCAAGACAACAGTTTGTAAGTGTTCACAATAAAGCTAACAGAATTCTTGGCTTCATATATAAAGTACAAATAAACATAAGTCTAAGGCTATATGTCAACTTTATATATCTTAGGTTTGATCTCAATCAGATTATGCTGTTCAAGTTCTCTTTTCCATATTACACAATAAATAAATAGTATATGTATTTGAAACCTTTTCTTTGAAAATAGGTACTCTTTGGAAAAGCATAGAATTAGGGGAGATATGATTAAGTATACAAATAGAAAACAGGGATAAAGGGATACATAGAGCATGTTGAAAATATCCAACCAAAACAGGATATTGGGAAGTACTGGTTTGTCAACAGTTGTAGACAAATGGAACAAACTCCAGGTAGCATCATTGAGCCAAGAACTGTGGATAGCTTTAAATACAGACCAGACAGGTAGATTTGTGGGTGCACGAAGGAGTGAACTGAACCTGCCTAGTATGGATCATTAGGCCTGCTGCAGTGTTCTTTCAATCTTATATTCAAGGCACCCCCTGTAAGTGAATGACATGACCATCAGTGTCAGGTGTAAGCTTCTGTTGTATGCAGACAACAGTACTTTGTTAAGTGTCAGGTGAAGACCCACAAGATATAGCAAATGTTGTCACTGAACTAGAGTTCTGCAGCAAATGGTTAGTAGACAACAAATTGTTACACCTTGGGAAAACAGAAGCCATACTCTTTGGCACAAAAAATAAACTGAAAAGGGTAAATAATTTTAATGTCCAGTGCAATGGAGAACCCCATCACTTCAGCATCTTTGGTTAAATATTTGGGAATCCCCATTGACCCAAGCATGTCAGGAGAATTGATAGGGAAGTGCGTAGTAAATACAGCAAATGGCAGACTTAAAGTTCCTCTATAGACAGGCACAGTGTCTACCTACTGAGGCTAGCAGGACCCTAAGTCTAGCTCTCACACAATGCCATACAGATTACTCTTGCTCTTCATGGTGCTCTGCCTTAAGAAAAAAAAAAAAATGAAAGATAGACTACAGATCACCCAGAACAAAATGGCGAGTCATCCTGGACCTACATCGAGGAGTGCATGCAGGCCAGGAATTACAACAACTGGATATGCTGAATGTTGAAGACCGAGTAAAACAAGTGAAGTTAAATTACACACAAGTGAAGTTAAATTACACACACAAAATTGCTCACAAGCAGTCCAGATTATCTTGCTGCTAGTTTGTCAGGGCTGGGAACCAAAACAAGTACATTATTAGGGTAAGGGAACACAACGTTATAGTACCCACAGTAGGTGTAAGACTTCAAATACCTTTTATTATACAGCTTTATAATAAAGGAGTGGAATGGATTGGCCTGCACATGTCAAAGCCTGTAACAGCATGAGCCAGTTCAGGAAGAGGGCTAAAAGGTACTTAATAAAGCTACAGAAAGGGAGGAGAATGATTTCTTGTATGTCTAACAAACATGTACTTATTAGTGTAACATACATGTACCTATTACTGTGATCTGATCCTCTCAGTTTACCTATTCCTAGTATATCTCCTTTCATTATAACTGTAATTCACACAGTTGAGTTACTTAACTGTTTTAAGGTCTAAATAATAAGATATTACATGAACATCAATGGAAATAAGTCACTTTGTCTAACTTTTCGAGTTATCCTGGGTAGTCTACACATGCTATGTATGATAATTTTATGTAATTATTTGTGTGTACCTGTACCTGAATAAACTTACTAATTCCTATAAGACAGCTCAAGGAAAAGCTACTTCAACTGACATAATACTATCATACTGATTATCAATATAACATGCTAGCTTCAATTATAGTGAATATAAGTGATATTTCTTGCATGTAAGTTGAATGCGACTCTGAGTGACACTGATAAAAGATAAATGGGTCACTAGAAGTGCCAAACCCGGAAATACAAATCTATACACAAATTTTCATGAATAACTAAACCCTGGAGATGACTTTAATATGGGACAGAAATTATACTTAATCGACAACAGTTTTAAATAACCACGGGGAGTGTGAATAGCCTGAATAAAAACCCCGGACGCTTTTTTCCTCCCAAATACATGAGTGACTTGGCTATACCAGGAGGGAGTGGAGGTTCAGTGAACGTGCTTAAAGGAGATATACATACTGTAATGTGCTTGAGGAGTGTTTGGATGAAGGTGGTGGTGCTGGTGGTGAAGTTAAAGTGATGGTGGTGCAAGACACCAGTAGTCAGGGCCGTCTGCTCTCACACATCTATCACAAACTTCAAAACTCTTCTTTCTCCTCCTGTCTCCCTCTACTGTATCCTGGAGGCTGCCACAGATGGAAACGCTACCTTATTAATGCCTGCTTCCTCCTTTCCTCGAGATTCGTGGCCGAAAATGGCTAAAAACTGTATGTGAGCTGCTGTGTGTGCCACGCGCACTTACAGCCTTGAAACTTACACTGGCCGACACTTCCTTCAGTATATCTTCTTTAATGTATATAAAGTAATGTAATAGAAATAACCATGCCAGGAGTGAATCAAAATATTACAATAAAACTATTTCAGGCAATTAATTTGGAAATTTTTTCCAAATATATTAAAATTTAATACTTATATACTCTAGAACCTGACTCTTGTTTAAGAAACTAACATTCCCTTGCGCCTGACGGGCGGTGATTTTAAACTTCTATAATATGACTAGCTAATTTGTACTGTTAATAATAAATAATAATAATAATAATAATAATAATAATAATAATAATAATAATAATAATAATAATAATATAATCTTTATTTCTACACGTATATGTACAAGGATTACAGTAGCTGACATCAATGACATTCTACTATATAGAGAGTCCCTTATTATGCACAGCATTTCCGGAAATTAGGTCAGTTTTGTCCCAAGGATGCGACCCACACCAGTTGATTAGCACCCAGGTACCTATTTTACTTATAGGTGAACATGGACAGCAAATGTCTTAAGGAAACACGTCCTCATGTTTCCACCTGTACTGGGGATTGACCCCCTGACCTCAGTGTGTAAGCTGAGTGCGCTAGCAATCGAGCCACTTCAAGTTAGCAATAATAACTTTAAGTTAGCATTAATATTATTTCAATTTAAATAGGCGCCAGCCAGGCTTAAGTGAATATATAAGCGTCTTGAACACAAGGTAACTTCTAGTGTATAATACCTGGAGTTTACCTAGAGAGCTAATACTTCGCACATTCTTAAGATTTATTGTCTGAAATAACTTCATTGTATTCCGTTAGCCTTCAAAAGCCCCATATAAAAATAGTAATAACACTGCTTCATGACAAGTCCCCCAGCCCCCCCCCCCACATCTTCCAGTCAGATTGTTACCCCTAAGCTTAAGGAGCCGCCTCTGAGTGTACTAAGTGCTATTCTTATTCACAAGAATATAATTTTACAATGATACGAATATTCGAGGTCCCCCACCTGAGAAGGAAGCTTCTCTGTAATGGAACGAAGAAGCCACTGACTTCTTTCAAGAAGGAAGCTATTAGCCCTTGTTATCACCCATACATTTATTGTCATACATACCTGGAAAAACACCCTAACTTTGCATACTGTAAATAGCTCATAACCACTTTACCTTGATTAGTGTGCCTTTATAACAGTGAACATGTTCTAGGGGCATTAACAATGTAATTAAAGACTTTTAATTAGGCACTCCACAAGGAAGTAGGGAAGCGTCCAGGATCATCCTAAGATATTCCTGTATGATTAAAATACTAAACATGGGGAGAGAACTTGACATTTCAAGCATCAGAGATCGAGTCATGGAAAGAAACGCCCTCATCGGTGTTCATAAGTTCAGGTAATTTCATCAAAACTTTGACAGACGTTCCCCAAATTTTCTTCACTACAGAGGAGCGCGCCACATGGATCGTCAAAACTAGAATTGACCTCCAAATGAATCAAATATATGACGTATGTCTAGTAAGGCAACTTCGCACTTCCTTGTACCATTAGGCATCTTAAGAAATTGCCTTTCTCCAAATCCTTATCCTTCACTTACTTCCCTCCTCCTCTCCCCCCCCCCAAAAAAAAAATAATGCCCTATATAGCATTAAAAGTTTTTTCTTAAAACTAAGCATTATGACTTGAAGTTGTATTGATGGCTTAGTCACACAACATTTCAACAAATTATGTATGTCTCTGACTCCGTTCACTAGCCCACTACTGCAGCTGGCGGTACCATTGTTATGCAGAGTGATGTTGGCCTTTAAATTCGTATAAAAAATGGAGAGAGAGCATCAACTAATGAGCTTCCATCCTCCAAACTAAACTGATTGCTTTACTTCTTGCACTCAAATGTGTCCATTTATTTAAAGATGATACCTTGATTGTAAGTGATTCCCTATCATTCATAAATGCTTTCATTCCATAATTCAGGAGTGAAATCCTCGTGTCACAAGCCAGACACAGGTATGGTAGAAATTTTGACAGTGGAGTCTAAATATGCCTTTTATAGATTCCCTCTCACAATGGTTGCCAAATGCATGATGGAATTAATGCCTTCAAGTCCAGCCATCATCGCTCTATCATGCCTATGGCACATCCATCAAAACCAGCAGACTGTTGGGTGTTATTCCTGCCCGGCTTCAACTATACAATCATTACGGGTATCTCTGAGAGTTTGCAACACCAGCTGATGGTAGACCTAACTAAATGCCAATTTTGCCCGAGGAACTACCCTCAAGGGAGGTTCCTTGATGCTGGTAAGGGGCTCTTGATCTAGGGAATTGGGTTTGTGCTCCAATTCCCTGAATTAAGCCTGGATGCCTTCCACTCTCCCCCCCACACAGGCGTTGTATAATCCCGTTCGGTTTAGCGTTCCCCCATAATAATAATAATAATAATAATAATAATAATAATAATAATAATAATAATAATAATAATAATAATAATAATAATAATGCCCGAGGACCTGTTGTCACACTTGTGTCATCATGCGCTGGAATGCAAAAAGGAATCGTGAATTCAGATACATATTATACCTGGAGTATACCCGGGGGGGAGGGGGGGTTTCGAGGGTTAATACCCTCGCGGCTCGGTCTATGATTGGGCCTAGCAGTGGATCAGCGACTAATCAACCAGGCTATTACTGCTGGCCGCATGCAAACCGACGTACGAACTACAGCCCGGGTGGTCAGGTACTGTCTTTAAGTGTCTGTCCAGGTCCCTCTTGAAGACAGCCAGGGGTCTATTGGTAATCTTCCTTATGTATGCTGGAAGGAAGTTGAACAGTCTTGGGCCCCTGACACTTACTGTGTTACCTCTTAGCATACTCATGACGCCCTTGCTTTTCATTTGGGGATGTTGCACCGTCTGCCGAGTCTTTTGCTTTCATAGGAAGTGATTTCCCTGTGCAGATTTGGGACTAATCTCTCTAGAATTTTCCAAGTGTATATTATCATGTATCTCTCTCGCCTACGTTCCAAAAAGTGCAGGTAACGGGACTTCAACCGTTCCCAGTAATTTAGGTGTTTTTTTGTATTTACAAGCGCAGTGAAGGTTCTCAATATATTCTTCAGGTCTGTAATTTCGCCTGCCCTGAAAGGGGCCGAGAGAACAAGCAGTTTGAATTATTATTATTATAATCAAAAAGAAGCGCTAAGCCACAAGGGCTATACAGCAAGCAGTTTGAAGAGAGTCATCAATGGCTTGGCATCCCTAGTTTTGACGGTTCTCATTATCCATCCTATCATTTTTCCTAGCAGATGTGATAGATACATTATTGTGATCTTTGAAAGTAAGATCCTCTGACATAATTACTTCCCAGGGCCTTCACATTAGTTTTTTCGTTCTATTGTGTGGTTGGAATTTGTTTTATACTCCTATTCAGTTTACATTTCCTCGCGGAGTAATCAAAATTCGTCTTCGGTGAACTTCATATTGTTTTCTGACGCCCATTGAAAGACTTGGTTAATGTCCGCTTGGAGTTTTGCAGTGTCTTCAATGGAGGACACTGTCATGCAAATTCTGGTATCATCAGCAAAGGAGGCTTACATCTCTATGTCAGATCAGGAAAAATACCTAAATTTTGCCACTGTTACTTGTATAAATACAACAATAACTTGCTAGCCATTAAAGGAATAATAAACAGTTCGTGATCACGTACAGTATAAGCTACATTATAGTATTTTTGAACTGAATACATGACTAAGCAAACAACTTAGTATTATTGCAATTAATTTAACCAATTCGTAATGGCTCATTACTTCTGTAACTTACTTAGTTAACAGTGTTAGTCCACAGTCCCTGGACCCATTATGCGCTTCTGTAATGGTTTGACTACCTCCCACAGGATGGGTGAAGGGTGAATATTGCCCACAGGATGGTTATGGGGTTCACAGTAAATCTGTGAAAATTAAAACCAGCAACTATATAAATTATAACACGTCATGTGGAATACCTTAAGATTTATTATTATTATTATTATTATTATTATTATTATTATTATTATTATTATTATTATTATCATCACATTCACCAAAACACACTAAGCCCGTGTGGGCAACACAACACTGCATGACAAATTTATATTGACGTAAAGGAGGTAGAGGGAAGGGAAGGGGTGACATCATTTGTAAAAGGTGGAAATCGTAGTTTCTGCACTAAAGTCATTTTAGTTAAGACGTCGATGAAAACTGAGAAAAGGGCTTCTTCTTTCTCCTCTTTCTTCTTCCTCTTCTTCTTCTTCTTCTTCTTCTTCTTCTTCTTCTTCTTCTTCTTCTTCTTCTTATTCCAATGATGACTGCATGAGTTCTAGTGTGTTATCACTCTTGTTATGTTAGGAGATGAGATGAGCCGAAATAAGGCATCGGGGTACTGAAATACGGTCGGCCAGGGTGCTAAAGGAAGAGAGCGAGGGTGCTTAGGGAAGGCAGCTAGAATGAGAGCATTAGGACACTGAAGGAGGACAGCCAGGGTGAGAGCATTAAGATGTTAAAGGGCGGCATACAGGGTGATAAAGGAGGGCAACCATCATTTTAAAAAAACCAATATGAAGGCAGCAAGGGAGAGGACAGTCATCGTAAGTGCAGCCAGGGAGAAGGGCAGCCAGGGTGAGGGCAGCCAGGGTGAGGGCAGCCAGGTGAGGGCAGCCAGGGTGAGAGCATGTAGGAATTGAAGGAGTGGTCGTAAATGGAGTCTACGTGCTGGACATAGTGTTGGATTCTCCTCTCTGCCATTCTGCTCACTTGTCCTCGCTTTATTTATAGCTATGAATCTAGGCAGTCACGAGTGATAGTTCTTTTTAGTGGGTCCCTCAGTTATCTTTCTCTTTCTCTCTCTTCCTTCATATTGCACTGACCTTGATGAGGCCAGGGCAAATATAGGAAAAATAGTTACGCACACACAAAAGACATACTTGTATGTAGTCATTATGTACATGTTGATCCTTTCCACTGCTTAAAGAGTACTGTGTTTTAGTTTTTCCTGGTTATACATACATACATACAAACATATATATATATATATATATATATATATATATATATATATATATATATATATATATATTATATATATATATATATATATATATATATATTATATATATATATATATATATATATATAAGTTTTTCTTCTCATTTAGTAAGTGTGTACAGGAGAAGGGGTTACTAGTCCATTACTCCCGGCATTTCGGTCGCCTCATACGACACGTATGGCTTACGGAGGAAATATTCTTTTCCACTATCCCCATGGACAATAGAGGGGAGAAAAAAAAGAACAAGAGCTATTAAGAAAAAGAAGAAAATCCTAGATGCGTGCATGTATATATATTATGATGTGCATGACTGTGAAGTGTGACGTAAGTGTAAGTAGAAGTAGCAAGATATACCTGTTATCTAGCGTGTTTATGAGACAGAAAAAAGACACCAGCAATCCTACCATCATGTAAAACAGTTACAGGTTTCTGTTTCACAGTCACCTGGCAGGATGGTAGTACTTCCCTGGGTGGTTGCTGTCTACCAACCTACTACCTCTCAAGCATACGTAAGCGTATTTGATAGGAGTGAATGGAGGCAAATGGTTTTTAATACTTGACGTGCTGTTGGAGTGTGAACAAAGTAACATTTATGAAGGGATTCAGGGAAACCGGCAGGCAGGACTTGAGTCCTGCAGATGGGAAGTACAGTGTCCACACTGGGTATTAATGTTGCAGTTTTATAACTGTAGTGTAAAGCACCCCTCTGGCAGGACAGTGATGGAGTGAATGATGAAAGTTTTTCTTTCTCGGGCCACCCTGCCTTGATGGGAATCGGCCGATCTGTTAATACACACACACACACACACACACACACACACACACACACACACACACACACACACACACACACACACACACACACACACACACACACACACACATATATATATATATTATATATATATATTATATATATATATATATATATATATACATATATATAATTACCGGGGGTGGAAATCTTAAGCTTAAGTACTTTCACACTTCTCAGTGCGTCATCAGGATCTAACCAATGTTGCAAGGCAGCAATTGAAGGAGTGATGTGAAGTTTTCTCAGAGTAGTGTAGTGCGGGTCTATCACCAGCCGCAGCCCCTTCTGAGGCTGCGGCTGCTGGACAAGTAATACTTGAGATTTTGGCTTAAATAGCAATGCTCTTCTTGCCGAATAAGGCAAGCAAAAATTTGGATATACAGTAATTTTGCAAAAATCATCGTGAACCTAACGAAAAATGTATGTTTCATTGTGTTTGTTTATTATTAAATTATTGTAAACTTATCAAAAAATTTTTTAGTTGGATTATACTAAAATAAATTGTTCTTGTTATAATAAGGTTAGGTAAGTTTTTTAAGGTTATTTTGGTACAAAATTATTAATTTTTACATTAACATAAATGAAAAAAAATATATCTTTAAACGTATAAGAGAATTTTTTTAGAAAGGACCTAATTTTAAATGAGTTCTTGTTAAGTGACCAATTTTACCTATTAAGGCACAACATATATATTCTTCTTCTTTTTCTTCTTCTTCTTCTTCTTATTATTATTATTATTATATTCATTGGGAAACGCTAAACCCGTAAGGATCACACAATGCCTGAGAAATGTTAAGATATTAATCAGATTCGATCCGAGGAAGGGAATGGTAGCTCCAGTTCATTGCATCAAGAGCCCTTCATTGGCATCCTCTAATCTTGGCATGCTAGGATGTTTGACCATGTCGTTCCAGACGGGTTTAGCGCTTTATATAACAATAGCAACAACAACAATAATAATAATAATAATAATAATAATAATAATAATAATAATAATATTTTATTATTATTATTGAGAAAAAGAGGAGGAAGAAGAAAGAAGACAAATAAGAAGAAGAAAGTAAGAAGTAAGAGATAAAGAAAAACTACTACTGTTACTGTTACTACTACTACTACTACTACTACTACTACTACTACTACTACTACTAATAATAATAATAAAATAATAATAATAATAATAATAATAATAATAATAACAAAAATAATAAAGATAATGATGCTTTTAATCTTTATATTTATTCACAATTTTGAGTATATAGTTAATCTGCTTATAAATTTATTAGATATACTATAAATCTATATCAACCTATGTATGTATGTTATGTATGTATGTATGTATGTATGTATGTATGTATGTATGTATGTATGTATGTATGTACGTATGTATGTATGTATGTATGTATGTATGTATGTACGTAATGTATGTACGTATGTATGACGTATATATATATATATATATATATATATATATATATATATATATAATATATATATATATATATATATATATATATATATATATATATATATATATATATATATAATCTGTAGCTTGTGACATTGCGTTGTGTTGGTGCTTGACAAGGCCGTCAGAGTGGGTTGGGGGTCGAGGCCGGGGAAGTCACAGGACTGACCGTGGAGGTCCGCAAGGGCAAGTATTGCACCACACTTGTTTACATTATTTAGTTAATTCCTACTCAACTCAGAGTGTTTAAGCTATAACTGGCTTCAAAAAATGTAAGGGACAACAAAATGATAATTATGAGAGTGGGAAATTCTTTCCAAATATTTCAAATTATTATTGTACGCGTTGAGGGAGTGCTAAGCCCACAGAGGTTACAGAGCGCCAAGGAAATGAGAGCATCAGGATTCGATTCAAGGAAAGGGAGATTAGCTCCAATTCTTTAGGTTAAGAGCCCTTTACCAGCATCAAAATACTTCATTAAAGTATACGTAATTCAGTGAGGTTTGAATATACACAGGAAGAGAAATACTCCTATTTTGGTTATATTTAATATCAATATCGCTTAGTTGTGTTAGTGGGATTATACATGTATAGCAATTTTAAATTCCATCATCGGATACACCTCATTTAATATTTCCAGCAGGTCTAGAGTTTTCCAGGTCTGGAGCTTTCCAGCAGGTCTGGAGTATTCCAGGTCTGGAGTTTTCCAGCAGGTCTGGAGTATTCCAGGTCTGGAGCTTTCCAACAGGTCTGGAGTTTTTTCAGATCTGGAGCTTCCCAGCGGGTCTGGAGCTTTCCAGGTCTAGAACTTTCCACTTGGTCTGGAGTTTTCCTGTTCTGGAACTTTCCAGCAGGTGTGAAGTTTTTCCAGCAGGTTTTGAATCTTCTAGCAGGTCTTTAGTTTTCCGGCAAGGTATGGATTTTTCAACAAGGTCTGGATTTGCTAGCATGGCCTGTTTTTTTAAGCAAGATCTGGGTTCAGCAAGGTCTGGAGTATTCCAACAAGAGAATGGATGAAACTCCGCACACTTACTAATAATAATAATAATAATAATAATAATAATAATAATAATAATAATAATAATAATAATAATAATAATCTTTATTTCTACAAGTGCATGTACAAGGAATACAGGCGTAGCTGACATCAAATAATATACTGCTACAGAAAGACCCTCGTTATGCAGAGCATTTCTGGTAAATTAGGTCAATTTTGTCTCAAGATGCGACCCACACCAGTTGACTAACACCCAGGTACCCAGGCGAACATGGACAGCAGGTGCCTTAAGAAAACACGTTCTAATGTTTCCACCCTTACCGGGAATCGACCTGCAGACATCAGTGTGTGAGCTGAATGCGTTAGCAATCGAGCTACGGACTTACAAACATACACTTGTTTTGATGATTATTATACTGGCAGTGAAGTGTTAATCTCACACCTGTTTGAGAAAATGACTAACATTAATTTATATACTTTACTTGTTTGTATCCAGCTGGGTATTCATGAAAAAAATAGTAGGAAGAGGGATATATCCTGAACGAGGGATGCCGGCACTGGATGCCGATTTCCAGGGTATAGTGCTAGTTTTTGTCAGTCAGTGACTCCTGCTAGGGACCTTCTCCAGTACTGTCATGTGGTGTAGAGTGAGTGTAGAGTGAAAAGTGAGCATACAGTAGAGTGAGTATTGAGAGAGAGTGCATAGCACATTAAGAATAAAGAGTGTACAGTACAGTGAGCGTAAAGAGAGTATACAGTACAGTGTGTGTCAAGGAGGTGCACAATACATTGAATGTCAAGAGGGTGCACAGTAGTGTGTGTCAAGAGGGTGCACAATACATTGAATGTCAGGAGGGTGCACAGTACAGTGAGTGTCAAGAGGGTGTACAGTACAGTGTGTGCCAAGAGGGCGCACAATACATTGAATGTCAGGAGGGTGCACAGTACAGTGTGTCAAGAGGGTGCACAATACATTGAATGTCCTGAGGGTGCACAGAAGTGTGTGTCAAGAGGGTGCACAATACTTTGAATGTCAAGAGGGTGCACAGTACAGTGTGTGTCAAGAGGGTGCACAACACACTGAATGTCAAGAGGGTGCACAGTGCAGTGTGTGTCAAGAGGGTGCACAATACATTGAATGTCAGGAGGGTGCACAGTACAGTGAGTGTCAAGAGGGTGTACAGTACAGTGTGTGCCAAGAGGGTGCACAATACATTGAATGTCAGGAGGGTGCACAGTACAGTGTGTCAAGGGGGTGCACAATACATTGAATGTCATGAGGGTGCACAGCACAGTGTGTCAAGAGAGTGCACAGTACAGTGAGTGTCAAGAGGGTGCTCATTACAGAGTGTGTCAAGATGGTGCACAGTACAGTGAGTGTCAAGAGGGTGCACAGTACAGTGTGTGTCAAGAGGGTGCACAATACATTGAATGTCAAGAGGGTGCACAGCACAGTGTGTGTCAAGAGAGTGCACAGTACAGTGAGTGTCAAGAGGGTGCACATTACAGCGTGTGTCAAGATGGTGCACAGTACAGTGAATGTCAGGAGGGTGCACAGTACAGTGTGTGCAGTTCTTTAACAAGCACATAGGTATAGACAAAGATATGCGAATTCCAGTGTTACAAAATAGCAATACTATTGGAGATGGCAAAAAAAAAAATGGATGATTCTTCGAGGAATAGTGTTGATACACTGCCAATAGAAACAAATGGAAGCACTATTGTTAGAACAGGTGCTGTAGATAGTTGGGAGTCAGAAAAAAATGTACCAGTAGGAAACGCAGCCATGAAAAATCATGGTAAACAGAAATCAAATCTATATAAATTCTATGCTTTGGGTATCTGCAGGCATGGAATATCTGGGAAAATAGGTGAGACGTGCAAATTTGACCATCCAAAACATTGTCTCGCCCACATGACAACATGAGAATGCAAATCTTGTAATTTATTTCACCCTGAAATGTGTCACTCTTCAGTCCAGGAATGACAATGTTACATACTGTCAGGCACAAGGGCACAAGGACATACAGATTACTTAGACTATGGGAAACAAACCATGGTAGCCAGAACCACTCCAGAGACAGAGTTTTTTTTGAGCAAGGAAGAAAAAAAAGCTGGCATGGAATGACAGAAATCGTACACCAACTCAAAACACTTCTGGAGTGGAGGCACAGTCTGTGGCCTCCACTCTAGGACAACAGATATTAGTGCCGGCAAACAAAGCCTTCTCCTATATACTATCAACACGACGACATTTTTCTTTGCAAATATACAGGGTCTAAAGCCATCAACAAACAACATAATACCTTTCATCAGTGAACTGCTCACAGAGTCAAACGCAATGTTCGCGGCTTTCACATTATTATTATTATAATCAAGGGGGAAGCGCTAAACCCAGAGGATTATACAGCGCCTGGGGGGGGGGGATGTGGAAGGCATTCAGGCTTAATTCGGGGAACTGGAGCACAGATCCAATTCCCTAAATCAAGAGCCCCTCACCAACATCAAGGAACCTTCCTTGAGGGGTGTGCGGCTTTCACAAAGACCCACATAAAGGATCGCTTTGACAACGAAATAATCTACCAACTCAACAACCACGCATATGATTCCAACTCCACCATAAACGTGCTACACCTCTCCAGAACAAGATTCAATGCAGTCTGCAGTGGATCAAGTGTATAAGCAACCACCACCAAGCTAAAGTTCCCCAGCACTTTGCTATTTAGCTAAAGCTGGGGTGTGGCTCCAAAACGACCCTGTTTTCCTGGGCACCACCAGCCATCTCCTGCCGGGCATCTTTTTTTTTTTTATATTTTTATTTAAAACAACACAATACATTAAATAGATAAAAGAACACATTATCAGTTCTTACTCAAAATTATAAATCCCATTGTCATATACATTACATCCAATGTAACTATGTTAAGTAAGATTACACAAGATAACATAACAATATTCATCATTATTATTATAACCAAGGAAAACCCAAACCTACAATCTGCATTATTTTTTCCACTTTGTTATTTATATATTATTAATCCACATAACCTTCAAACCCTCCTTTACAATACTCATCATTGCCAGTGCCGACACAGCTGACACTTCTACCCCCCCCCCCCGTATGTACAGTCCCCATTCTAAATAACATACATTAATTTCCCTAATGAATGGCCATTGAAAACAATTTCTACTAAAATAACCCAACCCAGCAGACTTCCAAACAAAAACAGTCAGGGTCATTATAAGACATGTAGGAACGAGTCCTGCAGTCATATATGTATACATATACGCATTAATATACACATACGTGTATGTGCACTTATTCATAAGAACCAACTAAATCATACATAGAAAATAAATCGCTAAATGACTTGTCTGCAAATAAACTAAATATTACAATTTATGATAGAACTATACCAAAGACATTGGTTCCCCCAAACACCCTACACATACACAAAGTTAATGTTACTGATTAACACTCTATATATAATAGGACCTTCCATACAAAATAAGGGGATATATAAACCCCATCAAATACTTATATATTTTCGTACATAGTGCATAATGTACATATTCAATACAATAATAAAAAAGAGGTGTATGACAAGGCTAAATCTATCTTCAGATTAAAAATATATAAGACATAACCTCACATTTTACATATAAATATAAACCTCCTATATAAAATGATTCTTATAACAATAAGGGAAAAAACCGAAAATCACATAACTTTTGACTCTGTGATTTTACAAAAATTCATAAGGTCTACATACTCCTACAATAAACTTTACCCACATCAACCACCGTGCAAACCAATCAACCATACCTCACCAGGCTTCCAATCACACCAAGAGGGCGCACCACTGAAGAGACCAACCCCTTGCCTCTCACCCCATACTCAAACGGAGTAAACGTTCAACAGTAAGTCCACGATATCCCTCCGGAAAACTAATTACCCACCTTCCCCCATATAATTGTTTGTTCCTACATGCTGTCCTATAAAAACTCGCCGCCAGCGCTTTTATCCTAATGTTCCCCTCCACCTCCCTCATCCCCCAAGAAACATACAAGTAATCAACTATTACATATCTGATAGCCCTTCCCACCTCTTTGGGTACCCCTTCCATATCTAACATTAAAGCCCTAAGGGGTGATATCTTTCCCCCCCCCAATAAAAAGAAAACCCTCTTCAACCACAATCTTACCACCTCCAATGCAGAACAGAAATATACTACATGAAAAGCCGTTTCAACTTCCCCAAAAAAAAGCGCATGACGCCTCTTTCACAAAACCCATTCGTCTTAGCACCTCTTTCGATGCTAACGTCCCCATAAGAAATCTATATACTAATTCCCTTCGCTCTTCCCGGGTATTCTTAATTTACTAAATTCCACCCATATCACTCTCCAATCATATGTGGGATACACTGCCATCCCTTGCAATTAATTCCTGACGACGGCCCACACCCACTAACCGTTTTACCTTGAGTTTTTTAACATTGCATACCTTTAACATAAACCGCAACATGTCTTCACACTCCACTAAGTCCCTGCCACCCCACCATTTGCGGATATCCCCCATCACCTCCCCCACCCGAAGACCCCTTTCCCCCGCTGCCCGAATATACCTCTGCTTCACATATAGCGCCTTCACCCTAGACCCTAATGCAATCAATCCCAGTCCTCCCTGCCTTACCGCAGTCATTACTACATCTTTGCCCAACCACGCCCTCCCATAGCCCCACACATACCTTAAGACCCTTCTTTGCATTTCCATAATATCCTGACTTCTTAATGGGAAATTTCCGCCACTCCCCACACCTTACTATAAATCAGCGTATTTACCACCACAACCCTTTGATGCAAGGTTACATCCCCGGCCCTTAGACCCCTCAGCCTACTCAAAGCTCTGTCCATTACCATTTCTGAATTAACCCTCCTGCTCTCCTGTGCATCTGCCAAAAACAAAATCCCACAAATCTTTAGCCTATCTACAGTTATCCAACCAAACTCCTCCCCCAAGGTCCCTCCTACCCAAGCGCCTACCTCCAACAACCGTGATTTCTGCTTATTAACTCTCATCCCAGTAGCATTCCCAAAAATCTCAATTACCCTTCCCACTTTTCTTAAATCTTCAATCTCATTAAGTAAAACAGTTGTATCATCTACATAACCAACAATATTCCCACAATATCCTCCACTCTCCCCCAACCTTCCCATCCCACCATCAACCAGAACATAGAAAGGGTTCTGCATACATGCAAAGAGTATTTGGGAGAGTGGACACCCCTGCCTTAAACCCCTTCCCATGCTTACTGAACTACCCAACCTCCCATTTACCTGTACTCTCATTGATGCATTCTCATACAAAGTCCTCACCCATCCAACCACCCTCCCTCCAAAACCCATTCTCACCATACTCTCAATCAAAAATTCCCTATCCACATAATCATAAGCTTTCTCCCAATCCAGACCTAGAATACCTCCCTTATTACTACCCTCAAGGAAATCCCGAATACGACCATGACCTACCCGCATACTCCTCCCCGGGATACCAAACTGTCCCCCATGTATCACCGACCCCATGACCTTCTTCAGTCTATTACCCAAAATTTTCGCAAAAACCTTGTAATCAGCGCACATCAAAGATATTGCACGGTAAGCACTCAACTCTCTACCCCCCCCCCCTTCTTTGGCACCAAAACTATGACACCCGTACTTTGCGATATGCCCAACTTCCCACTAGTTAACATATGGTCCAATAGCCTAACAAAACACTGCCTAATACACCCCCAATGTGCTCTATAAAAATCATTTGGTATACCGTCTATCCCTGGTGTTTTCCCGGTACTCATCCCGAAAACTGCCTCTTCCACCTCAACCTCACTTATACCAACCTCCAACCCCACTCTATCCTGCTCACTTAAAAGGCTATGGAACCCCCCTTCAAAAAAAACCCTCCCAGGAACCCCCCTCCCTCCAACTCCATTTCTCTCTAAACCAACTATCAGCATAGAGACTCATACTTTCCGTATTGGATAGGACTCGACCCACTGGATACCCTCCCACCCCAGGGCTTGTCTCCAATTGTAGAATGGTGGTTACACTCTGTCGGTCCCGAAATTTACGTAAAACATACCCAGACGGTTTATCACCCCACAAAACATCCTCTAACCCCCGCCCTAACCCTAATTGCATCAAACCTATCATTGTGTAATTCAGCTATTCTACTCCGCAGTCTGTCCATATCATCCCTCCTACCACCTCCCCCAACATAACAATCTTGCAACTGTCCCTCCAGATAATTTTGCAACCCAAAACGCCACCTCGCCTCCTCTCGTCCCCTAGCCTTAAAAAAATTCGCTATTCCAGGTTTTGCCTGCATTTCCCACCAATCTAACAGATCTATCTCCCTGTTCCTAGCCTCCCAAAAAGGCAACCACCAATCACTGAAAAAAAGGCCCCTCCCCCTCCTCCTTAAGAAGCCTTACATTTAATTTCCAGTACCCAGAATAAATACGCACCACTCCATCCCACATCAAATCTGCTATTACCGCTCTGTGATCAGAAAACCCCACATCGAAGGTTTGCACCCTCACAACATCTATACCCCGCTTAATATAAATTCTGTCTAATCGCGCTTCATATCCCCTACGGACGAACGTATGCTCCACTAGGTAACCCCCCCTCCCCACCACATCAACAACCCCAATATCTCGCAATACATCCCTCAGCACACTCAGCACACAACCCGCCCCTCTCGGTTCGACATCACCACTCCTAATCACACAATTCCAATCACCTCCTATTACTGTTATAGCAGGCAAACCTCTCAAGTGATACAGCAATACTTCTCTGACAAAATCTACTTTTACCCTGATATTACTAGTTGCTGGCATGTAAACTCCCACGAAACTAACTCGACTCTCACCCCAGACGCCATCCACCCTCACGATCCTCCCACCCCCCCCCTCTTCCCAACCGATGACACGCAAGGGGCTGGTCTCCTTTACCGCAACTGCTACCCCACCTTTCAATTGCAAACCACTGGTTACATACATCCGATATCCTTTCACCCTCAACACACTACCAGCCCTGTGATTATGCTCTTGCAAAAAGCATATGTCAACATCAAACCGCCTTAAAAACCACTCCAACCAAACTTTCTTGACCTCAGTCTTAAGTCCATTAACATTAAGCGTGACACATCTGAAAATTACAGAAGGGGCGGCTTTCCCCTATGCCTCTGGGATTTACCCACTGCACTTTTCATATTACGTGTTCCTTTGCCACTCGAGTTTTCCTGTGCAATCACTTCCCCCCTCCCTTTCCCAATTTGCAACTCAGGCACACCTCTACCACTATGTGTCCTCGGCTCCACAACCGCTGCCCATGACTTCTTCCCCGGCCTCTGCCTGGGGTAATGACCTCATCTATCTCTGATGCCGCAGTTCGTTTCCTAGAACTCACACTTACACACATATCACCCTCAGACAATTCCTCCTGGTGTACCTCCACGGCCACCACATGCTCCCGCCCAATCTTACTCAAGTCTTCCTCAACAATTTGTTGTCCCTCCAAAGTTCCAGCTTCACATGAACTGAGGACACCTTTTGCACAGGGTTCCTCCTCATCCAAAAAATCCTTGATCACATCTGCCAATAACCCATCCTGGGTTGAAGCTTCCTGGACGAAAGTCTCCTCAGATGTCACCTTCAACTCCCCCGACGCCCCTGGAGAGTGACACATGTCTCCGCCGCCGCCACCTCCCGGTCGACCTCTTCGCTCCAGAGGTCATTCCTCCGGCCTCCCGAGGCATCAGAGCCAGGCACCAAATTACACGACTGTTGAATCACAATTGGAGTGTCGAGAATTCGAGAAGCCCGCCTCCTAGGACACTGGGCTGCCATGTGCTCATAAGAGCTACATAGACGACATGTTTTCCTTTGCCCAGCATAGTACACATAAACCTGTGTTCTACAACCGATCATCGTAACATAGGATGGTATAGGCCTTGTTAAGGTCATTTTAAGGGTGTAAGAACCTTCCGGCATTCCTTCATATGGACCATCCCTCCACACCCCCATTGTTGCAGAATGCACTGTCCCATAACTTCGAAAAAACTCCTGCAGGCCATAAGCCGTAGCCTCGAAGGGTACATTCCGTACCTTCACCCATGTGAAGTACTTAGAGACGTCATGTAACACAACATCCATCGTTGAATTCACACTCATGCGTTGTTCCTGGTAATGCTCGACAATTCTTGTGTAGTAATCGACTCGTAGAAATTTCACAAAGATTCTTGTTAAACCATTAAGGGCGACGCCATACAATTCCTCGTTGGGAATACCATATGTATCCCTGATGATGTTAGGGAGAAGGACGTTCATCGTATCTCCACTTAACGTACCACGAACCAGCTCTATGCAGATAGTATTCACTCTCCGTACTGTATGTTCCGCCATGTTGATATCCCAATGAGCAGCGCACGTCCTCACTACTCAATGGTTGTTGCTGAACTAAGGTAGCTCGCCTGAAGACAGCAGAGGGGTGCCGAGACAACCTCCACCACCACCAAGCTAAAGTTCCCCAGCACTTTGCTATTTAGCTAAAGCTGGGGTGTGGCTCCAAAACGACCCTGTTTTCCTGGGCACCACCAGCCATCTCCTGCCGGGCATCTGAGTACCAGCCTTACTCAACTGACACTGCTGCCTCCCCTCCAGCACATCTCGCTCCAGCACAACCCCCTGCAGTACCTATGCACATCACGCTCCAGAGTGGACGGGCCACTCCTGATACCCCACCTCCTGCTCCACCCTCCCAACCTCTTCCATTTTTCCAACCCTCCCCTCCCTCTTCCTTCCCATTCTCACCAATCCTTAGGTCCTAAGATAAGATAAGATAAGATTTCGTTCGGATTTTTAAACCCCGGAGGGTTAGCCACCCAGGATAACCCAAGAAAGTCAGTGCGTCATCGAGGACTGTCTAACTTATTTCCATTGGGGTCCTTAATCTTGTCCCCCAATGCGACCCACACCAGTCGACTAACACCCAGGTACCTATTTGCTGCTAGGTGAACAGGACAACAGGTGTAAGGAAACGTGTCAAATGTTTCCACCCGCCGGGAATCGAACCCGGGCCCTCCGTGTGTTGAAGCGGGAGCTTTAGCCACCAGACCACCGGGTCACCTGGGTTTTGACATGTAATTAATTAATTGGAGGATTATAGTGTATGCCAAGCGAGCAGATTTCATGAAATGTATGATTACCCCATATGATA
The DNA here is from genome assembly GCF_026875155.1 of Cherax quadricarinatus. Classification (NCBI taxonomy): domain Eukaryota; kingdom Metazoa; phylum Arthropoda; class Malacostraca; order Decapoda; family Parastacidae; genus Cherax; species Cherax quadricarinatus. The sequence continues at coordinate 37,868,277 of NC_069402.1, forward strand.
AATCACTAATGTATCAGTGTACCTTATGTAAGAATGATACATGTAGACATGATGATGCTGGGTTTGAAATACAAGTTAGGTCCTGATATTATTTGGGTTTAAGTATACCTTGGTGCTAGTCTATAATATCATTTGTTAATGGCAGATCATTGATGTGATCTTGGTTTTATGATATGGCATCGATAATACGATATTAATGATTGTTATGTACGGAATTGAGGTGTGAGATGGTTACAGGTACTGTAATTTATGTAACATTTAACAGGTGATGGTGAATGATTCGTGTGTGTATATTATGTTGCTGTCTGGATTAGTTTGTAAATAGTTAAAAATTGTGTAATTTAGTTGTAGAAGTCAAAAGGCATCACGATCAACAATTGTTGGACAGACGTTGATGTTATAATAATAATATGAGGTCTTGGGACTACTGGCTAAAGTTTGTTATTATAAGGTTTCTGTAATCTGTGATATATGTATATAGGTATATTACATATTTAATCACTTACGTGTGTATGGTTGATTGGCGTGGAAGTGTTGCGTGATGGTTTATAGTGGAATACACACTAGACTTGGGTATGTGTATTGTAATCTGTGAAAAAATGTGTGTTAGAGCTGGGTATGAATGCGTTGTGAATGTTCATTGGTGCCCTTTGAGTTGTTGTAATTTCAATAGAAATTTGCGAGTTTGTGGTATAGTGTAAAGTAAAATTTCAGCTTTTATTTTCATGTTAAGAGTTTCCTGCTTCTTGCGGCAAGTACATGTATTATTGTGGTATGTTTTTTGCACTTGTAGGTTTAGGTTTGTCTTTTGTTTAACATTTGTAATGTATAATTTAATCCTTCGTATGCTGAATCATATCATCTGTTGCATTTCGCGCAAGAGGGTCTTACTGTACTGTATAACAGGCATGAAGTGTAGGTTTAGACTTTGTTAATGTTTTTTTTTCTGAGAAGGTGTTATCCTGTTCTTTTCATTGTTAGGTGACGGTATATCCTTTAATACACATATGACTGTAACACTTAGGGTATGTTATGGGGTTGCTGGTTGTTCATTGTATTTGCAAACGGTTCATTATTGTATTCTTTTATTTATTTATGTCTTGTAATGTGTTCTTTTAAATAAAAAAAAAAATCCTTAGGTCAGAACCTCGAACCTCGAAACCTCGATGTGGATTCCAGTTTATAACCTATTCAGATGCGACAGAGTAAGCAGGCGACAAGGGGGAGTTGGCTTGTATGTCACAGAGTTGCTAATTTGCTCGGAACTACTAAACATCTCAAATGATGTTGAAGCTTTGGCAGTCAAGATCGAAAAACCAAACCTTGTCATTGTGGTTGTATACAAGCCTCCGGATGCAACTTCCCAACAATTCCAGGAACAGCTTTTGAAAATTAACCACTGTCTGGAAAATTTCCAAACTCCTGCTCCATACAACTTGCTGTTGGGTGATTTCAACTTAAGACACCTAAATGGAGGAATGTAGCAAATGAGGAGGCAGCTCAAATGAAAATTCATACACACACGAGCTATTAAATCTGCACCAAATTCACCTTAAACCAGCACACAAAAGAGCCAACAAGACTGGAAAATACACTGGATCTCATCTTCACTAGCAATGGTGATCTGACAAGAAATATAACATATCAAAGATAATACACCAGATCACAG
>NC_069402.1:37870445-38019759 GCF_026875155.1 Cherax quadricarinatus
ACCATACAGCACAAGTAATTTCCCTACTGAATTGCAGGAAATTATTTCTGAGGTTGGCTTTGAACCACATCAAGTGTTTAATGCTGATGAATGAGTGTTTTGGAAGAAATGCCAACAGAACATATCAGTCAGCAAGAGAAAATGCACCCGGCTTCAAGGCAGCAAAGAATCGCTTCACCTTGTTCCTTTGTGGTAATGCATCAGGGATTTCAAGTGAAAGGGCCCATGGTTATTTACTGCTCTAAGAATCCTCATGCTTTGAAAGGTGTAGATAAAAACACCTTCCCCAGAAAATTTGGAGGTCAAACCAGTCAGCATGGATGACAGAAGGAAATATTTACTGACGGGTTTAAGCATCACTTAAATTCCTGAAGCCAAGTTTTACCTGCACAACAAAAAACCTTAAATTCAAGGCTCTCTCATTCTTGATAATTTCCATACTCATCTACAAGCTTTGATGGTTTATGACCCCACATGTAAAAGTTGTATTCTTACCTCCAAATACAACATCTCTAATTTAACCACTGGATCAGGCAGTTATTAAGCCATTCAAGGTAACTCCCACAAAAAAAGTTATGAAAAACTAATTGCATTCAATGGACTCGGACTCCAACTTGGCAGTACGAAGCTTCTGGAAAAAATTTCCCAACCTTGCAGATGCTATCAGCTATGCATAGAATGCATGGAATGAAGTGCCCCCAATCAACATTATATGCAGGCGGGGGAAAGTTATGGCCTTCTGTAGTTAATTCTATTAAACGGGTTTTTCCCCTTGCTTGAGAGTCAGGTTAAAAGAAATTGTTCAGCTGGCAGGAGATTCCCAAAGTTGATGGTTTTGAGGGTATGAATGAAGATGAATGTGAAATGAGCTCTTAAAAGATGATGAAGACAGGATCCAGAGGAAATGTTGGCAGAGCTCGATGCACAGATACAAGGGGGGAGAAAAACAGAAAATGAAGAACAACAACTTGAAGAAAAACAGATAACATTTTCAGCAGTTACGTGAGCAGTTCCATGTTATTGTAAGTTGCAGACTTTTTTCACTGAAGAGGACCCCGACAAACTAGAAGCAAATGCTTTGAAACGGTCTAACCAGCTGATGATGCCTTACCGTCAGCTGTATAATGTACTGCAGGGTAAAGAGCCCAGAGATTTCCCTTACAGAATTTATACACACTCCAATACAACCATCGACTTCACACCAGAAAACTCAACTATCCACTAATGTGACAACCAACAAACCATCCACCCAGCCCAGTAGGGCCACACCATGCATTATCCACTCTCTTCACAATCATCCACAAACACCATTGCCCACAATTTTAAGGTAAGAAATACTATTATTCTATTGCATTTGTAGCCTTAAGCAGTAATAATCACAACAATGAACTTTCAATTACATATTCACTTTTATTTTTTGTAAGATCTGTTTTGGGCCCAAAAAAAAAAGTTGTTTGGCTTTTGGGGGGTCCCAGGAATGTAACCCTATTTTTCCCATAAGTTTCTTCAGTTCAGCTAACACGATTTTACCTAGGACAGCATTTTCAGGACATAACTACTGCGTTAAATGACAGTCTACTGTATAATATTCATCAAAAAATAGAAATTATTCACATTGTTTGACTTTACCAGGTTATCCTGGGTTATATATTTGAATTACTGGGTTATCCTGGGTTATATATTTGAATTTACTGGGTATCCTGGGTTATATATTTGAATTTTACTGGGTTATCCTGGGTTATATATTTGAATTACTGGGTTATCCTGGGTTATATATGGTTTGACTTACTGGGTTTTCCTGGGGGTTATATACCTAGTGTGCTTTGTGGTTGAATTCCACTGTTAGTATTATGAAATTGTAACAAGTTTGGACTAAATAAATCATCTTTGAGCTACTTACACATACTGCTGGTTGGGAAGGAACCTGGAGGTGGAACAACAGCTTCTGGTTCCTTCGTTTACTTTTGCTAGTGAGGCATACTAGTGCTTTGGATATACAGTCATCCCCGATTAGTTAATCATAATGCATTGTATGGATCCTTCTGGCCTTAGATTTTTTCTCAAATATATAGAATAGACCCAAAGAGTTGTCCTGAGGTTAAAAAAAAAAAAAAAAAAAAATACTGGCATCTGCATACTAGTATGTTGAGAAAAATTAAAGGGTTTAAGTGCAGGCATTGTACTTCTTACTTCCTAAGTCTGCTAACTGGTTTCCCTGAATCCCTCTACAAAATATTACCCTGCTTATTCTCCAACAACTTGTCAAGTCCTAAAAACATTCATCTCTGTTCACTCCTATTTAACACACTCACACATACCTGCTATAAGTCCAATCCACCCCCTCCCTCCATCCATCCTTTCCTAAGATACCCTCTACCTCTCCTTCCCTACAGATTTATACTCCCCCAAATCATCCTATTTGCTCCATTCTCTTTAAATGGCCAAACCACCTCAAACCCTCCTCACCTTTCAGAATAATACTTTCAGTAACTCCACCCCACCACCTAATTTCCATACTACAAATTCTCTGCATAATATTTATGCCACACACATTGCCATAAAGCACATCATCTCCACTGTCTCCGTCCTCCTTGCTTCAACATTCACAACCCATTCTAAACACCCATATGAGAGTGTTGTACCACCATACTCTCATACATTCCCTTCTTCGCCTCCATGGATAACGTTCTTTGTTTCCACAGTTACCTCAGTGCACTGCAAACCTTTTTTTTTCTAAATCAATTCTGTGGCTTACCTGATCCTTCATAAACCCATCCACCAACAAGTCTACTCCCAAATATCTGAACACATTTGCTTCTCTCCACACTCCCCTACCAATCTGATAACCAATTTTCTTACGTAACTCATTTGATACACTCATCACCTTACTCTTACCTACGTTCACTTTCCATTTTCTTCCTTTCGTCCATTAACCTCGCAACTTCTACTTTAGAATCTCCCAAAAGCACAAACATCACAAAATTTGATACACCTCACCCCTTAGTCCTTCCGTGCCAACTTTGCTGCAGCCGCATCTTTACCAAGCATAAGAGATATTGTTTTTTGGTGGTCCCCTGTCCTTTGATGTAATCAGCTAATGAACAGGCCCAGACACTGCTTCTCGGTCAGCAGTAACATGACCTTCCATTTCTACAGAGGTATTCCAATTTACGGACTATTTTTGTTGCAATATCTTCCCCCACCTTCACAAGCCCGTTTGCCACAACTGGTCTAATATGCTCCAACAAACTTCAATGTATTAAACGAGTATAGGTTACTGCCCCTCTTCTATCAACCAGTGTCGAGGTTGGGAGACCACGTCTCTCCCATCTTCGCATTGGCCACCGCTTACTCAGGAATATCTCATGGAATCGTCCTCTCACTCTCTGTGAGAATTGCCAAGCTCCATTATCAGTCAGCCACATTCTGTTGGACTGCCCACTTTACAACGAGCACGCAGAGCTTTACCACTGTCGTCGTCTTCGCTTCCGCTACTTACTCCTCTCTTTACCTTCCCTTCTCGCTGATGGACCCAGCCTTTCATCCGACTACTCCTCTCAATTGACTTTTTTGACAACAACTGACTTACTTCAACAAATTCTGATACCTTCAGCCCTTCTACTTCAATCTCTTGCTACCTCGAACCCCTCACCCCTACTATTCCCCTGTCACCCGCGTTTACTGTAACCTGCTGATCATCCCTCCTCCCTTCTGCCATCCATACACCTCGCTTTTCCTTCCCTACCCTGCAGCGCTGTATACCCTTTGTGCTTAGCGCCTTCTTTTTATTATAATAATAATAATGTTTTTTAGATATTTTTTTGAAAAAAAATATCATGGATGGTTAATGAAAATGTGGATATTAACGTAATACACGACATGTAATGAGACTGCGGTGATTATATTTCTAATATGGCGTCACTTGTGTCAAGTCGTTTGCAACCACATCTCATATTTATGTTATTATTCTACAGTGGGGTGTATTTAACATATTTATGATGTTAGCATCGGTTTATTAATATAATTTTTGAAAAAATATCAGAGATGATTAATGAAAATGTGTATTTTAATGTAAATTTAAGACAATTAAATGAAACTCGGAGATTAATTATTATCATTACTAATGTGACGTCTGGATACATAAGACACACTTACTGTTTTTAATGTGTACCTGCAGCGCCAGTACCTAGGTAGTTATTTAGAACCGGTAATACTTAAGTATAATTATCAGAGTATATAAAAATATGAAATAACTTTAAAAACCAACTTGAAATTTGGGAGTTTCCAGACAAAATGGAGAGACTTAGTGCTTACGGATCTCACAGAGAATGTAAAACAAAACCGGTGGGGCGCGTGACCGTATTAGAAAGTCAGTGGGTGAAGCGTATAGCGAGTTTTGGTCATAATTTGAAATTGACCGTATTAGCAGAATGCGAAAGCAAAAACGCCATAAAGCGGGCCCTACTGTATTAACTCTCACATTAATAGCATGAAATGACATAAGGCAGTGTTTGCATGAATGTCCAATTGTGTTAGAGGATTTTTTCCCTATATAACAAAAATAGTTGAAGAAAGGACCAGCTTATATAGACACATCCAAGCTTTATAAGTTAAAAATTTTAAAGGTACACCAATTTACACAGCTTTCAGAATCTTTGAATTTATCATGATTAATTGTGGAAAAAAGAAATTTAAACATTTGCCACAAAAGTTGCTTTGGTTTTTAATACCCCAATGGCTGTCCTCCCACAAAGTCAGGGTGACCCATAAAGACTTCATTTACCATATAAAGTCCTGCTTACCTCATTTCATATGAATCCTCCGACTGCAACAATCTGTCGTCCCTCCTTCAAGAGTGCAGGTACTGCACGAATACAGAAAATCCCTTCATAAATGGTAAATTGGCTTGCACTCAATTGGCACATCCATTATAAACCCACTAGTTTCCAGTCACTTGCATGATACAAATGCCAAGATTCACATGGCTTTTTTTTTTTTTTATAATAGTCCACTGTAAGCGATGAGACTTGAGTTGAAATTCTTGTTGCTAATTTAGTTGGAGAAATGAAGACTCTACACAAAGTGGAAGTTGTCAGTTTCTTTTTGCTGATGACCACTGTGTTTTTTGGGAGATTTTGAAAAGTTGCAGAGGTTGGGTATGAGTTTTTCATAGGTATGTAAAAAAGGAAAATAAAGTGAACTTTGGAAAGAATAAAGTGATAGATAAAAAGCTTAAGGAGTGGAAGGAAGGGATTATACAGTAAGTCATTGACTGCCAAACACTAGGCACCTGAATTGGTGTATAATATTCATAAAACAGGAATTTTAACTTACTTGATTGGACCTTCTGTATCGTGTGTAATAATTTTTTTTTTAAACACGTCAGCTGTTTTCCACCAAAAGCCAGGGTGACCCAAAAGAAAGAAAAACTTTCATCATTCAACACTTTCACACAGATCACGCAGACATAATCACTGTACTCAGCAGAGGTACTCAGAATGACCGTTAGAAGTCCCTCCCAACTGCCAAAGTCCAAACCCCCTCCTTTAACTAACCCGTTGACAGTCGAAGGGCCTAATCCTGAAGTTGCTTCTGGTGTCGCAAAATTATTCGTAAAAAAAAAAATTATTTTTTCTTATGAAAATGAAAGAGAATCTTTTCCCCGAATGTAAAGACAACCAAAAAAACGAAATTTGATGGAAACTGACGGAATTTGAACGCTCTCGCAAGTTAGCGACTTCGGCGATATTTTAAAAATCGGCAATTTCGCCCACTTGATCCCTATTTCGTCTAATTTCCGTTATTCCAGTCAACCAAACTCTTTACTATTTCTTCAGAACTCTTATTTTCTATCGATAGAGTACAAGAAACTGCCCATATTTCCGATTTCCACGACCCAATAACAAGGTCAAAATTGTGCAATTTGGCCAATGTTCACGAAAATTAAAATACGACAATTCAAAATAAGGTCCCAGAATGAACAATCAGACATTCCTGGGCTCTAAAATAACAAGTTCTTTGTTCATCAGTCATGAATCCAGGGTCCCTGTTATAATACTCTTTGCTTTTTATTGTGAAATTTTATTCAAACAAAAAATAGATTACAGTTATCAGACTACTCCTATACTGTAATAATGTAAAAAAATACATCAACCCATTCATGACTGCATATTAGAATGCTATTTGGACATTCTTATTGGACTATGACATCATTTTTCACTTTTGAACATCGGCAAAATAAACCATTTCCTGTACATTGTGCTCCATGTCCAGGTTCTTTTTATAAAAAATTAATCAAAATCACCTCCATTTCTATAATATAGTTTTCCAATTTCTATCAAATGAGACCAAGAAAACGAGAATACAACCACAAATACTATACGAAAATAGACCACAAAGTCCGCATTTTTAATTAAAAAAAACGTCGGATTTTTTTTTTCCTCATAAAGCACTGCGTGCTCCAGGATTTTTTTTTCTGTTGTGCACACTGACCACACAGACCCAATCTGCTCACATGTGTGCCTACTAGCATTCTCCTGCCTGATTTGAAGGCCCAAGAAATCATGAGTAAATATACGTCAAACACTGTAACCTCGCAAACCGTAATTACGGCCGCGACAGTCAAAGGGTTAAAGTGCAGGCATTGTACTTCCCATTCCCATACCCTCTAGTCCGGCTAACCAGTTTCCCTGAATCACTTCACAAAATATTACTAGTGAGGCCCTCTCACATTTATGAGGGTTAGGGGTTCAAGAACCTCGCTAATCTTAAAATTCATGAATGTTTGGTGTGGCAGATATTTGTAGGAACTATAATCATACTTGTACTGTAGCATTCACAAATGTTTTGATGCGGCAATATAATTGTAGGAAATAAAATAATAGCGTTTACTTAGCCTAACAATACTGCTCCTTAAACTGTTAACCACGAACAATCAAAAAACACATAAAGCATTGTAAAATATGTATCTATACATCTGGAGTGGTGCTGTTGTGAGTAATTAAATAATGAACAAACAAAAGCGCTCACTCTCGTAAGTTAGCAGACGAACTCTGACTACTGATTCTGATGAAAATGATAGTGATGATAGCCATGCAGTTACGTGATGACAGTTGACTGAGGTGATTATATTAATGTAACTGCAGGCATGATGAGCCGAGTGTGTGGATTCTAATTTTTTCACTGCCACGTCACTGCCGACATAACAGAGTCAGAGTTTGAGCAACGGAGTCCAGAAGAATCTGCCATGGTTTTTGTGTTCCGGTGAGGCTAACAGTAACTGGACAATGGATTGAGTGCTGTCCTGGGCAGGCTGTCTAGTTGAAGAGAGTAAGAGGGAGGTAGTAGGGATGTGCGGGAAGCGTTTTCCCCACACTTTTTCCAGCATGTTTGACAAATACAATTGGGTGGCTGGGAATTTCATCACGAATTCGAACTCGCGAAAGTGGAACTCGCAGAAGTGGAGGCTATAGTACCCTCCCCACACTGAGTGACTCCAACAGCTCGTTAGGTCCCAAAACCATCGTCTACATTCCACACCTAACAACGCTCACACCCCGCTTGCTGGCAGTCCAAGCCCCTCGCCCACAAAACCTCCTTTACCCTGCCCTCCAATCTGTTTGAGGACGACCCTACCCAACCTTCCTTCCCTTGCAGATTTATACTCTTTTCCCGAGCACTCTTTGTTCCATCCACTCAGAATGACATATACTCATGTAATTTTTTATGTCCCCCCCCCCCCCCAACCAAGTCGGCCGTCTCCCACCTAGCAGGGTAACCAAAAAGAAAGAGAAAATCCCAAAACGAAAATGCTTTCAATCATCATTCAATACTTTCACATCACTCAATACATAATCACTGTTTTTGCAGGAGGAACCCATTACAACAGGTTTAGAGAAAGTCAATATAAAGATACAGTGGGATGAAAGTTGACATGAAATCATATAAACTAAACCATATAGATTATAATAACAGGGCCACCAATTATATAATATACCGTCCTATTTACAACACCCCTCCATAATGTGGCCACTATCAATATCGCAAACGCCCTCCTTTAAACCCTTTGAGGGTTTTTCTCGTACTAGTCCTCTTAACGCGTAGGGGTTTTTGACGTACACGTACACCATAAATTCTACGCCCTCCAAAATCTAGTGGGAGAAAACTGTAGGCCTTCCCATATGGAAGAAGAATGGGTCCTATGGTGTCAGTGTGCACTAGTCTAAAAAAAATCCTGCAGCAACACAGTGCATATGAGAAAAAAAATAAACTTTGACCATTTTTTTTAAATAAATCAGGCGACTTTGCATGTATTTTCGATGGTATTTTATTGTTGTATTCTAGTTTCTTGGTCTCATTTTATAAAATAGAAACCATATTACTGAAATTGAGGATGATTTGACGGGTTTTACAATGAAATGGTTGCCTTGAAATGTGAGCCAAAGTAGGCAGAAATGTTCGATTTTTACCAAACTTAACCTTCAAAAGTGAAACAAATCGTGCCAAGCGTGCAATACACGTCACTGGTGATCTAATATTCTTTCACAATGCAACCAATAATATTTATACCATTTTTTACACTAATGCTGTAGTTTGCATAACTAGAAATCTTCTATTTTTTTGTGAGACTAAAAATTCAAAGTGGAAAGCAACAAGAAATTATAAGAGGGGGCCTTGAGACGTAACTAATGACTAAGAAATGTCTATTTTAGTGCCAGGAATGGTCTATCTTGTTTATTCTGGACCCATTCGGAAATTGGCATCTTTTTGAAATTTGAGTGAAATTGGCAAAATCTAAATTCTGGACCACTGGGTACTGGATAGTTGAATTTATAAATGGGTGTTTCTTGCACCATTCGATAGAAAAAATGGAGTTTAGCGAATATTCATGTTTTTTTGTCCGACATATACAGTGGAACTTGGCCGAAAATGGTGGCTCAAAGTGGCAAAAAAATCGCCGTGTGCAGTAAACATCGCCGAGACCGATAACTTTGCGAGAGCATAATTCCGTAAGTTTTTTCTATCAAATTTCAAACTTTTTAGTGTCCGTTATGACGGTGAAAAGATTCTCTATCCTTTTCATAAGAGAAAATAATTTTTTTTTTTTTAAATTTGGCCGACCCTGAGAACGAGTTTCGGAGAGGGCTTTGTCGACCCCTCAAAGGGTTAAAGTGCAGTGCTTTGTACTTTCATTCCAGACTCAAGTCCGGCTATATAAAAAAATAACCGGTTTCCCTGACTCTTCTTCACTAAATATTACCCGCTCACGATCCAACAGCTCGGTCAGGTCCCAAAAACCATTCATCTCCATTCAATGTCTATCTAACATGCCCATGCAACACTTGCTGGAAGTCCAAGCCCCCTTGGCCCCACAAAACCCCTTACCCCACTTCCTTCCAACCTTTTCGAGGACGAGCCTTACCCCGCCTTCCTTTCCCCTACAGATTTATAACGCTCTGTCATTCATTCTACTTTGATACATGCTCCCTAAATAACAAAACCACCTCACAACCTTCTTCAGGCCGTCTGACTAATACTTTTATAACTTCACACACCTCATAATTTTCCACATTCGAATTCTCGCATAATATTTTACACCGACACATTGCCCTTAGACAGGACATCCTTCACTGCCTCAACCGTCTCCTCACTGCAGGCATTTACAGCCCATGAACAAGTCTTCACACCCAAATAAGAGTGGATGGTACCACTATACGTTCATACATACCGACTTCTTTTGCCTCCATTGATAACGATTTTTGTCTCCACATATACTCACGCACCACTCACCTCTTTTTCCCTCATCAATTCTCTGGTTAACTTCATCCTTCATAAACCTTCTCTGCCACAATCAACTCCCAAATATCTGAAACATCAGTTTCTCCCTACTACTACTCTCCAATGTGATATCCAATTTTTCTTTACCTAAATCATTTGATACCCTCATCACCCTACTCTTATCTATGTTCACTTTCAACTTTCTACCTTTACCAAGCGCCTCCAGCCAAACTCGTCCACTGAACTTTGCAACTTTTCATTAAAAATCACCCATAAGCACTGTACATCAGCAAAAAGCAGCGTGTGTCCAACTCCCATTTTGTATTTGAATACCCATAATTTAATCCCACCCACCCCTCTCCCCAACATCCCTAAGCATTTACTTCTTTCACAACCCCATCTATAAATATATTAAACAGCCATGGGGAACATTTACACATCCCTGTCTAAAACCACTTTTACCGGGAAGTAGTCTCCCTCTCTTCTACACGACCCTACCCTGAGCCTCAACTCTCCCGCATAAAAACATTACAGCATTCAGCTAAAACTTAATACCTATTCCATGTTGTACTTGCAACATCGCCCATTGCTCCCCTACCACTCTATAATATGCCTTTTCCTATACCATAAATGCAATGAAAACGTCTCAACCTTTATCTAAAAACTGTTCACATATATGCATCTATATTATATATATATATATATATATATATATATATATATATATATATATATATATATATATATATATATAATATATAATATATAATATAATATATTCTCACCCTGCCTCGGTGGGAGACTCCGATCTTGTTGAAAAAAAAAAATATATATATTTAATATATAGTATATATAATATATAATATATATTATATATATAATATATAATATATATTTATAATAATATATATATAATAAATATTATATGTATATATAATATATATTATATATATATATATAATATATATTAATACATATATATAATATATATTAGATATATATATATATAATAATATTATATATATAATATATATATAATATAACTGTATAATATATATATAATAAATATTATATATATATATATATATATTATATATATAATTTATATATATATAATATAATATAGATTATATTTATATATATAATATAAATATATTTATTATATAATATATATATATATATATATTAGTATATATATATAGATATATATATATATATATTATATATAATATATATATATATATATATATATATATATATATATATATTATATATAATATATATATATATATATATATAATATTTAAATAGATATAATAATATATATTAATATGAAACATAATATATTATATATAATAATTATAAATATAATATATATATAATATATATATATATATTAAATATATATATTATTATATATATATAATATATATATAAAATAGTTATATATAGTATTAATATATATATATATATATATATATATATATATAGTATATAAATAATATATATATATAGATATATATATATAATATATAATATATATATATATATACATAATATATATATATATATATAATATATAAGATATATATATATATATATTATATATAATATATATAGATAATATATATATATATATAATATATATAATATATATAGATATAATATATATATATATTATATATGATATTATATATATATTTATATAATATTTATATTAATCTATAATATATTATATATATTATATATATATATAATTATATATATATATATAAATAAATATATATATATATAAAGATATATATATATATATATATATATATATATATATATATATATATATATATAATATATAATATATATATATATTGTATATATATAATATATATATTATATATATAATATATATATTATATATATAAGTATAATAATGTATATATATAATATATATTATATATATATAATATATATATTATATATAAATATATTATATTTATATAATATAGATATATAATATATATATATAATATATATAATATATAATATATATTATATATATTTATATATATATAATATAAATGAATATAATATATATATAATCAAAAATATATATTTATATTATATATATATATATAATATATATTATATAAATATAATATATATTATATATATATATATAAATTATAATATAGATAATATATATTATATATATATATTAGATATATATTAAATTTATATATTATATAATATATATTTTATATATATATATATAATATATATTAATATATATATATATAATATATATTATATATAATATATAATATATTTATATAAGAATATATATTAATATATATATAATATAATATAAATTATATATATATATATAATATATATTATATAATATATAGAAATATATAATTATATATATAATATTTTTTTCTTTTCAACAAGTCGGCCGGTCTCCCACCGAGGCAGGTGATAATATATATATTATATATATATTATATATATATATCTATATATATATATATCATAAATATATTAATATATATAAATATATATATAATGGATATATAGAAGCATCTATGTGAACAGTAAGTTGTAGATAAAGGTAGAGACGATTTCATTGCATTCAAGGATTTAGAAAAGGCATATGATAGAGTGGATAGGGGAGCAATGTGGCAGATGTTGCAAGTACATACAAGGAATAGGTATTAAGTTTAGACTGAATGCGTAAAGTTTTTATGAGAGAGTGAGGCTCAGGTTAGGGTGTGTAGAAGAGAGGAGACTACTTCCCGGAAAAAGTAGTTTTTAGACAAGGGATGTGTAATGTCACCATGGCCTGGTTAATATATTTTATAGATGGAGGTTTGTGAAAGAAGTTAAATGCCCCCCCCCCCTTAAAGGGGGGTGTTGGGGAGAGGGTGGGATTAAAATATGGGGTATCAAAACAAAATGGGAGTTGACACAGCGGCTTTTGGCTGATGATACTGTGCTTTATGGTGATTTTAAAGAAACTGGGGGGGGAAAGTTTGCAAAGTTCAGTGGACAGTTTGTGGATGGACGTGTAAAGGTAGAAAGTTAAAGTGAACATAGAATAAGAGTAAGGTGCATGAGGTAACAAATGATATAGGTAAAGAAAAATGGAATCACATTGGAGAGTATAAAGTAGGGAAGAACTGAATGTTTCAGATATTTGGGATTGATGTGTCAGCGGATGGGTTTATAAGGATGAAGTTTACCAGAGAATTGATGAGGGAAAAAGAGGTGATGGGTGCGTTGAGTATATGTGGAGACAAAAAACGTTATCACTGGAGCACATAAGGGAATGTATGAACGTAAAGCGGTACCACACTCTGATATGGGTGGTGAAGCTTTGGGCTTTAAATGCTGCAGTGAGAGACATTTGGAGCATGAAGATGTCCTGTCTAGGCAATGTGTGGTGTAAATATTATGCTCGAGAATTCGAAGTGTGGAAATTATGAGTTGAAGTTTAATAAAGTATTAGTCAGACTCTAAAAGGGTTGTTGAGGTGGTTTTGTTATTTTAGAGAGAATGTATCAAAGTAAATGACAGAGCGTATAAATCTGTAGGGGAGGAAGGGCGGGTACGGCTCGTCCTCGAAAAGTTGAGGGAGGGGGTAAAGGAGTTTTTCGTGGGCAAGGGGGCTTGGACTCCAGCAAGTGTGCATGGCATGTTGTGGGGTTATTTTTATCATCTTTAATATGTAAGTATCATGTTTATTATATCCTCCTTCAAGGGGGGCTCCTTGGCTGGTTGAGAGGCTCTTGTTCTGAGGAATTAGACCTGACAGTCTCTTCCTCAGACCGAACCAATTACCCCCCCAATCTCCCCCTCCTCCTATCCCATCCTCCCCATCCTCCCCTTTTCCATTCCTCCGTCCTCCTCCCCACCCCTCCCTTTTGTCCCCCTTCTCTTTTCGGCCGTTGGATTTCTCCCACAGGCGCGCTAGTTCCTAGGTGGGGAAAGGATACGGGGTCCATCCCATTCCGTTGAAGTTCTGTCGTGGCGTAGTTTGCCGAGGAATCTGGAAAGATCGCCTGGGGATAGTCCCGATCCCTCTCTGTATCCCGGATCTTTGGGTGTCTTTCGGCGACGGTGTAATCTCTGGAACCACCTTTCCGGATCCGGGGTGTGGCCAAGGAGGTATCTTTGTGGGGATATCCGCCGCCCTCCTCTTTGTCCCACCGAGAAGCCTCCGGCAGATGTGAGGTTCTATCCCGGATTGTTAGTTTACTAGCATGATGGTAGGGAATGGGCACGGGGTTCCATGCTGCATCTGCGCTACTTGCGGTGCTGGTCCTCTTGGCGCGGAGGAGATTCGTCCCTTTCATTCCTCCTAGGAACCTATCCCTCCCCGCGTCCCCCCCTTTTTTTTTATTCTTTTTTTTATTTTTATTTTCTTTTTTCTTTCTTTTTTTTCTTAAAACAAAAAAAAGAAGTAACCTAATCATGGCAGCTCCTAATCCCATGAACCTCCACCCCGGGGCCCCTTCCTTGATACCGCATTCCCCGTTCTGACCCCTGCCTCGTCTTTGGACCACTCTTCAGACTTTATCACTCCTTCATGGCCTCAGTACCTCTTGCCGGTGCTGTTTCCCTCAAACCGCTTCAGTACTGAGGCCTCGACTGACTCTCCTTCGATTTATCGGACCTTCGCTCTCCTCTGACTATCTTTTCCGGCCTCTCCCTCTAACGTCGGCCAATTTCAATCGCCGACCCGATCCACGTCGACCAACTCTGGTCCCACGCTAATGCCATCGACAATTACCTGCTGATGATACTTCTCCACCTTCTCGGTCTTCCAGAAACGATCGACACGTTCCTTCCACTACCTTTTCCACGCTCATTTCAGACCTGAACACTGACTAAATTCTTCACTTACGACCGACTTCCTCTTTCTGCTATCTTTCTGACCACAGATTGGCAAGCACTCCTACGCCATGTTGGTAAAGATATTTCTTTTCTATGCTCTTAAGAGCGGTACGTGCAAATCACACCGTACAGAATGCTACCCAGCTCATGAGCTCTCTCGTCTTATTTCCCCATATCATAACTGTTCCGTCACTCTTTGAAAAACATCATTCTCAATTCTTGTAGTGTACCGTCTATTTCTTGCCCCCATACCATAGTTCAACAAAAATTTCCCAGACTATGTTGGCTTCTGACATTCTGAACACTGGAACTCCAGACTCCCAATCCTCAAGGTAGAACATTTACGATCTCCTGCCCCGCGGGCGGAGACATACCCTAGCAATGTGGCTCGTTTAACTTTTGACAGCCCAGAACTCCAATCCTCATTAGTATAGCAGGAACATCGGTTACAATCCGAAGGTGATCCCAACACCACAACATGTAGAAATTGCTGGCGATTTTTGCCATCCAGCGAAATAATGCAGATCATTCGCCGAATGCCCAGTCCTCCTGGTGCCGATGACCATTCTCATACATCTTGCAATCGATCTCCCTCTTGCCTTATAGTCATAGGCTCACACTTCGTATTCTCGCCGTTGTCAAGTCTATTAAACACGGGAAATCCGATACCTCAAAGAGACAGAAGGTCTCCTTATGCCTTGGCAATTTCCTCATCTCCCCCCCAAGGGAGACTCCCACGTGTTTTCTTTATTCTTCCCTTGTTTCAAACGTCCCCCCCACTTCTGATAATCCCATCTCTACAACCCACCTCTGTGTTCCTGCTACCCATAGTCAACTCCTGTATCTAATCTTTCGCTGTCCTCGGCTCAGACTCCCTACATTCAACGCCTCATCTGATCTCGCTTCTCGTGTTCTCTCTCACAAGCCTCAGTAACGACGAGATCTCGTATGACACTTCCCCCAATCGTCCCTCTAACTCTCAAAAGTCAAAAAAAGTCCGTTAACACCTCCTTAGCCCATCTTCCACCTTCCCATTTTACCTCCTGTCTCTGTCCCTGTTCTCCCCTCTCAACTGCTCTGTTGCAAGTTGAGTTTCACCCTCCTCCTCGTACGTACCTTCCTTCCCCCTGTTCCCTCCCCAGGTTTCTTCCTCTTCTGCCACCCTCCCAGGTTTCTGCCCTCTTCTGTCCCCATCACCTTCTCCAGTTCCCCACCACCCTTTCGCCCCCCCCACCCCTATACCTTGTACATCCAATACTGTTCCAATCTGTACTCATCCTCCCCCTACCATTTTCCCAATATTGTCTCTCATATGACGTCTCTGAATTCCGAAACACTTGAAGCAATTCTGAAATATATTGCAGAACACCCAACCATCAATGGACACTGATCCACCCTCTATTCCCTTTCTCTTCATCCTCTCCTCCATCTGCACAACTCCTTCTTCACAGCGCACCGTTCCTTGCTGCTTACGTTTTCCCACTGCCTCCGCATGAGACTTTTCTAACCCCTTCTAGTCCGTAGGAACCCTTACCTGCGGATTTTCAAGTATCTTTATCATTGCTAACATGCCTATTTTACTGTGGAAATATCGCGGCCGTCAGGGTAATCGAGTGAGCTTCAGATGTTACTCTCCCAGTTTTGACCTGTGGAGTTTGCTTTACAGGAACCAAAATTTACCTCTGCTGTATCTCTCTCCCATCTCAGGCTATATTTATTGTATTCTCAGATCCTTTTCCTGATGGGACCTTTAAATGAAAGTGCCCTTCTCTACGCACTGATATTTCCGTACCAATCAGCTATTTGTTCATACTCGCTGCATTACACAGCATGCCCGTATCCACTTGCATAGTGGTATACGCTCTGTTCTTATATCTCTCTCCTTCTCGGGCAGTATCTTATTCCGAATATTGCCTTTCTTGTTTCGTCATTACCGCCAACCAATTCTTTACTTGGTGATTTTAATGCCCACCATTTCTCTGGGGGGGGTCTCACTGTTATTCCCGTGGAATTCCAGTTAGAGGCTTTTCTTGCCACCCACACCCCTCCATGTTTTAAATACGTAACGCACCACCCAGTTTGATCCTCGGACACTCGTACTCTCTCTTCATCGATCTCATCAGTCTGCCTCTTCCTCCAACCGCATTAACTTTCACATGGTCGGTTCTCCCGGACTTACATAATAGCAATCATTTCCCAATCAATTCTTACTTCCCCTTATATTCTTCCACCTCTCGCATCCCACCTGGCAATTTTGATCGGGCATTTTGGAACCTTTAACTCACACATAACTGTTTTTAGAAGAGGTTCCTTCTTCATCCTCCATCGATGAGCTTATACAAACCTCTTCTCTTCCTCTCGTTTTATCCGCAGGCCTCTCATTCTATATCCCCAAACTTTCGCAGGCAATTCTCAGAAAGCGTGACTTGAGTGTCCTCCTTCCTGCTTGTGCTCGTCAGTACATTTGAAACGCGCTGCATGGGGCCGTCGGTACAATAGAAAACCACAGAGAGACCCTTGATTTTAACCAGAAGCAGCGATTCGCTCGCCAATGTCCATCCGGACGCTAAAGTCCACTTTCTGGCGAGATTGTCTCCACGCATCCACCTCTGCTTCCTCTATTAGTGTCAGTCTGGAAAAAAGTACGAAAACGAGTGGTAAATATTCTCCTGACCCTGCCGGCTTCCGATTCTCGGGTTGCCGGTGTTGAAATAGCAAACCCACTAGATGTTGCCAATGAAATTGGCAATCATCTGTCCGTATTGCTCAGGACTCCATCTATGCCCCTCATTTCTTTCTCAAAGTCTGCCAGAGAGTGTAGGCACCCCTGGACTTTTCTCTCCAGAGAAGAAAAGTAATAAATGTGCCTTTAACACTTCAAGAAATGGAGGCAACACTCTCAGGCGTGCCGATCATCGGCAGCAGGCCCGACGACATTCATATTCGTATGATGCTACAACATTTACTTCATCAGCCCTTGCAGTCCTATTACGCCTTTACAATCTTATTTGGTCACAAGAGTTCTTCCACAGCTGTGGAAATCCGCCATTGTTCCCTTTCCGCAAACAGCACTACGGGACATGAAACCTCCCACTATCGTCCCATTGCTCTTACCAGTGCAGTTTGCAAAGTAATGGAACGCCTAGTAAAGTGGCGTTTTAATGTGGTATTTTAAGAGACACATAAGTCCTCTCCACTCGTCTATATGGCTTTCGTAAGGGACGTTTCTAACCATAGACACCTTAATAACGCTTGATACGTCTTTCTTAATGCCTTTTGCTAATAACCACTTCATTAATGCCGTATAATTTGACCTTGAGAAGGCATATGACTACAACTTGAGGTATAATATTTTTACCCAACCCACTCCTTAGGCCTTCAAGGCAATCTACCATCCTTCCCTTAAGAACTTTTTAACTGACAAGCAGTTCTGTGTTCGGGTTAATAATGTCTCTCCCCGACTTATCCAAGCTGAAGGTTGCCCCCAGGGATGTGTTCTGAGCACAACACTTTTTCCTCCTTGCTATTTAATGATTTTGGCCTCTATCTTCCAACAATAATTGGTCATCACTCTATGTTGATACTTCGCTATGCCCTGTGCGGCGCTGACTGTCACGCGTCATTAAAGTATTCTCTCCAACATGCCAGTCGAAACCGTGTTTTCCAATTGGGCACCCACACATGGTTTAAATTTCAGCACTAAAACCCACCAAATTACTTTCACTAGACGCTCTGTCATCTCCAATCATCATTTGTATCCTCTATGCCTCTCACATCCCTAACGTGATAGTCAATTTCTGGGCCTCCTCTTTGATCGAAGGTTATCTTGGAAACCCACATTAACCTCTCTGAAGGCAACTTGTCAAAGCCGCTGAACCTTCTTAAAAACCCTTCTCATCTTCATGGGACTGATCGTCGAACCCTCCTCCGCCTACATTCCTCCCATTTTTTTATCGAAACTTGAGTATGTGACCAGATCTATTCACGGCATCATCCTGCTACTCTCTCTAGCCTTAAGACCCCATTCATTCACCAAGATTACGTTTAATGCCTTGTGGCTTTTTCGCTCTTCCCTGTCGAGAGCCTCTATAATACAGAGCTAACATTCCATCCCTTATCCGAACCCGTGATGCCCATTGCCTGCGCTACTATGTACGCTCTCATGATCGCCGCAATCCTTTCCCATTTAAAGAATGGTCACTGATTATAATATGCTTTATATTTGTTTCCGCCGCCCCTGATTCTCCGTCCCTTCTCTCTTCTCTTCCGCCTTCATTCGCCGTCTCTTCTTCAACTACCATCCTATCTATGAACATGTAGCATCTCACTTTTCCCTACACCCCTGGGAAGTTTCCAGCTGTTTCGAAGTCTGTTCTTTCTCCCTCTCTTGCTTGAAAGCCCTACTGTCTACGGTCGCTTTCCCGCTCTCTTTTTCTTGACCACTTTCACTCTCATTCTCATTGCCATTGCCGTGTACTCAGATGGGCTCATAAGTCTTCTGACGCGATAGGAGATTCGCAGCAGTGTTTCCGGACAGCGTCGTACAAGGGCTGTACTATCTTCCTAGCTTGGATTTTACTGCTGAATTGTATCCTTCCTTACAGCACTTATCCCGTATTGCATACTATGCCGGCGTGTGTCCGCATTTTGGTTGTCTCAGACTCCCGTAGTGCTTTTACAGGCTGATACAAAATTTGATACACCTCACCCCTTAGTCCTTCCGTGCCAACTTTGCTGCAGCCGCATCTTTACCAAGCATAAGAGATATTGTTTTTTGGTGGTCCCCTGTCCTTTGATGTAATCAGCTAATGAACAGGCCCAGACACTGCTTCTCGGTCAGCAGTAACATGACCTTCCATTTCTACAGAGGTATTCCAATTTACGGACTATTTTTGTTGCAATATCTTCCCCCACCTTCACAAGCCCGTTTGCCACAACTGGTCTAATATGCTCCAACAAACTTCAATGTATTAAACGAGTATAGGTTACTGCCCCTCTTCTATCAACCAGTGTCGAGGTTGGGAGACCACGTCTCTCCCATCTTCGCATTGGCCACCGCTTACTCAGGAATATCTCATGGAATCGTCCTCTCACTCTCTGTGAGAATTGCCAAGCTCCATTATCAGTCAGCCACATTCTGTTGGACTGCCCACTTTACAACGAGCACGCAGAGCTTTACCACTGTCGTCGTCTTCGCTTCCGCTACTTACTCCTCTCTTTACCTTCCCTTCTCGCTGATGGACCCAGCCTTTCATCCGACTACTCCTCTCAATTGACTTTTTTGACAACAACTGACTTACTTCAACAAATTCTGATACCTTCAGCCCTTCTACTTCAATCTCTTGCTACCTCGAACCCCTCACCCCTACTATTCCCCTGTCACCCGCGTTTACTGTAACCTGCTGATCATCCCTCCTCCCTTCTGCCATCCATACACCTCGCTTTTCCTTCCCTACCCTGCAGCGCTGTATACCCTTTGTGCTTAGCGCCTTCTTTTTATTATAATAATAATAATGTTTTTTAGATATTTTTTTGAAAAAAAATATCATGGATGGTTAATGAAAATGTGGATATTAACGTAATACACGACATGTAATGAGACTGCGGTGATTATATTTCTAATATGGCGTCACTTGTGTCAAGTCGTTTGCAACCACATCTCATATTTATGTTATTATTCTACAGTGGGGTGTATTTAACATATTTATGATGTTAGCATCGGTTTATTAATATAATTTTTGAAAAAATATCAGAGATGATTAATGAAAATGTGTATTTTAATGTAAATTTAAGACAATTAAATGAAACTCGGAGATTAATTATTATCATTACTAATGTGACGTCTGGATACATAAGACACACTTACTGTTTTTAATGTGTACCTGCAGCGCCAGTACCTAGGTAGTTATTTAGAACCGGTAATACTTAAGTATAATTATCAGAGTATATAAAAATATGAAATAACTTTAAAAACCAACTTGAAATTTGGGAGTTTCCAGACAAAATGGAGAGACTTAGTGCTTACGGATCTCACAGAGAATGTAAAACAAAACCGGTGGGGCGCGTGACCGTATTAGAAAGTCAGTGGGTGAAGCGTATAGCGAGTTTTGGTCATAATTTGAAATTGACCGTATTAGCAGAATGCGAAAGCAAAAACGCCATAAAGCGGGCCCTACTGTATTAACTCTCACATTAATAGCATGAAATGACATAAGGCAGTGTTTGCATGAATGTCCAATTGTGTTAGAGGATTTTTTCCCTATATAACAAAAATAGTTGAAGAAAGGACCAGCTTATATAGACACATCCAAGCTTTATAAGTTAAAAATTTTAAAGGTACACCAATTTACACAGCTTTCAGAATCTTTGAATTTATCATGATTAATTGTGGAAAAAAGAAATTTAAACATTTGCCACAAAAGTTGCTTTGGTTTTTAATACCCCAATGGCTGTCCTCCCACAAAGTCAGGGTGACCCATAAAGACTTCATTTACCATATAAAGTCCTGCTTACCTCATTTCATATGAATCCTCCGACTGCAACAATCTGTCGTCCCTCCTTCAAGAGTGCAGGTACTGCACGAATACAGAAAATCCCTTCATAAATGGTAAATTGGCTTGCACTCAATTGGCACATCCATTATAAACCCACTAGTTTCCAGTCACTTGCATGATACAAATGCCAAGATTCACATGGCTTTTTTTTTTTTTTATAATAGTCCACTGTAAGCGATGAGACTTGAGTTGAAATTCTTGTTGCTAATTTAGTTGGAGAAATGAAGACTCTACACAAAGTGGAAGTTGTCAGTTTCTTTTTGCTGATGACACTGTGTTTTTGGGAGATTTTGAAAAGTTGCAGAGGTTGGGTATGAGTTTTTCATAGGTATGTAAAAAAGGAAAATAAAGTGAACTTTGGAAAGAATAAAGTGATAGATAAAAAGCTTAAGGAGTGGAAGGAAGGGATTATACAGTAAGTCATTGACTGCCAAACACTAGGCACCTGAATTGGTGTATAATATTCATAAAACAGGAATTTTAACTTACTTGATTGGACCTTCTGTATCGTGTGTAATAATTTTTTTTTTAAACACGTCAGCTGTTTTCCACCAAAAGCCAGGGTGACCCAAAAGAAAGAAAAACTTTCATCATTCAACACTTTCACACAGATCACGCAGACATAATCACTGTACTCAGCAGAGGTACTCAGAATGACCGTTAGAAGTCCCTCCCAACTGCCAAAGTCCAAACCCCCTCCTTTAACTAACCCGTTGACAGTCGAAGGGCCTAATCCTGAAGTTGCTTCTGGTGTCGCAAAATTATTCGTAAAAAAAAAAATTATTTTTTCTTATGAAAATGAAAGAGAATCTTTTCCCCGAATGTAAAGACAACCAAAAAAACGAAATTTGATGGAAACTGACGGAATTTGAACGCTCTCGCAAGTTAGCGACTTCGGCGATATTTTAAAAATCGGCAATTTCGCCCACTTGATCCCTATTTCGTCTAATTTCCGTTATTCCAGTCAACCAAACTCTTTACTATTTCTTCAGAACTCTTATTTTCTATCGATAGAGTACAAGAAACTGCCCATATTTCCGATTTCCACGACCCAATAACAAGGTCAAAATTGTGCAATTTGGCCAATGTTCACGAAAATTAAAATACGACAATTCAAAATAAGGTCCCAGAATGAACAATCAGACATTCCTGGGCTCTAAAATAACAAGTTCTTTGTTCATCAGTCATGAATCCAGGGTCCCTGTTATAATACTCTTTGCTTTTTATTGTGAAATTTTATTCAAACAAAAAATAGATTACAGTTATCAGACTACTCCTATACTGTAATAATGTAAAAAAATACATCAACCCATTCATGACTGCATATTAGAATGCTATTTGGACATTCTTATTGGACTATGACATCATTTTTCACTTTTGAACATCGGCAAAATAAACCATTTCCTGTACATTGTGCTCCATGTCCAGGTTCTTTTTATAAAAAATTAATCAAAATCACCTCCATTTCTATAATATAGTTTTCCAATTTCTATCAAATGAGACCAAGAAAACGAGAATACAACCACAAATACTATACGAAAATAGACCACAAAGTCCGCATTTTTAATTAAAAAAAACGTCGGATTTTTTTTTTCCTCATAAAGCACTGCGTGCTCCAGGATTTTTTTTTCTGTTGTGCACACTGACCACACAGACCCAATCTGCTCACATGTGTGCCTACTAGCATTCTCCTGCCTGATTTGAAGGCCCAAGAAATCATGAGTAAATATACGTCAAACACTGTAACCTCGCAAACCGTAATTACGGCCGCGACAGTCAAAGGGTTAAAGTGCAGGCATTGTACTTCCCATTCCCATACCCTCTAGTCCGGCTAACCAGTTTCCCTGAATCACTTCACAAAATATTACTAGTGAGGCCCTCTCACATTTATGAGGGTTAGGGGTTCAAGAACCTCGCTAATCTTAAAATTCATGAATGTTTGGTGTGGCAGATATTTGTAGGAACTATAATCATACTTGTACTGTAGCATTCACAAATGTTTTGATGCGGCAATATAATTGTAGGAAATAAAATAATAGCGTTTACTTAGCCTAACAATACTGCTCCTTAAACTGTTAACCACGAACAATCAAAAAACACATAAAGCATTGTAAAATATGTATCTATACATCTGGAGTGGTGCTGTTGTGAGTAATTAAATAATGAACAAACAAAAGCGCTCACTCTCGTAAGTTAGCAGACGAACTCTGACTACTGATTCTGATGAAAATGATAGTGATGATAGCCATGCAGTTACGTGATGACAGTTGACTGAGGTGATTATATTAATGTAACTGCAGGCATGATGAGCCGAGTGTGTGGATTCTAATTTTTTCACTGCCACGTCACTGCCGACATAACAGAGTCAGAGTTTGAGCAACGGAGTCCAGAAGAATCTGCCATGGTTTTTGTGTTCCGGTGAGGCTAACAGTAACTGGACAATGGATTGAGTGCTGTCCTGGGCAGGCTGTCTAGTTGAAGAGAGTAAGAGGGAGGTAGTAGGGATGTGCGGGAAGCGTTTTCCCCACACTTTTTCCAGCATGTTTGACAAATACAATTGGGTGGCTGGGAATTTCATCACGAATTCGAACTCGCGAAAGTGGAACTCGCAGAAGTGGAGGCTATAGTACCCTCCCCACACTGAGTGACTCCAACAGCTCGTTAGGTCCCAAAACCATCGTCTACATTCCACACCTAACAACGCTCACACCCCGCTTGCTGGCAGTCCAAGCCCCTCGCCCACAAAACCTCCTTTACCCTGCCCTCCAATCTGTTTGAGGACGACCCTACCCAACCTTCCTTCCCTTGCAGATTTATACTCTTTTCCCGAGCACTCTTTGTTCCATCCACTCAGAATGACATATACTCATGTAATTTTTTATGTCCCCCCCCCCCCCCAACCAAGTCGGCCGTCTCCCACCTAGCAGGGTAACCAAAAAGAAAGAGAAAATCCCAAAACGAAAATGCTTTCAATCATCATTCAATACTTTCACATCACTCAATACATAATCACTGTTTTTGCAGGAGGAACCCATTACAACAGGTTTAGAGAAAGTCAATATAAAGATACAGTGGGATGAAAGTTGACATGAAATCATATAAACTAAACCATATAGATTATAATAACAGGGCCACCAATTATATAATATACCGTCCTATTTACAACACCCCTCCATAATGTGGCCACTATCAATATCGCAAACGCCCTCCTTTAAACCCTTTGAGGGTTTTTCTCGTACTAGTCCTCTTAACGCGTAGGGGTTTTTGACGTACACGTACACCATAAATTCTACGCCCTCCAAAATCTAGTGGGAGAAAACTGTAGGCCTTCCCATATGGAAGAAGAATGGGTCCTATGGTGTCAGTGTGCACTAGTCTAAAAAAAATCCTGCAGCAACACAGTGCATATGAGAAAAAAAATAAACTTTGACCATTTTTTTTAAATAAATCAGGCGACTTTGCATGTATTTTCGATGGTATTTTATTGTTGTATTCTAGTTTCTTGGTCTCATTTTATAAAATAGAAACCATATTACTGAAATTGAGGATGATTTGACGGGTTTTACAATGAAATGGTTGCCTTGAAATGTGAGCCAAAGTAGGCAGAAATGTTCGATTTTTACCAAACTTAACCTTCAAAAGTGAAACAAATCGTGCCAAGCGTGCAATACACGTCACT
Organism: Cherax quadricarinatus; assembly: GCF_026875155.1. Lineage (NCBI taxonomy): Eukaryota > Metazoa > Arthropoda > Malacostraca > Decapoda > Parastacidae > Cherax > Cherax quadricarinatus. The sequence goes on from NC_069402.1 coordinate 37,895,352, forward strand.
GGTGATCTAATATTCTTTCACAATGCAACCAATAATATTTATACCATTTTTTACACTAATGCTGTAGTTTGCATAACTAGAAATCTTCTATTTTTTTGTGAGACTAAAAATTCAAAGTGGAAAGCAACAAGAAATTATAAGAGGGGGCCTTGAGACGTAACTAATGACTAAGAAATGTCTATTTTAGTGCCAGGAATGGTCTATCTTGTTTATTCTGGACCCATTCGGAAATTGGCATCTTTTTGAAATTTGAGTGAAATTGGCAAAATCTAAATTCTGGACCACTGGGTACTGGATAGTTGAATTTATAAATGGGTGTTTCTTGCACCATTCGATAGAAAAAATGGAGTTTAGCGAATATTCATGTTTTTTTGTCCGACATATACAGTGGAACTTGGCCGAAAATGGTGGCTCAAAGTGGCAAAAAAATCGCCGTGTGCAGTAAACATCGCCGAGACCGATAACTTTGCGAGAGCATAATTCCGTAAGTTTTTTCTATCAAATTTCAAACTTTTTAGTGTCCGTTATGACGGTGAAAAGATTCTCTATCCTTTTCATAAGAGAAAATAATTTTTTTTTTTTTAAATTTGGCCGACCCTGAGAACGAGTTTCGGAGAGGGCTTTGTCGACCCCTCAAAGGGTTAAAGTGCAGTGCTTTGTACTTTCATTCCAGACTCAAGTCCGGCTATATAAAAAAATAACCGGTTTCCCTGACTCTTCTTCACTAAATATTACCCGCTCACGATCCAACAGCTCGGTCAGGTCCCAAAAACCATTCATCTCCATTCAATGTCTATCTAACATGCCCATGCAACACTTGCTGGAAGTCCAAGCCCCCTTGGCCCCACAAAACCCCTTACCCCACTTCCTTCCAACCTTTTCGAGGACGAGCCTTACCCCGCCTTCCTTTCCCCTACAGATTTATAACGCTCTGTCATTCATTCTACTTTGATACATGCTCCCTAAATAACAAAACCACCTCACAACCTTCTTCAGGCCGTCTGACTAATACTTTTATAACTTCACACACCTCATAATTTTCCACATTCGAATTCTCGCATAATATTTTACACCGACACATTGCCCTTAGACAGGACATCCTTCACTGCCTCAACCGTCTCCTCACTGCAGGCATTTACAGCCCATGAACAAGTCTTCACACCCAAATAAGAGTGGATGGTACCACTATACGTTCATACATACCGACTTCTTTTGCCTCCATTGATAACGATTTTTGTCTCCACATATACTCACGCACCACTCACCTCTTTTTCCCTCATCAATTCTCTGGTTAACTTCATCCTTCATAAACCTTCTCTGCCACAATCAACTCCCAAATATCTGAAACATCAGTTTCTCCCTACTACTACTCTCCAATGTGATATCCAATTTTTCTTTACCTAAATCATTTGATACCCTCATCACCCTACTCTTATCTATGTTCACTTTCAACTTTCTACCTTTACCAAGCGCCTCCAGCCAAACTCGTCCACTGAACTTTGCAACTTTTCATTAAAAATCACCCATAAGCACTGTACATCAGCAAAAAGCAGCGTGTGTCCAACTCCCATTTTGTATTTGAATACCCATAATTTAATCCCACCCACCCCTCTCCCCAACATCCCTAAGCATTTACTTCTTTCACAACCCCATCTATAAATATATTAAACAGCCATGGGGAACATTTACACATCCCTGTCTAAAACCACTTTTACCGGGAAGTAGTCTCCCTCTCTTCTACACGACCCTACCCTGAGCCTCAACTCTCCCGCATAAAAACATTACAGCATTCAGCTAAAACTTAATACCTATTCCATGTTGTACTTGCAACATCGCCCATTGCTCCCCTACCACTCTATAATATGCCTTTTCCTATACCATAAATGCAATGAAAACGTCTCAACCTTTATCTAAAAACTGTTCACATATATGCATCTATATTATATATATATATATATATATATATATATATATATATATATATATATATATATATATATATATATAATATATAATATATAATATAATATATTCTCACCCTGCCTCGGTGGGAGACTCCGATCTTGTTGAAAAAAAAAAATATATATATTTAATATATAGTATATATAATATATAATATATATTATATATATAATATATAATATATATTTATAATAATATATATATAATAAATATTATATGTATATATAATATATATTATATATATATATATAATATATATTAATACATATATATAATATATATTAGATATATATATATATAATAATATTATATATATAATATATATATAATATAACTGTATAATATATATATAATAAATATTATATATATATATATATATATTATATATATAATTTATATATATATAATATAATATAGATTATATTTATATATATAATATAAATATATTTATTATATAATATATATATATATATATATTAGTATATATATATAGATATATATATATATATATTATATATAATATATATATATATATATATATATATATATATATATATATTATATATAATATATATATATATATATATATAATATTTAAATAGATATAATAATATATATTAATATGAAACATAATATATTATATATAATAATTATAAATATAATATATATATAATATATATATATATATTAAATATATATATTATTATATATATATAATATATATATAAAATAGTTATATATAGTATTAATATATATATATATATATATATATATATATATAGTATATAAATAATATATATATATAGATATATATATATAATATATAATATATATATATATATACATAATATATATATATATATATAATATATAAGATATATATATATATATATTATATATAATATATATAGATAATATATATATATATATAATATATATAATATATATAGATATAATATATATATATATTATATATGATATTATATATATATTTATATAATATTTATATTAATCTATAATATATTATATATATTATATATATATATAATTATATATATATATATAAATAAATATATATATATATAAAGATATATATATATATATATATATATATATATATATATATATATATATATATAATATATAATATATATATATATTGTATATATATAATATATATATTATATATATAATATATATATTATATATATAAGTATAATAATGTATATATATAATATATATTATATATATATAATATATATATTATATATAAATATATTATATTTATATAATATAGATATATAATATATATATATAATATATATAATATATAATATATATTATATATATTTATATATATATAATATAAATGAATATAATATATATATAATCAAAAATATATATTTATATTATATATATATATATAATATATATTATATAAATATAATATATATTATATATATATATATAAATTATAATATAGATAATATATATTATATATATATATTAGATATATATTAAATTTATATATTATATAATATATATTTTATATATATATATATAATATATATTAATATATATATATATAATATATATTATATATAATATATAATATATTTATATAAGAATATATATTAATATATATATAATATAATATAAATTATATATATATATATAATATATATTATATAATATATAGAAATATATAATTATATATATAATATTTTTTTCTTTTCAACAAGTCGGCCGGTCTCCCACCGAGGCAGGTGATAATATATATATTATATATATATTATATATATATATCTATATATATATATATCATAAATATATTAATATATATAAATATATATATAATGGATATATAGAAGCATCTATGTGAACAGTAAGTTGTAGATAAAGGTAGAGACGATTTCATTGCATTCAAGGATTTAGAAAAGGCATATGATAGAGTGGATAGGGGAGCAATGTGGCAGATGTTGCAAGTACATACAAGGAATAGGTATTAAGTTTTAGACTGAATGCTGTAAAGTTTTTATGAGGAGAGTGAGGCTCAGGTTAGGGTGTGTAGAAGAGAGGAGACTACTTCCCGGAAAAAGTAGTTTTTAGACAAGGGATGTGTAATGTCACCATGGCCTGGTTAATATATTTTATAGATGGAGGTTTGTGAAAGAAGTTAAATGCCCCCCCCCCCTTAAAGGGGGGTGTTGGGGAGAGGGTGGGATTAAATTATGGGGTATCAAATACAAAATGGGAGTTGACACAGCTGCTTTTTGCTGATGATACTGTGCTTATGGGTGATTTTAATGAAAAGTTGCAAAGTTCAGTGGACGAGTTTGGGAGGACGTGTAAAGGTAGAAAGTTGAAAGTGAACATAGATAAGAGTAAGGTGATGAGGGTATCAAATGATTTAGGTAAAGAAAAATTGGATATCACATTGGAGAGTAGTAGTAGGGAAGAACTGAATGTTTTCAGATATTTGGGAGTTGATGTGTCAGCGGATGGGTTTATGAAGGATGAAGTTAACCAGAGAATTGATGAGGGAAAAAGAGGTGAGTGGTGCGTTGAGGTATATGTGGAGACAAAAAACGTTATCAATGGAGGCAAAGAAGGGAATGTATGAACGTATAGTGGTACCAACACTCTTATATGGGTGTGAAGCTTGGGCTGTAAATGCTGCAGTGAGGAGACGGTTGGAGGCAGTGAAGATGTCCTGTCTAAGGGCAATGTGTGGTGTAAATATTATGCCGAGAATTCGAAGTGTGGAAATTATGAGGTGTGAAGTTAATAAAAGTATTAGTCAGACGGCTGAAGAAGGGTTGTTGAGGTGGTTTTGTTATTTAGAGAGAATGTATCAAAGTAGAATGACAGAGCGTATAAATCTGTAGGGGAAGGAAGGCGGGGTAAGGCTCGTCCTCGAAAAGGTTGGAGGGAGGGGGTAAAGGAGGTTTTGTGGGCAAGGGGGCTTGGACTTCCAGCAAGTGTGCATGGGCATGTTAGATAGGAGTGAATGGAGATGAATGGTTTTTGGGACCTGACGAGCTGTTGGAGCGTGAGCAGGGTAATATTTAGTGAAGAGATTCAGGGAAACCGGTTATTTTTTATATAGCCGGACTTGAGTTCTGGAATTGGAAAGTACAAAGCCTGCACTTTAACCCTTTGAGGGTCGACAAGCCCTCTCCGAAACTCGTTCTCAGGGTCGGCCAAATTTAAAAAAAAAAAAAATTATTTTCTCTTATGAAAAGATAGAGAATCTTTTCCCGATCATAACGACACCAAAAGTTTGAAATTTGATAGAAAACTTACGGAATTATGCTCTCGCAAAGTTAGCGGTCTCGGCGATGTTTACGCATCGGCGATTTTGCCCACTTTGAGCCCCATTTTCGGCCAATTTCACTGTACTAGTCGACAAAAAAACATGAAATTTCGCTAGAACTCCATTTTTTCTATCGAATGGGTGCAAGAAACCACCCATTTATAAATTCAACTATCCAGTACAGTGGTCAGAATTTAGCAATTTTGCCAATTTCACACAAATTTCAAAAGATGCCAATTTCCGAATAGGGTCCAGAATAAACAAGAAAGACATTCCTGGCACTAAAATGACATTTCCTCTAGTCATTAGTTACGTCTCAAGGCCCCTCTTATATTCTTTTGCTTTCCACTTTGAATTTTTATTCTCACAAAAAATAGAAGATTTACTGTTATGCAAACTACTGCATTAGTGTAAAAAATGGTATAAATATTATTGGTGCACTTGTGAAAGAATATTAGACTCACCAGTTGACGTGTATTGCACGCTTGGCACGATTTGTTTACTTTTGAAGTTTGGTAAAAATCGAACATTTCTGCTACTTTGAGCTCAATTTCAAGGCACCTTTCATTGTAAAACCAGTCAAAATCATCTCAATTTCAGTAATATGTCTTCTATTTTATAAAATGAGACCAAGAAAACTAGAATACAACAATAAATACCATACGAAAATACACTGCAAAGTCGCTGATTTATTAAAAAAAAATGGTCAAAGTTTTTTTTTCTCATTATGCACTGTGTGCTGCAGGATTTTTTTTAGACTGTGCACACTGACCACATAGACCCATTCTTTCATATGAAGGCCTACCAGTTTTCTCCCACTAGATTTGAGGCCGCTAGAATTTATGAGTACTAGTACGTCAAAAACCCCTACGCGTAAGACGTACTAGTACGACGAAAACCCTCAAAGGGTTAAAGGAGGGGTTTGCGATATTGGCATTTTGGAGGGGTGTGTAATAGGACGGTATATTATATAATTGGGGCCCTGTTATTATATTCTATATGGTTTAGTTTATATTATTTCAGGTCACTTTTTATACTGTATCTTTATATATGCTTCTAAACTGTTGTATCTGGGTTCCTCTGCAAAAACAGTGATTATGTATGAGTGAGGTGAAAGTATTGAATGATGATGAAAGCATTTTCGTTTTGGGATTTCTCTTTCTTTTTGGGTTACCCTGCCTAGGTGGGAGACGGCCGACTTGTTGGGGGGGGGGGGGACATAAAAATTACATGTATATGTCATTCTGAGAGGATGGAACAAAGAGTGACTCGGAAAGAGTATAAATCTGAAGGGGAAGGAAGGTGGGGTTAGGGTCGTCCTCAAACAGATTGGAGGGCAGGGGTAAAGGAGGTTTTGTGGGCGAGGGGCTTGGACTGCCAGCAAGCGTGAGTGAGCGTGTTAGGAGTGAATGTAGACGAATGGTTTTTGGGACCTAACGAGCTGTTGGAGTGTGAGGAGGGTACTATTAGCCCTCCACTTCTGCGAGTTCCACTTTCGCGAGCTTCGAACATTCGTGAATTCCCAGCCACCCAATTGTATTTGTCAAACAACTGCTGGAAAAAGTGTGGGAAAACGCTTCCCGCCACATCCCTACTACCCTCCCCTCTTACTCTCTCAACTAGCAGCCTGCCAGACAGCCACTCAATCATTGTCCAGTTACTGTTCGCCTCACCTGAACCACAACCCATGGCAGAATCTGACTCCGTTGCTAACTCTGACTCTAGTTATGTCGGCAGTGACGCTGGCAGTGAAAAGTTAGAATCCACACACTCGGCTCATCATGCCATGCAGTTACACTTCATATAATCACCTCCAGTCAACTGTCATCAGTAACTGCATGGCTATCATCACTATCATTGTCATCATTATCAGTAGTCAGAGTTCGTCTGCCTAACCTTACGAGAGGTGAGCGCTTTGTTTGTTCATTATTTATTATACCACAGCACACCACTCCAGATGTATATACAATATTTTACAATGCTTTCATGTGTTTTTTGATTGTTCGTGGTTCAACAGGTTAAGGAAGCAGTATTGTTAGGCTAAGTAAACGCTATTATTATATTTCCCTACAATATATTTGCGCATCAAAACATTTGTGAATGCTACAGTACAGTATTATTATAGTTCCCTACATCATATCTGCACACCAAACATTCATGAATTTTCAAGATTAGCGAGGTTCTTGAACCCCTAACCCTCATAAATGTGGAGGGCCTCCTGTAATATTTTGTGAAGTGATTCAGGGAAACTGGTTAGCCGGACTAGAGTCCTGGAAATGGGAAGTACAATGCCTGCACTTTAACCCTTTGACTGTCGCGGCCGTATATATACGTTTGCGAGGTACCGTGTTTGACGTATATATACTCATAAATTCTAGCGGCTTCAAATCAGGCAGGAGAAAGCTAGTAGGCCCACATGTGAGAGAATGGGTCTGTGTGGTCAGTGTGCACCACATAAAAAAAATCCTGGAGCACGCAGTGCATAATGAGAAAAAAAAAACTCCGACCGTTTTTTTTAATTAAAATGCCGACTTTGTGGTCTATTTTCGTATAGTATTTGTGGTTGTATTCTCGTTTTCTTGGTCTCATTTGATAGAATGGAAACTATATTATAGAAATGGAGGTGATTTTGATTAATTTTACTATAAAAAGAACCTGGAAATGGAGCACAAAGTACAGGAAATGTTTGATTTTTGCCGATGTTCAAAAATGAACAAATGATGTCATTGTCCAATAAATGTCCAAATAGCCATTCTAATATGCAGTCATGAATGGGTTGATGTAATTTTTTCAATTATTACAGTATTGCAGTATCTGCATAACAGTAAATCTATTTTTTGTTTGAATAAAATTTCAAAATAAAAAAACAAGAGTAATATCACAGGGACCTGGAGACATGACTGATGAACAAAGAAAATGTTATTTTAGAGCCAGGAATGTCTGCATTGTTCATTCTGGACCTTTTTTTGAAATTGTCGTATTTTTTAATTTTCGTGAAATTGGCCAAATTGCAAATTTCTGACCATGTTATTGGGTATTTTGAATCGGTAAATGGCAGTTTCTTGTACCCCAATCGATAGAAAAAATAGAGTTCTGAAGAAATAGTTATGAGTTTGGTTGACTGGAATAACGGAATTAGCCGAAAATAGGGCTCAAAGTGGGCGAAATTGCCGATTTTTAAATATCGCCGAAGTCGCTAACTTCGCGAGAGCGTAATTCCGTCAGTTTTCCATCAAATTTCGTTTTTTTGGTGTCTTTACAATCGGGAAAAGATTCTCTATCATTTCATAAGAAAAAATAATTTTTTTTTTTTCGAATATTTTGCGACACCAGAAGCAACTTCAGGATTTGGCCCTTCGACAGTCAAAGGGTTAAAGGAGGGGGTTTGGGACATTGGCAGTTTGGAGGGACATCTAAACTGTCATATCTGAGTACCTCTGCATAGACAGTGATTATGTCTGAGTGATGGTGAAAGTGTTGAATGATGAAAGTTTTTTCTTTCCTTTTGGGTCACCCTGCTTTGGTGGGAAACAGCTGACGTGTTAAAAAAAAAATTATTACACACGATACAGAAGGTCCCAACATGTAAGTTAAAACTTCCTGTATTATGAATATTATACACAATTCAGGTGCCCTAGTGTTTGCAAGTCAATGACTTACTGTATAATCCCTTCCTCCACACTCCTTAAGCTTTTTATCCTCATCACCTTATTCTTTCCAATGTTCACTTTTAATTTCCTTCTTTTACATACCCTATGAAACTCATTCCCCAACCTCTGCAACTTTTCAAAATCTCCCAAAAACACAGTGTCATCAGCAAAAAGAAACTGACAACTTCCACTTTGTGTTAGAGTCTTCATTTCTCCAACTAAATTAGCAACAAGAATTTCACTCAAGTCTCATCGCTAACAGTGACTATTATAAAAAAAAAAAAAAAAAAGCCATGTGAATCTTGGCATTTTGTATCATGCAAGTGACTGGAAACTAGTGGTTTATAATGGATGTGCCATTGGAGTGCAAGCCAAGTTACATTTATGAAGGGATTCCTTTATTGTGCAGTACCTGCACTCTGAAGGAGGGACGAAGATGTTGCAGTCGGAGGATCATATGAAATGAGGTAAGCAGACTTATCTAATGGTAAATGAGTCTTTATGGGTCACCCTGCCTTGGTGGGAGACAGCCATTGGGGGTATTAAAAACAAAGCAACTTTTGTGGCATGTTTAAATTTCTTTTTTCCACACTTAATCATGAATAAAAGCAAAGATTCTGAAAGCTGTTTAAACTTGGTGTACCTTAAAAATTTTTAACTTATAAGCTTGATGTGTCTTTATAAGCTGGTCTTTCATAACTATTTTTGTTATATAGGAAAATCCTCTAACACAATTTGGAACATTCCTGAAAACAATGCCTTATGTCATTTCATGCTATGTAATGTGAGTAATACAGTAGGGCCCCGCTTTATGGCGTTTTGCTTTACGGCATTCTGCTAATACGGTCATTTCAAATTATGACCAAAACTCGCTATACGGCTCCCCCACCTGACTTTCTAATACGGTCACCGCGCCCCACCCGGTTTGTTTACATTCTCTGTGAGATCCGTAAGCACTAAGTCTCTCCATTTTGTCTGGAAACTCCAAAATTTCAAGTGTTTTTAAAAGTTATTTCATATTTTATATATACTCTGATAATTATACTTATGTATACCTGTACCTAAATAAACTTACATACTGTACTGGCGTGCAGGTACACATTAAAATCAGTAAGTGTGCCCTTATGTCTCCAGAGTCACATTAGTAATGATAATAATAATCACCGAGTTTCATTTAAATGTCGTATATTACATTAATATACACATTTTCATTAATCCATCTATGATATTTTTTCAAAATTATATAATAAACACGATGCATAACATATAAATATGATAAATACACCCCACAGTAGAATAAATAAACATAAATATGAGATGTGGTTGCAAACGACTTGCACAAGTGACGCCATATTAGAAATAATAATCACCGAGTCTCATTAAATGTCGTATATTACGTTAATATCCACATTTTCATTAACCCATCCATGATATTTTTTTTCAAAACTATATAATAAACATTATTATTATTATAATAAAAAAGAAGCGCTAAGCCACAAGGGCTATACAGCGCTGCAGGGTAGGGAAGGAAGCGAGGGTATTGGATGGCAGAAGGGAGGAGGGATGATCAGCAGGTTACAGAAAACAGCGGGGCAGGGGATAGTACGGGGGTAGAGGGTAGCAAGAGATTGAAGTAGAAAGGGCTGAAGGTATCAGAATTTGTGAAGTAAGTCAGTTGTTGTCAAAAAGTCAATGAAGAGCCCCGGATGAAAGGTGGGTCCATCAGCGAAAAGGGGAAAGGGTTTAAAGAGAGAGTAGCGGAGCGAAGACGACGACAGAGGTAAATTCTGCGTGCTCGTTGATAAATGGGGAGTCCAACAAATGTGGCTGACTGATAAGGAGCTTGGCAATTCCACAGAGAGGAGCAGGACGCCTCTCCATGAGATTTTCCATGAGTTAAGACGATATGGCCAATGCGAAGATGGGAGAGAGTAGTCTCCCAACCTCGACACTGTGATAAAAAACGGCCAGTAAAACCCATACTCGGTTTAATACATTGAAGTTTGTTGCCGAGCATATTAGACCAACGTTGTTGCCAACGGGTGTGAAGGTGGGAAGATATTGCAACAAAATATCCGTAAATTTGGGAAAACCTCTGTAAGAAACTGGAAGGTCATGTACTGCTGACCGAGCAGCAGTGTCCCGCCTGTTTATTGCCCTTACATCAACATGACCAGGGACCCAACAAAAAACAATATCTTTATGCTTGGTAAAGATGCGGCGCAGCCAAAGTTGGATACGGAGGACTAAGGGGTGAGGTGTATCAAATTTTTGTATAGCCTGTAAAGCACTAAGGGAGTCTGAGACAACCACAAATGATGACACAGGCATAGATGCAATACGGATAAGTGCTGTAAGGATGGCATACAATTCAGCAGTAAAAATACAAGCTGAAGATAGTAAATGCCCTTGTACGACGCTGTCCGGAAACACTGCTGCGAATCCTACGCCGTCAGAAGACTTAGAGCCATCTGAGTACACGGCAATGGCATGAGAATGAGAGTGAAAGTGGTCAAGAAAAAGAGAGCGGAAAGCGACCGTAGACAGTTGGGCTTTCAAGCAAGAGAGGGAGAAAGAACAGACTCGAACAGCTGGAACTTCCCAGGGGAGTAGGGAAAAGTGAGATGCTACATGTACATAGATAGGTGGTAGTTGAAGAGAAGACGAGCGAATGAAGGCGAAGAGAGAAGGGACGGAGTAAACAGGGGCGGCGAACAAATAAAGAATATCTACTAATATCAGTGACCATTCTATAAATGGAAGGATTGCGGAGATCATGAGAGCGTACATAGTAGCGCAGGCAATGGGCATCACGGCGATCGGATAAGGATGGAATGTTCGCTTCTGTATAGAGGCTCTCGACAGGGGAAGAGCGAAAAGCACCAAGGCATAAACGTAATCCTTGGTGATGAATGGGGTTAAGGCTAGAGAGAGTAGCAGGAGATGCCGCTGAATAGATCTGGTCACCATAATCAAGTTTCGATAAAATAAGGGTGGAATGTAGGCGGAGGAGGGTTCGACGATCAGCTCCCCATGAAAGATGAGCAAGGGTTTTAAGAAGGTTCAGCCGCTGTGACAAGTTGCCTTCAGAGAGGTAATGTGAGGTTCCAGGATACCTACATCAAAGAGAGGCCCAGAAACTTGACTATCACGTTCAGGGATATGAGAGCCATAGAGGTACAAATGATGATTGGAGATGACAGAGCGTCTAGTGAAAGTAATTTGGTGGGTTTTAGTGCTGGAAAATTTAAACCCATGTGTGGTGGCCCAATTGAAACACGGTCGACTGCATGTTGGAGAGAAACTGTAATGAGGTGACAGTCAGCGCCTGCACAGGCAATAGCGAAGTCATCAACATAGAGTGATGACCAAATATTTGATGGAAGACTAGAGGCCAAATCATTAATAGCAAGGAGAAAAAGTGTTGTGCTCAGAACACATCCCTGGGGGACACCTTCAGCTTGATAAAGTCCGGGAGAGCAACATTATTAACCCGAACACAGAAATGCTTGTCAGTTAAAAAGTTCTTAAGGAAGGATGGTAGATTGCCTTGAAGGCCTAAGGAGTGGGCTTGGGCTAAAATATTATACCTCCAAGTTTGTGCATATGCCTTCTCAAGGTCAAAAAAAAAGGGCAATAACTGAGTGGTTATTAGCAAAGGCATTACGAACATACGTATCCAAGCGTAGTAAGGGTCTATGGTAGAACGTCCCTTACGAAAGCCATATTGACGAGTGGAGAGACTTATGTGTCTCAAAATACCACACTAAACGTTATTTACTAGGCTTTCCCTTTACTTTGCAAACTGCACTGGTAAGAGCAATGGGACGATAGTGGGAGGTTTCATGTCCCGTATGCCTGGTTTGCGAAAGGGAGAACAATGGCGGATTTCCACAGCTGTGGAAGAACTCCTTGTGACCAAATAAGATTGTAAAGGCGTAATAGGACTGCAGGGCTGACTGATGTAAATGTTTGTAGCATACGAATATGAATGTCGTGGGGCCCCAGCTGCCGATGATCGCAAGCTGAGAGTTTTTGCCTCCAGTTCTTGAAGTTAAAAGGCACATTATACTGTTCTTCTCTGAGAGAAGAAAGTCAGGGTGCTAACTCTCTGGCAGACTTTGAGGAAAGAAATGAGGGCATAGATGGAGTCCCTGAGAAATACGACCAGATGATTGCCAATTTCATTGGCAACATCTAGTGGGGTTTTCTATAAACAACACCGGGAACCCGCAGAACAGGAGCCGGGTCAGGAGAATATTTACCACTCAGTTTTCGTACTTTTTTCCAGACTGCACTCATAGAGGAAGCAGAGGTGATGGGGGAGACAATCTCGCCAGCAAGTGCGTTTAGCCCTCACGGATGACATGGCGACGATCGCACGCTTCTGTTTAAAATCAAGGGGTCTCTCTGTGGTTCTATTGTACCGGTACCCGCCCCATGCAGCGCGTTTCAAATGTACTGCACGAGCACAAGCAGGAGACCACCAAGGCACGCATTTCTGAGAATGCCTGCCCGAATTTGGGGTATAGAATGAGAAGCTGCGGTAAAACGGAGGACGAGAAGAGTGTAAAAGCCATCGATGGAGGATGAAGAAGGAACCCTCTAAAAACATTTAAAGTGTGAGTAAAGGTTCCAATTTGCCCGATCAAAATTGCCAGCGGGGATGCGAAGAGGTGTGAATATAAGGGGAAGTAAGAAATGATTGGGAAATGATTGCTATTATGTAAGCCCCGGGAAAAAACAACCAAGTGAAGTCTAATGCGGTGGAGGAAGAGCAACTGAGAGATCGATGCAAGAGAGAGTACGAGTCCGAGGATCAAAATGGGTGTGCGTACCAGTATTTAAAACAGGAGGGGTGGGGCAAGAAAAAGCCTCTAACTGAATTCCACGGAATCACAGTGAGCCCCCCCCCCAGAGGAAATGGTGGCATTAAAATCACCAAGTAACAGAAAATTTGGGGGCGGTAATGACGAAACAAGAAAGGCAATATCCGGGAATAGATAATGCCCGAGAAGGAGAGAGATATAAAGAACAAGCGTATACCACCTATGCAAGTGGATACGGGCTGCTGTGTAATGCGCGAAGTATGAACAAATAGCTGATGGTAACGGAATACAGTGCTAGAAGAAGGGCACTTTCATTAAAGGTCCCATCAGGAAAAGGATCTGAAGAATACAATAAATTATAGCCTGAATGGGAAGATAACACAGAGGTGTAATTTTGGTTCCTGTTAAGCAAACACCAAACAGGGGCAAACTGGAGATAACATCTTGAAAGCTCACTCCGATTACCCTGAGCCGCGTATATTCCACGAAATAGGCATGATTGGCAATGAATAAAGATACTTGAAAATCCGCAGGTAAGGTTCCTACGGACTAGAGGGGTTAAAAAGTCACATGGAGGCGTGGAAAAACGTTAAGCAGCGAAGGAACGGGCTGTGAAAAAGGATGTGCAGATGGAGAGAGGAGAAGAAAAAAAAAGAGGTGATCATGTCCATTGATGGTTTTGTCTCTGCAAATATTCAGAATGCTTCAAGTGTTTCGGAATTCAGAGACGTCATATGAGAGACAATATTGGAAATGGTAGGGGGAAAGGATGAGTAAAGATTGGAACTGTTTTGGCTGTACCAAGGTAGGGGGGGGGGGGCGAAAAGGGTGGAGGGAACTGGAGAAGCGTGGAAGGGGACAGAAGAGGCAGAAACCTGGGAGGTGGCAGAAGAGGAAGAAACCTGGGGGGGAAAACAGGGGGGGAAGGTACAGTACGAGGAGGAGGGTGAACCCCTCTACACTTGCAACAGAGCCAGTAGAGGGGGAGAACCAGGACAGAGACAGGGAGGGTAAAATGAGGAGGTGGAAGATGGGTAGGAGGTGTTAAGGGCCCTTTTTTTTTGATTTTTGAGAAGAAGAGGGACGATTGGGAGGAGGTGTCATACGAGATCTCGTCGTACTGAGGCTTGTGGAGAGAGAACCGAAGAAGCGAGATCAGACTGAGGCGTTGAAGTAGGGACGTCTGAGCCGAGGACGCGAAAGGATTAGATACAGGAGTGACTATGGGAGAGTAACCACAGAGGTGGGTGTAGAAGATGGGATATCAGAAGTGGGGGGACGTTTTGAAACACGGGAATAAGAACACGTGGGAGTCTCCCTTGGAGGCGGAGATGAAAATTGCCAAGGCATAAGGGAGACCTTCTGTCTCTTTGAGGTACGGATTTCCCCTCGTTTAAATAGACTTGACAACGGCAGAATACGAAGGGTGAGCCTCATGACAGTTAAGGCAAGAGGAGATCGATTGCAAGATGTAGAGAATGGTCATCGGCACCAAGACTGGGCATTCGGCGATAGATCTGCAATATTTCGCTGGAGGCCAAATCGCCAGCAATTTCTACACTGTTGTGTTGTAGGGATCACCTTTCGGACTTGTAAACCGATGTCCTGCAATATAACTGGGGATGGGAGTTCTCGGCTGTCAAAATTAAACGAGCCACATTGCTAGGGTATCTCTCCGCCCCCGGCAGGAAGAACGTAATTGTCTACCTTGAGGATTGGAGATCTTGGAGTTCCAGCTGTTCAAGAATGTCAGTGCCACATGTCTGGAAAATTTTGTTGAACTATGGTATGGGGCAGAATGACGGTACCATACAAGAATTGAGGAATGAGTTTTTCAAGAGTGACAGGAACAGTACTGATTGGAAAGACGGAGAGCTCATGAGCCTGGTAGCATTCTGTACGGTGATGATGCGCGTACCGCTCTTAAGAGCATGAAAAGAAATATCTTTACCAACATGGCGTAGGAGTGCCTTGCCAATACTGTGGTCAGAAAGATAGGCAGAAGAGGGGAAATCGGGCGTAAAGTGAAGAATTTAGTCCCCTTGTTCAGTCTGAAACTGAGCGTGGAAAGGTAGTGAAGGACGTGTCGATCGTTTCTGAGAAGAACGAGAAGGTGGAGAAGTATCATCAGCAGGGAATTGTCGTTGCATTTAGGCGTGGGACCAGAGTTGGTCCGACGTGGAACGGGTCGGCGATTTGAAAATTGCCGCACCGTAGAGGGAGAGGCCGGAAGCATAGTCAAGGAGAGCGAAGGTCCGATAATCGAAGGAGTCAGTCGAGGGCCTCAGTAAACCCGAAGCGGGTGAGGAAACAGCACCCGGGAAGAGGTACAGAGGCATGAGGAGTGTCTGAAGAGTGGTCCAAAGACGAGGCGGGTCAGAAAAGGGGTGCGGTATCAAGAAGGGGCCCGGGGTAGGAGGGTTTATGGACTAGGGCTGCCATATTAGGTTACTTCTTTTTTTTTGTTTTTAGAAAAAAAAAAAGAAGAGAAAAGAAAATAAAAATAAAAAAAAGAATAAAAAAAAAAGGGGGACCGGGAGGGATAGTTCCTAGGGAATGAAAGGACCAGAAATCTCCCTCCGCGCCCAAGAGGACTTCAGCACCGCAAAATAGCGCAGATGCAGCATGGAACCCGTGCCCTACCCTACCCATCATGCTAGTAACCCAAAAAATCCGGGATAGCAACCTCACATCTGCGAGCTACCTCGGTGGACCAAAAGAGAGGGCGGCCGGGTATTCCGCCACAAAAACATACCTCCTTCGGCCACCACCCCGGAATCCGAAAGGTGGCTTCCAGAGATACACCCGTCGCCCAAAGACACCCAAGCTACTCCGGATACCAGAGAGGGATCGGGACATCCCCAGGCGATCCAGATTCCACGGCAAACTACGCCACCGCCAGGAACCTCAACGGAATGGGATGGACCCCGGTATCCTTTCCCCTACCTAGGAACTAGCGCGCCTGTGGGAGAAATCCCAAAGGCCGAAAAGAGGAAGGGCAAAAGGGAGGGGTGGGGAGGAGGAGGAGGAAAGGAAAAAGGGGAGGATGGGGAGGATGGGATAGGGGAGGGGAGATTGGGGGGTAATTAGGTTCGGTCTGAGGAAGAAGACTGACAGGTCTAATTCCTCAGACCAAGAGCCTCTTCACCACGCCAAGGAGCCCCCCTTGAAGAGGATATAATAAACATGATACATAACATATAAAGATGATAAATACACCCCACAATAGAATAAATGAACATAAATATGAGATGTGGTAACTAGATAGCTTGTACAAGTGACAGCAAGAACAACATTTTCCCTAATCCAACATAAGAGAAAATGTGTTCCTCGGGGTAACTGTAGAAAATTATTCCTTTCGTATGTAAGTTTATTCAGGTATACACAAATACAGTTACATAGATTATCATACATAACAGCATATGTGTAGAGAACCCAGGATAACCCAAAAAAGTAAGTGACTTATTTCCATTGCCTTCACTCAGAGCGTCATTTCTTCTCAAAATGATGTTACATGAGAAAGGGAGTGTTCTTCTTTATTTATTCTACTGTATCAATGTAGACACAACTTGTACACAATGTAACTTGTACACAAATCAGATGTGTACACTTTGTTTACAAAACTTACCTTCGCCTGGTTTGTTTACATAACTCGGTGCCTGTCCTCCCTCATGCACTCACTCTCTCTCTCTCATTTATTCATTTTATCTCATTTACTTACTCCTGACCCTACATTAAGACAAATATTTTAAGGTAAGTAATGAGTGAACTGTATATACATTTTATCACTCTGGGATGCTTAAATATCATAGAATAGTATGTGGGTGGGTGGGTTGGCCTGGTATGGTAGCCCAGCTGGCTACCATACATACTACACTTGATTTCTTACAATAAATACTACTTGTCTCACCCTAGATTAAGACTAAATATTTTAAGGTAAGTAATGAGTGCGCTATGTGTGTATTGTACTTTTTTATTGTTTTTTGATACCTAGTTCTACTGCTAACATAATATATGTTAGTGTAAGCTTGTTATCTAGTATTTGTATGCATTTATAAGTGGAAAAAAAAAAAAAAAAAAAAAAAAAAAAAGGGGTGTTCCACTTTACGGCAATTTCCGCTTTATGACGGTAGCCTGGAACCTAACCAGCCGTATAAGTGGGGCCCTACTGTATATGGTGAAATTAGGGTTAAATTCATAATACCTCTAAGAAATTAATTTTTTTCTTAAATTATTTGGTTAAAAATAACTTAAGTTTTGACACCATACACTGCAGCTATCACTGCTACTTGATTTAGAAATGCATGCTACATACTTAACCCTTTCAGGGTCGAGACCCCCGATCCTGAACTTGTTCTCAGGGTTGAAAGATAAAAAAAAAAAATTTCTTATGAAATGATAGAGAATCTTTTCCCAACGGTAATGACACCAAAAGTACGAAACTTGATGGAAAACTCATGAAATTACACTTTCGTGAAGTTAGCGATATCGGCGATATTTACGCATCGGCGATTTTGCTCACTTTGAGCCCTATTTTCAGTCAATTTCATTGTTCCAGTCAACTAAAATCATAGATATTTCGCTAGAACTACATTTGTTCTATCGATTGATTGCAAGAAACCACCCATTTACTGATTTCAACTACCCAACAAAGTGGTCAGAAATTGGCAATTTGGTCAATTTCACACAAATTTCAAAAGATGCCAATTTCAAAATAGGGTCCAGAATAAACAAGGCAGACATTCCTGGCACTAAAATAACATTTTCTCTGTTCATTAGTCATGTCTCCAGGCCCCCTTTATATTACTCTTGCTTTCCATTTTGAATTTTTATTCACACAAAAAATAGAAGATTTACTGTTATGCAGACTACTGCATTATTGTAAAAATGGTATAAATATTATCAGTGCACTTGTGAAAGAATATTAGACTCACCAGTTGATGTGTATTGGACGCATGACATGATTTGTTTACTCTTGAACATCGGAAAAAAATCGAACATTTCTGCTACTTTGAGCTCAATTTCAAGGTACTTTTCATCATGAAACCAATCAAAATCATCTCTATTTCTGTAATATATCTTCCATTCTATCAAATGAGGCCAAGAAAATGAGAATACAACCGTAAATGCTATACAAAAATACACTGCAAAGTTGCTGTTTTAAACCAAAAACATTGTTGGAGTTTTTTCTCTCATTATGCACTGTGTGCTGCATTATTTTCTTATACTGTGCACACTGACCATGTAGACCCATTCTTTCATGTGTAGGCCTACCAGCTTTCTTCCGCTCAATCTGAAGGCACTAGAATTTTGACGTATAAGTATGGCACCAACCCTTAAAGGGATAAGGGCCTACATATAAATTTACCAAATCAATTTTCTTAAAATAGGACTCAAAGTGGGCAAAATTGTTTATGCATAAATTGTGCCAAGACCTTTAACTTTGCACCTGCATAATCCCACAAGTTTTCCATCAAAATTGAAATTTTTGGTGTTATTAACTTCAGGAGATTCTTTACCATTAAAGATTTTTTCTTTTAAATGTGGACACTGTTAGCATTTTTTACTTTAGGGGTCTGGAGAGTGAAGAGGTTCACCTATAACAATTCAGATTACCAAAGGATTTTGTTCACAGATGAATTGCGAGAATTCTTCTACTCACAGGGTGTGGCCTTCGGCCAGGCTAAAGACCGAGGAATATTAATTAGTAACTTTGTGGCATTCATATTCAGTCTCACACTAACTTCCTGTCCTTATTTTTCTGCCCCTGCTTTACTTGAAATTTCATGATGTATAGTTCTGAATAATGCACAATGGTTTGTGCATCTGTCGCTTCACTTGAAATGCTGAATGGCTGCTGTGTAGATATAATTCCCAGGTACACTGTTCCCTGAATTATTACAAGATGGGGAAGGAATGAAAATCAGAACTCTGATTGGCTAACTGATACACCATACCAGCATGTTACAGAATGCCTTAGGCTTACAACAGAGGTTTGAAACCTCAACATAAATGTAAAAATTAAAATTTTCAGAAATGTCAAAATATTTGTGTGAAATCTTGTCTTAATTATTACAAGCATAATGAAGCAGCTAAGGGTTTGTTAAACAGAGGCATGAATTATAGTTGGTCATTAGACTTATTTCCTCACTTTCCAGTGAGACTGCTGATATTAATCAGATCTGTTCTGAGAGGGTGATCATAATTTAAAAGCAAATGATAAAGTGTCACATTAATTATTCAAAGAATTTGGGAAGAAAGGATGTGAGCAAACGTTAATGGATGGACTACATAATACATGCAGAGTACAAATAAACAGTATGCAAAAGCCTTTAAAATAATTGCTAATTTTTACCCGAGTCTTCATTTTTATCTTCACTGCGTTGTTGCACTGCCGATTCTTCATTCTCTTCCTCCTCCTCCTCTTCATCATCTGTAGAATCAGCCAGGCGCTGGTAGCCTTCTGGACCACATTCCACATTACGGGACACACTTCTTCTACGTCTCCGCCTTCTCCTACGTTCCTCTGCTTGGCGTTGTGCCTCTTGGAAAGGGTTTTCCTAATATATCAAATGGACGAACAAACTATTA
Organism: Cherax quadricarinatus; assembly: GCF_026875155.1. Lineage (NCBI taxonomy): Eukaryota > Metazoa > Arthropoda > Malacostraca > Decapoda > Parastacidae > Cherax > Cherax quadricarinatus. The sequence continues at coordinate 37,915,700 of NC_069402.1, forward strand.
CTGTACAAAGTAATATACAGTGCTTTTTCTCGGAATTCCCCCCAAATTCAGAAGAAAAGTTTAACCGAGATCCTCCAATTTAGAATACATTCTAAACATTAAGAAAAACTCTGAATTATCAGAAAATCACATCTATTTAATCTGGATTTGTTCCAAATATATAAAAATAAACTGAATTCTCAATCTGAGACATGAAAGCTTCCCAATAGGAGCAAAAATGCAGAAATTTAACAAAGAAAATCTTTCTAACTGATAATAATAATAATAATAATAATAATAATAATAATAATAATAATAAAATAAGAATCTAGAGACCGGGATCAGATTTTTATATTCTGGACACCTATGTGTATTTTTCTAAATACAGTGGAACCTCAAAAATTGAACGTATCACATATCGAACGTTTCGAAAATAGGACCATTTTTTCGGACAAACTGTGTCCCTATTATCGAACGCGCCCCTATTTTCGGATCGCCGGGTACGGGACCTGTCTGCCGCCCGCTCTGTCCGCGTCCCCGCGCAGGCGCCGTGAGCAGTCTAGCTTTGTTTATGCTTGAGTGAACACTAACCTGCACTCTCATTCATGCATTTTACGATTATTTCATTGTGTTTAGTGCTTGTGGGACTGTGAAATAAGCTGCCATGGGCCCAAAGAAACTTGCTAGTGGTACCCCTGTGGTAAAGAAAGTGAGAAACACCATAGATGTGAAGAAGGAAATAATACAGAAGTATGAGAGTTGTGTGAGACTTGTTGAGCTTGCCAGGATGTATGGGAAAAACAAGTCGACCATCAGTTCTATCCTGTCAAAGAAAGAACAAATCAAGGAAGCTGATGTTGCGAAAGGTGTTAATATAGGGAGTGGATAAGGTGCCTTCTTCAAAGATTAAGGAGATTTGCACCAAGTGGAATGATGTCAAAATGTTTGTGCAGAAGTACCACCCTGAGCAAGCTGAAACAAGCCATCTTTGCAACAAGTTCAGTGACAGAACCATGTCCCATTTTAGGGAAATGTTAAAGAGGCACCAGAAACAGAGAACTGTGGACAGTATTTTGTGAGACAGGGGTCCAGTGACTCTCAAGCTGGTCCTAGTGGCATTAAAAGGCAGAGAAGGAAAGTAACCCCAGAGAGGGCTTTACCTGAAGTCCTCATGGAAGGGGATTCTCCTTCCAAACACAAACCCCAATTCCCTCTCTCCTCCTCCCTATCTTCCAGATGCCATCACCAATCTTCAATAAAGGTAAGTAAAAATGTTATTTTATATGTATTACTATACATAATTAAAAACTATAGTATTTGTTGTATGAAAAACTGTAATTAATCTCTATAAAATGTATTTTTTGTGTGAATATTTTTGGGTTTCTGAAACTGATTAATTGTATTTCCATTATTTCTTTTGGGAAATGTTGCTTCGGATTTCAGACTTTTCGAATTTAGAACTAGCTCCTGGAACGGATTAAGTTCGATTTTTGAGGTTCCACTGTACAGTGGACCTCTGGTTAGTGATATTTTTTCACTCCAGAAGTATGTTCAGGTGCCAGTACTGACCGAATTTGTTAACATAAGGAATATTGTGAAGTAGATTAGTCCATTTCAGACCCCCAAATATACACGTACAAACGCATTTACATAAATACACTTACATAATTGGTCGCATTCGGAGGTGATCGTTATGCGGGGGTCCACTGTATATGATAGGATGCAAAATTGTATTAAAAAAAAATATCACAATAAGAGCTCGCTTTGCACCTGTTTTTTCTTCATACACCTAAGTATGGGTGTGCCAAAGTATGGATGTTTAGCATAAAATAATTAGCAATAGTTAAAAGTAATTAAACACTAGATAGGAATCAATCTCGTAAAAACAATACAGTGGACCCCCGCATACCGGACGCCTTGCATAACGGACAATCCGCATACCGGACGCTTTGATCGCTAAAATTTTGCCTCGCATACCGCCCAAAAACCCGCTCAGCGCCCTTCGTCCGAGACGCGTCCAATGTGCGGCCTGAACCAGCCTCATATGTTCCGCCGGTGGCATTGTTTACCAGCCAGCCTCCGCGGTAACATTCAAGCATACAATCGGAATATTTCGTATTATTACAGTGTTTTCGGTGCTGTTTCTGGAAAATAAGTGACCATGGGCCCCAAGAAAGCTTCTAGTTCCAACCCTACAGCAATAAGGGTTAGAATTCCAATAGAGATGAAGAAAGAGATCATTGATAAGTATGAAAGTGGAGTGCGTATCACCGACCTGGTCAGGTTGTACAAGAAACCCAAATCAACCATCTCTACTATTGTGGGCAACAGAAAGGCAATCAAGGAAGCTGTTCTTGCCAAAGGTTTAACTGTGTTTTCGAAACAGAGATCGCAAGTGATGGAAGATGTTGAGAGACTCTTATTGGTGTGGATAAATGAAAAACAGCTAGCAGGAGATAGCGTTTCTCAAGCTATCATAAGCAAAAAGGCTAGGAAGTTGCATGAGGATTTAATTAAAAAAAGGCCTGCAACTAGTGATGATGTGAGTGAATTTAAGGCCAGCAAAGGTTGGTTTGAGAGATTTAAGAAGCGTAGTGGCATACATAGTGTGATAAGGCATGGTGAGGCTGCCAGTTCGGACCACAAAGCGGCTGAAAAAATATGTGCAGGAATTCAAGGAGTACATAGAAACTGAAGGACTGAAACCTGAACAAGTGTTTAATTGTGATGAAACAGGCCTGTTTTGGAAGAAAATGCCAAGCAGGACCTACATTACTCAGGAAGAAAAGGCACTCCCAGGACATAAGCCTATGAAAGACAGGCTTACTTTGTTGATGTGTTCCAATGCTAGTGGTGATTGCAAAGTTAAGCCTTTATTAGTGTATCACTCTGAAACTCCCAGAGCGTTCAGGCAAAAGAATGTCCTCAAGGATAATTTGTGTGTGCTGTGGAGGGCAAACAGTAAGGCATGGGTCACTAGGGACTTTTTCTATAACTGGTTACACCATGCATTTGCCCCAATGTGAAAGATTACCTAACTGAAAAGAAATTAGAACTTAAGTGCCTCCTGGTGTTAGACAATGCCCCTGGTCATCCTACAGACGTGGCAGAGCGACTTTATGGGGACATGAACTTCATTAAGGTGAAGTTTTTTGCCTCCTAATACCACTCCTCTCCTGCAGCCCATGGACCAGCAGGTTATTGCAAACTTCAAAAAACTGTACACAAAAGCTCTGTTTGAAAGGTGCTTTGTAGTGACCTCAGAAACTCAACTGACTCTAAGAGAGTTTTGGAGAGATCACTTTAATATTCTCAATTGTATAAACCTTATAGGTAAGGCTTGGGAGGGAGTGACTAAGAAGACCTTGAACTCTGCTTGGAAGAAACTGTGGCCAGAATGTGTAGACAAAAGGGATTTTGAAGGGTTTGAGGCTAACCCTGAGAGGAGTATACCAGTTGAGGAATCAATTGTGGCATTGGGGAAGTCCTTGGGGTTGGAGGTTAGTGGGGAGGATGTGGAAGAGTTGGTGGAGGACGACAATGAAGAACTAACCACTGATGAGCTGATAGATCAACTTCAAGAGCAAGAGGCCAGACCTGAGGAAACTAGTTCAAAGGAGGGGAGAGAGAAATTGAAGGAATTGCCTACTACAAAGATTAAGGAAATGTGTGCAAAATGGCTTGAAGTGCAAACCTTTTTTGATGAAAATCACCCTCACACAGCTATTGCAAGCCATGTTGGCAACCTGTACACTGACAATGTTGTGAAACACTTTAGGGAAGTCATAAAGGAACGAGAGGTACAGGCCACTATGGACAGATATGTTGTGCGAAAGAAGTCCAGTGACTCTGAAGCTGGTCCTAGTGCATTAAAAGAAGAAGGAAGTAACCCCAGAAAAGGACTCGACACCTCAAGTCTTAATGGAAGGGGATTCCCCTTCTAAACACTAACACTCTCTCTCCCCTCCTCCCATCCCATCAATCATCACCAGATCTTCAATAAAAGTAAGTGTCATGTAATTGTGCATGCCTTTTTCAGTTTGTGTGTATTAAAATTAACATTTCATGTGGTAAAAATTTTTTTTTTCATACTTTTGGGTGTCTTGCACGGATTAATTTGATTTCCATTATTTCTTAGGGGAAAATTCATTCGCATACCGAACATTTCGCATAACAGCCAGCCCTCTTGCACGGATTAAGGTCGCTATGCGGGGGTCCACTGTACAAGGTAACATTTTATGGTGCATACAATTTTATAAATTGTAACTAAATAAGCAGGGTGGAGTACATGAAGAATAAGAGAGGTGAAGAGGGTGGTAAGGGAGCACAAAAAGAGAGGTGATAGAGAGGAGGTGCTATCAACAAATTTTGCTGAAAATAAGAAAATTTTGGAGATAAATAGGTTAACAAAAGCCTAGTGAACAAATGGATTTGACAATTAAAAACAGAATAGGGGAGTTAGATGGGGATTTGGAGGCATTGGAAAGATAGCAGGAATATTTTGAGGAAGAGAGGGAGGCAGTAATTTCATGCACTGGCCAGGGAGGTTTAACATCTTTTAGGAGTGAAGAAGAGCGGGATGTGCGTGTGGGGGAGGCGTGTGATCAGAAATTGGTAATCTGGCCAATTTCATACAAAATTCAAAATAAGCCAATTTCAAAATAACAGTTCAGAATAAACAATGAAGGCAATGTTTATTCTGCAGTGAGAACACAACTATAATCATCCAAAAATACACCACAAAGTTGCTATTTTCAACCAAAAACATGGTTGAAGTTTTTCTTTTCTCATGCACTGCGTGGGGTAGGATTATTTTTGTGGTGCACACCTTCTGCATCGACTCACTCTCTCATATTTAGGGCCAAATTTACTACTTGCAGCTTATCTCAGTGATCTGAGCTCATGGTATATAACTATGGTACGGACACTGGCTTCAAAGCCGTAGAACTATAGCATGGACCCTGAAAGGGTTAATGAAGCTGGAATGAGATCATGACAATATTAAAAGCAGTGGCTGGTACTTTTATTCAATAAATGTATGAAAGAGGGGAAGGTACCTATGGACTGGCAGAGAGTATGCATAGTTCTTTTATATAAAGGGAAAGGGAATGAAAAGAGGAAAAATTATAGGGAAATTAGTCTACTGAGTATACCAGGTAGTGTATGGCAGGGCTATTACTGAAAGAATTAGAGGCAAGACGGAGAGCAGGATCGCAGAAGAACAAGGCATCTTTAGAATGCATAGGGGATGTGTAGACAAAGTGTTTATATGGAAGCATATAAGTAAAGAATATTTAGATAGAAGTATTGTAAGAGTCGACTAAAATGCCAAGAGCAAGAGGCTAGTAACCCCTTCTCCTGTATCCATTACTAAAGTTAAAAAGAGAAACTTATGTTTTTCTTTTTGGGTCACGCTGCCTCGGTGAGAAACAGCCGATTTGTTGAAAGAAGAAAGATTTAGATAGAATTAGGGACATTTTTGCTGCTTTTATGGATTTAGAAAAGGCACATGATACGGTGGATAGGGAAGCAATGCAGCAGACACTGCAAGCGTATGTATTTAGTAGTAAGTTACTAAATGCTGTAAAAAGTTTTTATGAGGAAAGTGAGGTTCAGGTATGTAGGAGAAAGGGAGATGACTTTTCAGTAAAAAGCAGGCCTTAGACAGGGATGCATAATGTCACCATGGTTGTTTAATATAAATAACAAAAAGGGCACAATACCGTGACTGGAACGATACACAAATAACCCGCACATAAAAGAGAGAAGCTTACGACGACGTTTCGGTCCGACTTGGACCATTGACAAAGTGTGACTTTGTCAATGGTCCAAGTCAGACCGAAACGTCGTCGTAAGCTTCTCTCTTTTATGTGCGGGTTATTTGTGTATTGTTTAACATATTTATAGACAGGGTTATAAAAGAAGTAAATGCTAGGGTGTTGGGGAGAGGGGTAAGATTAAATTATGGAGAATCAAATACAAAATGGGAGTTGACACAGTAACTTTTTGCTGATGATATTGTGCTTTTGGGAGATTCTAAAGAGAAGTTGCGAAGGTTAATGGACGAAAGGAAGAAAATGGAAAGTGAACGTAGGTAAGAGTAAGGTGATGAGTGTATCAAATGAGTTACGTAAAGAAAATTGGTTATCAGATTGGAGGGAGTGTGGAAGAAGCAAATGTGTTCAGATATTTGGGAGTAGACTTGTTGGTGGATGGGTTTATGAAGGATCAGGTAAGCCACAGAATTGATTTAGAAAAAAAAGGTTTGCAGTGCACTGAGGTAACTGTGGAAACAAAGAACGTTATCCATGGAGGCGAAGAAGGGAATGTATGAGAGTATGGTGGTACCAACACTCTCATATGGGTGTTTAGAATGGGTTGTGAATGTTGAAGCAAGGAGGACGGAGACAGTGGAGATGATGTGCTTTATGGCAATGTGTGTGGCATAAATATTATGCAGAGAATTTGTAGTATGGAAATTAGGTGGTGGGGTGGAGTTACTGAAAGTATTATTCTGAAAGGTGAGGAGGGTTTGAGGTGGTTTGGCCATTTAAAGAGAATGGAGCAAAATAGGATGATTTGGGGGGAGTATAAATCTGTAGGGAAGGAGAGGTAGAGGGTATCTTAGGAAAGGATGGATGGAGGGAGGGGGTGGATTGGACTTATAGCAGGTATGTGTGAGTGTGTTAAATAGGAGTGAACAGAGATGAATGTTTTTTAGGACTTGACAAGTTGTTGGAGAATAAGCAGGGTAATATTTTGTAGAGGGATTCAGGGAAACCAGTTAGCCAGACTTAGGAAGTAAGAAGTACAATGCCTGCACTTAAACCCTTTAATTTTGTCCAACATACTAGTATGCAGATGCCAGTATTTTTTTTTTTTTTTTTTTTTAACCTCAGGACAACTCTTTGGGTCTATTCATATATTTGAGAAAAAATCTAAGGCCAGAAGGATCCATACAATGCATTATGATTAACTAATCAGGGGATGACTGTATATCCAAAGCACTAGTATGCCTCACTAGCAAAAGTAAACGAAGGAACCAGAAGCTGTTGTTCCACCTCCAGGTTCCTTCCCAACCAGCAGTATGTGTAAGTAGCTCAAAGATGATTTATTTAGTCCAAACTTGTTACAATTTCATAATACTAACAGTGGAATTCAACCACAAAGCACACTAGGTATATAACCCCAGGATAACCCAGTAAAGTCAAACCATATATAACCCAGGATAACCCAGTAAATTCAAATATATAACCCAGGATAACCCAGTAAATTCAAATATATAACCCAGGATAACCCAGTAAATTCAAATATATAACCCAGGATAACCCAGTAAATTCAAATATATAACCCAGGATAACCTGGTAAAGTCAAACAATGTGAATAATTTCTATGTTTTGATGAATATTATACAGTAGACTGTCATTTAACGCAGTAGTTATGTTCCTGAAAATGCTGTCCTAGGTAAAATCGTGTTAGCTGAACTGAAGAACTTATGGGAAAAATAGGGTTACATTCCTGGGAGCCCCCAAAAAGCCAAACAACTTTTTTTTTTAGACCAACAGATCTTACAAAAAATAAAAGTGAATATGTAATTGTAGTTCATTGTTGTGATATATTACTGCTTAAGGCTACAAATGCAATAGAAATAATAGTATTTCTTACCTTAAATTGTGGGCAATGGTGTTTGTGGATGATTGTGAAGAGAGTGGATATGCATGGTGTGGCCCTACTGGGCTGAGGTGGATGGTTGTTGGTTGTCACCATTAGTGGATAGTTGAGATTCTGGTGCTGAAGTCGATGGTTGTATTGGAGTGTGTATAAATTCTGTAATGGATCTCTGGGCTCTTCTACCCTGCAGTACATTATACAGCTGACGGTAAGGCATCATCAGCTGGTCTAGACCCCGTTTCAAAGCACTGCTTCTAGATTTGTCAGGGTCCTCTTCAGTGAAAAAGTCTGCAACTTTACCAATAACATGGAACTGCTCACGTAACTGCTGCAATGTTATCTGTTTTTCTTCAAGTTGTTGTTCTTCATCTTCTGTTATCTCCCTCCCTTGTATCTGTGCATCGAGCTCTGCCAACATTTCCTCTGGACTCCTGTCTTCATCATCTTTTAAGAGCTCATTCACATCATCTTCATTCATACCCTCAAAACCATCAACTGGTAATCTCCTTGCCAGCTGAACAATTTCTTGAACCTGACTCTCAAGCAAGGGAAAACCAGTGAAAGAATTAACTACAGAAGGCCATAACTTTCCCCAGCCTGCATATAATGTTGATTGGGGCACTTCATTCCATGCACTTCTAGCATAGCTGATAGCATCTGCAAGGTTGAATTTATTCCAGAAGCTTCGTACTGCCAAGTTGGAGTCCGAGTCCATTGATGCAATTAGTTTTTTCATAACTTTTTTTGTGTAGTTACACTTGAATGGCTTAATAACTGCCTGATCCAGTGGTTAAATTAGAGATGTTGTATTTGGAGGTAAGAATACAACTTTTACATGTGGGGTCATATCCATCAAAGCTTGTAGATGAGTATGGAAATTATCAAGAATGAAGAGAGCCTTGAATTTAAGGTTCTTGTTGTGCAGGTAAAACTTGGCTTCAGGAATAAAGTGATGCTTAAACCAGTCAGTAAATATTTCCTCTGTCATCCATGCTGACTGGTTTGACCTCCAAATTACTGGTAAGGTGTTTTTATCTACACCTTTCAAAGCATGAGGATTCTTAGAGCAGTAAATAACCATGGGCTTGCACTTGAAATCACCTGATGCATTACCACAAAGGAACAAGGTGAAGCGATTCTTTGCTGCCTTGAAGCCCGGTGCACTTTTCTCTTGCTGACTGATATGTTCGTGTTGGCATTTTCTTCCAAAACACTCATCTCATCAGCATTAAACACTTGATGTGGTTCAAAGCCAACCTCAGAAATAATTTCCTGCAATTCAGTAGGGAAATTACTTGCTGCTGTATGGTCAGCTGAAGCACTTTCACCAGAAAACTTAATATTATGTAACTTGTTATGCAACTTAAAGTTTTGGAACTGACCTGTTCTAAATATACACTCGTTTTCAGGTCTTCCTTCCTTATCACACAATGCTTTAAACAACTGTAAGGCCTTTTCCCTAATTAAGTTGAAATTAAGTGGTGCACCTTTCTTTGTCTTTTGTTCAATCGACTCAAGCAACAGGTTTTCTGTTTTATTTACATGTTATGATCTACATCTCATTCTTTTCACGAGATGACACCTTGGGTTATTTATTACACAAGCTCACATATTCACCTCGTTCTTTTTAATTGTACGAACTGACACTTAATTAAGGCCATAAGCCCTCATTATATCCACCACACGTGAGCCACTCTTAAGCTTATCTAATATCTCGATTTTCTTTGTAATTCCTAGACTTACACGCTTCAACCTTTTCTTGCTACTTTCAGCAACACTCGTATGTCTACTAGGTGCCATGACTGTTTGGCAGATTTAAGATATGGCAATTAAAATAAGTATATAAACAAACACAGCAAGCTCCCAGAAGATCATCCTACACGCGTATGAACTGAACTGAAGGCTGGGAGGGTGGTGAGGGTGGGTGTGGGTGGCTCAGGGTGGCAGGGTTGGTGGTAAGCCTCCCCCATTGACTCAATGGTGTGACCCACAGCCAATCCCACAGGCAACCGCGGGGTGCAAACTGAACCGTGTTAAATTTTTACTAACTGTTAACCCTTAAATGGTCCAAAGAGATCGACGTTCAAATTCGCAGTGCTACAAAAGTAGATTACATTTTTATACATATTTTCAATTACAAAAAAAATGTAGGTAAAAGTTTTTTTTACACGTTTTCAAATGTAAAACAAAAAAGATCTACATTTTTTTACATACTTTCAGATGTTGAAAAAACGTATATATACGTTTGGACCATTTAAGGGTTAAATATCATTGTGCCGCAATTCTTCAATCATGCTATACTTGAATCATGCCAAATAAACTCGTGCTAAATGACGGACTACTGTACCTTAACCCGTAAATGGTCCAAACGTATATACAGTGGACCCTCGACCAGCGATATTAATCCGTTCCTGAGAGCTCATCGTTAGTCAGAATTATCGTTAGTCAAGTTAATTTTCCCCGTAAGAAATAATGGAAATCAAATTAATCCGTGCAAGACACCCAAAAGTATTGAAAAAAAAAATTTTACCACATGAAATATTAATTTTAATACACACAAACTGAAGATTACATGCACAGTTACATGATACAGTGGACCCCCGCATACCGATGGCATCACATAACAATTAATCCGCATACCGCTTGCTTTAATCGCAAAAATTTTGCCTCGCATACCGCTTAAAAACCCGCTCACCGGTTTTCGTCTGAGACGCGTCCAATGTGCGCCCTCAGCCAGCCTCACATGTGCCGCCGGTGGCATTGTTTACCAGCCAGCCTCCGCGGTAACATCCAAGCATACAATCGGAATATTTCGTATTATTACAGTGTTTTCGGTGCTTTTTCTGGAAAATAAGTGACCATGGGCCCCAAGAAAGCTTCTAGTGCCAACCCTACAGCAATAAGGGTGAGAATTCCAATAGAGATGAAGAAAGAGATCATTGATAAGTATGAAAGTGGAGTGCGTATCGCCGACCTGGTCAGGTTGTACAAGAAACCCCAATCAACCATCGCTACTATTGTGGGCACCAGAAAGGCAATCAAGGAAGCTGTTCTTGCCAAAGGTTTAACTGTGTTTTCGAAACAAAGATCGCAAGTGATGGAAGATGTTGAGAGACTCTTATTGGTGTGGATAAATGAAAAACAGCTAGCAGGAGATAGCGTCTCTCAAGCGATCATAAGCGAAAAGGCTAGGAAGTTGCATGAGGATTTAATTAAAAAAATGCCTGCAACTAGTACTGATGTGAGTGAATTTAAGGCCAGCAAAGGTTGGTTTGAGAGATTTAAGAAGCGTAGTGGCATACATAGTGTGATAAGGCATGGTGAGGCTGCCAGTTCGGACCACAAAGCGGCTGAAAAATATGTGCATGAATTCAAGGAGTACATAGAGACTGAAGGACTGAAACCTGAACAAGTGTTTAATTGTGATGAAACAGGCCTGTTTTGGAAGAAAATGCCAAGCAGGACCTACATTACTCAGGAGGAAAAGGCGCTCCCAGGACATAAGCCTATGAAAGACAGGCTTACTTTGTTGATGTGTTCCAATGCTACTGGTGATTGCAAAGTTAAGCCTTTATTAGTGTATCACTCTGAAACTCCCAGAGCGTTCAGGCAAAAGAATGTCCTCAAGGAGAATTTGTGTGTGCTGTGGAGGGCAAACAGTAAGGCATGGGTCACTAGGGACTTTTTCTATGACTGGTTACACCATGCATTTGCCCCCAATGTGAAAGATTACCTAACTGAAAAGAAATTAGAACTTAAGTGCCTCCTGGTGTTAGACAATGCCCCTGGTCATCCTACAGACGTGGCAGAGCGACTTTATGGGTACATGAAATTCATTAACATCAAGTTTTTGCCTCCTAATACCACTCCTCTCCTGCAGCCCATGGACCAGCAGGTTATTGCAAACTTCAAAAAACTGTACACAAAAGCTCTGTTTGAAAGGTGCTTTGTAGTGACCTCAGAAACTCAACTGACTCTAAGAGAGTTTTGGAGAGAGCACTTTAATATCCTCAATTGTGTAAACCTTATAGGTAAGGCTTGGGAGGGACTGACTAAGAAGACCTTAAACTCTGCTTGGAAGAAACTGTGGCCAGAATGTGTAGACAAAAGGGATTTTGAAGGGTTTGAGGCTAACCCTGAGAGGATTATGCCAGTTGAGGAATCCATTGTGGCATTGGGAAAGTCCTTGGGGTTGGAGGTTAGTGGGGAGGATGTGGAAGAGTTGGTGGAGGAGGACAATGAAGAACTAACCACTGATGAGCTGAAAGATCAACTTCAACAGCAAGAGGCCAGACCTGAGGAAACTGGTTCAGAGGAAGGGAGAGAGAAATTGAAGAAGTTGCCTACTACAAAGATTAAGGAAATGTGTGCAAAGTGGCTTGAAGTGGAAACCTTTTTTGATGAAAATCACCTTCACACAGCTATTGCAAGCCGTGTTGGCAACCTGTACACTAACAATGTTGTGAAACACTTTAGGGAAGTCATAAAGGAACGAGAGGTACAGGCCACTATGGACAGATATGTTGTGCGAAAGAAGTCCAGTGACTCTGAAGCTGGTCCTAGTGGCATTAAAAGAAGAAGGGAAGTAACCCCAGAAAAGGACTCGACACCTCAAGTCTTAATGGAAGGGGATTCCCCTTCTAAACACTAACACTCTCTCTCCCCTCCTCCCATCCCATCAATCATCACCAGATCTTCAATAAAAGTAAGTGTCATGTAAGTGTGCATGCCTTTTTCAGTTTGTGTGTATTAAAATTAACATTTCATGTGGTAAAAAATTTTTTTTTCATACTTTTGGGTGTCTTGCACGGATTAATTTGATTTCCATTATTTCTTATGGGGAAAATTCATTCGCATACCGATTATTTCGCATAACAATGACCCCTCTTGCACGGATTAAAATCGGTATGCGGGGGTCCACTGTACTTACCTTTATTGATGATTGATGGGATGGGAGGAGGGGAGAGGTGTTAGTGTTTAGAAGGGGAATCCCCTTCCATTAGCACTTGAGGCAGCAAGTCTTTTTCTGGGGTTACTTCCCTTGTTCTTTTAATGCCACTAGGACCAGCTTCAGTCACTGGACTTCTGTCGCACAACATATCTGTCCATAGAGGCCTGTACCTCTCGTTCCTTTATGACTTTCCTAAAGTGGTTCACAACAGTGTCAGTGTAATAGTCACCAGCACGGCTTGCAGTAGCTGTGTCAGGGTGATTTTCATCAAAAAAGGTTTGCACTTCAAGCCACTTTGCACACATTTCCTTTATCTTAGAAGTAGGCAACTTCTTCAATTTCTCTCTCCCCTCCTCCGAAGCAGTTTCCTCAGGTGTGCCCTCTTGCTGTTGAAGATGATCTAGCAGCTCATCAGTGGTTAGTTCTTCACTGTCCTCCACCACCAACTCTTCCACATCCTCCCCACTAACCTCCAACCCCAAGGACTTCCCCAATGCCACAAAGGATTCTTCAACTGGCATAGGATTCTCAGGGTTAGCCTCAAACCCTTCAAAATCCCTTTTGTCTACACATTCTGGCCACAGTTTTTTCCAAGCAGAGTTCAATGTCCTCTTAGTCACTTCCTCCCAAGCCTTACCTATAATGTTTACACAATTGAGGATGGTAAAATGATCTTTCCAAAACTCTAGAGTCAGTTGAGTTTCTGAGGTCACTACAAAGCACCTTTCAAACATAGCTTTTGTGTACAGTTTCTTGAAGTTGGAAATAACCTGCTGGTCCATGGGCTGCAGGAGAGGAGTGGTATTAGGAGGCAAAAACTTCACCTTAATGAAGCTCATGTCCCTAGAAAGTCGCTCTGCCAAGTCTGAAGGATGACCAGGAGCATTGTCTAATACCAGGAGGCACTTAAGGTCTAATTTCTTTTCAATTAGGTAATTTTTCACATTGGGGGCAAATGCATGATGTAACCAGTCATAGAAAAAGTCCCTAGTGACCCATGCCTTACTGTTTGCCCTCCACAGCACACACAAATTAGCCTTGAGGACATTGTTTTTCCTGAACACTCTGGGAGTTTCAGAGTGATACACCAATAAAGGCTTCACTTTGCAATCACCACTAGCATTGGCACACATCAACAGAGTAAGCCTGTCTTTCATAGGCTTATGTCCTGGGAGTGCCTTTTCCTCCTGAATAATGTACGTCCTGCTTGGCATTTTCTTCCAAAACAGGCCTGTTTCGTCACAATTAAACACTTGTTCAGGTTTCAGTCCTTCACTGTCTATGTACTCCTTGAAGTCCTGCACATATTTTTCAGCCGATTTGTGGTCCGAACTGGCAGCCTCATCATGCCTTATCACTATGAATGCCACTACGCTTCTTAAATCTCTCAAACCAACCTTTGCTGGCCTTAAATTCACTCACATCACTAGTTGCTGGCATTTTTCTAATTAAATCGTCATGCAACTTCCTAGCCTTTTCACATATGATCGCTTGAGAGATGCTGTCTCCTGCTATCTGTTTCTTGTTTATCCACACCAATAAAAGTCTCTCAACATCTTCTATCACTTGCGATCTCAGTTTCGAAAACATAGTTGCACCTTTGGCAAGAACAGCTTCCTTGATTGCCGTTTTTTTTGCCCACAATAGTAGCGATGGTCGATTGGGGTTTATTATACAACCTGACCAGCTCAGAGATACGCACTCCACTTTCATATTTATCAATGATCTCTTTCTTCATCTCCATAGTAATTCTCACCCTTTTTGCTGAAGGGTTGGCACTAGAAGCTTTCTTGGGGCCCATGGTGACTTATTTTGCAGGTGCAATCACTAAAAAGGCTGTGATAATATGAAATGTTCCAGTTGTATGTTTGGAAGTGACCACGGTGGCTGGCTGGCTTGTAAACACTGGCACCAAAGGGACAAGTGAGGCGCGCTCAGGCCAAAGTGGACACGTATTGTACGGAACGAATAGCGCTGGTCGGGTTTTTAAGCGCTAGTCGAGGCAAAATTTTTGTGTTAAAATGTATCGCTAGTCAGATTTATCGTTAATCGATGCCATCGTTGGTTGAGGGTCCACTGTATACGTTTTTACTGCTAGTGCCCCAAACGTATATACACATTTTATTTTTCCTGCCTTAAAATTTGGCACGATTGGCCTGAGATGCCTTGTCAGCATAGAATGGGTTCTAACACTCAGTGTGTGCAGTATGAAAAAAATCTGGGACCACTTAGTACCTTGTGGGAGCACCAGTTCAAATGAGTGCCAGCTAGAGCAAAGAGCTCAGCAAACGCCTGGGATTCACTGATGTCATGTAGTATTAACACTCCTCTTTTAAGAGGAAAGTGATTTTGACCCTGAGTTTAGTGGCTTTGAGGTGGATGTGGCCACAAGTGGTCAAGGAAATATAAAAAAAAAACTCGATAATAACCCATGTGCAATATTTGTGCAACACCCTTTCAGAATGTCTTGTAACCTATGCCCTAAGTAGAGAGAAACAATTCTGGCTGGCTGGCTGGCTGGCTGCCTGACTGGGTGATTGACTGGCTAGCTGATTGGCCAGCTGCATGGCAGCCAGCTGTGTGGCTGGCCAGCTGCTGGCGGCCTGGCTCTATCTCCATTTGTCTGTCTGTATCTATGTCTATCTCTTTGTCTCTGTCTCTATCTCTGTTTGTCTCTGTCTATCTGTGTGTCTGTCTCACAGGTACGTATAAATACAAGTACAGTATACATAGTGTAAATTACCTAGGATAGCCCAAAAAATTCAGACAAAGTGCTATACTCTGCTTGAAGATGTGAGTAAATGTGATGACGCAGTCTTGTGGCTCTCTGAGACAGAGAGCTAGACGGATACACACACAGACAGGGAGCTTGACAGACAAATAGACAGACATGTTTGTGTACCAGCAAAAACAAAGCAGGCCCTAATCTTTTCTTATCAAGTCTTATCACTGCACCCTTGCAAATGCTCATCAAACGTCAGCTCTTATCAAATGTTATCTTTTCTTATCATGTCACTGTCAGGGGTGGACTGTTTTTCATGCTTCAAGGGAACTTATTTTATTATTATTACTTCTTATTCTTCTTCTCCTAATCATCATCCTCCTAATCATCATCCTCCTCATTATTATATACTTCCACATACCCAAAACATCGCTGGGACCTATAAATACTTCGTATATATTCAAAGACAATAGTAAATGACCAAGGCAGGTGTAAATGTCCACCAGTCAATGTGTTTGTGACATTGAGTACAATTTCAGTACCTAATACTAGTGTCAGAACAAAGATTAGTTATGAAATGACAAGAACTACTATAAATTGTAATTATCAGAACATAAAAATTATATAAAATACAGTGGAACCTCAAAAATCGAACTTAATCCGTTCCAGGAGCTAGTTCTAAATTCGAAAAGTCTGAAATTCGAAGCAATATTTCCCATAAGAAATAATGGAAATACAATTAATCCGTTCCAGAACCCAAAAATATTCACAAAAATAATACATTTTATAGAGATTAATTACAGTTTTACATACACACAACAAATGCTAGTCTTTAATTATGTATAGTAATATAAAATAACATTTTTACTTACGTTTATTGAAGATTGGTGATGGCATCTGGAGCCATTGGACCCCAGTCTCACAAAATAACTGTCTACAGTCCTCTGTTTCTGTCTCACAAAATAACTATCCACAGTCTGTTTCTGTCTCACAAAACTCCACAGTCGTCTGTCTCACAAAATAACTGTCCACAGTCGTCTGTTTCTGTCTCACAAAATAACTGTCCACAGTCCTATGTACATCCTGGCAAGCTTAACAAGTCTCACACTACTCTCATACTTCTGTATTATTTCCTTCTCCACATCTATGGTGTTTCTCACTTTCTTTACCACAGGGGTACCGCTAGCAAGTTTCTTGGGGCCCATGGCAGCTTATTTCACAGTCCCACAGGTACTAAACACAATGAAATAATTGTAAAATGTGTGAATGAGAGTGCAGGTTAGTGTTCACTCAAGCATAAAAAAAGCTAGACTGCTCACGGCGCCTTCGTGGGGACGAGGATAGAGCAGGCCAGCCGACAGGTCCTGTACCCGGTGGTCCGAAATTTGAAACGCGTTTGATTTTTGGTACACAGTTTGTCTGAAAAAATGGTCTGATTTTCGAGACGTTCGATATTTGGTACGTTCGATTTTCAAGGTTCCACTGTAATATGAAAAATGGAAAAAAAAGGTATATCGGCAACACTTCTGCAAGCGGCAGCGCTCCATGTTGCCGCCAGGTGATGTCCAAGTGCCAACTTTGCGGCCTCATATCTCGGTAAGTACTGACCCTAAATATTTTTTTTTATCCTATAACACTTAGAAAAATGTGCTCTTTTTTTCAATAAAAAAAAAAACTGATTTTTTTTATTTTTCAAAATATTCGGGGCACTGGGGTAGTAAATGTATATATACGTTTGGACTGTTTACGGGTTAAAATAATTGTAATAAGTATTCATTATGTACGTATAGCTTTTTATTTATTTTTTATTAACACATCGACCATTCCTGCCAAGGCAGGGTGACCCAAAAAAGAAAAACTTTCATCATCATTCACTCCATCACTGTCTTGTCAGAGGGGTGCTTTACACTACAGTTATAAAACTGCAACATTAACACCCCTCCTTCAGAGTGTAGACACGGTACTTCCCATTTCCAGGACTCGAGCCCGGCCTGCCGGTTTCCCTGAATCCCTTCATAAATGTTACTTTGCTCACACTCCAACAGCACGTAAAGTATTAAAAACCATTTGTCTCCATTCACTCCTATCAAATATGCTCATGCATGTTTGCTGGAAGTCCAAGCCCCTTGCACACAAAACCTCCTTTACTCCCTCCCCCCAACCCTTCCTAGGCCGACCTCTACCCCGCCTTCCCTCCAATACAGATTTAAACACTCTCAAAGTCATTCTGTTTTGTTCCATTCTCTCTACATGTCCAAACCACCTCAACAACCCTTCCTCAGCCCTCTGGATAATAATTTTGGTAATCCCACACCTTCTCCTAATTTCTGAACTACGAATTATCTGGATTATATTCACACCACACATTGCCCTCAGACATGACATCACTGCATCCAGCCTTCTCCTCGTTACAACATTCATCACCCATGCTTTACACCCATACAAGAGTGTTGGTACAACTATACTCTCATACATTCCCCTATTTGCTTCCATGGACAAAGTTCTTTGTCTCCAAAGACTCCTAAGTGCACCACTCACCCTTTTCCCCTCATCAATTCTGTGATTCACCTCATCCTTCATAGACCCATCTGCTAACATGTCCACTCCTAAATATCTGAATACATTCACCTCCTCCATATTCTCTCCCTCCAATCTGATATCCAGTCTTTCGTCACCTAATCTTGTTATCCTCAAAACCTTACTCTTTCCTATATTCACTTTTAATTTCCTTCTTTTACATACCCTACCAAATTCATCCACTAACCTCTGCAACTTCTCTTCAGAATTTCCCAAAAGCACCATGTCATCAGCAAAGAGCAACTGCGATAACTCCCACTTTAAAGTATATATACCGTATATATAACCCAGTAGTCTAATATTACTTATTTCCATGTTTTGAGGAGTATTATACTTTGAAGCAATTATAATGTTATAAGTATTCCTTGCTATGACTATTGTAAGAGGCAACTAAAATGATAGGAGCAAGGGGCTAGTAACCCTTTCTCCTGTATACAAACTAAAGTTACAAAGAGAAACTTTCGTTTTTCTTTTTGGGCCACCCTGCTTTGGTGGGATATGGCCTATTTTTTGAAAGAAAAGAAGTATTCCTTGTATATAGCAATGTTTAAAGTGCTAAAAGACCTTCAAACATATCTAATATTATAAAAAAAAAACTAGTATATACAGCATTAAATATTAAAAGCAATTAAAAAAATCATATATTAGCATCAATAAATTGTAAAATGCAAACATCGCTGGCACTTTTAACACCATTGTAGACATTGGTAGACAGCAACCACCCAGGGAAGTACTACCGTCCTGCCAGATGACTGTGAAACAAAAACCTGTAATTGTTTTGCATGATGGTAGGATTGCTGGTTTCTTTTTCTGTCTCATAAACACGCTAAGATAACAGGGATATCTTGCTACTCCTACTAACACTTTGGTCACACTTCACAGACACGCACATGCATATATATATATACATACATCTAGGTTTTTCTCCTTTTTCTAAATAGCTCTTGTTCTTTTTTATTTCTTCTATTGTCCATGGGGAAGTGGAAAAGAATCTTTCCTCCGTAAGCCATGCGTGTCGTATGAGGCGACTAAAATGCCGGGAGCAATGGGCTAGTAACCCCTTCTCCTGTATACAATTACTAAAAAAGAGAAGAAGAAAAACTTTATAAAACTGGGTTGCTTAAATGTGCGTGGATGTAGTGCGGATGACAAGAAACAGATGATTGCTGATGTTATGAATGAAAAGAAGTTGGATGTCCTGGCCCTAAGCGAAACAAAGCTGAAGGGGGTAGGAGAGTTTCAGTGGGGGGAAATAAATGGGATTAAATCTGGAGTATCTGAGAGAGTTAGAGCAAAGGAAGGGGTAGCAGTAATGTTAAATGATCAGTTATGGAAGGAGAAAAGAGAATATGAATGTGTAAATTCAAGAATTATGTGGATTAAAGTAAAGGTTGGATGCGAGAAGTGGGTCATAATAAGCGTGTATGCACCTGGAGAAGAGAGGAATGCAGAGGAGAGAGAGAGATTTTGGGAGATGTTAAGTGAATGTATAGGAGCCTTTGAACCAAGTGAGAGAGTAATTGTGGTAGGGGACTTGAATGCTAAAGTAGGAGAAACTTTTAGAGAGGGTGTGGTAGGTAAGTTTGGGGTGCCAGGTGTAAATGATAATGGGAGCCCTTTGATTGAACTTTGTATAGAAAGGGGTTTAGTTATAGGTAATACATATTTTAAGAAAAAGAGGATAAATAAGTATACACGATATGATGTAGGGCGAAATGACAGTAGTTTGTTGGATTATGTATTGGTAGATAAAAGACTGTTGAGTAGACTTCAGGATGTACATGTTTATAGAGGGGCCACAGATATATCAGATCACTTTCTAGTTGTAGCTACACTGAGAGTAAAAGATAGATGGGATACAAGGAGAATAGAAGCATCAGGGAAGAGAGAGGTGAAGGTTTATAAACTAAAAGAGGAGGCAGTTAGGGTAAGATATAAACAGCTATTGGAGGATAGATGGGCTAATGAGAGCATAGGCAATGGGGTCGAAGAGGTATGGGGTAGGTTTAAAAATGTAGTGTTAGAGTGTTCAGCAGAAGTTTGTGGTTACAGGAAAGTGGGTGCAGGAGGGAAGAGGAGCGATTGGTGGAATGATGATGTAAAAAGAGTAGTAAAGGGAGAAAAAGTTAGCATATGAGAAGTTTTTACAAAGTAGAAGTGATGCAAGGAGGGAAGAGTATATGGAGAAAAAGAGAGAGGTTAAGAGAGTGGTGAAGCAATGTAAAAAGAGAGCAAATGAGAGAGTGGGTGAGATGTTATCAACAAATTTTGTTGAAAATAAGAAAAAGTTTTGGAGTGAGATTAACAAGTTAAGAAAGCCTAGAGAACAAATGGATTTGTCAGTTAAAAATAGGAGAGGAGAGTTATTAAATGGAGAGTTAGAGGTATTGGGAAGATGGAAGGAATATTTTGAGGAATTGTTAAATGTTGATGAAGATAGGGAAGCTGTGATTTCGTGTATAGGGCAAGGAGGAATAACATCTTGTAGGAGTGAGGAAGAGCCAGTTGTGAGTGTGGGGGAAGTTCGTGAGGCAGTAGGTAAAATGAAAGGGGGTAAAGCAGCCGGGATTGATGGGATAAAGATAGAAATGTTAAAAGCAGGTGGGGATATAGTTTTGGAGTGGTTGGTGCAATTGTTTAATAAATGTATGGAAGAGGGTAAGGTACCTAGGGATTGGCAGAGAGCATGCATAGTTCCTTTGTATAAAGGCAAAGGGGATAAAAGAGAGTGCAAAAATTATAGGGGGATAAGTCTGTTGAGTGTACCTGGTAAAGTGTATGGTAGAGTTATAATTGAAAGAATTAAGAGTAAGACGGAGAATAGGATAGCAGATGAACAAGGAGGCTTTAGGAAAGGTAGGGGGTGTGTGGACCAGGTGTTTACAGTGAAACATATAAGTGAACAGTATTTAGATAAGGCTAAAGAGGTCTTTGTGGCATTTATGGATTTGGAAAAGGCGTATGACAGGGTGGATAGGGGGGCAATGTGGCAGATGTTGCAAGTGTATGGTGTAGGAGGTAGGTTACTGAAAGCAGTGAAGAGTTTTTACGAGGATAGTGAGGCTCAAGTTAGAGTATGTAGGAAAGAGGGAAATTTTTTCCCAGTAAAAGTAGGCCTTAGACAAGGATGTGTGATGTCACCGTGGTTGTTTAATATATTTATAGATGGGGTTGTAAGAGAAGTAAATGCGAGGGTCTTGGCAAGAGGCGTGGAGTTAAAAGATAAAGAATCACACACAAAGTGGGAGTTGTCACAGCTGCTCTTTGCTGATGACACTGTGCTCTTGGGAGATTCTGAAGAGAAGTTGCAGAGATTGGTGGATGAATTTGGTAGGGTGTGCAAAAGAAGAAAATTAAAGGTGAATACAGGAAAGAGTAAGGTTATGAGGATAACAAAAAGATTAGGTGATGAAAGATTGAATATCAGATTGGAGGGAGAGAGTATGGAGGAGGTGAACGTATTCAGATATTTGGGAGTGGACGTGTCAGCGGATGGGTCTATGAAAGATGAGGTGAATCATAGAATTGATGAGGGAAAAAGAGTGAGTGGTGCACTTAGGAGTCTGTGGAGACAAAGAACTTTGTCCTTGGAGGCAAAGAGGGGAATGTATGAGAGTATAGTTTTACCAACGCTCTTATATGGGTGTGAAGCGTGGGTGATGAATGTTGCAGCGAGGAGAAGGCTGGAGGCAGTGGAGATGTCATGTCTGAGGGCAATGTGTGGTGTGAATATAATGCAGAGAATTCGTAGTTTGGAAGTTAGGAGGAGGTGCGGGATTACCAAAACTGTTGTCCAGAGGGCTGAGGAAGGGTTGTTGAGGTGGTTCGGACATGTAGAGAGAATGGAGCGAAACAGAATGACTTCAAGAGTGTATCAGTCTGTAGTGGAAGGAAGGCGGGGTAGGGGTCGGCCTAGGAAGGGTTGGAGGGAGGGGGTAAAGGAGGTTTTGTGTGCGAGGGGCTTGGACTTCCAGCAGGCATGCTTGAGCGTGTTTGATAGGAGTGAATGGAGACAAATGGTTTTTAATACTTGACGTGCTGTTGGAGTGTGAGCAAAGTAACATTTATGAAGGGATTCAGGGAAACCGGCAGGCCGGACTTGAGTCCTGGAGATGGGAAGTACAGTGCCTGCACTCTGAAGGAGGGGTGTTAATGTTGCAGTTTAAAAACTGTAGTGTAAAGCACCCTTCTGGCAAGACAGTGATGGAGTGAATGATGGTGAAAGTTTTTCTTTTTCGGGCCACCCTGCCTTGGTGGGAATCGGCCGGTGTGATAATAATAAAATAATAATGTTGCCAAATAATGATAATTTTTTCACAAAACTCAGCATACCATAAAATCGTAAGTTTTATCTGATTTCGCTCATTTTGGTCTTATTTGATTCAGAAAAACAAGCTCTATCGATCTGCAAGATAAATTTTTTTGTTTTTTTTCAAAATCTTCCAACACATTTTTTTTGCCCAGGATCTCCCACTGTTAAGGGTCAAAGGAGGGGTTTGGGATACCTGCTGTTTACTGACATGAAGAGGACGACGACGCTACCACTCAGACATCACTAGACCACTTCAACAGGATGGACAAATGTAACAAGTCTCACCAGGAACCTGAATCAGTGTCATCGACTTCATATACTATGATATTCAGGCCAATATCTTCTCACCATCTGTTTTATTAAATTTATAATCACAAACTTTATTATAAACATTATAAACTACAGTAGGGCCCCGCTTTATGGCGTTTTGCCTTATGGCGTTCCGCTAATACAGCGATGTCAAATTATGACCAAAATTTGCTACACGGCAAGCGGTCTTTCAAATACGGCGTGCCCCACCCGGTTTGTTTGCATTCTCTGCGACCACATTATGTTTGGAAACTTTCCAAAATTTCAAGTGCTTTAAAGTTATTGCATATTTTATACGTATACTCTGATAATTATACTTATGTGTACCTGTACCTAAATACACTTACACACTGTGCTGGTGTGCAGGTATACATTAACCTTTTCAGGGATGGTGCCGTACTAGTACGGCTTGCGTGCCAAGGTTGGTGCCGTACTAGTACGCATAAATTCTAGCCGCTTCAAATTAAGCAGGAAACAGCCGATAGACTCAAATGTGAGAGAATGGGACTACGTGGTGAGTGTGCATGGTAGGAAAAAATTCTGGGACCCAGTGGCGCATTGTGGGAATGCCATTTTAGTACACCTTGCTCACCATGCCTTGCGGTAAGAAACTCCTCACTCCTTGGCGAATTGGGACACTTGTTCCCCAGTGACAGTTCTAATATAGATGGAAGTGCCAGTGAAGATGAGTTTCAAGGTTTTGATGAGGTTGTGACCGAAACTAATGACCATAATACCGGTAATAGTGAGGAAAACCCAGACAACCCTCAACCTTCCACTTCTGGTGTTGAGCCGTCTTGTTCACCTTCAGCTGTACCAGAATGAAAAAGGAAACTCTTATTTTCCCATATCCAGGACTCAGATATGAGCAATGGTGATGACAGTGATAGTGAATATGAACTACAAGCTCTTGAAAATAGTTCCAGTAGCGATAGTGGAGCATTCTCCAGTGAAGCGTCAGTATATAGAATGGTACATGTGCTCTGGTAGTGTGCCATATGCTATTCCAAGGGGAAAGAGTACATCTTGGAGTACATCCTGTGGCTGCACAATAGGAACAGACAGTGAAAATGAAGATGATAATGTTGCAATTGGGATAGAAAATAGGCATGCATCTGGTGGTGGTAGTGGTGGTGCCAGCTGTGAGGCAGCAGCAGTGGGCCATGCTGTCACCCATGCCACTGCCTCAGCTGATCTACAACAAAGGCCACCATCCCCTACCTACCCACCACACCAGCCTCCACAACCACAACGTCCACAACCACAACCACCTGTCAATATCCAGTACCCACAGCAGACTGCACCTGGGATTGGCAGGAAGCTGCCAATTTTGTTCCCAATCCCCATCAGTTTGATGAAAGCCAAAGTGGAATACGGCCATCTTGTACACTTGGGAACAATGCCACTGAACTGGAATGTTTCGAGTTATTCTTTAACGAACCCTTGATGGAAATTATTGCCAGGGTAAGTAACAGATACTTCGAGTACACCATGGCAAACACAATACTTTCACCAAATTCACGCCTACACCAGTGGAAGGAGACAACTGTGGCTGAGATGTATCTTTTGATTGCCACAATAATGCTTATGCCACATGTGTATAAGTACAGTGTGAAATCATACTGGTCGACAGACTGCCTGATTGCAACCCCAGGTTTCAGTGATATAATAGGAGTGAATCGATTTGTGCTACTGTTATGTATGCCACACTTCTCAAACAAAACCAGGCCTGAGAGAAATGACAGGTTATATAAGATTAGGACTGTGTTTGTGTATCTGAAAGAGAAATTCAATATGTATTTTTATCCCTTCAGGCAGCTTGTTATTGATGAGTCTTTGATTCTGTTCTAAGGAAGATTCTCATTGAAGCAGTATATACCAAGCAAGAGGAAACGCTTTGGTATAAAATAGTTTGTGCTTTGTGATTGCTACAGTGGTCTTGGATATAATTATGTACAGTGGAAGTAATACATTGTAAGATACCAGGAAGTTACTGGGTATCTCTGGTGATGTGGTTAGAACAATGATGGAACAATATCTTGGTAAGGGGCATATATTATATACTGATAACTGGTACACAAGCCCGTTACTCAGTGATTTCTTGTGAGTGAATATGACAGATGTGTGGCACAGTGCATGCAAATCGTAAATACATGCCCAGGTTCGACGCTGGCACTCGTAGAGGCGAGGTGCAGGCGTTTGCTGCCAATGACATCATGGCATTTCGGTGGCATGACAAACAAGATGTCACACTGTTGTCATCAGTTCACCCTAACGAAATGGCAGACACTGGCAGGCAGCATAGAGAGAGCAATGAACCCATTCTAAAACCTGCAGCATTCAGTGGACAAATGTGACATGCAGACTGGGTTTGCTGATTGTTTTCGCAAGAGTTATAAGTGGTACATAAAACTCTTTTTCCATATTCTGGACATTTCCATGCTCAATGCTTATAATATGTATAAGATGAGGACCAGAAACAAAACACCATATGGCAAATTTTGTTTGTCTGTCATCAGACAAATAATAATCAAATGCCAAGGAACAACACCTGCAATAGAAAACCACCCACGAAATTATCAACAACTACCTTCTTGTCTGAAGCATGGTGATCACTCCCTAACAAAACTGCCTGCTACTGCTTTCAAGAAAAAGGCTCAGAAGAGGTGTTACGTCTGTGCACATACAAAAAAAAAATGCCCACAACAATGCAGACACAATCGTTTTTTTTTTTTTTTGTTTTTCAACAAGTTGGCCGTCTCCCACCGAGGCAGGGTGACCCAAAAATACTTTCATCATTCAACACTTTCACTCACACATAATCACTGTTTTTGCAGAGGTGCCCAGAATACAACAGTTTAGAAGTATATATGTATAAAAATACACAATATATCTCTCTAAACTGTTTTATGTGTGAGGAGTTTAACCCTTTCAGGATCCAGGGCCCAAATCTGGAGTCACGCACCAGTGTCCAAGAATTTTCAAAAAAAAAATGTTATTTTTTCTTATGAAATCGTAGAGAATCTTTTTGTGAAGGTAATAAAACAAAAAGTACGAAATTTGGTGGAAAATTGACGAAATTATGCTCTCGCGAATTTTGATGTGTCAGCGATATTTACGAATCGGCGATTTTGCCGACTTTGACTCCCATTTTAGGCCAATTACATTATTCCAGTCAACCAAATTCTTAGCTATTTCACTAGTATTACTTCTATTCTATCGATTGAGCACAAGAAATCGCCAAGTCAACTGTTTCAACTACAAAATAAAGTGATCGGAAATTGTTAATTTGGCCAATTTAAACACAAAGTTCAAAATATTCCAATTTCAAAATAGGGTCCAGAATGAACAATGTAGGCATTCCTGGCACTAAACTAACATTTCCTCTTTCATTAGTTATGTTTTGAGGCTTTACAAATAAATTCCATTTTGATTTTTTATTCACATAATGAATTTTTATTCACACCAAAAAATAGAAGATTTACTGTTATGCAATACTGTAATAATTGTATAAATATCATCACCATATTTGTGAATGTATATTAGACCCACCAGCTGATGTGTATTAGACGTGTGAGGTCGTTTGTTTACTCTTGAATATCGGCAAAAATTTAACATTTCTGCTACTTTGAGCTCAGTTTCAAGCCATTTCCAGTGCTTAAACCAATCAAAATCATCTCTATTTCAGTAATATGTCTTCCATTCTATCAAATGAGACCAAGAAATCGCAAATACAACTATAAAAAACATACGAAAAAACACTGCAAAGTTGCTGTTTTAATCGAAAAATCATGATTTCATTTTTTTTCTCTCATTATACACAGTGTGCTGCAGGATCTGTTTTATGTGGTGCACACATACCACATAGATGTATTCTCTCATATCTAGGCCCAAATGTACCACTCACAGTTTATCAGAGTGAGCTGAGCTCATGGCGTAGATCTACGGTTTGGACCCTGAACGTAAAGCCGTAGATCTACGGGACGGACCCTGAAAGGGTTAAAACACTACTGTGCATGACACCATGTTTCAAAGACTTCCACAGGCTGCAGAACTTCTAGAAACGTGTCCTGTGACTATATACGTGTATATAAAATATACAAAAATAGTAATAAACAGCATTTTATATTGTTCGTTTGTGTAAACAAGTTTTGTAAACATTATAGTAACAACAGTGTTTGTGCAGTTATTGTTAGGTAAGACATATGCAACAGTTAGGTATCTTTATTTTGAAATAAAGATACCTAACTGTTGCATGTGTGTCTTACCTAACAACCTGTTGGTATTTTATATCATTTTAATATGCAGTTATTGTGTAGTATAGACAGAAAAAAACTTGCAAAATAGTGCTCATTTTGGTCTCACAGGCTATAAAAGTTACTTGAAAAAAAAAATTAAAAAATAATAGAAAAAGTAAAAAAAAAAAAAAAACTATTACCAGGTGACCGGCAGTCGGCGATTTTGCCGTATGCCGGTCATTTTCTGTCAACTTCACACCTCCATATCTCAGTAAGTATTGATGGCAAAAAAAAAAAAAAAAATTTTTTAGCCTTTAATGTTTAGAAAAAAAAAATATCTTTTCATAAGAAAAATTTTTTTTTTCGAATTTTTTCCGACCCTGAGAAGAGGTTTGGGAAAGGGCCCGCCAACCCTGAAAGGGTTAAAATCGCTAAGAGCCTCTCTACGCATGACGCCAATACTACGTAATAATAATCACTCTTGGGCACATTAAATGTCTTTTACATTAATATAGACATTTTCATTAATCCATCTATGATATTTTCCTCAAAATTATATAAGAAACCAGTTACATAGCACATAAACATGATACACTCGCAGAATAAAAATTGACGTAAATAGGAGATTTGTTTACAAAGCGGCTGTGTAGGTAGTGCCGGAAGAATTACGTTTTCTCTAGTCAAACACTGGGGGATAACTGTAGAAAAAATATTCCTTTAGTATGCCTTCACTCTATATATAGCAATTCACAACTCTTGTGGGTTTAGCACTTTTTTATTATGATAATAATAACAATATCTTCATTCACTCTAAAAATGGTGTGTTGCATGAGAATAGGAGTGTTGGTGTTTGTTTATTCTGTACTAACTTGTACAACTTGTACACAATGTAAGAGTACAGTGGACCCCCGCATAACGATCACCTCCAAATGCGACCAATTATGTAAGTGTATTTATGTAAGTGCGTTTGTACGTGTATGTTTGGGGCTCTGAAATGGACTAATCTACTTCACAATATTCCTTATGGGAACAAATTCGGTCAGTACTGGCACCTGAACATACTTCTGGAGTGAAAAAATATCGTTAACCGGGGGTCCACTGTATTTGTATTGTGAGATTATTATAATAAAGAAAATATTTTGAGGTAAAAGTTTAACAAACTCTTACAAATTACGTGAATGAACTAAAAGTACACACACATTAATACGCATTTATTTTGCCTGACTAAGTGATCGCCCACTACCTGTTCAGTTTGTGTTCTTACATTGTCTGAACTCTGTATCTTGTTCTCTCCCTCGTCTACTCTTTCGTTAACTAGTTGGCTCTCACTGACAATGGCGTCTAAGCTTAGCTGTGATAAAAAGAGGAGTCGTAAGCCTCTTGCTTAAAGTGCCAAGTTAGAGGAAGATGTGCCATTCTGATTTTATTCAATAAACACCCTGCCACTCACCTCTCACACATTAATATTAATATTTTAAGGTAAATAATAAGTGTACTCTGTGTGTATCTTACCTTTTATTGTGTTTTTAATGCCTATTTCTATTGCTAACTTAATATAAGTTAGTGTAAACTTGTTGTCTGGCATTTATTGCATATTTTATATGTGCTCTGATAATAATACTTGTGGACCTGTGTGGTAGCCGGGAGGAGGGACAACATTACGTTTTCTCTGGTCAGGCACCAGAGAAAACAGTGCCTGGGTGGCTGGGCCAAACACGTTTGGCCCAGCCACTCCCCTACTCCGCTTCTGTTTACAATTTTCGGCATGAATTATTCATTACTTCTCCCTTCGTTTATGATGGCATCTAAAGGTAGTTGTTTGAAAATATTAAATTCAGTGAACAAGGTATGTCGATGCTAATAATATGGCTTTGGGCCACAGTGTAGGTAGCAGGTAGGTGTAGCCCAGGCAGGCTACACCTACCAGCTACCTACACTGACTTCCTAAAAATAAATACTGTACTACTCACCTCTCTTCCTACATTAAGACTACACATATTTTAAGGTAAATAATGAGTGTACTTTATGTGTATTTTAACTCTCTGGGCTGTTTTAAATATCGTATATTAAGTATGAGACGTGGAGCCAGGGCTACCTACACCTGACTTCCTACAAATAAGTACTACTCACCTCTCGCCCTACATTAAGACTACAAATACTTTAAGTAATGAATGTACTTTATATGCATTTTACTTTTTGTGTTTTTTAATCCCTAGTTCTATTACTAACTTTATATAATTTAGTGTAAACTTGTTGTCAGACATTTATATGCATTTATAAATGGAAAAAATGGCATTCTGCATTCCAGCGGTCTGCTTTCCGGCGATACACTGGAACCTAACCACCGTATAAGTGGGGCCCTATTGAATTTAATTTATAACATGTTTTGTTTACTAATGTACAGTATGTATTTTCCTGTGTTCACATATACATGTATGTTTAAACTATGTACACTTCTAGGTTACTTGATGTTCACACATATATATACTACACTACTGTACAATACTATATACGTACATACGTATGTTGGACTTACGAACTACACCTCGGAACCAAACCTGTTCCTAAGTAGGGGAGCATCTGTATTTTGGAGAAGTAGATTTTCAAATCTGAAAACCTCAAGTTTGCAAGAGGGAAGAAGAAAAGATGCGCCTTACTGACTCAACTCTTGTTATTACTCGATCGTGCCTGCCAGGAGCAGGACTACCGGAGAGACATAAGTGACTAGTTTACGATGAAATTTTGTCTTTTTTTTCCAAATTGTTTTTGACCCAGTTAATTTTTCTGTACAGTATATGATTATATAGTTCCATGCACATAGATACATGTATAATTGGAAAGGGGGTGGTGTGCTCATATATTGGGAAAGTCAAGGAATGTAGATCTTTCTAAAATGTACTCAAGTTCGTTATGATTTTTTTTGAGAGGAAAATTAATTTTTTAGTATACAACCACTAACAAATTTATGATAGGCTCTATTTTATGGCACAAGTGGGTTAAGAATTAAGAACCTTTTGTACAAGAAGGGGTAAGGAGAGAGGGTATGAGAATATTTATTTGTGGCATTGTAGTGTGATAAATATAGTGTAGGTATGCCTCTGGCAAGACAAGTGATGGGGCAAGTGATGATGAAAGTTTCTCCTTTGCTGGGTCACCCTGCCTCGATTGGAAACGGTCAATGTGTTCATAAAAAAAAGTGATACATTGTTTTCTCTAGCCAAGGTGAGAGAATATAGATTTATGTTTGGAGAGGAAGGAAAGTAACTCAGTAAGGGAGTGTAAGGAGTAAAACTGATTGATTCCTTGAAGTGTTTTATTAGAACAATTTCTAGAAATAATCTTCAGGCAGAACATGTAACAGAACACCATACAGATTATTGACAACATCAAGCAGAAAATAGATGAATGTAAATTTGAAGTGGAAAAAAACAATGCTTTCTTTTATTTAGCAGAGCTTATAACCAGGGCTGTGGAGTCAGAGTCAGTTTGTGAAGTAATTCTTGGGTTACTCGAGTCAAGAGTCGGTAAAAATGTACTGACTCCAACTCCTAATAAATTTATTTTTTTTTTTTTTCAACAAGTCGGCCGTCTCCCACCGAGGCAGGGTGACCCAAAGAGAAAGAAAATCCCCAAAAAGAAAATACTTTCATCATTATTCAACACTTTCAACTTGCTCACACAATCACTGTTTTTTCAGAGGTGCCCAGAATACAACAGTTTAGAAGTACAGTGGACCCCCAGCATTAGATAGCATTGAACATAAGAACATAAGAACGAAGGAACACTGCAGAAGGCCTACTGGCCCATGCGAGGCAGGTCCAAGTCTCCTACCGGCTTAAGCCAATGCACCCAACCTAGTCAGGTCAGGTCACATTGACTTAAGGGAGGAACACGGCAACCGACCTGGTAGCACAAGCTATCAGGTCTAACTCACACCCACCCACATCTACTCATGTATTTATCCAACCTATTTTTAAAGCAACACAACGTTCTGGCCTCTATAACGGTACTTGGGAGTTTGTTCCACTCATCCACAACTCTATTACCAAACCAGTACTTTCCTATATCCTTCCTGAATCTGAATTTTTCTAACTTAAAACCATTGCTGCGAGTCCTGTCTAGGCTAGATATTTTCAGCACACTATTTACATCCCCTTTATTTATTCCTGTCTTCCATTTATACACCTCAATCATATCCCCCCTAATTCTACGTCTTTCTAGAGAGTGCAGTTTCAGGGCCCTTAGTCTATCCTCATAGGGAAGGTTTCTGATACATGGGATCAACTTTGTCATCCTCCTTTGTACATTTTCCAGAGAATTTATATCCATTCTGTAATACGGTGACCAAAACTGTGCAGCATAATCTAAATGAGGCCTAACCAAGGATGTATAGAGTTGAAGAACAACCTGAGGACTCCTATTATTTATGCTTCTTGATATGAAGCCAAGGATTCTATTAGCTTTATTGCGAACACTTATGCACTGTTGTCTTGGTTTCAGATTACTGCTAACCAGAACTCCTAAATCTTTTTCGCAATCCGTAATATTAAGATCTACATTATTTAGTTTATATGTGGCATGGTTATTGTCCTGTCCAACATTTAGAACTTTGCATTTGTCTATATTAAACTGCATCTGCCACTTCTCCGACCACTGCATCAGTCTATTCAAATCTTCCTGGAGTGCTCGAATGTCCTCGTCAGAATGAATTCGACGGCCTATTTTGGTGTCATCGGCAAACTTGCCGATGTCGCTCTTTATGCCCTCATCTATGTCGTTTATGTAGATTGTGAACAGCAGGGGGCCCAACACTGACCCCTGTGGAACACCGCTCGTGACGCTTCCCCACTCTGATTTCTCCCCATTTATGCAAACTCTCTGCTGCCTATTTGTCAACCATGCCTCTAACCAGGAAAAAATTTCTCCTCCTATTCCATGTGCTTTAATTTTCCTCAATAGTCTCATAGGCATTTCACCAATGGCCTTCTCAATCGAGTCTGCAAGTGCTACCACCCCAGCCCCAGAGAGATGTACCCCATCCCTTGCATACATATCATGTTTGCCATAAAAGTTGTTCCAGTTGTCAATGAATGGGATTGCAAGTTCCTTGCAGTATCTGTCTAGCCAGCAATTTACACCAATTGCCCTAGACAACCATTCATTTCCTACTCCCCTTCTAGGCAAGATGCTACATATGATTGGGATCCCTCCCTTAGACTTAATGAAATCTATAGCTGACCTGTACTTATCTAGCAGCTCTTCTCTCCTACCCTTCCCAATATCATTTCCACCAGCACTGAGACAGATAATGGGCTTGTTCCCATTACCTGACATGATATTATCCAGCCTGTTGACAATGTCCCCAACACCAGCTCCAGGGAAGCACACTCTATCTCTCATCTTCTTATTCCTATTACAAAAAGCACGGTCAATATATCTTACCTGAGAGTCACCAACCACAAGAATGCGCTTACCTCCATTAGCAGGGGCAGTAGTACCCTTACCTTCACTGGCCACTGAAGTACATTCACCCTGAAGAACAGAGAAGCGATTTCCTACCTTCAGATCTTCACTCTTAACTTTCCTTACTCTGATGCGCCTCCCATTACTGTGAACCACTCGCCACTTGTAGCAGGTGCTGGACTGCACCTCACTGCTGGTAGCCGTTGCTACCTCCCCAACTACAGCCTCCTCACAGCGAGAGACAGACTGCACCTCACTGCTAGAAGCCTCATTCCCCACAACTCCAGCCACCTCACTCTCTCTCCCAGACCCATTGAGGTGGACCTTCAGCCTCCTAATCTCCTCCTGGAGAAGCAAGACCTCCTCCTTTAACTCTCCAACCTCAATTTTTAAAACACTGCAGAAGCAAGCCATGGCTTTGTAACCGTCCATGCTAATCCCCAAAGCAGCTCAGGATCTGTGACCTCACGTGACGACTGACCACATTTTAACGCAAAAATTTTGCCTCGCCACTCGTTAAAAAACCTGTCACACGCGATTCATCCGGGACGCGTCCACATGAGTCCCAGTGTTTACAAGCCAGCCAGTGTGCTCGCATCTAAGCATACATTCGGTACATTACATATTTTCCGTGTTTTTGGTGCTTGTTTCTGCAAAATAAGTCACCATGGGCCCCAAGAAAGCTTCTAGTGCCAACCCTGTGGTAAAAAGGGTGAGAATTAATATGGAAATTAAGAAAGATTTTGAAGGGTTTGGGGCTAACCCTGAGAAGCCTATGCCAGTTGTGGAATCCATTGTGCCTACTTCAAAAATTAAGGAAATGTGTGCAAAGTGGGTTGAACTGCAAACCTTTATGGATGAAAATCACCTTAACACAGCTACTGCAAGCCGTGCTGGTGACTATTACAATGACAATGTTGTGGCCCATTTTAGACAAATCTTAAAGGAACGGGAGGTACAGAGCTCTATGGACAGATTTGTTGTGCGACAGAGGTACAGTGACTCTCAAGCTGGTCCTAGTGGCATTAAAAGAAGAAGGGAAGTAACCCCGGAAAAAGACTTGCTACCTTAAGTCCTAATGGAAGGGGATTCCCCTTCTAAACGTTAACAACTTCGACACTCTCCCCTCCTACCATCCCATCAATCATCACCAGATCTTCATTAAAAGTAAGTGTCATGTATTCTACTGCTAGTAGAGTACTACTAACTGTGCACATCTTCTTCAGTTTGTGTGCATTAAACTTAATATTTCATGTGGTAAAACTTTTTTTTTCATAGTACTTTTGGGTGTCTTGCACGGATTAATTTGATTTCCATTATTTCTTATGGGGAAAATTAATTCGCCTTCCAATAATTTTGGCATATCATGAGCTCTCAGGAACGGATTAATATCGTATACCGGGGGTCCACTATCCTTTCTGTAATATGGAGACCAGAAGTGAGCTGCAGAATCTAGGTGAGGCCTTACTAATGATGTATAAAGATATAGTATAACCTCTGGACTTCTGTTGCTTACACTTCTTGATATAAATCCCAGTAATATATTTGCTTTATTATGTATGCTTAGGCATTGCTGTCTTGGTTTAAGATTGCTGCTTACCATAGCCCCCAAGTCCTTTTTGCAATCCATATGGCTAAGTTCCAAGTTATTTAACTTACAAATGCTAGGGTTATGGACACTCCCAACCTTCAGAACCTTGCATTTATCTACACTGAACCGTATCTGCCACTTTTCTGACTAGGAATTGAGTTTGTCTAAATCCTCCTGAAGTTCCATGACATCTACGTTTGAATCAATTATCCTACCTATCTTTGTGTCATCAGCGAATTTGCTCATATCACTAGAAACTCCCTCATCAAGGCCGTTGACATATATTATAAACAACAACGGGCCTAAGACTGATGCATGCGGAATGCCACTCGTTACAGATCCTCATTCGGATTTAACCACATTCTGCTTCCTATTGGTGAGCCATGACTCAATCCATGGCAGCACTTTTCCCCCCAACGACATGAGCTGCCCCTTTCTTTAACAGTCTCTGGTGCGGCACTCCATCAAAAACTTTACTAAAATCTAAATAAGCAATATTGAATTCTTTATCATGATCTACAGCCTCAAAAACTTTACTGAAGAAGGTTAATAAATTAGTTAGGCAGGAATGGCCCTTCATGAATCCATGCCGAGTATCACTAATCAAATTACGCTTATCCACATGTCTTCTTATAATATCAGCTATAATTGACAAGTAATTTGCCTACAATTGAGGTCAGGATTATTGGGCGGTAATTTGATGGTAACAACTTGTTCCCTGCTTTAAAAATAGGAATTATATTAGCCATGTTCCACATATCAGACACTACACCTGTTTGAAGAGAAATTAAAAATACACCTACCACCCGACTTACGACCTGCTTGACTTACGACGACTCGACTTACTACCGTGCTTTTTTATGCCAAATTTCTGGGATTTAAACAAGTGTTTGTGTTGTACACAGTGTTTATCCTAAACCTTACAGCATAAAATACAGTACTAACAGCATATAAAGTGAAGGAAAACGTGAAATACCAAACTAAAACAATAAAATAGTCATTACAAAAATGTTATTTTGATATTCAGGAGTAAAGTTCGACTTACGACCGGTTTCTCGGAACCGAACTCGGTTGTAAGTTGGATGGTAGGTGTATTAGTTAATGGTTCACAGTGTTCCATTTTGCATTCCTTTAAGAACCCTTGAAAAAAGCTCATCTGCACTCAGTGATTAATTTTGTTTCAGTCAGTCTACTTGTTTCATAACCATTTCGCTAGCGATTGTGATATTACATAATTTATCTTCTTCAGGCCCATTATTTATTTTACTTATTATCACACTGGCCGATTCCCACCAAGGCAGGGTGGCCCGAAAAAGAAAAACTTTCACCATCATTCACTCCATCACTGTCTTGCCAGAAGGGTGCTTTACACTACAGTTTTTAAACTGCAACATTAACACCCCTCCTTCAGAGTGCAGGCACTGTATTTCCCATCTCCAGGACTCAAGTCCGGCCTGCCGGTTTCCCTGAACCCCTTCATAAATGTTACTTTGCTCACACTCCAACAGCACGTCAAGTATTAAAAACCATTTGTCTCCATTCACTCCTATCAAACACGCTCACGCATGCCCACTGGAAGTCCAAGCCCCTCGCACACAAAACCTCCTTTATCCCCTCCCTCCAACCTTTCCTAGGCTGACCCCTACCCCGCCTTCCTTCCACTACAGACTGAAACACTCTTGAAGTCATTCTGTTTTACTCCATTCTCTCTACATGTCCGAACCACCTCAACAACCCTTCCTCAGCCCTCTGGACAACAGTTTTGGTAATCCCGCACCTCCTCCTAACTTCCAAACTATGAATTCTCTGCATTATATTCACACCACACATTGCCCTCAGACATGACATCTCCACTGCCTCCAGCCTTCTCCTCGCTGCAACATTCATCACCCATGCTTCACACCCATATAAGAGTGTTGGTAAAACTATACTCTCATACATTCCCCTCTTTGCCTCCAAGGACAAAGTTCTTTGTCTCCACAGACTCCTAAGTGCACCGCTCACCCTTTTCCCCCTCATCAATTCTATGATTCACCTCATCTTTCAGAGACCCATCCGCTGACACGTCCACTCCCAAATATCTGAATACATTCACCTCCTCCATACTCTCTCCCTCCAATCTGATATCCAATCTTTCATCACCTAATCTTTTTGTTACCCTCATAACCTTACTCTTTCCTGTATTCATTGTTAATTTTCTTCTATTGCATGCCCTACCAAATTCATCCACCAACCTCTGCAGCTTCTCTTCAGAATTTCCCAAGAGCACAGTGTCATCAGCAAAGAGCAACTGTGACAACTCCCACTTTATGTGTGATTCTTTATCTTTTAATTCCACACCTCTTGCCAAGACCCTCGCATTTACTTCTCTTACAACCCCATCTATAAATATATTAAACAACCACGGTGACATCACACATCCTTGTCTAAGGCCTACTTTTACTGGGAAATAATTTCCCTCTTTCCTACACACTCTAACTTGAGCCTCACTATCCTCGTAAAAACTCTTCACTGTTTTCAGTAACCTACCTCCTACACCATACACCTGCAATATCTGCCACACTGCCCCCCCCTATCCACCCTGTCATACGCCTTTTCCAAATCCATAAATGCCACAAAAACCTCTTTAGCCTTATCTTAATACTCTTCACTTATAAATTTCACTGTAAACACCTGGTCCACACACCCCCTACCTTTCCTAAAGCCTCCTTGTTCATCTGCTATCCTATTCTGTGTCTTACTCTTAATTCTTTCAATAATAACTACCATACACTTTACTAGGTATACTCAACAGACTTATCCCCCTATAATTTTTGCACTCTCTTTTGTCCCCTTTGCCTTTATACAAAAGAACTATGCATGCTCTCTGCCAATCCCTAGGTACCTTACCCTCTTCCATACATTTATTAAATAATTGCACCAACCACTCCAAAACTATATCCCCACCTGCTTTTAACATTTCTATCTTTATCCCATCAATCCCGGCTGCCTTACCCCCTTTCATTTTACCTACTGCCTCACGAACTTCCCCCACACTCACAACTGGCTCTTCCTCACTCCTACAAGATGTTATTCCTCCTTGCCCTATACACCAAATCACAGCTTCCCTATCTTCATTAACATTTAACAATTCCTTAAAATATTCCCTCCATCTTCCCAATACCTCTAACTCTCCATTTAATAACTCTCCTCTCCTATTTTTAACTGACAAATCCATTTGTTCTCTAGGCTTCCTTAACTTGTTAATCTCACTCCAAAACTTTTTCTTATTTTCAACAAAATTGGTTGATAACATCTCACCCACTCTCTCATTTGCTCTCTTTTTACATTGCTTCACCACTCTTAACCTCTCTCTTTTTCTCCATATACTCTTCCCTCCTTGCATCACTTCTACTTTGTAAAAACTTCTCATATGCTAACTTTTTCTCCCTTACTACTCTCTTCACATCATCATTCCACCAATCGCTCCTCTTCCCGCCTGCACCCACTTTCCTGTAACCACAAACTTCTGCTGAACACTCCAACACTACATTTTTAAACCTACCCCATACCTCTTCGACCCCATTGCCTATGCTCTCATTAGCCCATCTATCCTCCAATAGCTGTTTATATCTTACCCTAACTGCCTCCTCTTTTAGTTTATAAACCTTCACCTCTCTCTTTCCTGATGCTTCTATTTTCCTTGTATCCCATCTACCTTTTACTCTCAGTGTAGCTACAACTAAAAAGTGATCTGATATATCTGTGGCCCCTCTATAAACATGTACATCCTGAAGTCTACTCAACAGTCTTATCTACCAATACATAATCCAACAAACTACTGTCATTTCACCCTACATCATATCTTGTATACTTATTTATCCTCTTTTTCTTAAAATATGCATTACCTATGACTAAACCCCTTTCTATACAAAGTTCAATCAAAGGGCTCCCATTATCATTTACACCTGGCACCTCAAACTTACCTACCACACCCTCTCTAAAAGTTTCTCCTACTTTAGCATTCAGGTCCCCTACCACAATTACTCTCTCACTTGGTTCAAAGGTTCCTATACATTCACTTAACATTTCCCAAAATCTCTCTCTCCTCTACATTCCTCTCCTCTCCAGGTGCATACACGCTTATTATGACCCACTTTTCGCATCCAACCTTTGCTTTAGTCCACATAATCCATGAATTTACACATTCATGTTCTCTTTTCTCCTTCCATAACTGATCCTTCAACATTACTGCTACCCCTTCCTTAGCTGACTACTTGTTACGAAAACCCAGTAACAGGCTGGATGCTAGAAGGGCAGTCCGTTCTAGTATTCACTGGAGATCTCTATGCTTATTAGAAATCGCGTCATTTGTAACAAATGGGGGCCTGTCCGGGAGGCTCTTGATCCAAGGTGTTGGAGAAATTGTCCAGTTTGACATACTAGTAACTCTATGGTCAAACACTTTGAGTACTTTCCTAATCTGAAGACTTTGAGTTTTGTCTTGTACAACATAATAGGTGGATGTATGTACTTGACTGAGTCTCTTGATCCAAGGAGATGGAAATATTGTTTATAAGTTCTAGCTCTAAGACGACCAACACTAAAATTCCTATTAGGATTATAGTTTCCCATAATCACTCTCTTGTAGTACATTTATTTTCGTGATGTATGTCAAAGTGAAACAGTTAATTGATACTAATTTTGTCTGAGTTGAGTACATTAAAACTTCAGACGTGTTGGCGAGTAGCCAAATATCTCGGTGTGACTTATAACAGGTTTCACACCGCAGAAACTGTCAGAGAGTTAATTAAAGATATATTGTTTCCTGCTCGTACAGAGATGTCTGATTATGATTCAGATAGAGAGAGCCTAGTGTCTGAGCCTAGTGAAATTCTGTTCTCGCTCACGCCTTCCCTCCTAACTAACACAATAGTACAGAGTGTAGCTGGTAGTATGACTCAGCCTCATACTAGTACCGTGTATGCTACACCTGTATCTACTTATCCTAGACCAGATCTAGACTCTATAGGGATGGCTGGACTAGGTGCCCGACCTAAGGACCGTCCAGACTCATTCGTTAGATTCCTTACTCCTCCGTTACCCACTGGTCCTCTCAGGAACAGTTTGAGAGGTTGGAACGCCTCATTATGTTGCAGACTGCACAAATAGAGGCACAGAGGAAATTGAACGAAGATTATTTCCAGAGAGAAAATGTTCATCTGGGAAGGCAACAGACTGATAGATCTGACAAAGTTGATAAATCTGTTAGCACAACACAGGACACATTTAATGTGCAGAAAGCTGCCTCAATGGTTCCTAAGTTTTTTGAGTGTGACTTAGACACCCATTTTGATGTGTTTGAGAACCAGGCACGTGCTATGAACTGGCCACGTAAGCACTGGGCTACCTTGTTGCACGCAGCTTTGACAGGAAGAGCTCAAACTTGTACTGCTGCTTTACCGTTTGTCAAGTACATTAGTTATGACGCTGTCAAGCAAACTATTCTAGAGGCATATAACTTGTTCCCCGTAAGTTATCAATGTGCATT
The DNA here is from genome assembly GCF_026875155.1 of Cherax quadricarinatus. NCBI lineage: Eukaryota > Metazoa > Arthropoda > Malacostraca > Decapoda > Parastacidae > Cherax > Cherax quadricarinatus. The sequence goes on from NC_069402.1 coordinate 37,955,043, forward strand.
TTGTACGTTAAAAAGACGACAAGATCAGACTTGTGTAGAGTTTGATCGTGAGAAAAAAGTTGCATTTGAGAGATGGTGAAGATCTGCTAAGTGCAATAACTACGATTTAGGAGTTCTGGTTAGCAGTAACCTAAAACCAAGACAACAGTGCATTAGTGTTCGCAATAAAGCTAACAGAATTCTTGGCTTCATATCTAGAAGTATAAATAATAGAAGTCCTCAGGTTGTTCTTCAACTCTATATATCCTTGGTTAGGCCTCATTTAGACTATGCTGCTCAGTTCTGGTCACCGTATTACAGAATGGATATAAATGCTCTGGAAAACGTACAAAGGAGGATGACAAAGATGATCCCATGTATCAGAAATCTTCCCTATGAGGATAGATTGAAGGCCCTGAATCTGCACTCTCTCGAAAGGCATAGAATTAGGGGGGATATGATCAAGGTGTATAAATGGAAAACAGGAATAAATAAAGGGGATGTAAATAGTGTGCTGAAAATTTCCAGCCAAGACAGGACTCACAGCAATGGTTTAAAGTTGGAAAAATTCAGATTCAGGAAGGATATAGGAAAGCACTGTTTGGTAATAGAGTTGTGGATGAGTGGAACAAACTCCCGAGTACAGTTATTGAGACTAAAACATTGTGTAGTTTTAAAAATAGGTTAGATAAATACAGGAGTGGGTGTGGGTGGGTGTGAGTTGGATCTGACTAGCTTGTGCTGCTGGGTCTGGTACAGTGCTCCATCCTTAAGTGGGGATGACCAGACTGGGTGGGTCATTGGGATAATCTGGGGGGTGGGTCACTGGTCTAATCCAGGGGATGGGGGGGGACATGGACCTGCTCCGCATGGGTCAGTAGGCCTGTTGCAGTGTTCCTTCGTTCTTAAGTTCTTATGTCTGGTTCAGTTGTTACTACACGAAGAGTTTAACAACTGTATGTCTGCTGACATACAAGAATATCTGATCGATCATACTGCCTCGGATATTCTGGAAACTGCAGCATTAGCAGACAATTACGAGATTTCTCACAAACTTGTACGTACTAAAACACAGAAACAAGGTAACTAAAAATTGTCCTAGAAGTTGGCAACCTAAATCAGCTGCTCAGTGCTGGCCTGATGTACCTGCTACTGTAACTTCTCGTACCTTTACCAGGAAAACTCACAATCCTGAATCTGTCTCTGTGGCTAGACAGAAGTCTGATAACGAGAAGAAGAAAGTTAAATGTACCTATTGTAATAAAAAAGGACATGCTAGAGAGTATTGCTATAAGTTAGAAAGAGATACAAATGACGGTCGTGTGGCTGGCGCCCTCACACAAGTCGTATCCTCTTCCATGCAACAAAAGCGCCAAAATCCTAGTAATACCTTTGATCCTACTGTTTTAGATAATATTACTCAGAATAGATGACTAGCGTCAAAAAGTGTATCTGACGAAAAGATTCGTTCAGCGATGAGTCCTTACTTATCGAGAGGTAAAGTAGGATTTGATGAATCACATCTAACTTAGATAATTACTTTCAGAGACACTGGCAGTTATCTCACGTTATTAAGAGAAGATGTACTGCCCATAACTGATGATACCTATTGCAAGATAGATGTATTGTTAGAAGCCTATGGTGGGGCTGTTATAAAAGTACCTCTGCACAAAGTTTACATTGAAACAAGCTATTATACTGGTTATATTTCAGTAGGTATATCCAGTGGTGTATTTCCCATCAGGTCAGTGGACTTGTTGATAGGGAACGATATCCTTCATGCTAGTATATGTAAAGAACCACTTGTGATTGATAATAACACTGATAATTATGCCATTGTAGGTAGTAGGTTGGTAGACAGCAACCGCCCAGGGAGGTACTACCGTCCTGCCAAGTGAGTGTAAAACGAAAGCCTGTAATTGTTTTACATGATGGTAGGATTGCTGGTGTCTTTTGTCTGTCTCATAAATATGCAAGATTACAGGTAAGTCTTGCTACTTCTACTTACACTTAGGTCACACTACACATACATGTACAAGCATATATATACACACCCCTCTGGGTTTTCTTCTATTTTCTTTCTAATTCTTGTTCTTGTTTATTTCCTCTTATCTCCATGGGGAAGTGGAACAGAATTCTTCCTCTATAAGCCATGTGTGTCGTAAGAGGCGACTAAAATGCCGGGAGCAAGGGGCTAGTAACCCCTTCTCCTGTATATTACTAAATTTAAAAGGAGAAACTTCAGTTTTTTCTTTTGGGCCACCCCACCTCAGTGGGATACGGCTGGTACGTTGAAAGAAGAAGAAGAATTATGCCATTGAAGCTTGTAGAGAGAAGCCTATTTTATTTCCTCTCAGTGCAATTACTAGAGCTATGTCAAAGATACAACAACCATCCTTGTCTCCTGTTGAGTTAGTGGATGACAATGATTTGGGCTTGAATATGTTCAGTGATGTTCTGCGCCCAGGATCATTAACACTGACTCTCCCCGGTCATCAACCTAGTCAGGACACAACTGACGTTAAATTTCTAACTCATGATGATTTAATCAAGGATCAGTTTGTTGATCAGTCACTGGAAAGACAGAGATATAGCAGTTACTGAGAGTGAAGCAAAGGATCGCGATAATTGTTACTATTATAGTAAAGGTGTACTGATGGAGAAAAATGCATACAAGTTGTCAGGTGATAGTGTTTCCACCACAGTAAAGCATCTTGTAGTGTTACCAGTTACATTTCATGAACAAGCCATTGATTTTGCTCACAATAGTCCCATTGGAGGACATTTGGGTGTCAAGAAGACACTCGGTAAACTGGCAAAACATTTTACTTGGCCAAAAATGAAGGAAACAGTAGATGATCATGTGCGACGTTGCCACGTGTGTCAAGTGACAGGCAAGCCAGCACACACACCTCCACCTACACCTCTCACTGTGTTCACTAGTAGCAAAGTTCAGTTCATCTGGACTAGGGATTGTTCAGACTTGTTCACACGGTTGAAGCGTTTGCTCTCCTTTGCTCCTGTGTTGAGGAGTCCTAATTTCAATCTTCCTTTCTTTTTACATATAGATGCGAGTTATGCAGTGGGTGCTGTGCTGCTCCAACAGTCAACATCCACTGACATTCTCCATCCTATATGTTACTATTCATCTAAGCTAAAATGACACCAGAAAAATTATGCCACTATTGAGAAAGAGGCTCTAGCTCTTGTGGTGTCCTTGGAACATTTTGATGTGTATTTGGGCACTTCCCCATTTAAAATTAACTTTTTTCAGACCACAATCCACTCACTTACATAAACACTATGAAGAGTAAAAATGCTAGGATCATGAGGTGGCCTCTCAGAATCCAGCCTTACTCTATTAGTATACAACATATCAGTGGTCATTGTAATGTAATTGCTGACGCTTTGTCACGTCCTTAATTATCATTTACATTTAATTAACGTAATTTTATGCCCAAATACCTTTTGTTACTTGCTATGTCAAATTCAGTAAAGTAACGTAATCTCTCCAGCCCATGTTAACTATGTATACTCATGTCATGTCCAATTATTCTATTTATATATTCACAGTAATAGTGATATGTGTGTGTGAGGAGGAGACAGTTGGAGACAGAAGCTGAGTGTTGAGTGTGTAGTGTTGTGTGGGCGATATTACTGAGTGGCGGAACACTGTCCTGCCGCAGACCCCCCCCTTACTACACACCTTAAGCTTCTTCATACGCAGATGTCCATACTGCCTCGCATTCCACTACCACTATTTAAGAGTGGAATGCCATCTCCTGTCTATCACACAAGACTATTGTTCATGAAATGAAATAAGATTCCAGTAATTAACAATTATTTAGTTCCTGATGAATTTAAGTTAACTAATATTACTGTCACGAGGGACAAGGTTATTGAACAGATAGACAAATTGAAACAAAATAAGTCCCCGGGACCCGATGAGTTATTTTCAAGGGTACTTAAGGAATGCAAGATGGAGCTTAGTCAGCCATTAACGAGTGTATTCAATGCGTCCATCCTTACCAGTGTTGTGCCAGAGTTGTGGAAGATGGCCAATGTGGTTCCTATATTCAAATCAGGGGATAAGTCCACTCCTTCAAATTACCGTCCAATAAGCCTGACATCTATAGTGGGCAAGTTATTAGAATCAATTATAGCTGACATTATCAGAAGTCACCTTGAAGAGCATAACTTGATAAATGAATCTCAGCATGGATTCACGAGAGGTCGTTCCTGCCTGACAACTTACTGACATTCTTCAATAGAACATTTGAGGCAGTTGACAGTGATAAGGAATATGATATTGTTTATTTGGATTTTAGTAAAGCCTTCGACAGAGTACCTCACAAGAGACTCTTAAGAAAAGTGGCAGCTCATGGTATAGGAGGTAAAGTTCTAGCATGGATTGAGGCATGGCTTACCAATAGAAAGCAGAGAGTTACCATTAATGGAGTGAAATCTGAATGGGGATTAGTCACTAGTGGCGTTCCACAAGGATCAGTTTTAGGCCCTCTCTTGTTCATAATTTACATTAATGACCTTGATGAAGGGATTACTAGTGACATGAGTAAGTTTGCTGATGATACAAAGATAGGCTGTATAATTAACTCTGAGGAGGATATCAATGAACTCCAGGACGATTTGAACAAATTAATGTCTTGGTCTGAAAAATGGCAGATGAAGTTTAATGTGGATAAGTGTAAGGTACTTGCCCTTGTAATGAAAATAACCCTCGAAGCTATAATCTAGGTGAAGTAGAGCTTGGTCATACAGAATGTGAAAAAGACTTGGGAGTCATGGTAAGCAGAAATCTAAAGCCAAGACAGCAGTGCCTTAGTGTGCGCAACAAGCCAACAGATTACTTGGATTTATCTCAAGAAGTATAAGTAACAGAAGTCCAAAAGTTATTTTACAGCTCTATACATCACTAGTGAGGCCTCATTTAGATTATGCTGCTCAGTTTTGGTCCCCTTACTACAGGATGGACATAGACTCATTAGAGAACATACAGAGAAGAATGACTAAAATGATTTACTGTGTAAGGAACCTCCCGTATGAAGATAGACTTAAAGCCTTAAATCTCCACTCTCTGGAGAGGCGTAGAATGAGGGGAGATATCATTGAAGTGTGTAAGTGGATGACGGGCATAAACAAGGGAGACATTAATAAAGTACTGAGGGTGTCGAACCAGGTAAGAACCAGGAATAATGGATTTAAGTTGGATAAATTTAGATTTAGAAAGGACATAGGTAAGTACTGGTTTTCTAACAGAGTTGTAGATGCGTGGAACAGTCTTCCCAGTGGGGTGATAGAGGCTAGGACCTTGTGTAGCTTTAAGAAGAGACTGGACAAATATATGAGTGGGAGGGGCTGGGTTTGATTGGTGTCATTGGGTGCGGGAGTTATTTCTTCGTTGGCTTTAGGTAGAGATCGTTTTAATAAGGACCTGCCTCGTATGGGCCAGTAGGCCTTCTGCAGTGTTCCTACATTCTTATGTTCTTATTCAGTCTCCACTACTATCGAGCCTCAATGTGTCATGCTTGTCTACGCTATCCTGTCTCTACACTGATGTACATAACCAAGAGTATGCAGAGATACTGTGTACTGCCCTAGTACCAGGGGCATAACTTACAGTGATATAGACACTGTGAAATTATATAAGTGCTTGGCACAAGAGTGACTCAATTTCGATAATAAATTATTAGTGACACGAGTTCTTAAGAATAATTATAAGAGTAATAATGTGAAAGACTAACACAACTCCTAGTGCAGCTGTTTGTCGTGCTGGGGGGGTGTTGCAACCCCTGAATGGGTCACAATGTATATAATGTATATTACCTTTTCATATAATTTTATATTGCTTATATTTGCGATAATAGCTAAATCGTAAATATATTGCTTTATATTATTATTTGACTTAGTTAGTTTTATTAGGTAGGATGTAACATTTATATATATTCAGTGCTCATAGTTCCAGTCTTGATTGTCTAACTACTGTAATTATCGCTCGTTGCTCGTTTCCCTGCCGGCTTGTCGGTGTTGCTGGGAAGCAACTGTCCAAGGAGCTATCACGTGATCGGGGGGGGGGGGGAAGGGTGGGGGATTCACACCTCACCTGGAGTAGTCAGTCTGGGCTACTCTCTCTTGGTGATTGGACGTATTCCTGACAAGACGTGCCTAACTCTCCCTTATTGGAAGATCGTCTCTGTCGCTTTCTTGTTGTAGGTTCTGTAGAACTCTGTTCACAGAACATTGTCTAGACTTAGTGATTTTCGACGTTGTACTGAGGTTGTGTGTCGCATAGACACTCTGAGCAACTCAGGTCCTGAGCTGTAGCTTCTGACCTAATTTGTACTGGTATCTGTGTACTGTCACAGTCAGGGATTTTCTTATGCTGAACTTAGATTCAGTAGTATGGGAGTTTTGTGACTTTTGTGGAGGATCTGCAGATGGTCCCTACTTAGTGTCGTTATATTATCTCCTTGATCCTCATTCTGTATCGCAGTTGCTTGTTATAATGCTATTGAGCTTAGCAGTCGTTTTATTGTTCAAGCAAGCTGTTCTGATTGCCAGGTTGGTCAAGAAGTTAGATGATATGAGGACTTTGTCAGTCACTGGTTCAAGTCTAGTCGAGTTGTGAGACATAGCGAACTACTTAGAGCACTTACACACACACAAACTTATTTGTATATGTATGTATTATTAAATGTTAATGTACCAGACATACTGTACTTAAGACATATAAATGTGATATGTGCCTTCAGCACAATACTACTGTACACGAGAGAAATGATGATTATTAATTTGTTTCAACTGATTAATTTATTTTAATTTGATAATATACTCCTAGACAATTTTGTTATTAATAAACTTATTAAATTTTAATTTCTTTAGTTAGTAGCCTACCAATTGCAATCTTGAAGCACTAATAATTATTATTGAATTCTAATGGATAATTGGACCAGGATACTGACTACAGTGGTCCCTCAATAATCGTCCGGCCTGAAAGTCGTCCATTTCGGAAATAGTCCTGTTTTTTCGTCAAAATATTGGCTCGCAAATGGTCCGTTAACTCGCTAATAGTCCTTCGTCTTGGACGCGTACTCACGCTCTGAGCCGCCTCGGCCTTTCCTTCCCAGCCAGTGTGCCATTGTTTACCAATGAGTGACGGTCCCCTCATGCTCCTACGAAATATTTCATAATTTTCCATTGATTTTAGTGCTTGCAAGTGCTAAATAAGCTACCATGGCTCCAAATAAAGCTTCTAGTGCCAGCCCTTTGGTAAAGAATGTGAGAAACACATAATTTATGAAAAAGTTTGTAGAAAAATACAAAGATGGTGGTGGTAGAGTGGAAGCAGTTGTGATAGTGGTTGATGAACATAAGAATATAAGAACATAAGAAAGGAGGATCACTGCAGCAGGCCTGTTGGCCCATGCTCGGCAGGTCCTTTACAATTCATCCCACTAACGAAACATTTTCCCAACCCAGTCCTCAATGCTACCCAAGAAATAAGCTCTGATAACTCTATCCACTCATTTGGGACTTGCAAATGAGTGGATAGAGTTATCAGAGCTTATTTCTTGGGTAGCATTGAGGACTGGGTTGGGAAAATGTTTCGTTAGTGGGATGAATTGTAAAGGACCTGCCGAGCATGGGCCAACAGGCCTGCTGCAGTGATCCTCCTTTCTTATGTTCTTATATTCTTATGTTCATCAACCACTATCACAACTGCTTCCACTCTACCACCACCATCTTCGTATTTTTCTACAAACTTTTTAATAAATTGTGTGTTTCTCACATTCTTTACCAAAGGGCTGGCACTAGAAGCTTTCTTTGGTGGTAGTGATGGTGGCAGAATGTAGTAGTGATGGTGGTAGAAGGTAGTAGTGATGGTGGTAACAGTTATAATAGTGGTAGAAGGTCGTAGTGATGGTGGTAGAGGGTTCCTTCTTTCGTGATTCAGCGATTCTACCAACTCCTCCAATGTTGTTGGAGTTATATAGGGCTACAAAAACCACTGCCACCTCACCACCATTATGGATGGCTTACACTCAGAGGCCCTTATATACCCAACAACAACACAACACAACACCTCTCGTGACATACGTAATGACTTATTTTATTCATTCTAGAGTATATTCCATGTTTCTATGTTATTAATATTGTTTATTATGTCATATTAGTTGAATTGTGATAGATAAATAAGCCATAGAGTTCATATTAGTGTCATATTCTCCAACAATAAACTTGCCATCCCTCCCTCACAAACAAATAGCCAGTAAAAACATAACAATGGAAGAACACTGCACGTCTACTGGCCCATACAAGGCAGGTCCTTATCAAAATGACCTCCACCCAAAGCTACCCAAGAATTTACTCCCGTACCCAATGACACAAATCAAACTCAGCTCCTCCAACTCGTATATTTGTCCAATCTCTTCTTGAAGCTACCCAAGGTCCTAGCCTCGATCACCTTACTGGTAAGTGTGATGTTAAATAAGAACTTAAGAAAGTAGGAACACTGGAACAGGCCTGCTGGCCCATACTAGGCCGGTCCTTCACAAATCCAACCTACTAACAGAACAAATGCTACCCAAGCAATAAGCTCAGGTGCAAGTCCGACTCAAATCCAACCCCTCTATCTCGTGTATTTATCCAACCTAAATTTGAAACTACCCAATGTTTTAGCTTCGATCACCCTACTAGGCAGACCGTTCCACTCATCAACTACCCCTATTACCAATGTTCATTTATACATTTTATTAGTGCCCTAGAGTCCTTATGGAGGGGGATTCCCCTTCCAAATAACCTCTCTTCCCTCTCTCCTCCTTCCTGTCTTCCATTCATCAACAACAGCCTTCAATAAAGGCAACTTTCATGTTGAATGTTCATTCTTTTGTGCATGTAAATCTATCTTTTAGGTAAAAAAAAAAATTGTTGTTGATACTTCTGGGTGTCTGGAACGAATTAATTGGATTTACATTATTTCTTATGGGGAAAATTGATTCGAAAATCGTCCATTTCGATAATAGTCCCACTTCCAGGAACGGATTATGGACGATTATTGAGGGACCACTGTACTTGTTACAAAAACCCAGTAACAGGCTGGATGCTAGAAGGGCAGTCCGTTCTAGTATTCACTGGAGATCTCTATGCTTATTAGAAATCGTGTTTTTTGTAACACTCCACTATACCTGTTACTGTCCTTGTCACCTAGTGCCACTGGATTTCCAATATTCACCAATAACTACCTCATTCTGCATATTACTGGATTCCCTAAAACTCACACTATCGCTACAGTGAGAATTAATTGATTTTCCACAAAAACCCATAGCACTATCTTTCTAGTTTAATGACCTAAAAACTCCCTCCACTGCATTGGCCAGTGCTCCAAACCTAGGTAAGTGAACCCCAACCCTGGCATTCATGTCATTTCTACCACAGAAGAGGTCCCAGTTGTCTATGAATGTTACTGAATTTTCCTTACAGCCAGCAATTGACACCAATGTACCAGAGTTCATTTCTTTTAAAATGGTTATTTATTAAGTTGTTTTAGGTGTTCAATTGCTTTTTACTTTTTTGTAGTTTTAACTTTGAATTCATTTTTGTAATAACATAGTATGTACTTCATATTTTTTAACTAGTAGAGAAAGAGGTTTCTGACTCAGATTTTCTTTTATAGTTTCTTTTACATCTTATTACTTTATACTCGATAGTCTTTTTATAAAAATATAATCTCAGTGTTTCCATTTTTCAAGTTTGTCCTTTAAGTTTATTGAATGTTTGTAATTTCTTTAATAAATAAAAAAAATGCCAGATTAGCATAGCTATAGCATTTAGACTCAGGTTTTAACAGGTTACTAAGCTTGTATGTTGCATGCTTGCAATCCATATAGCAAATATATAATTAGTGTATTTATAATTTATTCCCTGTACTGACATATAATTAAAGGCATCAGAGTCAGAAGTGCCATAAATAAAGGAGTCAGAGGTTTTATGTGCCGACTCCACAGCCCTACTTATAACATGCAAAAACTTTAAATTTTCTCATAATTCCATAACATATATACCAAACTTTTAATAGCATACCCTTTGAGAATCAAATGTGCCCCCTTGTGTACCACCTTCAGAGTTGATCAGAGGGCTGTTCTCATCCTCCGAATCTGTTTCCAGATCTGAGGGTCTCTCGTCCCCCGTGAAGACTTTTCGTTTACAAACAGGACACACACGACGATTTTTTGTCAACCATGGATCAATGCACTTCGTATGGTAGGCTAGAAATAAAAGAGCATAGATTACTAGCTATTAAAATTTATGCAGCAAAATTTTAAGCTAGTCTAGAGGAGGCAGACAGATAAGGAATATAAATCTCATTAAAATTACATCTTTTCTAAGCTGGGAGAGCCAGATTTAATTTTTAAAGAAAAATAACAGAAGGGAGAGCCAAAGGCAAATGTTGGGAAGATGCATGAGGTTGAGGTAAAGCAGATGAGACTTATGGGATTAAGGTGATGTTAAAAGCAGGTGGGAATTTAGTTTATAGTAGTTGGTATATTTGTTCAACATATACAAGAAAAAAGGGAAAAATATTCAAGGAATAATACAAGCATGCATACATCCTTTGCCCAAGGATAAAAGAACAACATTGTGTAAGCATTATATGGAACTATACTGGGCCAAGTGTCCAGTACAATTACAGTATTATTGAAAAAATTAAGGTTATGACAGAAAGCAGGACTGCAGAGGAGTTTGGAGGATTTAGGAATGATGGATGTGTACACCAAGGGTTTATATTGAAGCATGTAAGTAAATAACATTCACATAAATGTAAAGAAGTGTTCATTGTGATGTTAAGATTTAGAAAAAGCATTTGATAGGATGGCAGATGCTGCAAATGTATATGAATATATATAACAAGTAGAAGATTACTAAAATCAGTGAAAAGTTTGTATGCAAGGGGCCTATTTTCTAGGAAAAACAAACCTTAGAGATGTTCAACCCTTAAACTGTCCAAATGTAGATCTACGTTCGCGGGTGTAACCCTCCGAACATAATCTACGTTTTTTTACATGCTTTCTCATGGAGAAAATCAAGGTCGGAGTGCTAAGCGCAAAAACGTAGATCTATGTTTGGTCAGTTTAAAGGTTAACATCACCATGGTTGTTGAATCCTTTAGCATTCACTGAATTTTTTTTTTTAAATGCTGGCCATCTCCTACAAAAGCAGAGATTTGAATGTGCTTCTAATACCTTATAGAATGACCCTCAGTTTTTTTTTTTATTGCTCGTGACTTTCGTGTCTCTTTGATAGCTTATGAATTTTAGAAAGAGTCCCAAAAGTTATTATTGGAATTTATGAATATTTGCGAAACACATTTTCTCAGGTCTAGAACTCCACTGCTTCACATCTCGATGCCTCACTCCATTTGGGAGAGAGTTAGGGCTATCTGAATTGTTACTTGAGGATGAGAGCTGCTCAACTGGCTTGTGGAAATCTTAATTTTCTGAGCATAGTTTAGGCTTTACAAAACTCAATGTAGGCCTTAAAATGCACCCCATCTGGAACAGAGAAACACTAATGGGTAATATATTTATTAATAGGGTTGTAAAAGAGGTGAATGTTAATGTTGGGGAGAGGTGTGGGATTAAAAGATAATGACATGCAAAATGGAGGCAAAGAAGGGAATGTATGAAAGTATAGTAGTACCAACACTCTTATATGGGTGTGAAGCCTGGGTTGTAAATGCTGCAGTGAAGAGGTGGTTGGAGTCAGTGAAGATGTCCTGTCTAAGGGCAATGTGTGGTGTAAATGTTATGCAGAAAATTCAGAGGTGTGGAGTTAATAAAAGTATTAGTCAGAGGGCTGAAAAGGGGTTGTTGAGGTGGTTTGGTCATTTAGAGAGAACGGATCAAAGTAGAATGACATTTAGAGTGTATAAATCTGTAGAGGAAGGAAGGAGGGGTAGAGGTTGCCCTCGAAAAGGTTGGAGGGAGGGGGGTAATGGAGGTTTTGTGGGCAAGGGGCTTGGACTTCTGGCAAGCGTGCATGAGTGTGTTAGATAGGAGTGACTGATGACGAATGGTATTTGGGGCCTGATGAGCTGTTGGAGTGTGAGCAGGGTAATATTGAGTGAGGGGATTCAGGGAAACCGGTTATTTTTACATAGCCGGACTGAGTCCTGGAAATGGGAAGTACAATGCCTGCACTTTAAAAGAGGAGTTTGGGATATTAGCAGTTTGGAGGGATATGTTGTGTATCTACATATGTATATGTTTCTAAACTGCTGTATTCTGAGCACCTCTGCAAAAACAGTGATTATGTGTGAGTGAGGTGAAAGTGTTGAATGATGATGAAAGTATTTTCTTTCTGGGGATTTTCTTTCTTTTTGGGTCACCCTGCCTTGGTGGGAGACAGCCGACTTGTTTAACCCTTTCAGGGTCCAGAGGCCAAATTTCAAAGTGCGCACCAGAGTCCAAGAATTTAAAAAAAAAAAATTTATTTTTTCTTATGAAATGGTAGAGAACCTTTTTCTGAAGGTAATAAAACAAAAATTATGAAATTTGATGGAACATTGACGAAATTATGCTCTCGCGAATTTTGATGTGTCAGCGATATTTACGAATCGGCAATTTTGTCGACTTTGACTCCCATTTTAGGCCAATTACATTATTCCAGTCGACCAAATTCTTAGCTATTTCACTAGTATTACTTCTTTCTATCATTGAGCACAAAAAATCCCCAAAAGTCAACTTTTTAAACTACAAAAATAATGTATCGGAAATTGGGTTTTAATTTTGGAAATTTAACATAGGTTAAAATTTTCCCAAATTTAAAAAAATAGGGTCAGAATAAAAAATTTGGTTTTTCCCTGGCACTAAACTAACATTTCCTCTGTTCATTAGTTTATGTTTTGAGGTTTAAAAAATGAATTCCATTTTGATTTTTATACAAAATGAATTTTTATTCAAACCAAAAAAATAGAAGAATTACTGTTATGCAATATTGTAATTTTGTATAATCATCCTCACATTTGTGAATGTATTTAGCCCCCCGCTGGTTTTTTTAAAACCTTTTTCCGCTACTTTGAGCTCAGTTTCAAGTCATTCCCAGTGCAAAAAACCAAAAAAAATCATCTCTTTTCTGAATATATTTCCCTTTATAAAAACGAGACCAAGAAATCACAAATGAAACTGAAAAAAACATGCCAAAAAAAACACTGCAAAGTCGTTTTTTTTAATCGAAATCACGTTCTCTTTTTTTTTCTCTCATTTACACTGTGTGGGATTAGTTTTATGTGGTGCCACTCCCAATAAATGTATTCTCTTTCTGGCCCAAATTTTACCACTCACGCTTTCAGAGTCGCTAGTTTGGGTGCAGACCCATGGTTTGGACCCTGAACGTAAAAGCCGTGGATTACGCACGGACCCTAAAAGGGGGTTTAAAAAAAAAAGTTTTGTGTTGTGTAGTTACCATTTTGTCCTAGGCACTGCGATTTGACACTGGGGCCCTGTGTGTATATATATATAATAACATAAAATTTATTAATTATTTATATTATAATAAAATTATATAATTATATATATATGTGTGTGTGTTTTGGTACTCCCCTAATTGGGTTGTAGGGGTCGAGTCCAAGCCCCTGGCCCCACCTCTTCACTGATCCCCACTAGGCCACTCTCCTGAACGTGGGGCTTTGTCATACCTTAGCTTAAAAAAATGTTGGACCCTGCCCCCCCCAACAACGCCCCCCAAACTATTCCACTTCCTGACTATCTGGGTGAAAAAATACTTAAATCCCTGCGATTTATTTGTGTCTTAAAATTCCAAATTTGTCCCCTTGTTACTGTGTCCCCTCTGGAAATCCTGTCTTTGCTCTTGCAATTCCTCTATTTTTTTATGCGTTTCTGTCCCCCCCATCTCCCTGTCCTCCCGTGTCGTAAGGTTGATTTGCTTTAACCTCTCCCGTAGGAATACCTCTTAGCTCTGGGGTAGTCTTGTTGCAAAAATTTGCACTTTTGTGTTGGTGTTTGGGGGTGTTGTTTGTTTGTGTGTGGTGTGTTTGTGTGTGTGTAGTGTGGTGTGTAGTTGTGTGTAGTGTGTGTGTGTGTGTGTGTAGTGTGTGTGGGTGTGTAGTGGGGTGTGTAGTGTGTGTGTAGTGTGTGCGGGTGTTTTGTGTGTTGGGGGCGGGGGTTTTTGTGTGTTTAGGTGTGTGCGGGTGTGGTGGTGTTGTGTGTGTTGTGGTGTGTGTGTGTGGTGTGTGTGTGTGTGTGTAGTGGTGGTTTGTGTGTAGTGTGTGTGTGTGTGGTGTGTGTAGTGGTGTGTTTGTGTGTAGTGTGTGTTTGTTGTGTAGTGTGTGTTTGTGTGTAGTGTGTGTCGTGTGTATAGTGTGTGTTGTTGTGTGTATAGTGTGGATGTGTGTATAGTGTGTGTGTGTGTGTGTAGTGTGTGTGTGTGTGTCGTGTAGTGTGTGTGTGTGTGTAGTGTGTGTGTAGTGTGTAGTGTGTGTGTGTAGTGTGTGTGTGTGTAGGTGTGTGTGTGTGTAGTGTGTGTGTGTAGGTGTGTGTGTGTGTAGGTGTGTTGTTGTGTGTGTGTGTGTGTGTGTGTGTGTGTGTGTGTGTGTGTGTGTGTAGTGTGTTGTGTTGTAGTGTGTGTGTTGTGTGTGTAGTGTGTGTGTGTAGTGTGTGTGTGTGTAGTGTGTGTGGTAGTGTGTGAGTGTAGTGTGAGTAGTGTGTGTAGTGTGTGTGTAGTGTGTGTGAAGTGTGTGTGTGTAGTGTTTGTGTGTGTGTCGTGTAGTGTGTGTGTGTGTAGTGGTGTGTGTGTGTGTGTGTGTGTGTGTGTGTGTGTTGTGTGTGGGTGTGTGTGTAGTGTTGTGTGTGTGTAGTTGTGTGTGTGTGTAGCGCTAGTGTGTGTGTGTGTAGTGTGTGTGGTGTGTGTGCTGTGTGTGTGTGTAGTGTGTGTGTGTGTAGTGTGTGTGTGTGTAGTGTGTGTGTTGTAGTGTGTATGTGTGTAGGTGTGTGTGTGTGTTAGTGTGTTGTGTGTGTAGTGTGTGTGTGTGTAGTGTGTGTGTATTGTAGTGTGTGTGTGTTGTAGTGTGTGTGTGTGTAGATGTGTGTTGTGTAGTGTGTGTGTGTGTAGTGTGTGGTGTGTAGTGGTGTGTGTAGTGTGTGTGTGTGGGTAGTGTGTGTAGTGTGTGTGTGTGTGTAGGTTGTGAAGTGTGTGTGTGTGTGTAGTGTGTGTGTGTGTGGTGTAGTGTGTAGTGTGTGTGTTGTGTGTGTGTGTGTAGTGTGTGTGTGTAGTGTGTGTGTGTAGTGTGTAGTGTGTGTGTGTAGTGCTGTGTGTGTGTGTGTAGTTGTTGTAGTGTGTGTGTGTGTGTAGTGTGTGTGTGTGTGTAGTGTGTGTGTGTTGTAGTGTGTAAGTGTGTGTGTAGTGTTGTGTTGTAGTGTGTGTGTAGTGTGTGTGTAGTGTGTGTGTAGGTGTGTGTAGTGTGTGTGTAGTGTGTGTGTAGTGTGTGTGTAGTGTGTGTGTAGTGTGTGTGTGTGTAGTGTGTGTGTTGTAGTGTGGTGTAGATGTTGTGTGTGTTGTAGTGTGTGTGTGTGTAGTGTGTGTGGTGGTAGTGTGTGTGTGTGATAGTGTTTAGTGTGTGTAGTGTGTGTGTGTGTTTGTAGTGTGTGGGTGGTGTAGTGTGTGTGTGTGTGTAGTGGTGCCTGTGTGTGTGTAGTTGTGTGTGTGTTGTGTGTGTGTGTGTGTGATAGTGTGTGTGTAGTGTGTGTGTGGTGTTGTAGTGTGTGTGTGTGTGTAGTGTGTTGTGTGTGTTTACCTGGAGAGAGTTTCGGGAGTCAACTCCCCCGCGACCGGTTCTGTGACCAGGCCTCCTGTGTGTAGGTGTGTGTGATAGGTGTGTGTGTAGTGTGTGTGTGTAGTGTGTGTGTGTAAGTGTGTGTGTTGATGTGTGTGTGTGTGTGGGTGTGTGTTAGGGTGTGTGTGTAGTGTGTGTGTGTAGTGTTTTGTGTGTGTAGTGTGTGTGTGTGTGTGTTTGTGTGTTGTGTGTGTGTGTAGTGGTGTGTGTAGTGTGTGTGTGTAGTGTGTGTGTGTAGTGTGTGTGTGTAGTGTGTGTGTGTAGTGTGTGTGTGTATGTGTGTGTGTGTAGTGTGTTGCTGTGTTTTGGTAGTGTGTGTGTTCTGTAGTGTGTGTGTAGTGTATGTAGTGTGTTAGTGTGTCTTGTGTGTGTGCGTGTGTGTGTAGTGTGTGTGTGTAGTGTGTGTGTGTGTTGTGTGTGTGTGTAGTGTGTGTGTGTGTTGTGTGTGTGTAGTGTGTGTGTGGGTGTGTGTGAGTGTGTGTTGTGTGTGGGTGTGTGTGTGTGTTGTGTGTGTGTGTGCTGTGTGTGTGTTGGGTGTGTGTGTGTGTAAGTGTGTGTGTGTGTGTGTGTGTGTGTAGTGTGTGTGTGTAGTGTGAGTGTGTAGTGTGTGTGTGTAGTGTGTGTGTGTAGTGTGTGTGTGTGTAGTGTGTGTGTGTGTGTGTGTGTGTGTGTGTGTGTGTGTGTGTGTGTTGTGTGTGTTGTGTAGTGTGTGTGTGTGTTTGTCCGTGTGTGTGTGTGTGGGTTAGTGTGTGTAGTGTGTGTGTGTGTGTAGTGTGTGTGTGTACGGTGGTTTGTAGTGTGTGTGTGTGTGTAGTGTGTGTAGTTGTGTGTGTGGGTTGTGTGTGTGTGTGTGTTGTGTGTGTGTGTGTGTAGTGTGTGTGCTCGATGTGTGTAGTGTTGTGATGTGTGTGTGTGTTTAGTGTGTGTGTGTGTAGTGTTGTGTGTGTGTAGTTGTGTGTGTGTGTTAGTATGTGTGTTGTAGTGTGTGTGTGTAGTATGTGTGTGTGTAGTGTGTGTGTGTGTGTGTGTGGGTTGTGTGTGTGTGTAGTGTGTGTGGGGATAGTGTTGTGTGTGTAGTGTGTGTTGTGTGTGTGTGTGTTGTGTGTGTGTGAGTGTGTTTGTGTGATAGTGTGTGTGTGTAGTGTGTGTGTTGTAGTGTGTGTGTGTAGTGTGGGTGTGTAGTGTGTGTGTGTAGTGTGTGTTGTGTAGTGTGTGTGTGTAGTGTGTGTGTGTAGTGTGTGTGTTGTAGTGTGTGTGTGTAGTTGTGATGTGTGTAGTGTGTGTGTGTAGTGTGTGTGTAGTGTGTGTGTAGTGTGGGTGTAGTGTGTGTGTAGTGTTGTGTGTAGTGTGTGTGTAGAGTGTGTGTAGTGTGTGTGTAGTGTGTCGTGTAGTGTGTGTGTAGTGTTGTAGCCGTGGTTGTAGCGTGTTGTTGTATGTGGTGTGTGTAGTGTGTGTGTGTAGCGTGTGTGTACGTGTGTTGTAGCAGTGTGTGTAGCGTGTGTGTAGCGTGAGTGTTGTAGCGTGAGTGTTGTAGCAGTGAGTGTGTAGCGTGAGTGTGTAGAACGTGATGTGGTAGCGTGAGTGTGTAGGTGAGTGTTGTAGCGTGAGTGTGTAGCGTGTGTGTTGTGTAGCGTGGGTGTGTAGCGAGGGTGTGTAGCGTGGTGGGTGTGTAGTGTGGGTGTGTTCTAGTGTGTGTGTAGTGTGGTGTGTAGTGTGTGTGTGTGTGTAGTGTGATTTGTGTTTGTGCGTGCGTGTGTGTGTAGGGGGGTTGTGTGTAGGGGGGTCTGTGTAGGGGGTGTGTAGGGGGTGTGTGTAGGGGGTGGTCGTGTACGGGGGTGTGTGTAGGGGGTGTTGTTGTAGGGGGTGTGGTAGGGGGGTGTGTGGGGGGGTGTGTGTAGGGGGGGTGTGGTGTAGGGTGTGTGTGTAGGGTTGTGTGTTGTAGTTGTGTGTAGTGTGTGTGTAGTGTGTATTGTGTGTGTGTAGTGTGTATTTGTGTGTATGTGTGTGTAGTGTGTATTGTGTGTGTGTAGTGTGTGTTGTGTGTAGTGTGTGTGTAGTGTGTGTGTGTGTAGTGTGTGTGTGTAGTGTGTGTGTGTAGTGGTGGTGTGTGTAGTTTGGTGTGTGTGTAGTGTGTGTGTGTTAGTGTGTGTGTGTAGTGTGTGTGTGTTAGTGTGTGTGGTGTAGTGTGTGTGGGTGTAGTGATGTGTGTGTAGTGGTGTGTGTGTGTGTGTGTGTGGGTAGTGTGTGTGTGTAGTGTGTGTGTGTCTAGTGTGTGTGTGTAGTGTGTGTGTGTACTAGTTATCGTGTGTGTGTCTGTGTGTGTGTGTGTAGTGTGTGAGTGTAGGTGGTGTGTGTGTGTGTGTGTGTGTGTGTAGGTGTGTGTGTGTAGTGTGTGTGTGTAGTGTGTGTGTCGCTGTATGTGGTGTGTGTGTGTAGTGTGTGTGGTGTGTTAGTGTGTGTGTGTGTAGTGTGTGGTGTGTAGTGTGTGTGTGTGTAGTGCTGTGTGTGATGTAGTGTTGTGTGTGTAGTTGTGTGTGTGTAGTGTGTGGTGTAGTGTGTGTGTGTAGTGTGTGTGTGTAGTGTGTGTGTGTAGAAACTGTGGTGGTGTAGTGTGTGTGTGTGTAAGTGTGTGATGTTGTAGTGTGTGTGTTGTGTGTGTGTAGTGGTAGGTGTAGGTTGGTAGACAGCAACTTCCTTCTTGCCAAGGGAAGTGTTAAAACGAAAGCCTGCAATTGTTTTTAACATGATGGTAGGATTGCTGGTGTCTTTTTATTGTCTCATACACATGCAAGATTTCAGGTACGTACCGTCTTGCTACTTCTACTTACACTTAGGTCACACTACAAATACATGTACAAGCGTATATATACACACCCCTCTGGGTTTTCATCTATTTTCTTTCTAGTTCTTGTTTATTTCCTCTTACCTCCATGGGGAAGTGGAACAGAATTCTTCCTGCGTAAGCCATGCGTGTTGTAAGAGGCAACTAAAATGCCGGGAGCAAGGTTCTAGTAACCTCTTCTCCTGTATATATTACTAAATGTAAAAGGAGAAACTAGGTAGTAGGCTGGAAGACGGCAACCACCCAGGGAGGTACTACTGTCCTGCCAAGTGAGTGTAAAACGAAAGCCTAATTGTTTTACGTGATGGTAGGATTGCTGGTGTCTTTTGTCTGTCTCATTAACGGCCGGTGTGTTGAAAGAAAGATATATACATGCATGTATATATATATCCTAGACAGCAACCGCCCAGGGAGGTACTACTGTCCTGCCAAGTGAGTGTAAAACAAAAGCATGAGCATGCAAGGTTTCAGGTACATCTTGCTACTTCTACTTACACTTAGGTCACACTATACATACATGGACAAGCATATATATACATACATACCCCTCTGGGTTTTCTTCTATTTTCTTTCTAGTTCTTGTTCTTTTTTATTTCCTCTTATCTCCATGGGGAAGTGGAACAGATGCCATGCGTGTCGTAAGAGGCGACTAAAATGCCGGGAGCAAGGGGCTAGTAACCCCTTCTCCTGTATACAGTGGACCCCCGGTTAACGATTTTAATCCGTGCAAGAGGGGTAATTGTTATGCGAAATAATCGTTATGTGAATGAATTTTCCCCATAAGAAATAATGGAAATAAAATTAATCCGTGCAAGACACCCAAAAGTATGAAAAAAAAAATTTTTTACCACATGAAATGTTAATTTTAATACACACAAACTGAAAAAGGCATGCACACTTACATGACACTTACTTTTATTGAAGATCTGGTGATGATTGATGGGATGGGAGGAGGGGAGAGAGAGTGTTAGTGTTTAGAAGGGGAATCCCCTTCCATTAGGACTTGAGGTAGCAAGTCCTTTTCTGGGGTTACTTCCCTTCTTCTTTTAATGCCACTAGGGCCAGCTTCAGAGTCACTGGACTTCTTTCGCACAAGATATCTGTCCATAGTGGCCTGTACCTCTCGTTCCTTTATGACTTGCCTAAAGTTTTTCACAACATTGTCAGTGTAATGATCACCAGCACGGCTTGCAATAGCTGTGTGAGGGTGATTTTCATCCATGAATGTTTGCACTTCAAGCCACTTTGCACAGATTTCCTTAATCTTTGTAGTAGGCAACTTCTTCAATTTCTCTCTCCCCTCCTCTGAACCAGTTTCCCCAGTCTGGCCTCTTGCTCTTGAAGTTGATCTATCAGCTCATCAGTGGTTAGTTCTTCATTGTCCTCCTCCACCAACTCTTCCACATCCTCCCCACTAACCTCCAACCCCAAGGACTTTCCCAATGCCACAATGGATTCCTCAACTGGCATAATCATCTCAGGGTTAGCCTCAAACCCTTCAAAATCCCTTTTGTCTACACATTCTGGCCACAGTTTCTTCCAAGCAGAGTTCAAGGTCTTCTTAGTCACTCCCTCCCAAGCCTTACCTATAAGGTTTACACAATTGAGGATATTAAAGTGATCTCCCCAAAAAACTCTCTTAGAGTCAGTTGAGTTTCTGAGGTCACTACAAAGCACCTTTCAAACAGAGCTTTTGTGTACAGTTTCTTGAAGTTGGAAATAACCTGCTGGTCCATGGGCTGCAGGAGAGGAGTGGTATTAGGAGGCAAAAACTTCACCTTAATGAAGCTCATGTCCCCGTAAAGTCGCTCTGCCATGTCTGTAGGATGACCAGGGGCATTGTCTAACACCAGGAGGCACTTAAGTTCTAATTTCTTTTCAGTTAGGTAATCTTTCACATTGGGGGCAAATGCATGGTGTAACCAGTTATAGAAAAAGTCCCTAGTGACCCATGCCTTACTGTTTGCCCTCCACAGCACACACAAATTATCCTTGAGGACATTCTTTTGCCTGAACGCTCTGGGAGTTTCAGAGTGATACACTAATAAAGGCTTCACTTTGCAATCACCAGTAGCATTGGCACACATGAGAAGAGTAAGCCTGTCTTTCATAGGCTTATGTCCTGGGAGTGCCTTTTCCTCCTGAGTAATGTAGGTCCTGCTTGGCATTTTCTTCCAGAACAGGCCTGTTTCATCACAATTAAACACTTGTTCAGGTTTCAGTCCTTCACTGTCTATGTACTCCTTGAATTCCTGCACATATTTTTCAGCCGCTTTGTGGTCCGAACTGGCAGCCTCACCATGCCTTATCACACTATGGATGCCACTACGCTTCTTAAATCTCTCAAACCAACCTTTGCTGGCCTTAAATTCACTCACATCATCACTAGTTGCAGGCATTTTTTTAAAATTTAAAACCTCATGCAACTTCCTAGCCTTTTCACATATGATCGCTTGAGAGACGCTATCTCCTGCTAGCTGTTTTTCATTTATCCACACCAATAAGAGTCTCTCAACATCTTCCATCACTTGCGATCTTTGTTTTCAAAAACACAGTTAAACCCTTTGGCAAGAACAGCTTCCTGATTGTCTTTCTGGTGCCCACAATAGTAGCGATGGTTGATTGGGGTTTCTTGTACAGCTTGACTAGGTCGGCTATACGCACTCCACTTTCATACTTATCAATGATCTCTTTCTTCATTTCTATAGTAATTCTCACCCTTATTGGTGTAGGGTTGGCACTAGAAGCTTTCTTGGGGCCCATGGTCACTTATTTTCCAGAAACAGCACCGAAAACACTGTAATAATACGAAATATTCCGAGTGTATGCTTGGATGTTACAGCGGAGGCTGGCTGGTAAACAATGGCACGGGCGGCACATGTGAGGCTGGCTGAGGGCGCACATTGGACGCGTCTCGGACGAAAATCGGTGAGCGGGTTTTTAATCGGTATACGCGGCAAAAATTTTGCGATTAAAGTAAGCGGTATGCGGAATAATCGCTATGTGATGCCATCGTTATGCGGGGGTCCACTGTATATTACTAAATGTAAAAGAAGAAACTTCAATTTTTCCTTTTGGGCCACCCTGCCTCGGTGGGATACGGCCGGTTTGTTGAAAGATATATATACATATATATACATACGTATATATCCTAGGTAGTAGGTTGGTAGACAGCAACCGCCCAGGGAGGTACTACCGTCCTGCCAAGCGAGTGTAAAACGAAAGCCTGTAATTGTTTTACATGATGGTAGGATTGCTGGTGTCTTTTGTCTGTCTCATAAACATGCAAGATTTCAGGTATGTCTTGCTACTTCTACTTACACTTAGGTCACACTACACATACATGTACAAGCATATATATACACACACCCCTCTGGGTTTTCTTCTATTTTCTTTCTTGTTCTTGTTTATTTCCTCTTGCCTCCATGGGGAAGTGGAACAGAATTCTTCCTCCGTAAGCCATGCGTGTTGTAAAAGGCGGCTAAAATGTCGGGAGCAAGGGGCTAGTGACCTTCTCCTGTACATATTACTAAATGTAAAAGGAGAAACTTTCGTTTTTCCTTTTGGGTCACCCCACCTTGGTTGGATACGGCTTGTGTGTTGAAAGAAAGACATATACATTCTTTTAATTCGCAAGAACAGGCGAAATCTTCACAAACACTGATCTCTGGCTGAAGGAGACTTGAACCTACCAACCTTTGAACAACGTACGCAGTGCTTTACTGACCGTACCACATTGAACCAATACCTTGGCGTCCAGCTTGCACTAGACGTTTTGATCCAAGGCAGCCAGCTTCTAGGCAGATGGCTTACAGCTTTTCATCTCATCCCCTGCATGCATTGACTGACTAATGATTTTTACAATGTTTAGAAATTGCAAGAACAGGTGAAATAGTCACAAACACTGATCGCTGGCCGAAGGAGACTTGAACCTATGAACCTCGGAACAAGGTATACAGTGCTTTACCAACTGTACCACACTGGGCCAAATACCTTGGCGTTCAGCTCACGCTAGACGTTTTGATCCAAGGCAGCCAGCTTCTAGGCAGGTGGCTTACAGCTCTTCATCTCATCCCCTGCATGCATCAACCGACTAGAGACTTTTATAATGCTTAGAAATCGCAAGAACAGGCGAGATATTCACAAACACTGATCCGTGGCCGAACCTCTGAACCTTGGAACAAGGTATGCAGTGCTTTACTGACCGTACCACACTGGACCAATACCTTGGCGTCCAGCTCATGCTAGATGTTTTGATCCAAGGCAGCCAGCTTCTAGGCAGATAGCTTGGCGTCCAGCCAAGCCATAGTAGTACAGTGGTCCCTTGTTTTTCATAATTAATCCGTTCCTGGAAGTGTGACTATTATCAAAATTGACGATTTTCAAATCCATTTTCCCCATAAGAAATAATGTAAATCCAATTAATTCGTTCCCGACACCCAGAAGTATCAACAACAATTTTTTTTTTACCTTAAAGATAGATTTTCATGAACAAATGAATGAACATTCAACATAACAGTTACCTTTATTGAAGGCTGTTGTTGATGAATATAAGACAGGGAGGAGGAGAGAGGGAAGAGAGGTTATTGTTTGAAAGGGGAATCCCCCTCCATAAGGACTCTAGGTTACTTCAGGGGTCGCTTCCTTAGCTTAAATATAGATTTACATGCAGAAAAGAATGCCAAATAAATGTAAAGCACTAATAAAATGTATAAATGAACATTGGTAAAAGGGGTAGTTGATGAGTGGAACGGTCTACCTAGTAGGATGACTGAAGCTAAAATATTGGGTAGTTTAAAATTTTGGTTGGATAAATACACGAGTGAGAGGGGTTGGTTTGAATCAGGCTTGCACATGACTAAATAGGTTTACCAAAGCTTATTGCTTGGGAAGTAGTTATGCTGTAAGTGGGTTGGATTTGTGAAGGACCTGCCTAGTATGGGCCAGCAGGCCTGTTGCAGTATTCCTCCTTTCTTAAGTTCTTATTTAACATCACACTTACCAGTAGGGTGATCAAGGCTAGGACCTTGGGCAGCTTTAAAAAGAGATTGGACAAATATATCAGCGGGAGGGGCTGCGTTTGATTTGTGTCATTGGGTACGGGAGTAAATTCTTGGGTAGCTTTGGGTAGAGGTCATTTTGTTAAGGACCTGCCTTGTATGGGCCAGTAGACCTTCTGCAGTGTTCCTCCATTCTTATGTTCTTAGTGGGAAGGATTGTAAAGGACCTGGCTAGTATGGGCCAACAGGCCTGCTGCCGTGTTCCTCCTTTCTTATGTTCTTATTGAAGACTTGTTTGTGTGAGGGAGGGATGGCAAGTTTATTGTTGGAGAATATGACACTAATATCAACTCTACAGCTCATTTATCTATCACAATTCAACTAATATGACATAATAAACAATATTAATAGCAAAGAAACATGAAATATACTCTAGAATGAATAAAAAGTCATTATGTATGTCATGAGAGGTGTTGTGTTGTTGGGTATATAAGGGCTACAGAGAGTAAGCCGTCCATAATGGTGGTGAAGCAGCAGCTGAGGTGGCGGTGTTTTCTGTAGCCCTATATAACTCGAACAACATTGGAGGAGTTGGTAGAATCGCTGAATCACTGAAGAAGGCACCCTCTACCACCATCACTACCACCTTCTACCACTATTACAACTGCTACTGCCATCACTACCACCTTCTACCACTATTACAACTGCTACCACCATCATTACCACCTACCACTATTACAACTGCTACCACCATCACTACCACCTTCTACCAACCTCTACCACCATCAACCACTTTCACAACTGCTTCCACTCTACCACCACCACCTTCGTATTTTTCTACATACTTTTTCTTAAATTATATGTGTTTCTCACATTCTTTACCAAAGGGCTGGCAGTAGAAGCTATCTTTGGAGCCATGGTGACTTATTTAGCAGTTGCAAGCACTAAAACGAATGGAGTATTATGAAATGTATCATATGAACTCGTGGGATCATCCTCACTCACTGATAAACAATGGCACACTGGCTGGGAATGGGGTGTGAGGTGGCTCGGGGCTGTGTGTACACGTCCCAGACGATCGACTATTTGCAAGTCAAACGACAATTCACGAGCCAATGTTTTGACGAAAATAACGTTACGATTTTCGAAAATTACGACTATCGAGCCTTATGATTATTGAGGGACCACTGTATTTGTAGTCTTTATTTATCCCACTTAGTGTGAGTATTCATACGTTTTTGCTGCAGTGTTAATGTTTCATTATGGAGTGCTGCCCTAGACCCCACCTTCATACTGAAATTCGAAACACTGCCGGCCCCAAGGGTTTCAGATCAAGGGATACAGATTTGTAAATGGTACAAATGTATATAAACTATCAAACAAAATGTTCTTACCATGTTCACATGGCAGTATACGAAGTTTATCATTATCTACGTAGTCCTCTAAGCAAATGGCGCAGCATTCATAGGGGTCACCCTTCTTGAATTTATGAACAGGCAGTTTCTTAAGTGATCTAGATGACAGACGATGGCGACGAGAACGACGGTAATCACGGACACATTTTACAACCTAAAAGGAGAAAAACTCATGATTACATATGCTATATACAATCATTTAACATTATAATCAAGATTATAAATTTTAATCAAAATTAAGTAAGTCTTCATTGACATTTTTGTTCTAATACTACTAAAATAACTAAATGAAACTATAACATCAAGTCATTAGCATCAAGTGATCTCCCTAAACTATGAACTGCACGATTATACGGTAATACCAACAAAATACGGAAAAGGCCATTTATCTTTAAAACATTTTTTACAAGAAACACTCCTCCATAAGTGGCTTCCCCAGTTCTAATTATTAGGTCTGAAGAAGACACTCATGACAACATTACCTGCAAGAAATGTCCTGAACTGTACAGATGTGTCTTTTTCCACACTTTTTTTTTCCAACAAGTTGGCCGTCTCCCACCGAGGCAGGGTGACCCAAAAAGAAAATACTTTCATCATTCAACACTTTCACCTCACTCATACATGATCACTGTTTTGGCAGAGGTGCCTAGATGCAACAGTTTAGAAGCATATACATATAAAGATATATAACATATACCCCCAAACTGCCAATATCCCAAACCCCTCCTTTAAAGTGCAGGCACTGTACTTCCCATTTTCAGTACTCAAGTTCAGCTATATAAAAATAATCGGTTTCCCTGAAACCCTTCACTAAATATTACCCTGCTCACACTCCAACAGCTCGTCATGTCCCAAAAACCATTCACCTCCATTCACTCCTATCTAGCACACTCAAGCACGCTTACTGGAAGTCCAAGCCCCCTCACCCACAAAACTCCTTTACCCCCTCCCTCCAACCTTTCCAAGGACGACCCCTACCCCACCTTCATTCCCCTACAGATTTAAATGCTCTCCATGTCATTCTACTTTGATCAATTCTCTCTAAATGACCAAACCACCTTAACAACCCCTCTTCAGCCCTCTAACACTTTTAGTAACTCCACACTTTCTCCTAATTTCCACACACAGAATTTTGTGCATAATATTTATACTGTACATTGCCTTGAGACATGAGACATGACATCTCCACTGCCTCCAACCACCTCCTCGCTGCATCATTTACAATCCAAGCTTTACATCCATAAGAGAGTTAGTACCACTATACTTTCATACATTCCCTTCTTTGCCTCCATAGATAACATTTTTTGTCTCCACATATACCTCAATGAACCACTCGCCTTTTTTCCTTCATCAATTCTATGGTTAACCTCATCCTTCATAAACCCATCCGCTGACACGTCAACTCCCAAATATCTGAAAACATTCAATTCTTTCATACTCCCTCTCTCCAATGTGATCTCCATTTTTTCTTTATCTAAATCATTTGATACTCCCATCACCTTACTTTTATCTATGATCACTTTCAACTTTCTACCTTTACACATCCTCCCAAACTCGTGCACTAACCTTTGCAACTTTTCTTTAGAATCACCCATAAGCACAGTATCATCAGCAAAAAGTATCTGTGACAACACCCATTTTGTATTTGACTCCCCATAATTTAATCCCACCCCTCTCCCCAACACTCTAGCATTTACTTCTTTTACAACCCCATCTATAAATATATTAAACAACCATGGTGACATTAAACATCCCTGTCTAAGACCTACATTTACTGGCAAGTAATCTCCCTCTTTTCTACACACCCCAACCTGAGCCTCACTATCCTCATAAAAACTCTTTACAGCATTTAGTAACTTACTACCTATTCCATATACTCAACACCTGCCACATTGCTCCCCTATCCACTCTTATCATTTTTTTTTTTCAACAAACCAGCCGTATCCCACCAAGGCAGGGTGGCCCAAAAAGAAAAACGAAAGTTTCTCTTTTTAAATTTAGTAATTTATACAAGAGGAGGGGTTATTAGCCCCTTGCCCCCGGCATTTTAGTCGCCTCTTACAACACGCATGGCTTACGGAGGAAGAATTCTGTTCTACTTTCCCATGGAGATAAGAGGAAATAAACAAGAACAAGAACTAAAAAGAAAATAGCAGAAAACCCAGAGGGGTGCGTATATATATATGCTTGTACATGTATGTGTTCTCCATGGGGAAGTGGAACAGAATTCTTCCTCCGTAAGCCATGCATGTCGTAAGAGTCGACTAAAATGCCGGGAGCAAGGGGCTAGTAACCCCTTCTCCTGTATATATTACTAAATGTAAAAGGAGAACCTAAAGTTTTTCCTTTTGGGCCACCCCGCCTCGGTGGGATACGGCCAGTGTGTTGAAAGAATGTATGTGTAGTGTGACCTAAGTGTAAGTAGAAGCAGCAACACGTACCTGAAATCTTGCATGTTTATGAGACAGAAAAAAGGACACCAGCAATCCCACCATCATGTAAAACAATTAGAGGCTTTCATTTTACACTCACTTGGCAGGGCGGTAGTACCTCTCTGGGTGGTTGCTGTCTACCAACCTACTACTTACAACTATCATATGTCTTTTCTAAATCCATAAATGCATTGAAAGTTCCCTACTGTTATCTAAATACTGTTCACATATATGCTTCAATGTAAACACTTGATCTACACATCTCCTACCCACTCTAAAGCCGCCTTGCTCGTCCAAAATCCTACTGTCTGTCTTACCTCTAATTCTTTCAATTATAACCTTACCGTACACTTTTCCTGGTATACTCAGTAAACATATTCCCCCTCTCTCGTGTCCCCCTTCCCATTATATAAAGGAACTATACAAGCTCTCTGCTAATCCCTAGGCACCTTCCCCTCTTTCATACATTAAACAAAAATTACATACCAACCACTCAAACACTATAGCCCACCCTGCTTTTAACATTTGTCATGATCCCTTCAATTACAGCCACTTTACTCCCTTTCATTCTACGTAATGCCCCGCACACCACCCCCATACTCACATCCTAATCTTCTTCACTCCTAAAAGATGGTATACCTCCCTGACCAGTGCACAAAATTACCGCCTCCCTTTTTTCATCGACATTTAAAAGTTTCTCAAAATATTCCTGCCATCTACCCAATACTTCCAGCTCCCCATCTACTAATTTCCCTACTCTGTTTTTAACTGACAAATCCATTCGTTCCCTAGGCTTTCTTAACTTGTTTATCTCACTCCAAAAATTTTTCTTATTTTCATGAAAATTTCTTGACAGTGCCTCTCCCACTCTTTCATCTGCTCTCCTTTTGCACTCTATCAACACTCTCTTCACCTTTCTTTTGCTCTCCATATACCCTGCTCTTTTTATAACACTTCTGCTTTGTAAAAACCTCTCATAAGCTACCTTTTTCTCTTTTATTACACCCTTTACTCCATCATTCCACCAATCACTCCTCTTTCCACCTGCACCCACCCTCCTATAGCCACAAACTTCTGCCCCCACATTCTAATATTGCATTTTTAAAACTATTCCAACCCTCTTCAACCCCCCACTACTCATACCTGTACTCATACATTCCACATGTACTATTATAAATACTAAAGGAACAGTAAACCAAGGTGAATGAGAAGGCCAACCTTCAAGAAATTAAGTACTGAAAATAAAAATTTCAGAATAATCCTGAAGCAACTAAAATTTCTATTTTGCTCTTGATCTACTGTGCTAGTTTCACAACAAAGCCAGAGAAATTACTGAAAGAAGCATATCAAGAAATCTTTAAACTGCTACACCCTAGATGCTGTGTAAATACAGGATCTAATCTAGAAAGGAGTTGGGACAGATATATAATTGTGATCTAAGAATCTTTGGAGAAATACAAGGCCTCAATGGTTCAAGTGGATCACTAGAAACTAGCTTTCTCTCTCAAATCAAGTGGTGAATTATCCTTACCCCAGCAGACATGGCCACTATACAAAATACCTCATTCAACTGTAAATATGGCCAAGATCAAAGCCCCATAAGCATCCAGAAAACAAGTAGCAGCATGAGACGAATGCTCCAGAGGCAACGGCAGACCAGCAACATCAAGTGCTGAGAGAAATTATCATTTATGCCTTCAAAGATCTTAGCACAGGATTCAAGGTGAAAGTTTAATGGGTAGAAATTGTTCAAGGCACTCATCACTGACTACACTTGTTTGAAAGGAAACAACTGTACTCCAGAGATATCTGTTGTAATGCAGGCTCCTTAACTTTATAAAAAAAAAAAAAACACTATACTAAAAATACCAATAGCCTATCTGTTAATTATAAAAACTGGGTACTTAAATAGTTCAACAAAATACAAAGAATTTAAGGTCTCATAGTCTACAACAGATATTTTCAATATTATCATTGTTTTAAAAATATACTAACTTCTGCAGTTGAAGAGATATTTAATAATTATACAAATAAGGCTACCATAACTAAATTTCAAATCTATAAAAATACAGGGGTCTGATCACTGATGATGAAAATGATAATGATAAAATCTACATTTCAAGATGTCTCCAACAAACTACAGTATCTACAAATCTGCAAAGACAATATTCAAACCTTCCATACCATAGTTACGAAGAAGGACACAAGTATGCCCAAAACGAGAGCAATGTATCCCAAAAGATAGGCTGTCCAGTCAAGAGGCCCATTTGCAGGTGTTATTTTCAGTTCATAGTCCCTTTACAGCATGAAAAAATTATAGGAACCATTCTACTTGCAACAAGATCTGACAATAGAGACAGTACATAAAACTCAAAAGGCCAAACCCTTATGATTTATATAGAACATACATGGGTAAGGAAGAATGTCCACTGGTGTGACACTAATTAAATTACTGAATGTGCAACAAGTAGCTACCAATGCATCTCTTAATCGTCAATATTTCAAATGCACACAACTTGGACAGAGGCTGACAAACAGAGAATTAAAATACACGTACACACAATAAGCCTTACATTTAACATTTCACTCTCAGTGAAACAAAACTTTGTTATGCTGTCCATATGCCTAATTTACTCCTAATCTTCAACATTATAATACCTAAGTGATAAAAGACGTTAGACCTACTGTGATGAAATGGTTACAACAATGAATCTATCTCATTCATTCTAGAATGTAGGTACAGGACTTAACTTAAACTACTGGCTAGCTTATTCGTAAAAAAAAAATGAATGTTATAAGCTTTTATAATTTAAAAAAAAATAGTGAATATTTCCCCATATAGAAAAATAAGATTTGTTTTTAGTGCACATTTCAATGTCTTTAGAGTGGTTCGAGGCATTTTCCTATATGACCACTTAGCTGTATGATAGAAGAATTAGGGACCTTTAATTCCTTACAGACTTAAAAAAAAAAAAAAAATTATATATGAAAACACTGATATTTTGCAATACTTTCCATTTTTTGAGGTTTTTCAAGTATTTTTAGGATTTTTTAATTACTTATTCGTAGTGAAAAAATGAGGTCCATGGTCCCCAACCATACAAGTGGGTTAAATCTCTCACAGTTGACTATCACTAATCTGGCATCATCAGGACCTGTAGAGTGCTGCATTAGTGACTTTGCTGGTTAGGTTAGAATACAATTAACCCCTTAACCCTTCTACTGTCAGTGCTGTAATACTACAGCTTGCAAGCCAGTGTTGGTGCCGTAATATTACGCCAAAATTCCAGCGGCTTCTAATCTTGAAGAGAGCTGGTAGGCCTACATATGAGAGAATAGGTCTGAGTGGTCAGTGTGTGCAGTATAAAAAAATCCTGCAGCATGCAGTGCAGGAGAAAAAAAAATCTGACTTTTTGGTTTGAAACACCAACTTTGCGATGTACGTATTTTCATATGGTATTTATGGTTGTATTCTCAGTGTGACTTTGTAAATGGTCCAAGTCGGACCGAAACGTCGTTGTAAGCTTCTCTCTTATGTGCGGGTTATTTGTGTATCGTTCCAGTCACGGTATTGTGCCTTTTTTTTTGTTATTTATAGAATGAAGATATATTACAGAAATGGAGATGATTTTTTATGGTTTATGGACTAAAAGTACCTTGAAATTGAGCTCAAAGTAGTGGAAATGTTCAATTTTTGCCGATGTTCAAGAGTAAACAAATCACATCACACATCCAATACACCGTCAACTGGTGGGATCTAATGTGCTTTCACAAGTGTGCTGATATTATTTATACCATTTTTACAATAATGCAGTAGTCTGCATAACAGTAAATCTTCTATTTTTTGTGTGAATAAAAATTCAAAATGGAAGGCAAGCATAATATAAGAGGGGCCTGGAGACATGACTAATGAACAGAGAAAATGTTATTTTAGTGCTAGGAATGTTTGTAGTGTTAATTCTGGACCCTATTTTGAAATTGACCTTACTTGAATTATGTATGAAATTGGTCAAATTACCAATTTCTGATCACTTTATTGGGTAGTTGAAGTCAGTAAATAGGCAGTTTCTTGTTCTCAATCTGACAGAACACAAATGGAGTTCTAGCAAAATAGCTATACATATTTGGTTGACTGTAACAATGGAATTGGCCAAAAATAGGGATCAGAGTGGGTGAAATCGCCGATGCATAAATATCGCTGAGACCACTAACTTCGCAAGAGTGTAATTCTGTAAGTTTTCCAACAAATTTCGTATTTTTAGGGTTATTACCATCAGGAAAAGATTCTCTATCGTTTCAAAACAAATTTTTTTTTTTTAAATCCTTTGACACTGAGAGCAAGTTTGTGAGCAGGGTTCTTGATAGTGAAAGGGGTTAACTCTCCAAACATAGATCTACTTCTTTCGCCCAACGCACCGATCAAAAAAAAAAAAAAATTAAATTAAAGAGGGTAATGTTCCGTGTGTAATAAAAAGAAAATTTTAGGGTTAGTACTTACAGATATATAAGACCGCGAAGTTGGCGCTGGATGCTCACCTGACGGCAACATGGAGTCCTGCTGCTTGCAGAAGTGCTAATATCTCTTTTTTTTTTTTTTTTTTTTTTTTTAATTTGTATAATTTTTATGTTCCGATAATTACAATTTGTAGTAGTTCTTGTGATTTCATAGCCAATGTTTGTTCTGACACTAATATTAGGTACTGAAATAGTACTCAAATAGTCACAAACACACTGACAGGTGAACATTTTCACCTGCCTTGGTCACATACTATTGCCTAGAAATATATACAAAGTATTTGTAGGTCCCAGCAATGTTTTAGACATGCTGAAGTATATATGAAACTCCTTGAAGCACGGTGTAAGACAAGTGTCACTCCACTGTTGACAGTGCAGCAGTGGAGTGACACTTGATGATCATGCGCTGCTTTGGCTTTGTTTTCACTGTTACATATAAACATGCCTGCCTGTCTGTAACTCTGTCTCTGCATATCTGTCTTTCAGTCTGCCTATGTGTTTGTCTTCCTGTCTTTCTGTCTCAGAGAGAGCCACTCATGAACCAACAGGTATTACACACGATACAGAGTCATTACATCTGATTCCTGAACAAGTGAAAATGAGCATTACTTGCCAGTCTAGCTTATTGTGTGTTATATCTACAAGCACAGTATAGCACTTTGTCTGGATTTTTTTGGGTTATCCTAGGTAATTTACACTATGTATAATTGTATTTATGTGTACCTGTGAGACAGAGACAGAGATAGAGACAGCCAAAGCCAGCCAACCACCCAGCCTGCCCAACATATTTTACACATTCCAGAACTCTCTCTCTCTTTACTTAGGGCATAGGTTATAGGACATTCTGGTAGGATGACACTACCAGTGGTATCAAAATTGAAAGGATGCTGCACATGGGTTATTATCGAAGTTTTTGATATTTCCTCGACCACTTGTGGCAACATCCATCTCAGAGCCACTAAATTCAGAGTCAGCATCACTTTCCTCTTAAAAGGGGTGTGTTAATATGACACGACATCAGTGAATCTCTGGTGTTTGCCATGCTGTTTGCTCTAGCTGGTGCTCAATTGAACTGGTGCTCCCATAAGGTATTAAGTGGTCCCATATTTTTTTAATACTGCACACACCAAGTGGTAAGACCCATTCTATACTGACTAGGGATCTCAGGCCAATCGTGCCAAATTTGGAGGCAGGAAAAATAAAACGCTGATCTACATTTGGAGCACTAGAGGTAACAATGTTTGGAGAGTTAAGGGGTTAACCCAACAGCTAACCACCTCATGCTACCCTTCAAACACCCTGTAAATCAGTACAAATTGGTAGACTCTTTCACTGTAGCGACCCCAGCTCGCAAACACTTGCTCCCAGTGTCGAAGAATTTAAAAAAAAAAAAATTATCTTATGAAATGGTAATTTTTTTTGGAAGGTAATGAAACCAAAAGTACCAAATTTGATGGAAAACTTTCGGAATATGCTCTCGCATATTCCGAATATGCTCTCGCGATATTTATGCATCAGTAATTTTGGCCACTTAATGCCTGATTTTGGGCCAATTTCGCTGTTCCAGTCGACCAAACTCATAGATATTTCACTGGTATTCCTTCTATTCTGCCCACTGAGTACAAGAAACCACCCATTTAAATATTTCAGCTACCCGATAGTGATCAAAAATCAGTAATTTGGCCAATTTCACACAAATTTCAAGAATGCCAATTTCAAAATAGTGTCCAGAATAAACAATGCAAACATTCTTGGCACTAAAGTAACATTTTCTCTGTTCATTAGTCACGTCTCCAGGCCTCTCTTATATTATGTTTGCTTTCCATTCTAAATTTTTATTCACACACAAAAAAAAAAATGATGATTTACTGTTATGCAGACTAATGCATTATTGTAATAATTGTATAAATACTGTCAACCCATTTGTGACCGCGTATTAAACCGGCCTGTTGGACCAGTTTACTCTTGAACATAGCCAAAAATCAAACCTTTCTGCTAATTTGAGCTCGATTTCAAGGTACTTCCGATCCTGTAACCAATCAAAATCATCTCTATTTCTGCAATATATCTTCCATTCTATCAACCGAGACCAAAAAACTGAGAATACAACCATAAAAGCCATATGAAAATACACCACAAATTCACTGTTTAACACCAAAAACACTCAGTTTTTCTTCCTCATTATGCACTGTGTTGCAGAATTTTTTTTTTATATAGTGCACACTTACCAGACATTCTCTCATACCTAGCCCCAAATTTACCGGTCACAGCTTATCTGAGTGAGTTGAGCTCATGACGTCATACTTCAGGACTGACAGTGACTTCAAAGCCATGATACAATGAGACCGACAATGAAAGGGTTAATAAAAACCAATCTGATTTACGCAAAGTTCATCACTGCCACTTCCATAGAGAAGAGATGAAATTTACAACTCAACATCTTCACTTACAAGTAGCATAAACCACTTCATCAGAACTTTATCTAGTTCTGAACTTTTCCTTCCTTCATTGTTTTCCTTTTACACACGTTTCTTTGAATCACTGTTAGCCCCCCCCCCCCAAAAAAAAAAAAAATTCTTTGTTTCTTTATGTAATAAACCGTCAAAAGGACCAGTGTTGCATAATTCACACAAGCTTCTCACAGACACACCGCTGTAGAGAATTTTCAGAAGTTCAACCTTATCTTTTATTGTGCTTTACACAACCAGAAGCATTTCCTTTATTCATTAGAACTATGGCTAGGGTTGAAGTGAGCAGGTTACAGCAATAATTGGAGAAAAACAAATTGGAATGGCTAGCCTGTGTTTGCAAGTAACACCAAGGGTTGTTTATGCAGCAAGTAGTGGCAGGTTGGTGAGACGACCCAGGAAATTTGAAATTATGCTAGCCAAAATTAGTGCCAGATTAGTTATGGACCCGGATTAGTGACTGCTGGATCAGTGATGACCGACTTGTGTAATGCTAACGAGATTTAGTGAATCAAAAGACAGGCAGTAAGTCTTTATTAAAATGTCATTTCAGTCAGTGTTAACTATCAGTTAACTTGATAAAGCTCTCACTAAGTGAAATGTCATGTTAATAAAGGTACACTCTTTCTTATTTATTATGCATTAGGCATATAATTAAATGATTTTACTTGATTTCTCTAAAATTCTGCTAATACATTACAAAAAGTCACAAGAAGTAACAGGAGGCAGTTCACTTACGTGTGTTTTGTTCTGTTCTGTGACTGCAGCTGGCAAATGTTCTTAAGGCATTCAGTATTTCTCATACATTTTAAGAAAACCATTCATCTCAGAGCACAGATCTCTGTCATTAATCTCATAAATAATATTTAAGTTTTTAAATTCATAAATATCAAAAAGTAAAGAAAAGAAAATAAGCCTCTTTAACCCCTTTAGTGAGTGCCACGTAGATCTTCATTTTGAGCACATTTCCCTTAGATAAGCTGTGAGTAGTAAATTTTGGCCTACATATGAGTGAATGGATTTGTGCAGTGAATGTGCCCAGCATAAAAAAAAAATCCCAGCCCCATGAAGTGCATGATGAGAAAAGCAAAACTAACTTACTGTGTTTGGTATAAAATGGCAACTTTGAGATGCTTTCTATAATGATTTTTGGCATCATTTGATAACAAGACATACTATTGAAAGAGATGATTTTGGTTGGTTTCAAGACCAGAAGCAGTTTGAAACTGGGCTCAAAGTAACAAATATTTGATTTTTGCCAGTTTTCCTGAAGGTGGGTAAAGACCCCCTACACTCCTCAGTCTCTCTTATGGTTTTTTTTGAAGGATCTGATTCAATTATTGGGATGCTATTATCTGGGACCAATCATTCCTGGTTATATTTTAGTATCTGAGAAATAGGTAAATCTTTGATTTTTTGTGCAATAAATTAAAAATGAAAGGCAAGTGTAACATAGAAGAGAACTGAAGACATGATTAATTAGTAAAGGAAATGTTTTAGTGCCTGTAATATCTACATTGTTTATTTTGGACTATTTTTAAATTGGAACTTTTCTAATTTTGTGTAAAACTGGCCAAATTACTGACTTCTGTACATTTTATAGGGTAGTTTTGATAACTGAATGGTTTCTTTGCTCAACTGATAACAAAAGTCATACTAGTGAAATGGCTAAGAACATAGTCAAACAGTGCACTGGAATCAGCCTAAAATTGGACTCAAAGTGAGCAAAATTGCCAATGTGTAAACTGCACCCAGACTGTTAACTTTGTGCCTGCACAGTCCCAAAAGTTTACCATGAAAATTCGTACTTTTGGGGTCATTATCTTCAGAAAAAGATCCTTTACTGTTTCTGAAGATAATTTTTTTTAAATAATGTGGACACAGCAATATTAATTTCAGGGATATGGATAGTGAAAGGGTTAATCACATTAGTATGGTAAACCCACAAATTAGTGGGCCTTGGAAAAAAAGAAAAAATTTGCAATCATTAAATTTGGAAACAACAAAGTCCTTTGGTTGCAGATTTTTTTTTTACACACTGGGAATCTCCCACTGAGGCAGGGTGACCCAAAAAAGAAACACTTTCACCATCATTCACACTATTGCTTTCTTGCCAAAGGCACACAGATATGACAAACCCCTCCTTTACAGAACTGGAATTTTATAATCACAGCAAAACAATCTTAACTCTAATCAAGACATCTGCCATTATTGGCCACCCCCTTTACATATTTGTCCCTTAGTGTTTTCACTGTACTGAAAAATACCAAAATCTACTTTATACAAATTAAATAGAATTCCAAATTTCATGGATACAAGAAAAGAATTCCTAGGTAGTAGGTTGGTAGACAGCAACCACCCAGGGAGGTACTACCGTCCTGCCAAGTGAGGGTAAAACGGAAGCCTGTAATTGTTTTACATGATGGTAGGATTGCTGGTGTCTTTTTTGTCTCAAACATGAAAGATTTCAGGTACGTCTTGCTACTTCTACTTACACTTAGGTCACACTACGCATACATTTTTTTTTTCAACAAGTCGGCCGTCTCCCACCGAGGCAGGGTGACAAAAAGAGAAAGAAAATCCCCAGAAAGAAAATACTTTCATCATCATTCAACACTTTCACCTCACTCACACATAATCACTGTTTTCACAGAGGTGCCCAGAATACAACAGCTTAGAAGCATATACATATAAAAATACACAATATATCTCTCTAAACTGCCAATATCCCAAACCCCTCCTTTAGAGTGCGGGCATTGTACAGGAGGGCCCCAATTATACGGCTGGTTAGGTTCCAGGCTACCGCCGTAAAGCGGAAACCGCCGTAAAGTGGAACACCCTTTTTTTTCCACTTACAAATGCATACAAACACTAGATAAGTTTACACTAACATATATTAAGTTAGCAATAGAACCAGGCATCAAAAAACAATAAAAAAGTACAATACACACATAGTGCACTCATTACTTACCTTAAAATATTTATAGTCTTAATCTAGGGTGAGACAAGTAGTATTTATTGTAAGAAATCAAGTGTGGTATGTATGGTAGTCAGCCAGGCTACCATACCAGGCCACCCCACCCACACATACAATTCTATGATATTTAAGCATCCCAGAGCGATAAAATGTATATACAGTTCACTCATTACTTACCTTAAAATATAGGGTGAGATGAATAGTATTTATTGTAAAAAATCAAGTGTGGTATGTATGGTAGTCAGCCGGGCTACCATACCAGGCCAACCCACCTACACATAATATTCTATTACATTTAAGCATCCCAGAGCGATAAAATGTATACAGTGGACCCCCGCATAACGATTACCTCCGAATGCGACCAATTATGTAAGTGTATTTATGTAAGTGCGTTTGTACGTGTATGTTTGGGGTTCTGAAATGGACTAATCTACTTCACAATATTTCTTATGGGAACAAATTCGGTCAGTACTGGCACCTGAACATACTTCTGGAGTGAAAAAATATCGTTAACCGGGGGTCCACTGTATACAGTTCACTCATTACTTACCTTAAAATATTTGTAGTCTTAATGTAGGGTCAGGAGTAAGTAAATGAGATAAAACGAATAAATGAGAGAGAGAAAGAATGAGTGCATGAGAGAGTACAGGCTCAGAGTTATGTAAACAAACCAGGCGAAGGTAAGTTTTGTAAACGAAGTGTACACGTCTGGTTTGTGTACAAGTTACATTGTGTACAGGTTGTCTCTACATTGATACGGTAGAATAAATAAAGAAGAACACTCCCATTCTCATGTAACATCATTTTGAGAAGAAATGATGCTCTGAGTGAAGGCAATGGAAATAAGTCACTCTGACTTTTTTGGGTTATCCTAGGTTCTCTACACATATGTTATGTATGATAATCTATGTAACTGTATTTGTGTATACCTGAATAAACTTACTTACATACATACGAAAGGAATAATTTTCTACAGTTACCCCCAGTAACACATTTTCTCTTATGTTAGATTAGAGAAAATGTTATTCTTGGCATCACTTGTACAAGTTATCTGGCTACCACATCTCATATTTATGTTTATTTATTCTATTGTAGGGTGTATTTATCATCTTTTCATGTTATGTATCATGTTTATTATATAATTTTGAAAAAATATGGATGGATTAATGAAAATGTGTATATTAACGTAATATACAACATTTAATGAGACTCTGTGATGATTATTATTATTAGCATTTCTAATATGGCGTCACTTGTGCAAGTCGTCTGCTACCACATCTCATATTTATGTTTATTTATTCTATTGTGGGGTGTATTTATCATCTTATGTTATGTATCGTGTTTATTATATAATTTTGAAAAAATATCATAGATGGATTAATGAAAATGTGTATTTAACGTAATATACGACATTTAAATGAGACTCGATGATTATTATTATCATTACTAATATGACGTCTGGAGACATAAGACACTCTTACTGATTTTAATGTGTACCTGCATGCCAGCACAGTATGTAAGTTTATTTAAGTACAGGTATACATAAGTATAATTATCAGAGTATATATAAAATATGAAATAACTTTTAAAAACATTTGAAATTTTGGAGTTTCCAGACAAAATGGAGAGACTTAGTGCTTACTGAGCTCATGAAGAATGTAAACAAACAAGGTGGGGCGCAGTGACCGTATTAGAAAGTCAGGTGGGGGGAGCCGTATAGCGAGTTTTGGTCATAATTTGAAATGACTGTATTAGCGGAACGCCGTAAAGTGAAACGCCGTAAAGCGGGGCCCTGCTGTACTTCCCATTTCCAGGACTCAAGTCCGGTTACATAAAATAACCGGTTCCCCTGAATCCCTTCACTAAATATTACCCTGCTCACACTCCAACAGATCGTCAGGTCCCAAATACCATTCGTCTCCATTCACTATCTAACACGCTCACGCACGCTTGCTGGAAGTCCAAACCCCCTCGCCCACAACACCTCCTTTACCCCCCTCCCTCCAACCCCTTCGAGGACGACCCCTACCTCGCCTTCCTTCCCCTATAGATTTATACGCTCTCCATGTCATTCTACTTTGTTCCATTCTCTCTAAATGACCAAACCACCTTAACAACCCCTCTTCAGCCCTCTGACTAATACTTTTATTAACTCCACACCTTCTCCTAATTTCCACTCTCCGAATTCTCTGCATAATATTTACACCACACATTGCCCTTAGACAAAACATCTCCACCACCTCCAACCGCCTCCTTGCTGCAGCATTTACAATCCAAGCTTCACATCCATGTAAGTGTTGGTACCACTATACTTTCATACATTCCCTTCTTTGCCTCCATAGATAATGTTTTTTGTCTCCACATATACCTCAATGCACCACTCACCTTTTTTCCTTCATCAGTTCTATGGTTAACCTCATCCTTCATAAATCCATCCGCTGACACGTCAACTCCCAAATATCTGAAAGCATTCACTTCTTCCATTCTCCTCCTCTCCAATTTAATATTAAATTTTTCTTTATCTAAATCATTTGATACCCTCATCACCTTACTCTTGTCTATGATCACTTTCAACTTTCTACCTTTACACACAGGACTTAAAAAAATTTAAGAAAATGAGGAAAAATACACATCCTCAGTGGTTTTGTTTTAATTTGTTGGGCTGTTGGGCCCCAAGAAAACATTCACCATTCTTTTTTGCTTGCCTTTCCATTAGTGGACAGATCATTTCAGTCCAATGTTGATCCAACAAACTGAAGCATCCCACTTCTACTAAAGTCCAGAAGGTGATTCCTAGTCTTTTCACTGATATTGCTAACTTTTATCTAACAAAGCAGTATGCATGCTAGATATTCAAACCAATACATCTTTCACTACTGCCTCCCAACTCCTTCACATGTCCTTCAATGGCCTTTCAGTACACCAGATTTATAAAGATAAGCAGTAAAATGTGAACGTAAGTCTATTGTGTGAATTTTCAGCATAAATAAATAAACTACACAATAAAAACTAGAAGCAAATTATAACTAAAGAAAAAAAAGCCATAACAGCGCTAAACCAAAATGACCTTTTCATTTTCAAATCT
Organism: Cherax quadricarinatus; assembly: GCF_026875155.1. Lineage (NCBI taxonomy): Eukaryota > Metazoa > Arthropoda > Malacostraca > Decapoda > Parastacidae > Cherax > Cherax quadricarinatus. The sequence goes on from NC_069402.1 coordinate 37,995,621, forward strand.
CATCACTGTCTTGCCAGAGGAGTGCTGCCAATACCACAGTTCAGATGTCTCCCTAAACCAAACATATTCCTACCCCTCCTTCAGAATGCAGGTACTGTAAATCCCACTACCATGACTCAAGTTCGGCTAACCGATTTCCCTGAATACCTCCACAAAAAGTTACCTTCCTCATACTAAAACAGCTTGTCAAGTCTGTAATACACACACACATGACTGCTGAATGTCCAAGCCCCTTGCACACAAAACTTCCTTTACCCCCTCCCCCAAACTTTTTTTTTAGGGTGACCCCCTAACCAGCCTTCCATCCACTACAGATTTATATACCCTAAGTGTCATCCTAGTTTACTCCATTCTCTCTAAATGCCCAAACCACCTCAACAACTATTCCTCAGCCCTCTGGGTAACACATTTAGTAATCTCCAAACTACGAATTCCCTGCATAATACATACACCCCACATTGCCCTCGAGCACATCTCCACTGCCTCCAGCCTCCTCCTGGCTGCAATACTCACAATCCACGATTCACACCCACATAAATGTTGGTATCACCATATTCTCATACATTTTCCTCTTTGCCTCCATGGATAACATTCTTTGTCTCCACCCACCTTTCTGCCTTCATCAATTCTATGGTTCACCTTATCTGTCGTATACCCATCTGCCGATGAATCCACTCCCAAATATATGAACACATTCACTTCCTCCATACTCCCTCCTTCCAATCTAATATTCAATTTTACATTATCTAACTTTTTTGTTACTCTCATCACCTAGCTCTTTCTTATCTTCACTTTCAATTTCCTTCCTTCACATGCATTCCCAAATACATCCACCAACATTTGCAACTTATTGTCAGAATCTCCCAAAAGTAGTGTCATCAGCAAATAGCAACTGTGTCAGCCCCATTTTTGTATTAGATGCTGTATACTATTTTAATCCCACACCTGTCCCCAACACCTTAGCATACCTCTTTTGCAACCCCATCTATAAATACGTTAAAACCATGGTGATCGAATGTATCCCTGCCTAAGGCCAACTTATATTCGAAAATAATCTCCCTCTACTATATACCCTAACCTGAGCCTCGCTATCCTCAAAAATTCTTAACTGTATTCAGTAACTGACCACCTATTCCATAAACTTACAACATTTACCACATTGCTTCCCTATCCACCCTATCATACGTCTTTTCTTAATCTACAAATGCAACAAAAACTTCCTTACCTATATATAATTATAATTCACTTATATGCTTAAATGTAAACATTTAAGCCTGCTTAGTCATCTACGATCCTGCTCTCTGCCTTACGTAAATCTCTATTAAAATGCAAAAATTACTGAAAATGATACAACTTACCATAAATGTGAGCATGACAATGAAGCAGATGCCTATGGTGATAGCAAAGGGTACCAAGTAGTTTTGAAGATTGAATGGAAGGTCATCAGTAATCTCCAGGATATACCTACAGAGAATATGCCAGTGTCAACACTACAGATATAAAAGCCTTTGAAATATAATGAGCTGTGGGCAAATTATGTACATATATACATGGAAATGGTAAAAAAATTAATTTAAATTATGGAGACAAATTATTAAGGTATTAGCTTAGTGTTAGAGGGTAACAATGTTAAGAGTTACAGAAGCAAGTAACCAAGCTGCAGCATTTAAAAACTAGCATAGTATCTATTCAAATTTACACAAGATTTTGGTGTAAAGAATACCAATACATGTATTTCCAAAGCATTTTTTTTTTTAACACATCGGCCGTTTCCCACCAGGGCAGGGTGACCCAAAAAGAAAGAAAAAAAAATTTAATCATCATTCAACACTTTCACCATTACTCATACATAATCACTGTCTTTGCAGAAGCACTCAGATACCACAGTTTAGATGTCCCTCCAAATTGCCAATATCCCAAACCCGTCCTTTAAAGTGCAGGCTCTGTACCTCCCATTTTCAGGACTCAAGTCCAGGTAACCAGTTTCTCTGAATTCCTTCACAAAATATTATCCTAAGAAAATACAGGTCAACAATATAAAAATAAGTCATGTTATTGGCTTTTCAACTCGCACTGTTTGCAGGGAAAAACAACTGTACAAAGGACGGCTATATTTAGTATTTTTGCATTGTGTTTCAGCTGGGGTTCATCAGTACGTCATATGTAAATACAGGGGTGTGTCACCTGAAGCATTTGTAAATTGGGGCCCTTCTCCATGATGCTATTCAAGCAGATATGGTCCAGGTTCAAGAAGAGCAAAGGAGGTATTATCAACTAAGCAGCCTGGTTTACCTATTAGAAAAAAAAAATCCTGCCCCTTTATACTCCCCCCCCCTCCAAGCTTTAAGAGCAGGTATGAAGAATCCCACGAGGCTAGGAAGCAAATCTGGCAAGCTGAGACTTAACCTCAGTAGTCACATAGGCGAGTATAACCCCCCCCCCCCATACACACATTTTAGCTGATGCTCATCCTGTCTCTGAGTGCTACTCTAAAACTATATTAAATACTGTACTGTGAAGTACTGTATCATTATATTAGTGTATCAAGACCTATTATGATACACAACCCCTAGGTCATAGGAAAAATAGAAATTCCCAAATTCTTCTTCTGTACTTTAAGTGTCAGACTTACCCTTTATCATAAAGGAAATTTTCGATAATCATAAATGCATCTTCTTGGCCAATGAAGACTGATGGTATGCTGACTTTCTCTGATAAACTTTGATTGTCAGAACCCATGGGTTCTGCAAAAAAAAAAAAAAAATTATTTGATAATTCAATGCACTTTATACGATTAATACTGTATAAAACATTTTACTTCAATCAAGATAAGTTTCTCCACCTAAGCATTGTCTTTATACCTTAACAAAATGGTATTAATCTACATAGAAAAGTTGAAATATGCCCTAAAATAAATTTCCACATACATGACCTGTATATGTTTAAGTATAACCTTATAGTGTGTATATAGTAGAACCCCAGTATCCATGGTTTCAGTTTCCACTGTTTCAGTTATCCACGGTATAACTTGGTTAAAAAATATTAAGGAGATTGCTATCTGAGGTTTCATTTCTTTTATTTTTGTCCAATTTCATTCATTTTATTTCTCGTCTAATTTCATTAATTTTTTACTATTTGAATAAGAGTGCATAAAACATAGGCATATAAAGATTCATTAAGACAGATCAACAAACAAATTAAAAACAAGAAAACTGAAAATTGGATTTGGCAGCAAAAGAAGACATACTGGGACTGCCAAAAGAAAGGCAGAAAGATGGATAAAGACAGAGACGCAGTCGGTCAAGCAGTCAGTCGGTCAAGCAGTCAGTCACTGCAGCAGCTGGTGATGGTGGAATGTATTTTATTATTATTTAATGTTTGTAATGTCTTGTGCATAATATATCAATTAAACTATGAATGTCCATGGTAGGTCTTTGAACGTATCGTCCACAGATACAGGGGGGTACTGTACACAAACTAACTTTTTTGCCCCCCCCCCCCAAATAACCTTAATTTTTAATATATCTTGTTAAAAACTTTATCCTAGTTTTTAAGGACTTTAAAAGGATTTAAATGGTTCTGATGCAAAATATATATTAGCCAAAGCTATTCAAGACAATGAAAGCAAAAACAGCACCAAAAACTTAACAATATTTCTGGGGAAAAAAAAAATATAAAAAATAATCAGCCCAAATGCTTGACAAAATATAACACAGAAGCACTTACTGACTCATGCCAGACAGGTCCTACTCACACCCACCCATTAGATAAGAGCACAAGAATGAAGGAGCACTACAGTAGGATTACTGGCCCATGCTAGGCAGATCTTACTCGTATACACCCATTACACAAGAATAAGAATTTTACTGCAGTAAGCCCACTGGCTCATGCATAGCAGGCCCTACTTACATCCAATACTTTTTTTTAACACGCTAGGGTGACCCAAAAAAGAAACACTTTCACCATCAATCACACTATCACCGTCTTGCCAGAGGCATGAAGATAAGACTGTAAAATGTATGTTTGGTAAATAAATGGTGATTTATTATATTGCTTTTGTTGTCTTCACAATTATCCACTTCTAACAAAGGTCATTGACTTATCAGAGTTAAGTGTGACAGAAATGAATATATGTAGGGTGTGTAAAGGTAGAAAGTTGAGAGTGAATATAGATAAGAGTAAGGTGATGAGGGTATCAAATGATTTAGAAAAAGAAAAATTGGATATCACACTGGAGAGAGGGAGTATGGAAGAAGTGAATGTTTTCAGGTATTTAGAAGTTGACGTGTCAGCGGATGGGTTTATGAAGGACAAGGTTAACCACAGAATTGATGAAGGGAAAAAAGGCGAGTGGTAGGTTGAGATATATGTGGAGACAAAAAATGTTATCTATGGAGGCAAAGAAGGGAATGTATGAAAGTATAGTGGTACCAACATTCTTATATGGGTGTGAAGTTTGGGTTGTAAATGCTGCAGCGAGGAGGCGGTTGGAGGCAGTGGAGATGTCCTGTCTAAGGGCAATGTGTGGTGTAAATATTATGCAGAGAATTCCGAGTGTGGAAATTAGGAGAAGGTGAGAGGTTAATAAAAGTATTAGTCAGAGGACTGAAGAGGGGTTGTTGAGGTGGTTTGGTCATTTAGAGAATGGATCAAAGAAGAATGGCATGGAGAGCGTATAAATCTGTAGGGTAAGGATGGTGGGGTAGCGGTCATCCTCAAAAAGGCTGGAGGGAGGGGGTAAAGGAGGTTTTGTGGGCGAGGGGCTTGAACTTCCAGCAAGCATGCTTGAGCATGTTAGATAGGAGTGAATGGAGATGAATGGGTTTTGGGACCTGATGAGCTGTTGGAATGTGAGCAAGGTAATATTTAGTGAAGGGATTCAGGGAAACCGGTTATTTTTACATAGCCGGACTTGAGTACTGAATATAGGAAGTACAATGCCTGCACTTTAAAGGAGGGGTTTGGGATATTGGCAGTTTGGACGGATATGTTATATATCTTTATATATGCTTCTAAACTTGTACGTATCCGGGCGTCTCTGCAAAGACAGTGATTATGTACGAGTGAGGTGAAAGTGTTGAATGATGAAAGTATTTTCTTTTTAGGGATTTTCTTTCTTTTTGGGTCACCCTGCCTCGGTGGGAGACAGCAAACTTGTTAAAAAAAAAAATACACCAAATCTCTTATGAGACAACAATGCACTATTCAACACACAAACAAAAGGAATAAGAAACACAACACTTACGTATAGAATTTGAACCAACATTGTGAACAATAACAGCATCATAGCCAGCAATCTGAGCATTTAGTACTTTCTCAACGAAAGCACAATTGTACCTCTTCACAATGCCAATCCATGGTCCAGTAATATTCTTTAACTTAGGCGGTGGGTGCAGCTTCGTACATGCATCAGGAGGCATCACATATTGTGCATAGCCCTGTTGAAAATTCAGTATGAAATGGGGAAAGTCGAACACACATTTTCAATTACTGTATCAAAGAGAAAGTTATGAAAATTCCTTTTCTCCATTATTGACTTCTCTTCTGATACGTTAACAATTTAGCACCAACTGGCTGTCTCAACATTTTCATTATGCTTTCTTTATTTTCCACACCTATGTCTTCATGCATTTTCATATTCCACCCCTGCCATTGTCATACTACCATAGTATTTTATGAAGAAACTTTTTATTGAATTTTTTATGTACAGTACAATCAGTGACCAGTGACAATTACTTTTTTAATGAGCAAGCATTTTCCATCAAGGTAGGGTGACCAGAACCTTTCAGGGAACCAGGAAAAAAAAAATTATTACAGATAGCCAGACTGAGCACATATCTATTCCTTTAACCCTTTCGGTGGCCATCACGTAGAACTATGTCTCTGAGGCCTGAGTCCCTCACATTGTTCTACATCATGAGCACACAGCTCAATCAGAGAAGCTGAGAGTGGTAAATTTTTGGCCTAGATATAAGAGAATGCATCTGTGTGGGAAATGTGCACAGTATAAAATAAATCCTGCCCCATGTGGTACATGATAGGAAAAGCAAAACTCTGACCATGCGTTTGTTTTATATAGCCAATCTAAGGTGTTGTCTAGTATGTACAGTGGTCCCCTGCTTTTCGTAGTTCCCGGCAATCGTAAAATTCGCCAATCATAGGGGTATTTTCATATAAACATGGACTCGCTTTTCAAAGGTTGACTCGCGAGTCGTAGTTCGTCCGGGACGCGTACCCACGGCGTGAGCCAGGGCGGCAGCCAGTCTGGCATTGTTTACCAGTGAGCGAAGGTCCCCTCACGTGCTCCAGCGAAATATTTCATAATATTCCATTTATTTTAGTGCTTGCAAGTACTAAATAAGCTACCATGGCTCCAAAGAAATCTCCTAGTGCCAAGCCTGTGGTAAAGAAGGTGAAAAATACGATTGAATTTAAGAAAACCATCATTGAACAATATGAAAGTGGTACAAGTGTGGCCAAACTGTCCAGGATGTATAAGAAACCCTACACAACCTTATGTTCCATAGTGGCCAAGAAAAATGAAATAAAGGATGCTGTTGTTGCAAAGGGAGTAACTATGCTGACAAAAATGAGATCACCAGTACTGGAAGAGGTTGAGAAGTTATTATTGGTGTTGATAAATGAGAAACAATTAGCAGGAGATACTCTTATGACTTCGTTTATTTGTGAAAAGGCTAGGCAGTTGCATGAAGATTTGGTAAAGAAATTGCCTGCAAATAGTGGTGAAGCGAGTGAATTTAAGGCCAGCAAAGGCTGGTTTGAGAGATTTAAGAACCGTACTGGCATACACAGTGTGGTAAGGCATGGTTAAGCTGCCAGTTCGGACCACAAGGCGGCTGAAAAATGTGCATGAATTCCAGGAGTACATAGAGGCTGAAGGACTGAAACTTGTACAAGTGTTCAATTGTGATGAAACAGGCCTCTTTTGGAAGAAAATGCCAAAGAGAACCTTCATTACACAAGAGGAACAGGCAATGCCAGGACACAAGCCTGTGAAAGACAGGCTGACGCTAATGCTCTGTGCTAATGCTAGTGGGGATTTTCAAAGTGAAGCCATAACTAGTGTACCATTCTGAAAATCCCAGTGTTCTGGAAAAACAATGTTATGAAGAGTAAATTGTGTGTGTTTTGGAAATCTAATAGTAAGGCATGGGTCACGAGGGAAATTTTCGTCGAGTGGTTCAATGAAGTGTTTGGCCCTAGTGTGAAGGAGTATCTCCTGGAAAAGAAATTGGATCTCAAGTGCCTGCTAGTAATGGACAATGCACCTGCTCATCCTCCAAACTTGGATGACCTAATTTTCGAGGAGTTTGGGTTCATCACAGTAAAGTTCTTGCCCCTGAATACCAATCCTCTCCTCCAATCCATGGACCAGCAGGTTATTGCAAACTTTAAAAAACTCTATACACAAAAGCAATGTTTCATAGGTGTTTGACTGTGACTCACAGACACTCACTTGACCCTAAGGGAATTTTGGAGAGAACACTTCAGCATCCTCCACTGCATAACCCTTATAGGTATGGCTTGGGAGGGAGTGACTACCAGGACTTTGAACTCTTCCTGGAGAAAATTGTGGCCAGATTGTGTCGACAAGAGGGATTTTGAAGAATTTGGGACTGACCCTAATGAGCCTATGTCTGTTGTAAAATCAATTATGGCACTGGGGAGTTCCATGGGGTTGGATGTGAGTTTGGAGGATGTGGAAGAATTGGTGGAAGACCACAATGAAGAGTTCACCACTGAGGAGCTGCAAGAGCTTCAGCAGGAAAAGCAACACATCGCAGCTCAGAATCTTGCTGCAGAGGAGGAGGAAGAGAGATGAAAGAAGGTGCCTTCTTCAGAAATTAAAGAGATTTTTACTATGTGGGGTAAGATGGAAAGCTTTATGGAGAAACATCACCCTAACAAGGTTGTTGCAAGCCAGGTTGGCAACATGTACAGTGACAAAGTCTTGGGCCATTTTAGGGAAGTGTTAAAGAGATGCCAGAAACAGAGCTCTCTCCACAGTTGTTTTGTAAGACAGGACTCCAGTGACTCTCAAGGTGGTCCTAGTGGCATTAAGAAACAGAGAAGAGAAGCAACCCCAGAAAAGCAAATGGTACCTGAGGTGTTGATGGAAGGGGATTCCCCTTCCAAACTATAAACAATCCACTCTCTCTCCTCCTCCAGTCTCCCATACACTAAGAAGAATCTCCAATAAAGGTAAGTGTTATGCTGTTAATGTTTCATTCATCATTTCCCATTTATTGTTTATGTACTACATGTATATTTCATGTTAAAAAAAAATTTTTTTTAATACTTCTGGGTGTCAGGAACGGATTAATTGTATTTACATTATTTCTTATGAGGAAAATTGATTCGTAAATCGTAAATTTCGTTTATAGTAACGGCTCCAAGAATGGATTAATTACGAACAACGAGGGACCACTGTATTTTATGGTGTTATTGGTATCATTTGATAGAATGGATGATTTTGCTTGGTTTCAAGACCAGAAGTAGCTTAAAATCGGACTCAAAGTAGCAGATTATTATACCCAAAACTGAAGCACTAAACCCACAATAGATTTTTTGCAGATTTTTCCTGAGGATAGGTAAGGACCCCCTATACCTCCCAGTCTGTTTTATGGGTTTTTAATAGGTCTGATTCAATTATCTGTATGCCATAAACCATGTCCAATTATTCCTATAGTTTTTTTTTATTATTATCACACTGGCCAATTCCCACCAAGGCAGGGTGGCCCAAAAAAGAAAAACTTTCACCATCATTCACTCCATCACTGTCTTGCCAGAAGGGTGCTTTACACTAGAGTTTTTAAACTGCAACATTAACACCCCCTCCTTCAGAGTGCAGGCACTGTACTTCCCATCTCCAGGACTCAAGTCCGGCCTGCCGGTTTCCCTGAACCCCTTCATAAATGTTACTTTGCTCACACTCCAACAGCAGGTCAAGTATTAAAAACCAGTTGTCTCCATTCACTCCTATCAAACACGCTCACGCATGCCTGCTGGAAGTCCAAGCCCCTCGCACACAAAACCTCCTTTACCCCCTCCCTCCAACCTTTCCTAGGCAGACCCCTACCCCGCCTTCCTTCCACTACAGATTGATACACTCTTGAAGTCATTCTGTTTCGCTCCATTCTCTCTACATGTCTGAACCACCTCAACAACCCTTCCTCAGCCCTCTGGACAACAGTTTTGGTAATCCTGCACCTCCTCCTAACTTCCAAACTACGAATTCTCTGCATTATATTCACACCACACATTGCCCTCAGACATGACATCTCCACTGCCTCCAGCCTTCTCCTCGCTGCAACATTCATCACCCATGCTTCTCACCCATATAAGAGCGTTGGTAAAACTATACTCTCATACATTCCCCTCTTTGCCTCCAAGGACGAAGTTCTTTGTCTCCACAGACTCCTAAGTGCACCACTCACCCTTTTCCCCTCATCAATTCTATGATTCACCTCATCTTTCATAGGCCCATCCGCTGACACGTCCACTCCCAAATATCTGAATACATTCACCTCCTCCATACCCTCTCCCTCCAATCTGATATCCAATCTTTCATCACCTAATCTTTTTGTTATCCTCATAACCTTACTCTTTCCTGTATTCACTTTTAATTTTCTTCTTTTGCATACCCTACCAAATTCATCCACCAATCTCTGCAACTTCTCTTCAGAATCTCCAAAGAGCACAGTGTCATCAGCAAAGAGCAACTGTGACAACTCCCACTTTATGTGTGATTCTTTATCCTATAGTTTATTATCTGGAAAATAAGAGTAAATCTTCTATTTGTGTGATTAATTCAAAATAGAAGGCAAGGGGACATGATTAATAAACAGAAATGTTGTTTTAGTGCCAGAAATGTCTACACAGCTTATTCTGAACTATATTTAAATTGGTAATTTTTTTAATTGTAAAACTAGCCAAATTACCAACTTCTGTGCACTTCATGGGATAATTGTTAATAGCTGGTTGTGAAGTTTCTTGTGCTCTATCAGTAGAACAGAAGGCATACTAGCAAAATAACTAAGAATTTTGTCGAATGGAGTAGTGGAAATGATTCGCAATAGGACAAAGTCAGCAAAATTGCGCTGAGACCGCTAAATTTGAACCTGCATAATTCCAAAAGTTTTCCATTAAATTTCATACTTTTAGTGACATTACCTTCAGAAAAAGATTCTCTACAGTAACAGTGAAAGGGTCAAGTTTCCTAGCATTTTGGTAGCAGTGCACTGTAGATTATTATTATAATCAAGGGGGAAGCGCTAAACCCGGAGGATTATACGGCGCCTGGGGGGGGATGTGAAAGGCATTCAGGCTTAATTCAGGGAACTGGAGCACAGATCCAATTCCCTAAATCAAGAGCCCCTCACCAACATCAAGGAACCTTCCTTGAGGGGAGTGCACTGTAGAGTAATGCACAAACTGCCCTTGGTCACTCATAGAAGCCCTCTTATGAGGGGTAAAAATTGGGGTTTTATTATTAATACACTGAGGGAATGTTAAACCATTTAGATCATATAGCACCTAGGAAAATGGGAGATTCTGGTTTGATCCAAGAGGACAGGTTCAATTTCTTGGGTTAAGAGCCCCTCATTGGCATCAAGAAGCCTCTCTAGGGAAATTTTTTTAGGGTAGCCTCCCTTCCTGCTGATAAAAGTGGACCCTTGACTTACGAAGGCCTCATCTAATGATAAAATTGACTTACGAAGTGTTTCAGCGCAAAAAATTTCCCCAGACCTACAAACAAAAACTCGACTTACATCATTCATCCCGAGTGTGCACGCGTCCCTCTGGCCTGAGCACACCTTAGCTGCCCTGTCTTCAGTTAGTGTGCCAATGTTTACAAGCCAGTGCAGTCACTTCCACACATACATTTGGTACATTTTGTATTATTCCAGTGGTTTTAGTGCTTGAAACTGCTAAATAAGCCACCATGGGCCCAAAGAAAGCTTCTAGTGCCAACCATATGGTAAAAAGGGTGAAAATTACAATCGAAATGAAGAAAGAGATAATCACAAAATATGAGAGTGGAGTACATGTCTCTGAGCTGGCCAGGTTGTACAACAAACCCCAACCAACCATCACTACTATCTTGGCCAACAAAAATTCAACCAAGGAAGCTGTTGTTGCAAGAGGTGCAAGTTATCTTTTCGAAACACAGATCGCAAGTACTCGAAGATTTTGAGAGACTTATTGGTGTGGATAAACAAAAAACAGACATCAGGAGATAGCATCTCTCAAGCAATCATATGTGAAAAGGCAAGACAGTTGCATGGCGATTTAATTAAAAAAATGCCTGCAACTAGTGGTGATGTGAGTGAATTAAGACCAGCAAAGGTTGGTTTGAGAAATTTAAGAATCGTAGTGGCATACATAGTGTGATAGGGCATGGTGAGGCTGCCAGTTCAGACCAAAAAGCGGCTGAAAAATATGTGCAGGAATTCCAGGGGTATATAGAGGCTCAAGGACTGAAACCCCAACAAGTGTTTAATTGTGACAAAACAGGCCTGTTTTGGAAGAAAATGCCAAACAGGACCTACATTACACAGGAAGAAAAAGCACTCCCAGGACACGAGCCTATGAAAGACAGGCTAACCTTAATGTTGTGTACTAATGCTAGTGGTGATTGCAGAGTGAAGCCTCTACTCGTGTAACACTCAAACTCCCAGTGTGTTCAGGAAAAACAATGTCATCAATGCTAATTTGTGTATGATGTGGAGGGCAAACAGTAAGGCATGGGTCACTAGAGACTTTTTCTATGACTGGTTTTACCCTGTGTTTGGCCCCACTGTGAAAAATAACCTCCTGGAAAATAAATTGGACCTTAAGTGCGCCTGGTATTAGACAATGCTCCTTCTCATCCTTCAGACTTGCCAGAGCGAATTTCGGGGGAGTTGAGTTTTATTAAAGTAAAGTTTTTGCCTGCTAATACCACTCCTCTCCTCCAGCCCATGGACCAGCAGGTCATTTCAAATTTCAAAAAACTATATACCAAAGCAATGTTTCAAAAGTGCTTTGAAGTGACCTCTGACACTCGACTGACCCTAAGAGAGTTTTGGAAAGATCACTTTAGCATCCTCAATTGCATAAACCTTATAGGTAAGGATTGGGAGGGAGTGACTAACAGGACCTTGAACTCTGCTTGGGGAAAAGGGGCTAACCCTGAGGAGCCTATACCAGTTGTGGAATCTATTGTGGCACTGGGGAAGTCCTTGGGCTTGGAGGTTAGTGGGGAGGATGTGGAAGAGTTGGTGGAGGACGACAATGAAGAACTAACCACTGATGAGCTGCAAGCGCATCTGCAACAGCAAGAGGCCACAATTGAGGAAATTGCTACAGAGGAGGGGTGAGAGAAATTGAGGAGGTTGCTTTCTAAAAAGATTAAGGAAATTTGTGCCAAGTGGGTTGACGTGCAAACCTTTATGAAAGAAAATCACCCTGACACAGCTATTCCAAGCCATGCTGGTGACTTTTACAATGACAATGTTGTGGCCCACTTTAGAAAAATCTTAAAGGAACGTGAGGTACAGAGCTCTATGGACAGATTTTTGGTGCGACAGAGGTCCAGTGACTCTTAAGTTGTTCCCAGTGGCATTAAAAAACAAAGAAGGGAAGTAACCCCAGAAAAGGACTTGCTACCTAAAGTCCTTATGGAAGAGGATTCCCCTTCCAAAAAATAATAAACCTCCATCTCCCCTCCTCCCATCCCATCACTCATCACTACATCTTCAATCAAGTTTAGTGTCATTTATTCTTCATTTAGTACAGTACATGCACAATATATATTGTGCATATATCCTTCTTTTTGTGTGTAGGAAAATGTATATTTCACGAGGTAAAAATTTTTTTTTCATACTTTTGGGTGTCTCGAACGGATTAATTGGATTTCCATTATTTCTTATGGGGAAAATTAATTCAACTTAGGATAATTTCGTCTAACAATGAGCTCTCTGGAACGGATTAATATCGCAAGACGAGGGTTCACTGTACAGTGGATCCCCGGTTAACGATATTTTTTCACTCCAGAAGTATGTTCAGGTGCCAGTACTGACCGAATTTGTTCCCATAAGGAATACATGTATTGTGAAGTAGATTAGTCCATTTCAGACCCCCAAACATACACGTACAAACGCACTTACATAAATACACTTACATAATTGGTCGCATTCGGAGGTGATCGTTATGCGGGGGTCCACTGTATAGTGTTGGCTACATTTTTTTTATATTTTATTAACACATCGGCCGATTCCCACCAAGGCAGGGTGGCCCGAAAAAGAAACACTTTCATCATCATTCACTCCATCACTCTTGCCAGAGGGGTGCTTTACACTACAGTTATAAAACTGCAACATTAACACCCCTCCTTCAGAGTGCAGACACTGTACTTCCCATTTCCAGGACTCAAGTCCAGCCTGCCAGTTTCCCTGAATCCCTTCATAAATGTTACTTAGCTCACGCTCCAACAGCACGTCAAGTATTAAAAACCAGTTGTCTCCATTCACTCCTATCAAATACGCTCATGCACGCTTGCTGGAAGACCAAGCCCCTTGCACACAAAACCTCCTTTACCCCGTCCCTCCAACCCTTACTAAGCGAACCCCTACCCCGCCTTCCCTCCACCACAGACTTATACACTCTCAAAGTCATTCTGTTTTGTTCCATTCTCTCTACATGTCAGAACCACCTCAACAACCCCTCCTCAGTCCTCTGGATAATAGTTTTGGTAATCCCACACCTTTCTCTCTCTCTGGAGGGAGAGAGTATGGAGGAGGTGAACGTATTCAGATATTTGGGAGTGGACGTGTCAGCGGATGGGTCTATGAAAGATGAGGTGAATCATAGAATTGATGAGGGAAAAAGAGTGAGTGGTGCACTTAGGAGTCTGTGGAGACAAAGAACTTTGTCCTTGGAGGCAAAGAGGGGAATGTATGAGAGTATAGTTTTACCAACGCTCTTATATGGGTGTGAAGCGTGGGTGATGAATGTTGCAGCGAGGAGAAGGCTGGAGGCAGTGGAGATGTCATGTCTGAGGGCAATGTGTGGTGTGAATATAATGCAGAGAATTCGTAGTTTGGAAGTTAGGAGGAGGTGCGGGATTACCAAAACTGTTGTCCAGAGGGCTTTAGGAAGGGTTGTTGAGGTGGTTCGGACATGTAGAGAGAATGGAGCGAAACAGAATGACTTCAAAGTGTATCAGTCTGTAGTGGAAGGAAGGCGGGGGGTAGGGGTCGGCCTAGGAAGGGTTGGAGGGGGGGGTAAAGAGGTTTTGTGTGCAGGGGCTTGGACTTCCAGCGGCGCGTGAGCGTTTTTGATAGGGGGAAAGGGAGACAAATGGTTTTTAATACTTGACGTGCGTTGGAGTGTGAGAAAAGTAAATTATGAAGGGATTGGGGAAAACCGGCGGGCCGGACTTGGCCCTGGAGAGGGGAAGTACAGTCCCTGCATTTGAAGGAGGGGTGTTAATTTTGCATTTTTAAAAACTTAGTGAAAAGCCCCCTTTTTCAGCAGTGTGGAGTGAATGAGGTGAAAGTTTTTCTTTTTGGGCCACCCGCCTTGGTGGGAATGGGGCCGGTGTGATAATAAAAAAAAATAAAATAAACCCCCACACCTTCCCCTAATTTCCGAACTACAAATTTCTGCATTATATTCCACCACACTTTGCTCTCGGGGAATGACATCCCACTGCCCCACCCTTCTCCTCATTGCAACATTCATCACCCATGCTTCAACCCATACAAGGTTGGTAACAACTATACTCTCAAAATTTCCCCTTTTTTTGCTCCTGGACAAAGTTTTTGTCTCCACAGATCCAAAGTGCACCCTCCCCCTTTTCCCCCTCATCAATTCTGTGATTCACTCATCCTTTCATAGACCCATGCTGACACATCCCCCTCCAAAATATCTGAATACATTCACCTCCTCCATACTCTTCCCTCCAATTGATTCCAGTCTTTTGTCACCTAACTTTTTTCCCAAAACCTTACTTTTTCCCTATTTTCATTTTTTTTTTTCTTCTTTTACTACCCTACCAAATTCCCACCCAACCTGAATTCTTTCAGAATCTCCCTAAAGCACTGTGTATCAGCAAAAAGCAACTGTACAAACCCACTTTGTGTTTTATTCTTTATCTTTAAAAACTCCCCCAACCCCTTTCCCCAAAACCTAGCTTTTACTTCTTTACAAGCCCATCCCATAAATACATTGAAAACCCCCACATGACATCACACATCCTTGTCTAAGGGGCCACTTTTTTGGGAAATAATCTCCCTCTCTCCTCATACCTAACCTGACCTCACATCCCGTAAAAAAAATTTTCACTGCTTTCAGTAACCTACCTCCATACCCTACACGCAACTCTACCAATGCCCCCCCACCACCCTTCTACTTTTTTCTTTCGACCACCACCGTACCCACGAGGTGGGGTGGCCTAAAGGAAAAACAAAATTTTCCTTTTTTAAAATAGTAATTTTAAAAAGGGGTTCTAGCCCCCTTTTTCCCCCTTTTTTCTACAACAGCAGGTTAAAGGGGAGAATTTTTTTCCCCCTTCCCCCTGGGGTAAGAGGAAATAAACAAGAACAAGAACAGTAAGAAAAAAAAAAAACCCCGAGGGGTTTTTTTTATACTATTTTTCTTTACTGATGTGTAGTGTGACCTAAGCAAAAGTAGAAGCGCAAGAATACCCGAAAAACTTTTCATGTTTTTGAGACAGAAAAAAGACGCCAGAACCTACCATCATGAAAAAAAAATTTTTGGGTTTTCTTTTACACTCACTTGGCAGGTGGTATCCCCCCTGGGCCTTGTTACCAAAATTTTTCCCCAAACCCTGTCATTGCCTTTTTTTTAAATCCTAAATGCCAAAAAACCTCTTTACCCTTATCTAAATACTGTTCACCTATATGTTTCACTATAAACACATGGTCTACACACCCCCTACCTTTCCTAAAGCCTCCTTGTTCATCTGCTATCCTATTCTCTGTCTTACTCTTAATTCTTTCAATAATAACTCTACCATACACTTTACCAGGTATACCCAACAGACTTATTCCCCTATAATTTTTGCACTCTCCTTTATCCCCTTTGCCTTTATACAAAGGAACTATGCATGCTCTCTGCCAATCCCCAGGTACCTTACCCTCTTCCATACATTTATTAAATAATAGCACCAACCAATCCAAAACTATATCCCCTCCTGCTTTTAGCACCAACCAATCCAAAACTATATCCCCTCCTGCTTTTAACATTTCTATCTTTATCCCGTCAATCCCAGCTGCCTTACCCCTTTTCATTCTACCCACTGCCTCATGAACTTCCCCCACACTCACTCCTACAAGATGTTATTCTTCCTTGCTCTATACATGAAATCACAGCTTCCCTATCTTCATCAACATTTTACAATTCCTCAAAATATTTCCTCCATCTTCCTGATACCTCTAACTCTTCATTTAATAACTCTCCTCTCCTATTTTTAACTGACAAATCCATTTGTTCCCTAGACTTCCTCAATTTATTCATCTCACTCCAAAACTTTTTCTTATTTTCAACAAAATTTGTTGATAACACACTCTCATTTGCTCTCATTTTACATTGCTTCACCACTCTCTTAACCTCTCTTTTTCTCCCCATATACTCTTTCCTCCTTGTATCACTTCTACTTTGTAAAAATCTCTCCAACTCCCTTACTACTCTCTTTACATCATCAATCCACCACTCTATCTTCTTCCCTGCTGTACCCACTTTTCTTTAACCACAAACTTCTGCTGAACACTTTAACACTACATTCTTAAACCTACCCCATACATCTCCGACCCCAATGCCTATACTCTCACTAGCCCATCTACCCTCCAATAGTTGTTTATATCTTACCCTAACTGCCTCCTCTTTTAGTTTATACACCTTCACCTCTCTCTTACTTGCTGCTTCTATTTTCCTTGTATCCCATCTACCTTTTACTCTCACTGTAGCTACAACTAGAAAGTGATCTGATATATCTGTGGCCCCTCTATAAACATGTACATCCTGAAGTCTACTCAACAGTCTTTTATCTACCAATACATAGTCCAACAAACTACTGTTTTCTTAAAATATGTATTACTTGTAACTAAACCCCTTTCTATACCAAGTTCAATCAAAGGGCTCCCATTATCATTTACACCTGGCACCCCAAACTTACCTACCACACCCTCTCTAAATGTTTCTCCTACTTTAGCATTTAAGTCCCCTACCACAATTACTCTCTCACTTGGTTCAAAGGTTCCTATACTTTCGCTTAACATTTCCCAAAATCTCTCTCTCTCCTCTACACTCCTCTCTTCTCCTTTACTGAATTATATACCGCTTCACTTACAATTTCTCTACCTTCCAAAAATGATAGGTCTGTTTCTTACATGGTAGAAAATAGGACTTTTCTTAGTAACCTATTCTCATTTACAGTTCCAATTTTTCCAATAAAGGTCTTTATCTTAGTGTTGACTCCCAGACCCACTGAAATGTAGGTAGATACATTTGTCTGAATTTTACCATGTTTTTACTTCCCATTTTTCTTACCCAAGCAATCAATTCTTAACCAATTCCTATTTCTTTATACATATTTCAGTTGCACAGTAAGTACTAACGTTTAAACCTTACTTTAAAGCCTGTTAGAGGAATCGGTGGTCCAAACAATGCGGGAAGATCCCCAACAGCTGTAAAAGTTTTATTGTTGAGTGTTGAAATAATGATCACGTCTGCTTGACACTTGTGTGCAAGACCTATTAGCATCCATGCTGCCACAAACAGCATCTGTAAAAAAGCAAAAAAAAATACTATAGTAAATACAGCTTACTAAATCAAAAAAAATCACAAGAACAGTGCTTAAAAAAAATCTATGATAACTCAGATCACAACATAATTGAGGTTCAGACATGGATGCGCGGAGCCCCAGACCGACAAAATGAGATAAGTCACGAGGGAGCCTTCACCAAATTCAACTTCAATAACAAGAACATAAAGTGGGACCAAGTAAACCAAGTCCTAAACGATATAAGCTGGGAAGATAGACTAAGTGACACGAGAACTTATCCCTGAACAGTTTAATTTGGGTTTGGCACTCGATGTTGCTCAAGGCTTTTTCCCTTTAAAAGAAAAGGAAGATAGATGAAAAATGGAAAGAAGGGCTCCCTTTACAGGCGAGGGAAAAGAAAACAAGTGTCTAAAAGAGAATATATCAGAAAGCGTGGGGAGTCCGGGTAG
Source organism: Cherax quadricarinatus (assembly GCF_026875155.1). Taxonomy (NCBI): domain Eukaryota; kingdom Metazoa; phylum Arthropoda; class Malacostraca; order Decapoda; family Parastacidae; genus Cherax; species Cherax quadricarinatus. The sequence goes on from NC_069402.1 coordinate 38,013,882, forward strand.
GAAATAGCAAATATTGAAAACTAAAGAATCTTATGAATGGAATGGGGGGGAAGAACAAAAAGCATAAATAAAATCGAAGAACCCAAAGTTTTTCTTTTTTATGCCAAATCAAAGTCGAGAACATCAGTATTGGGCCCCTCCTAAACAAGATGGTCTACCAGATGACAGAAAGGGAATTGAGTGGACTAAAGTCCCAATTGACTCATTTTTTTAGAAAGGGGCCCAAACCAACAGAGTCAAGATCAAAAAAAATTTTTTTAAAAGAGAACCACGAATTTTGGTTAACACAACCCTTTGATTATCCGACACCAAATGACTTCGAACGGGCATAAATGACATGCCCTTTGGGCACTGGGCCGGCCAGACTCATGGAATCCGTGTTCAGAAAACGCAAAACCCCCTATCACGGTTTTTACCACCCTAGGAGAGGGGAGCAGGACACAGGGTTGTCCCACAGTTACAAAAAAATAACATACCCCACTCCACAAAGGGGGCATAAAGAAATAGCAAAGAATACAGCCCGATAGCACTAACTTTCCCTTTCATAAAAATTTTGAAAAAGGTCCTAAAAAGAAGATCGCCACCATTTGATACCATAAATTTACAAAAACCAGGGCAACAGGGGTTTAGAGCATCCCCTGTCTGTCTCAATATGGTCACTAAAAGGTTATAGATCACTGGAAAAAATGAATGCAGATGTAATATAAAGCCCTTGCAAAACCTTCGAAAAAGTTTCCATGGTTAAGGCACAAAATGCTGCTAAAAGGGAAAACAGGAAAAGTTGGTAGATGGATCATAATTTTCTCAAAAACAGAAACAAAATAGTAAAATCAACAAGTAAAATTGAGGCGGGTACGGAAAGCTCTGTTTTCCCGGCACAGTATTCTCCATCTTGTTTCTCACCTCTATTGAAAAAGACAAGGATGTCCCCGCCCGTTTTTTCCTTTGCAGAGACAGCCAAATTTTGCATGACAGTGTCTTCCATTGCGACATGCAAGGCTCCAGGGAGAAGTCAACCAAACTTTTATGGGCTGCAGAAAAAACAATATAAAATTCAACTAGAGAATTTCAATTTCTCCAATATGGTAAACTAATTTTTTTTTTTAACACACGGCCCATTCCCACCAAGGGGAGGGTGGCCGAAAAAAAAAAAACTTTCACCCTCATTCCTCCATCATGTCTTTCAGAGGGTGCCTACCACTTTTTTTAAAAAGCACATTTAAAACCCCTCCTTCAGAGTGCAGGCCTGTACTTCCCCCTCTCCCCGACTCAATCCGGCCTGCCCGGGTTTCCCCAATCCCCTTCCTAAATGTTACTTGTCCACTCCAACAGAAAGTCAAGTATTTTTAAAAAAACCCTTTGTCTCCCCCTATCAAACACCCCACCCTGCCGGGGGTCCAAGCCCCTGCACACAAAAACCTCCTTTTCCCCTCCCCCCAAACCCTTTCCCAGGCCACCCTACCCCCCTCCTTCCCTACAGCTGATACACCTTTAATCATCTGTTTCCTCCATTTTCTTACAAATCCGAAAACCCCCTCAAAAACACTTCCTCAGCCCCCTTTGGGAAAAGTTTTGTAATCCCCCACCCCTCCTAACTTCCCCAAATTGAATTCTTCATTTTAATACCACACTTTCCCTTTAGACATGACATTCCACGCCCCCCAGCCTTTTCCTCCTAAACATTATCCCCAGTTCCACCCCTAAAGAGCGTTGGTAAAACTTACTTCATTTCATTCCCCCCTTTTCCCCCCGGACAAAACCTTTGTCTCCACAACTCCTAAGTGCACCAAAATACCCTTTTCCCCCTCATCAATCTTTAAAAATTTTTTTCAAGCTGGCTGTCTCCACTTTGGAGGGACCCAAAAAGAAAAAAAATCTCCAAAAAGAAAATACTTTTTGCATTTACACTTCACCCCCTGCACTAATCACTGTTTTTTCGAGGTCTAGAACCAAAGTTTTTTGAAAACAATACCTATAAAACACAACATATCCCTCCAAAATGCTAATATCCCGAACCCCCCCTTTGGTGAGGCATTTTACTTCCCAATTTTCCCGGGCTCAAGGTTTGGGTTTTAAAAAAAACCGTTTTCCCCGAATCCCTACCTAAATTTTACCCTGTCACACTCCAAAAAGATCGTCAGATCCCAAATACCATTCTTCTCCATTCACTCCTATCTAACACCTCATGCACACTTGTGGAAGTCCCGCCCCTCGCACACAAAACCTCCTTTACCCCCCCCCTCCCAACCTTTCCCAGGCCTACCCCAACCCGCCTTCCTTCCATAAAGCTGATCACTCTTTAAGCACTCTTTTCGCTCCCTTCTCTTACAAATCCGAACCACCCCAACAACACTTCCTCAGCCCTCTGAAACAGTTTTTTGGGAATCCCGCCCCCCTCCTTAATTCCCAAAATCGAATTCTTGCATTATATTCACACCAACATTTCCTTCAACAAAACTCCCCTGCCTCGCCTTCCCTCGCTACAAACCATCATCACCCCTGCTTTACCCCATATAAGACGTTGGTAAAACATACCTATTTCATTCCCCCCTTTTGCCTCCAAACAAAGCTCTTTGTCTCCACAGATCCAAAATGCCCACTCCCCTTTTCCCCTCATCAATTCTTTAAAAAATTTTTAACAAGTGGCGTTTCCCCCTTTGGCAGGGGGACCCAAAAAAAAAGAAAGTTTCCAAAAAGAAAATACTTTCAGCATTCAGCACTTCACCTCACTCGCACATAATCACTGTTTTTGCAGAGGTGCTCAGAACACAACAGTTTAGAAGCATATACCTATAAAGATAACACAACATATCCCTCCAAACTGCTAATATCCCGAACCCCTCCTTTAGAGTGCAGGCATTGTACTTCCCATTTCCAGGACTCAAGTCTGGCTATATAAAAATAACCGGTTTCCCTGAATCCCTACACTAAATATTACCCTGCTCACACTCCAACAGATCGTCAGATCCCAAATACCATTCTTCTCCATTCACTCCTATCTAACACGCTCATGCACACTTGCTGGAAGTCCAAGCCCCTAGCCCATAAAACCTCCATTTCCCCCTCCCTCCAACCTTTTCGAGGACGACCCTTACCCCCCCTTCCTTCCCCTACAGATTTATATGCTCTCCATTTCATTCTACTTTGATCCATTCTCTCTAAATGACCAAACCACCTCAACAACCCCTCTTCAGCCCTCTGACATACTTTTATTAACTCCACACCTCCTAATTTCCACACTCCGAATTTTCTGCATAATATTTACACCACACATTGCCCTTAGACAGGACATCTCCACTGCCTCCAACCGCCTCCTCACTGCTGCTTTCACAACCCAAGCTTCACACCCATATAAGAGTATTGGTACTACTATACTTTCATACATTCCCTTCTTTGCCTCCATAGATAGCGTTTCTTGACTCCACATACCCCTCAATGCACCACTCACCTTTTTTCCCTCATCAATTCTATGATTAACCTCATCCTTCATAAATCCATCTGCCGACACGTCAGCTAACAAGTATCTGAAAACATTCACTTCATCCATACTCCTCCTCCCCAATTTGATATCCAATTTCTCTTTATCTAAATCATTTGACAACCCTCATCACCTTACTCTTTTCTTTGTTCACTTTCAACTTTCTACCTTTACACACTCCCAAACTCATCCACTAACCCTTGCAATTTTTCTTTAGAATCTCCCATGAGCACAGTATCATCAGCAAAAAGCAACTGTCAATTCCTATTTTGTATTTGATTCCCCATAATTTAATCCCACCCCTCTCCCGAACACCCTAGCATTTACTTCTTTTACAACACGATCTATAAATATAGCAAGTGCCCGGCAGCGGCAGCGGCAGCAGCGGCATCCTACCAGCTCTTCTTCCTCAAAAAACATCGCTCATCAAAACTTGTGATGGCCTAAGTGAAAGTTCAACTACATGAACCCACGTAGACCACAAAATGACCCAAGAATACTAAGAATGTAACCCAAATCTTGACAAAAATAGAAGATCTAAGGAAGACAGCCCTGCTAACCCAAACACTGCCTCCGCTGCCAGACAACCACTTAACCCAAGCTCCGAGAAAACAAGCCTTCTCCATTGCTACACAGTATCTACTTCAGTGATACTATGAAAGGGTATCGCAGAAGAAACAACAGCAGTAATAAAAGAATAACAGCAAGGACCCCAGAACTCAACTTGTCTACCCCGCAGGACGCGGGTGTATCATCAACCCCCCTCACCGCCGCCACCCAGGGAACAACAACAACAACAAACATGGCTGACTTCCCCCCCAACTCCACTCCCCTTTAAAGGATTTCCCCCCATGATTACTCAGGGATGATTATTCCTGACAATATCAAGGACTACATCGTTGTTCTAGAAAACGAAATCAAAGATATCAAAGCAACACTCGAGCGACGAGAATCCAAGATAACCAACCTCGAGAACAAGATCCAAACCTTGAAGAGAAGTTACATCGGGAAGTGTTGACACAGAAAATACTCTGAAAGCAGCTATAGCCAGTCACACCGAAAAAAACTACAATAAATATGAAGGTTGAAGAAGCAATCAAGGACTGGAATCAGAACATGCCCCACTCGACTAAATGAATACCTTGATTTCCAAGACGACAAAAAATGAACAAGATAAGTTGTCTGATGCAGTTATATTAAAAAGTCCACACATTCCCAAATGACATAAACAAAAAGCTCAATGCAAAGAAACTGCTGTCAGGGTAATACAGGACCACGTACAAGTCATCGTGCAAAACAATGAAAACAAAGAAACACGTTGTTAGGAAAACCAGGAAGTAAACACAGTATAATGATCAGACTTCATTCATACGATAAAAGAAAGGACCTAATTAAATCAGCAATTACAATGAAAAATGGAGTGTACATAAATGAGTGTCTAACAAGAAAACGTCAAAACCTTCTGTTCAGGCTGAGAAAACTTAAACAGGAAAACAAAATACATCAGTGTTTCACGCGAGATGGGAAAATACTAGTAAGGAAAACATCAACAGGACAACAATATACTATCTCAAACGAACACGATTTCCCTACCTTCCTTAGAAAAGCTGTCATTTCTGTAACAGATTAGATAAGTGCCCTTAATACATACAGGAGGGCCCCGCTTTACGGCGTTTGTAGACAGCCTGTACTGTCTGCACAGACAGCCCATGCTGTCTGCCAGCTTAGTTCATATTTCGCGCCACTCAGGTGCTGCCATCTATAGGCCTTGCCACTTCAGTATGCCCAGACTTGCCTCGCTCTCACTCACACAGCGGCCTAGCAGCAAGACACAAGCCTACTAGTAGCTCTCTCTCGTGGGATGGCCCTTCCTGGGCCATGGGCACAACACAAGCCTGTGTACCCACCACAACTTAACAATAAACTAAGAAGCCTCCGAAGAAGTATATCATTAACACCGCTCTACAGAATACCAAACAAGCCGTTATAAATGGTGACAGCGGTGCTTGCAGCAGTTGTGTTTGCCTGGAGAGAAGGAGGAAGAGGTATTAAGTCATCTTCACTTCATCACCCTACACAAGAAGCATCCGTCTCTCAACGAGTTATCCTGATGTCGTGTCTGCACGTTTGAGCATCCAGACACAGGTACTAGCAGGATCCAGCCGAAATTTTCCGAAATTCTCCGAGAATTGTAAGTGGCGTCCCAGTGACCCCACGCTGTTTCTCAAGTCACGTGTTCAGCGTCACTTGTATGTTGCTGTTGTTGTTCAGCTCAGCACAGCTGTTTCAGCAAGCCAGAGGTGAGTTTGTGGTGATTTCTGCGTCCAGTGTGAGCTTCTCCCCGTGTTTGTGGGTGGGGAGGAGAGGGGGAAGGGCGTTTAAAGATTCCCCCCCTCCCCC
>NC_069402.1:38020259-38145259 GCF_026875155.1 Cherax quadricarinatus
TAATATGCCCTCCCCAATTTCCTATCGAGGTGTTCCATTTCCTAGACTTTTGCTGCAAAAGCTACCCCCCTTCGCCCCCCTTTGGCAAAAAACGTTGTAAAACTCTGCTGGGAAACAAATTCTTTCTTTTAAACCGAGCATGGGTTACTGGCCGCTTCTTGTCACAGTCCCGAGGTTGGGGACCATCTCTCCGCCTTCGCATTGGCCCACTGTCTTATCAGGGGTATCCATGGAGAGGCCCCTGTTCCTCTCTGTGAGCAGTGTAATTCCCGTTCGTTAGCCACATTCTTTTAAAACTCCCCTCTTATCAACGACCCGCAGAATTTACCCCCAATTCGTCTTCGTTCCCTACTCTCTCTTTCCTTCCCTTCTTGCTGGGGAAACCCCCCTTTAAATCTGACTCTCCTTTTGACTTCTTGACAACGACTGATTTACCCCAAAAATTTGATGATATTTTTCACATCCCCTCACCCCTTTTTGGGTTCAGTCTCTTGCTGCCCTTTTCCCCCTTTCCCCATCCACTCCCCCGCTGTTATCCGAACCTGTTGTCTCCATCTCCCTTTTGCCCCTGATCCCCTCGTTTCCCTTCCCTCCCCTGCCGTGTATATCCTTGTGGCTTAGCGCTTCTTTTTGATTTTAATAATAATAATTTACCCCTTTCACCCCCTTTCCCCTTTCCAAATTCTGCAATAACACAATAACAAAATTTACATATGTTTCCCCCCCCCTTCCTCACTGTTGTGAGGTTTGCCGGTTGCTGGGCATGTGGGAGTTTAAACTTGGACCAGGGGCAGCTTTATCCTAAAAGGATCAGGTCACCTCCAACCCTCACCCCCCCTACCACTATTTTTTTTTTTTTTTTTTTTTTTTTTTTTTAAATTTATGGCTGTCGCCTGCAAGGCATGACCAAAAAAAAGAAAGATCCCTAGATATAAATTTAGTCTGACCAGTCTGCTAAATAAAAGAGCCCTTTAATAGCCAAAATGAAAAATTTTCCCAATATTGATGCATTTGTGAAAAAAGCATTTGGTTTCACCCAAAACAAAGCCCTTCTTTGCTCTTCCCTACCTCTGCAGATATGGTCCCCTAAAAGATAAAATATAGAAAGCCAATAGTATAGCATAGGGAAAAAAAAAAAATCTCTCAATATTCCAATATTTGTATCTGCCACTTATAAGAAAATTGATTCCAGAGTGCCCTTATTGCAACTGCTGATCACCCAAACTTAAAAAAAAAAATCAAGTTGGTAATCCCCTGTAGAGAGTTACAGAAGTTATGACAAATGTTTTAAGCAGGTGTTAAAAATCTAAGTTATAGTAATGCTGTTAGTGGGGAGACCAAAGAATTCATTCACAGCTGCAAATTATGTAAAATTTTGTGACAAAAAATGCTTATAAAATATTTTTAGATGAGTGGTATATTGAACAAGATGAGAGGACTTGTTGGAAAGTTAGTGTCTGTCTGTCTCTCTGTCTCTCTCTCTGTCTCTCTCTCTGTCTCTCTCTCTGTCTCTCTCTCTGTCTCTCTCTCTGTCTCTCTCTCTGTCTCTCTCTCTCTCTCTCTCTCTCTCTCTCTCTCTCTCTCTCTCTCTCTCTCTCTCTCTCTCTCTCTCTCTCTCTCTCTCTCTCTCTCTCTCTCTATTTATTTATTTTTACAGAGGGTTTGACAAGGTTAAGGATCCCTAGCTTTTATTGATAAGCTATTTACAGGTTAAGGATTCCTAACTTTATTGGCAAGCTAAGAGCTGTTACCTACATCAGCTCATTTGAAAGCATTTTTATTGTTATGAGACATACAAGTAGGGAACAGGATGAAGTTGGAGCCATCTGTGGGCCAGCCTTTTCATTTGATCAACTGACTTTATCTCGTTGACGTCATTATGCTGTACGAATGTGTTCCATACTCGAGTCATCCTGGGTATATAGGATCACAGATGGAGTGATGTTCTGGAGAAGGGCAGCCCTTGTGGCTTAGCGCTTCTTTTTGATTATAATAATAATAATCTGGAGAAGGGTACAGCCAGAGTGAAGTTGCTGCTTTCTGCCCGTCTTGTGGCATAAAAGCTTGTTTCACGCTGTCCTCGAAGTGGATCCAAGTGTGGTGCTTTGACAATATTGGCCTTGTACATAACAGTAAGGCCACCCACATCCCTCCTATGTTGAAGGCTCTGCTGAAATGACATCTATCCAGGATGGGTCCAGGCGAGAGATGAGATGTCTTGCTCTGTTCTCTACTCTGTCAAGTAGTCGCAAATGAGAGGGGGGGCAGGCAAACCAAGAAAGTGGAGCATACTCAAGGTGTGAGTGTACTTGTGCCTCGTACAGAATCTTGCAACCCCTACTGTCAAGCAGATGCGAGATACGGCGAAGTGCTGTAAGCTTCTTGGCTGCCTTGTTTGCAAGATTTACAACATGGTTCTTCATGGTTAGTTTGGAGTCAAATTTCACCCCAAGGATATCAACTTCTCCAGGTGCCAACACCCTCCCATTCATCCTTACTACTGCACCAGCATTACCATCATGGTGCCTAGAGACGATCATTTGCGTTTTCTCAGGTGCAAATGTTACTTGCCATCTATTTCCCCAAGCTGATATAGCTCTCAGCTGGTGATTGATGTAGCTTAGAGCAGCTGGCATTTCTTCTCTTGGAAAAGTGAATGTCAGTGTACAGTCATCTGCATATGCATGAGATTCTGGGACGAGATGAAGGTCGTTGAAGTAGACATTCCATAAAAATGGTCCCAGCACGCTTCCTTGTGGAACACTTGCCCCAATAGGATGTCTTGCTGATTCCATTCCATTGAGAAATACACTTAGAGATCTACCATGAAGGTAATCACTGAAGAGACATAGCGTAGAGCCTGCAATTCCCAGTGCTTGAAGTTTTGCTAAGAGGCCCTGGTGCCACACCTGGTCGAAAGCGCCAGCAATGTCCAGTGCTACCACACAGCTGACTTTGCATTCATCCAGTGACTGGTGCCACTTAGTGGAGAGGTTTAACAACAGATCAGTTGCAGAGTAACCTTTCCTGAAGCCATATTGACGATCACAAAGTAGTGAGTGGTAGTCAAAAAACTGTCATTTGTCTTGAGATTGTCTCGAAGATCTTGCCAGTGATTGATAGAAGTGACACTGGTCTGTAGTTGCTGATTTCTGCTCTGCTCTTCTTTTTGTGAACAGGGACTACATTTGCCTCTTTCCATAGAGAGGGCCATTTACACTGTGCTAGGCAGTGCTGCCCCTCAAGGAAGGTTCCTTGATGTTGGTGAGGGGCTCTTGATTTAGGAAATTGGATCTGTGCTCCAGTTCCCCGAATTAAGCCTGAATGCCTTCCACATCCCCCCCCCCCAGGCGCTGTATAATCCTCCGGGTTTAGCGCTTCCCCTTGATTATAATAATAATAATAATAGGCAGTGCTGAAAGATGTGAGTTAGAGGTGCTGCTAGCTGGTCTGCACATCTTCTCAGCAATCTTGGGCTCAACTTGTCTGGGCCCACAGCCTTTTCTTGGTCAAGTGATTTAAGAAGGAAATGCACCTCCTCCTGCCTTATTGTCACCACTGACAGTTTTGACACACTTCTTGCAGCTAGCCAAGGAGGGTCTCTCTCTGTCTCTCTGTCTCTCTCTCTCTGTCTCTCTCTCTCTCTCTCTCTCTCTCTCTCTCTCTCTCTCTCTCTCTCTCTCTCTCTCTCTGTCTCTCTCTCTCTCTCTCTCTCTCTCTCTGTCTCTCTCTCTCTCTCTCTCAAAAGGCAGGGTGACCCAAAGAAAAGAAACACCATCATTCACACACAATCACTGTCTCTGCAGACACACTTAGGTATGACAGTTCAGATGTCACTCCAATCAGCAAATATCCCTAACCCCTCAAAGTGTAGGCATTGTGCTTCTCACCTCCAGGTAAAGTCCAGCTAACCAGTTTCCCTGAACCCCTTCACAAAATATTACCCTGTTCATACTTGAACAGCTCGTCAAGTACCCAAAACCATTCGTCTCAATTCACTCCCGAGATGCTCATATTTCCCTACTGTATGTCCAAGCCCCTTGCACACAAAACCTCTTTTACCCCCCTCCTTACATTTCCTGGGACAACCCCTACCCCTCCTTCCCTCTACTAAAGATTTATACACCCTCCAAGTCATTACTAAATACAGTGGTACATTGGGATACGAACTGCTCAAAACTCAAACGTTTATGTAAATGTATTTTTGTAAGTGTATTTTTGGGGGTCTGAAATGGATTAATCTAATTTACATTATTCTTTATGGGAAGAAATTAGTTCGGTATCGGCACTTGAACAGCCTTCTGGAACGAATTAAGTTCGTATCCCGAGGTACCACTGTACTGATTATTATTATTATCAAAAAGAAGCGCTAAGCCACAAGGGCTATGCAGCGACCACTGAAATCTGTACACTAAGAGAATAGCACATGTACCACCTGTTGTAGAATAACTAAGGGGATGATTGATCCAAAATACTCTAGGGCATAAACAAAGCTAGATTAGCTGTATAGTCCTTGTGGCTTAGCGCTTCTTTTTGATTATAATAATAATAAAGCTAGATTAATATGGAGGAATTAAGAGCAAGAGGCCCAAATAAACCAGATGGATATTTAAGAACATTATAAATAAGGATGTTGAAGTAGAATGAACTGGAAAGTGAAGTTTACTGAGCATGGGTTAAAAAGTAGTTTGACAAAGTATTTCACATCAGGCATTTGAAAGTTGGAGCTGGGATCAAGGGTGATATGCTCACCTGTGAACAGATCGTTAAACACATGCATTATTTTTTTTCTATTGCTTTAATAACCGCAAACATTTTTAGTGGCTAGGATAGCATCTGGCATAATCTCACCTGTTAATGGGCACTAGAAAATTAAATAATTTAGATCCTACGTGTATGAAAGTTGAAATTTCCCAGACAGACTTGAACTGTCCAGGTCCTGCCATTTGTTTGGCTGTTCATACAAAAAATATTACTGAATGTTTGAACAAATTTTTAATTTTAATTTTTCTGTATTTTTTTCTGTACCTACAGAGTCTACTTAACCTTTGTCATTTTATGTTCTCAGTCATTTATAGCATACTGTATTTAAATACTGGTTCTGTTAATGGTATTATTTTGGTTGGTATATGTATATTATTTAGCAGCAGATTTTATTCCCTAGTTTTACTTTTCACCCCTTTTCCCCACTAATTGTCACTTGTGGAAGTTAGTACACATTTTTTTTTTTCCTAACTTTTGCTTGCTTTACCTTTGCCTCTTATCTCAGTTGTGCTATCATTGGAATTAATCTGTTTATATATATGTATATACATACATATAATATCCATACACACACACACACACTGTATATAAAACAAAAGTTGGAAATATGTTAGCAACAGTACTGTATACCATATTTAATCATAGTGTAAGATTACAATAGGTTGTACACCTTAAGGGTTTATTTATTGACTAATTTTATAGCAGTAGTGCATCATGATGCTGTATTCCAGTTACTTGGTTTTGCAGTCATAAACCATTTATTTTTTGAATTGTGCATCTGTACTTTGGGATGGAAATTTTTAAAACATTCTAGTGTTGGGGAATTAGTTGTGAATTTTTGTATATATGTATGAAGGTAATTGGCAATATTTGTTCATTTTTTGATACCAGTAGATGTATGTTATGTTTACCTGGAGAGAGTTCCGGGGGTCAGCGCCCCCGCGGCCCGGTCTGTGACCAGGCCTCCTTAGGTCAGTGTCCCAGGATGCGACCCACACCAGTCGACTAACACCCAGGTACCCATTTTACTGATGGGGAACATAGACAACAGGTGGAAAGAAACACGTCCAATGTTTCTACTCTGGCTGGGAATCGAACCCAGGCCCTCACCGTGTGAAACGAGAGCGTTAACCACCAGGCCACCAGAGATATGTGAAGGAAAGAAGAAAATATTTTAAGAGTACTCTCAGCAGTGGCACTTCTGAATTCATACGGTCATAACACTGCAAATTATTTTTTTTTTTACCTGTAAAAAGTTTGCCTTCATTGTAATAGGATATTATTTCTATATTACATGAAAGAAGTAGGTTGTTGGTAGGACATGGCACAAACTGGTCGGTATCTTTATGCTAGGGATAACTAAATTTTCCGTGTAATTCCTAACCTACAGTGTCTCCAAAATCTACATTGACAGTTGAAAGTGTCTGAGGACTAACAGTTTGCTTTTTATAAAGAAATATTTCACATAGTGTGTTTTGTGATATGTATAGTATGATATAAGCCCATCCCAAGTATGGGCATTGTAAAAAAAAATACCAGTATATGTTCTTATATTACAATTTATTTATTAACCTAATGAAAAAAAATGCTGCGACTACTATTGGCTAATGCTTGGCTGTTTTTTGGGGGGAAGCATTAATAACCCTTTACCAGGCCGTCCCTCACATTTGAGGCACGGCCTAGCTGTAAGACAGCTGTAAGACCCCCATATGGGGGTCTTACAGCCTCTAGGGAGTTCCTTGATGCAGGTGAGGGACCCTTGATCTTGGGAATTGGATCTGTGCTCCAGTTCCCTGAATTGAACCTGAATACCTTCCATATCCTCCCCTCCCCTCCATGTGCTGTATAATCCTATGGGTTTAGTGCTCCCCCATGATTATAATAATCCTCATAAGTGTGTGCAAGTTTATATAACGGTATTGTCCCTTCCATGGGGGGTGCCTTAATGATATTGAAAGGCTCTTGACCTAAATACTGGAACTTCCATTCCTTTCTACAAAACCTGATTGTGCTTCTCCCTCTCGTCAGTCCCTAGGCAATGTTATCCTTGTGGGTTTAGTGCATCTTCATGAATATTGTAACAATGCTAAGTCAGACACAAAGGCAGGGTAATGCAATCCTTCGTTGACAGTGTTTTGCGCATACAGCAGGCTTTATTAACTCAAGACCTGGCTCTCGTTCTTACAGTTGCTGGTGTCAGCATTGCAGACACTGCTGAAGTTGCTGCAGAAATTGGACGTCATGTCTGTATATCCATGGCGCTCCATCTGTGCCCCTCGTTTCTTTTTCTCCAAAACTGCCAGAGATCATTTTTTACAGCCGAGTTGTAATATGTATAGTGGCCATGAAATTACATTACTGCCTATCTCAGCATTTGTAGTAGTTTAACACCTTTAGTGCATAGCAGTCTATCATTCCATCGTTCTTTGTATACAACTTTGGTTGTGCTTCATTTCTAGTAAACACAAAGACCATTTTCTGCTGGGTTCCTTGATGCTTGGATGTTTGGGGCAACAAGCATGATCTGTGTGGTCAGCTGTTCATGATCTCATTTCGTATGGGGACTATTTTGCAGTAATCAAGACAAGTTCACAACCATGGCAGTAATGGTGGTCTGAGTTGGTCCAAAATAAATTGCATTCTGGTCATCATTGCCATGTCTGGGAGACTGCTGTCTCGCTTACATCTTGGACACGAGTCTTTCTCATAGAGAAATGCTCAGCACTGTTCTGTAAAAATCACCAAGTTCACCAACTCCTAATAGACTATCCTGTCTATCAGAGGGCACACACAATTCACTTACAAAGTCATCACTGCCCTAATACAATATGACCTCACTGAGAGCCCTAACTGTGAAGACTTCCTCTGATTTTTTGTCAGCAACTGCCTTATTACACCAACTTTGATTAAGGTATATTCTTCCCTTTAGTGCCCCACCACCCTTTATAACTTGGCCTCTTGCTCACTCCTAACCCCTCAGCGGTCTCTGATCTTTGCATATTTCTTCTTTAGCACATCTTACCCTTCATCACTGTATGATCCCTGTGGGTTTAGCACTTCATTTTGATATTATTAAGCAGCAAACTGATCTACCAGGGAAGAGAGGACGTGTGTGTGTGTAATATATATATATATATATATATATATATATATATATATATTTTTTTTTTCAACAAGTCGGCCGTCTCCCACCGAGGCAGGGTGACCCAAAAAAGAAAGAAAATCCCCAAAAAGAAAATACTTTCATCATCATTCAACACTTTCACCACACTCACACATTATCACTGCTTTTGCAGAGGTGCTCAGAATACAACAGTTTAGAAGCATATACGTATAAAGATACACAACATACCCCTCCAAACTTATATATATTATATATATATATATATATATATATATATATATATATATATATATATATATATGAAGCATAGTAATGTGATGAGTCTAGCAAAGTATGTTGAAACTAACTTTTGGGGAGACTTGTAACAGATTAGATGAATATATAGCTGACTAGATTATTACCATCATGGAGTGCTAAACCCATAGGTTAGCTGACTATAGGCTAGATTCGAGGATGACATGTATATACATATACAGTGCTGTATGACCCTTGTGGGTTTAGCACTTAGTTATAATCATTATAATAATTATATACACATCCTCTCTCCCCAGGTTGATATGTTTATAACTTTATCAAGTTCAGTGTGTGGACAAAACATCAAAGAATCACGTTATAAAGCATGTTTGTCAAGTTGGTATTAGTATTTTATACCATTTCCTTCAACAATGCACAATTGAAATGACATGTTGCTGATAAGCAGAAATACAAAGGCCCAAGTTGCACAATCTCTTATTGGGGCTGTTTGCCTCTCAATGCTGTTTAACCCATAGAGTTAAGCACAAACTGATTATAATACATTTGCCTCTGAAGTTTATTAAGTTATGGAGTTTCTCTCTCTCTCTCATATACATATATATATATTTTTTTTTTTTCAACAAGTCTGCCGTCTCCCACCGAGGCAGGGTGACCCAAAAAAGAAAAAATCCCCAAAAAGAAAATATTTTCATCATCATTCAACACTTTCACCACACTCACACATTATCACTGCTTTTGCAGAGGTGCTCGGAATACAACAGCTTAGAAGCATATACGTATAAAGATACACAACATATCCCTCCAAACTGCCAATATCCCAAACCCCTCCTTTAAAGTGCAGGCATTGTACTTCCCATTTCCAGGACTTAAGTCCGACTATATGAACATAACCGGTTTCCTTGAATCCATTCACTAAATATTACCCTGCTCACACTCCAACAGATCGTCAGGTCCCAAGTATCATTCTCCTCCATTCACTCCTATCTAACACGCTCATGCACGCTTGCTGGAAGTCCAAGCCCCTAGCCCACAAAACCTCCTTTACCCCCTCTTTTCAACCCTTTCGAGGACGACCCCTACCCCTCCTTCCTTCCCCTATAGATTTATATGCTTTCCATGTCATTCTACTTTGATCCATTCTCTCTAAATGACCAAACCACCTCAACAACCCCTCTTCTGCCCTCTGACTAATGCTTTTATTAACTCCACACCTTCTCCTAATTTCCACACTCCGAATTTTCTGCATAATATTTACACCACACATTGCCCTTAGACAGGACATCTCCACTGCCTCCAGCCGTCTCCTCGCTGCTGCATTTACCACCCAAGCTTCACATCCATATAAGAGTGTTGGTACTACTATACTTTCATACATTCCCTTCTTTGCCTCCATAGATAACGTTTTTTGACTCCACATACACCTCAACGCACCACTCACCTTTTTTTCCCTCATCAATTCTATGATTAACCTCATCCTTCATAAATCCATCCGCCGACACGTCAACTCCCAAGTATCTGAAAACATTCACTTCTTCCATACTCCTCCTCCCCAATTTGATATCCAATTTTTCTTTATCTAAATCATTTGATACCCTCATCACCTTACTCTTTTCTATGTTCACTTTCAACTTTCTGCCTTTACACACATTCTCAAACTCATCCACTAACCTTTGCAATTTTTCTTTAGAATCTCCCATAAGCACAGTATCATCAGCAAAAAGTAACTGTGTCAATTCCCATTTTGAATTTGATTCCCCATAATTTAATCCCACCCTTCTCCCAAACACCCTAGCATTTACTTCTTTTACAACCCCATCTATAAATATATTAAACAACCATGGTGACATAACACATCCCTGTCTAAGACCTACTTTTACCGGGAAGTATTCTCCCACTCTTCTACACACCCTAACCTGAGCCTCGCTATCCTCATAAAAGCTCTT
Source organism: Cherax quadricarinatus (assembly GCF_026875155.1). NCBI lineage: Eukaryota > Metazoa > Arthropoda > Malacostraca > Decapoda > Parastacidae > Cherax > Cherax quadricarinatus. Next base: position 38,030,346 of record NC_069402.1, read on the forward strand.
TACAGCATTTAATAACTTACCACCTATTCCATATACTTGCAACATCTGCCACATTGCTCCTCTATCCACTCTATCATATGCCTTTTCTAAATCCATAAATGCAATAAAAACTTCCCTACCTTTATCTAAATACTGTTCACATATATGCTTCAATGTAAACACTTGATCTACACATCCCCTACCCACTCTGAAGCCTCCCTGCTCCTCCGCAATCCTACATTCTGTCTTACCTCTAATTCTTTCAATTATAACCCTACCGTATACTTTTCCTGGTATACTCAGTAAACTTATTCCTCTATAATTTTTACAATCTCTTTTGTCCCCTTTCCCTTTATATAAAGGGACTATACATGCTCTCCACCAATCCCGAGGTACCTTCCCCTCTTTCATACATTTATTAAACAAAAGTACCAACCACTCCAACACTATATCCCCCCCTGCTTTTAACATTTCTGTCATGATCCCATCAGTTCCAGCTGCTTTACCCCCTTTCCATTCTACGTAATGCCTCACGTACCTCCAACACACTTATATTCTGCTCTTCTTCACTCCTAAAAGATGGTATACCTCCCTGGCCAGTGCATGAAATTACCGCCTCCCTTTCTTCCTCAACATTTAAAAGTTCCTCAAAATATTTTCGCCATCTACCTAATACCTCCCTCTCCCCATCTACTAACTCCCCTACTCTATTTTTAACTGACAAATCCATACTTTCCCTAGGCTTTCTTAACTTGTTTAACTCACTCCAAAATTTTTTCTTATTTTCATTAAAATTTCTTGACAGTGCCTCTCCCACTCTTTCATCTGCTCTCCTTTTGCACTCTCTTCACCTTTCTTTTACTCTCCATATACTCTGCTCTTCTTATAACACTTCTGCTTTGTAAAAACCTCTCGTAAGCTACCTTTTTCTCTTTTATCACATCCTTTACTTCATCATTCCACCAATCACTCCTCTTTCCTCCTGCCCCCACCCTCCTATAACCACAAACTTCTGCCCCACATTCTAATACTGCATTTTTAAAACTATTCCAACCCTCTTCAACCCCCCCACTACTCATCTTTGAACAGCCCACCTTTCTGCCAATAGTCGCTTATATCTCGGCGGAACTTCCTCCTCCCTTAGTTTATACACTTTCACCTCCCTCTTACTTCTTGTTGCCACCTTCCTCTTTTCCCATTTACCTCTTACTCTAACTGTAGCTACAACTAAATAATGATCCGATATATCAGTTGCCCCTCTATAAACATGTACATCCTGGAGCCTACCCATCCACCTTTTATCGACCAATACATAAGCTAACAAACTACTTTCATTACGTGCTACATCATATCTTTTATATTTATTTATCCTCTTTTTCATAAAATATGTATTACTTATTACCAAATTTCTTTCTACACATAGCTCAATTAAAGGCTCCCCATTACATTTACCCCTGGCATCCCAAATTTACCTACTACTCCCTCTATAACATTTTTACCCACTTTAGCATTGAAATCCCCAACCACCATTACTCTCACACTTGATTCAAAACTCCCCACGCATTCACTCAACATTTCCCAGAATCTGTCTCTCTCCTCTACACTTCTCTCTTCTCCAGGTGCATACACGCTTACTATAACCCACTTTTCACATCCAGTCTTTATTTTACTCCACATAATCCTTGAATAAATATTATATATATATATATATATATATATATATATATATATATATATATATATATATATATATATATATATATATATATTTATTTATTCAAGGCAGAGAGCATGCATAGTTCCTTTGTATAAAGGCAAAGGGGATAAAAGAGAGTGCAAAAATTATAGGGGGATAAGTCTGTTGAGTATACCTGGTAAAGTGTATGGTAGAGTTATTATTGAAAGAATTAAGAGTAAGACGGAGAATAGGATAGCAGATGAACAAGGAGGCTTTAGGAAAGGTAGGGGGTGTGTGGACCAGGTGTTTACAGTGAAACATATAAGTGAACAGTATTTAGATAAGGCTAAAGAGGTCTTTGTGGCATTTATGGATTTGGAAAAGGCGTATGACAGGGTGGATAGGGGGGCAATGTGGCAGATGTTGCAAGTGTATGGTGTAGGAGGTAGGTTACTGAAAGCAGTGAAGAGTTTTTACGAGGATAGTGAGGCTCAAGTTAGAGTATGTAGGAAAGAGGGAAATTATTTCCCAGTAAAAGTAGGCCTTAGACAAGGATGTGTGATGTCACCGTGGTTAATATATTTATAGATGGGGTTGTAAGAGAAGTAAATGCGAGGGTCTTGGCAAGAGGCGTGGAGTTAAAAGATAAAGAATCACACACAAAGTGGGAGTTGTCACAGCTGCTCTTTGCTGATGACACTGTGCTCTTGGGAGATTCTGAAGAGAAGTTGCAGAGATTGGTGGATGAATTTGGTAGGGTGTGCAAAAGAAGAAAATTAAAGGTGAATACAGGAAAGAGTAAGGTTATGAGGATAACAAAAATATTAGATGATGAAAGACTGAATATCAGATTGGAGGGAGAGAGTATGGAGGAGGTAAATGTATTCAGATGTTTGGGAGTGGACGTGTCAGCGGATAGGTCTATGAAAGATGAGGTGAATCATAGAATTGATGAGGGGAAAAGAGTGAGTGGTGCACTTAGGAGTCTGTGGAGACAAAGAACTTTGTCCTTGGAGGCAAAGAGGGGAATGTATGAGAGTATAGTTTTACCAACGCTCTTATATGGGTGTGAAGCGTGGGTGATGAATGTTGCAGCGAGGAGAAGGCTGGAGGCAGTGGAGATGTCATGTCTGAGGGCAATGTGTGGTGTGAATATAATGCAGAGAATTCGTAGTTTGGAAGTTAGGAGGAGGTGCGGGATTACCAAAACTGTTGTCCAGAGGGCTGAGGAAGGGTTGTTGAGGTGGTTCGGACATGTAGAGAGAATGGAGCGAAACAGAATGACTTCAAGAGTGTATCAGTCTGTAGTGGAAGGAAGGCGGGGTAGGGGTCGGCCTAGGAAAGGTTGGAGAGAGGGGGTAAAGGAGGTTTTGTGTGCGAGGGGCTTGGACTTCCAACAGGCATGCGTGAGCGTGTTTGATAGGAGTGAATGGAGACAAATGGTTTTTAATACTTGACGTGCTGTTGGAGTGTGAGCAAAGTAACATTTATGAAGGGGTTCAGGGAAACCGGCAGGCCGGACTTGAGTCCTGGAGATGGGAAGTACAGTGCCTGCACTCTGAAGGAGGGGTGTTAATGTTGCAGTTTAAAAACTGTAGTGTAAAGCACCCTTCTGGCAAGACAGTGATGGAGTGAATGATGGTGAAAGTTTTTCTTTTTCGGGCCACCCTGCCATGGTGGGAATCGGCCAGTGTGATAATAAAAAAAAATATATATGTATATATCATAGAATTGATGAGGGAAAAAAGGTGAGTGGTGCGTTGAGGTATATGTGGAGTCAAAAAACGTTATCTATGGAGGCAAAGAAGGGAATGTATGAAAGTATAGTAGTAGCAACACTCTTATATGGATGTGAAGCTTGGGTGGTAAATGCAGCAGCGAGGAGACAGTTGGAGGCAGTGGAGATGTCCTGTTTAAAGGCAATGTGTGGTGTAAATATTATGCAGAAAATTCGGAGTGTGGAAATTAGGAGAAGGTGTGGAGTTAATAAAAACATTAGTCAGAGGGCAGAAGAGGGGTTGTTGAGGTGGTTTGGTCATTTAGAGAGAATGAATCAAAGTAGAATGACATGGAAAGCATATAAATCTGTAGGGGAAGGAAAGAGGGGTAGGGGTCGTCCTCGAAAGGGTTGGAAAGAGGGGGTAAAGGAGGTTTTGTGGGCGAGGGGCTTGGACTTCCAGCAAGCGTGCATGAGTGTGTTAGGAGTGAATGGAGACGATTGATACTTGGGACCTGACGATCTGTTGGAGTGTGAGCAGGGTAATATTTAGTGAAGGGATTCAGGGAAACCGGTTATTTTCATATAGTCGGACTTGAGTCCTGGAAATGGGAAGTACAATGCCTGCACTTTAAAGGAGGGGTTTGGGATATTGGCAGTTTGGAGGGATATGTTGTGTATCTTTATACGTATATGCTTCTAAGCTGTTGTATTCTGAGCACCTCTGCAAAAGCAGTGATAATGTGCAAGTGTGGTGAAAGTGTTGAATGATGATGAAAGTATTTTCTTTTTGGGGATTTTCTTTCTTTTTTGGGTCACCCTGCCTCGGTGGGAGACGACCGACTTGTTGAAAAAAAAATATATATATATATATATATATATATATATATATATATAGAGAGAGAGAGAGAGAGAGAGAGAGAGAGAGAGAATCACTATCTTTATCTCTCTCTCTCTCTCTTTCTCTCACACACACACACACACACACACACACTGCCTCACTCTCACACAGGCCAGGTTAGTTAGTTACCATTTTGTCGTAGGCACATGCCGATTAGACACCAGGCCTGCTGTATATATGTGTGTGTGTGTGTGTGTGTGTGTGTAGTGTATGTGTAGGGTGTTAGTGTTCGTGTGCGTGTACATAGTGTGTGTTTTTGTGTATAGTGTGTGTGTAGGGTGTGTGTACTCACCTAGTTGAGGTTGCAGGGGTCGAGTCCTAGCTCCTGTGAACCAGCGATTAATTGGTATTACTGGTAGCGGGGTGTATGAATGATACACGTCTTCGGAGGCTTCTTACTTTATTTTCAAAGTCGTGGTGGGTACACAGGCTTGTGTGTTGTGTCCATGGCCCGGGAGGGCCATCCCACAAGAGGAGAGCTACTAGGCCTTGTGTCTTCCTGCTAGGCCGCTGTGTGAGAGTGTGGGACCAGCTTCCCAGACTTGGACAGGCCCAGAGGGCAGCACTTCAGTGGTGCGAAATATGAACTAAGCTGGCAGACAGCATGGGCTGTCTGTGCAGACAGTACAGGCTGTCTACATATGCTCGGCCACCTGCCATATGGTCGTCCTGACCATGTCTGACGGTAAAAAAACTCAAGTCTCTCTCTCGTAGGAACAGAGCACAGAACACAAAATAAAAACATGTATATACATATGGACATGGAAAAAAGAAAACTTCCTACAGGTAGGGAAGAAAAATACATGTGGGGTGTGCTAAACATCGTGGTCATAGGCAGTGAGTGTAGAAGGGCATCACTGCATGCCTTCCTGCGTCTGGACAGATACTGCAACACAGGAGACATCGCTGCTGCTGAACTGTGATGTAACAGGGTACGGTGTTCTCTGGAACGGTGAAGCAGTCATTGTAGGAGTCGCTGCAGGTTTCACTCAACCTGGGGCACATGCTGGTGCCCTCGAGTGAGGCGTCGACAAAACTCAGCAACTGGGCAGGACTTCTGGCAAGTGACTCAGGAGGATACTTCTCGACTTGTACTGTCGCTGGGCTGTCACTGCTGGTGAGCGTGGAGAGAGTCGTGGCAGAGACGACTGGGCGAAACATCTGGGAGTCATAACATCATGCACCAGACTGCAGTGAGCGAGCTAGCAGTCAGTGACATCATCTTTGTGCAGGCTGCTCACTGAAGCTTGTGACACAAGGCTGACACACCGCCTGCCAACAGGGCTAACTGCGGCTTGACGAGTGTCATTCTCTCGGCAGTTGGAGTTATAGCAGAGGTTAGTCTAAGCATCCCCAGACTTTTCTCTACATATAACTGCACTCTGAAGGTCTGGAGGCGAAATGAAACAAATCTCTATGGGAATCGTAGCAGGTACGATTCTGCAGAACATCACGGCGACGAGCATAAAAGCTTTCTATACAAGAGGGCTTGGGCTCAGAGCTGACTGATAACAGCTGTCAAACACTGGTCACATCGGGTGACTTAGCACAGTGGTGCTACTCAGGTCTGGCTCAGACCTCACTGGACACACGGAAACTACACACACCTGCAGTACATGTGGTAAAACATGGCTTGAACTAGCAAATGATGCTTTTCTGTGCACAAAACTGACACTAAGCCATACACTAACATGTGAGAACACTGACTGAGAGGAATTAACACATGTCATATACAGTGGACCCCCGCATAACGATGGCATCGCATAGCGATTTTTCCGCATAACGATTACTTTTATCGCAAAATTTTTGCCCCGCATACCGATTAAAAACCCGCATACCGATTTTCGTCCGAGACGCGTCCAATGTGCCCTCACATGTGCCGGCCGTCCCATTGTTTACCAGCCAGCCTCCGCGGTAACATCCAAGCATACACTCGGAATATTTCGTATTATTACAGTGTTTTCGGTGGTGTTTCTGGAAAATAAGTGACCATGGGCCCCAAGAAAGCTTCTAGTGCCAACCCTGTGGTAAAAAGGGTGAGAATTAGTATGGAAATTAAGAAAGATTTTGAAGGGTTTGGGGCTAACCCTGAGAAGCCTATGCCAGTTGTGGAATCCATTGTGCCTACTTCAAAGATTAAGGAAATGTGTGCAGAGTGGTTTGAACTGCAAACCTTTATAGATGAAAATCACCCTGACACAGCTGTTGCAAGCCGTGCTTGTGACTATTTCAATGACAATGTTATGGCCCATTTTAGGAAAGTCTTGAAGAAACGGGAGGTACAGAGCTCTATGGACAGATTTGTTGTGCGACAGAGGTCCAGTGACTCTGAAGCTGGTCCTAGTGGCATTAAAAGAAGAAGGGAAGTAACCCCAGAAAAGGACTTGCTACCTCAAGTCCTAATGGAAGGGGATTCCCCTTCTAAACAGTAAGAAGATAATGCTCTCCCCTCCTCCCATCCCATCAATCATCACCAGATCTTCAATAAAAGTAAGTGTCATGTAATTGTGCATGCCTTTTTCAGTTTGTGTGTATTAAAATTAACATTTCATGTGGTAAAAAAAATTTTTTTTCATACTTTTGGGCGTCTTGCACGGATTAATTTTATTTCCATTATTTCTTATGGGGAAAATTAATTCGCATAACGATTATTTCGCATAACGATGAGCCCTCTTGCACGGATTAAAATCGTTAACCGGGGGTCCACTGTATCTTCTCGACAATACTGAAATAATTACTAGAACACTGACGTGATGTCAGGTGTGATGTCCCGAGGTGACGTCAGCAGGCATCTCGAGGCGACATCAGGCAGACATCGTGACGTCATGAAGTCGGGCAGCATCGTCGGTGACGTCAATGTGATATGGGCAGCAGACCACAGCATGTGGCCTGGGACATCTGGCTTGGTAACCCATGTGGCTTGTAGATCCACGTGACATCGCCCACACCCCACATGGTGTCGGGATCCATGTGGCATGCTGATCTACGTGGCTTGCTGATCCACATGGCTTGCTGATCCACGTGGCTTGCTGATCCACATGGCTTCGAGTGATCTACGTGGCATGCTGATCCACATGGCTTCGAGTGACCTCGGGCACTCGGATACACAGCTCTGGCAATGAATTCACATGGAAAACAGCAGAAAACACAGTAGAGGGAGTGTGTACATTGTGGTGGAGTGTGGTGGTAGGCTGGTGAGGTGTGAGTAGGGTGAGCATGGGTGAGTGTATGGCGAGGGAGGATCTGGCCACTTCCTCCTCTCCTACCCACAAACACAGGGAGACACACTGGATGCAGAAATCACCACAAAACTCACCTCTGGCTTGCTGAAACAGCTATGCTGAGCTGAACAACAGCAACATACAAGTGACACTGAACACGTGACTTGAGAAACAGCGTGGGACGCTGTAGCGTGGAGTCACTGGGATGCCACTTAGAATTCTCGAAGAAATTCGGCAAATTTTGGCTAGATCCTGCTTGTACCTGTGTCTGGATGCTCAAACGTGCAGACACGACATCAGGATAACTCGTTGAGAGACGGATGCTTCTTGTATAGGGTGATGAAGTGAAGATGACTTTCATACCTTCCTTCCTCTCTCTCTGCACAAACACAATTGCTGCGACCACCGCTTCCCACCAATGTGAACCACGATTAATTGGCATTATGGTAGCGGGGTTCAATGATACGTCTTAGGAGGCTTCTTTATTGTTAAGTCGTGGTGGGTACACAGGCTTGTGTGTTGTGCCCATGGCCCGGGAGGGCCATCCCACGAGAGAGAGCTACTAGTAGGCCTTGTCTCTTCCTGCTAGGCCGCTGTGTGAGTGAGAGTGTGTGGGACCAGCTTCCCATAGACTTGGACAGGCCCAGAGGGCAGCTCTTTAGTGGCGCAAAATATGAACTAAGCTGGCAGACAGCATGGGCTGCCTGTGCAGACAGTACAGGCTGTCTACACTCCTGGCCCTGCGTGTGCGTGTGTGTGTGTGTGTGTCTACTGATAAGGTCTTTTGACAACTAGTCGCTACTACTACTAACCTCTCACTCCTGTGAAGTAAGGTAAAATGCAATCATAAGCAAGGTGCATTATAATTGTTGGCTACCCTAGTCAGGACCATTGATGTGTGAAATACAAAGGTCTATACCTAGTTTCACATGCTACACTTACAAACACAAAATTAGACAGAGAATTTGAGGTATCAATCCTTCAGACACTGACTGATAATGATGCCCCTAGCACCCCTCAGCTCATTCTAAGTCTCCTGCTTGCTACCCTCTACCCCTGCCCTAATAATAATCCCTCTCCCTCTTGCTACCCAGTACCCCTGCACCCTTCCCTGCCCTGTTGCACTGTATGACCCTTGTAGATGTAGCACTTCTTTTTGATTATAATCAATCCTTCAATCTTGATAGGTAGTCAGTCCCTTAACATAATACAGAGGTACAAGACCAGAGACTGGAAGTGCAATAGCTGGAGATGCCACAAAGCAAGCAGGGGTCCATTAGTTGTAGTAGTCATGCTGAATAATAGAAAAGATATCCCTTGCACCAAGATGCCATAGTGTTGCTGAGCTGCACAAGCATCATAACTGATAGGACACGTTGACAAGACATACAATTTTTCAATATTATATACCATTTATATATTTGTGACACAGCATCACCATGGTATCTGGACACAGGGGATGTCTTCTCAAACTTTTGTCAACAACTGTTTAGCTTAGCCTACTTCCACTTTGCTTTCAGCTTTGGTATACAAATCTCTGGCCTTGTGCCTTTGCTTCTTATGTAGCTTCAAGTGTTCTTAATGTAGCTTCCAGTTCCTGTGTTCCTGATATGGCATCCAGTGTTCTTTTTTTCCCTTAACTTCTTGCTACTATGGTACCACCTCCATATCAGGAGAAATTAGGAGGTATAGCCATGAGAGAAATTGCCCATCTCTTATAAAAATTTTAACCTCTCATCAGAACTGTTTTACATAATTACTTAGCTGAAAAAAGAGGTTTTCAATGTGCCTAAATCACGTTTTCCACAACACTCCTCCGGGTATCGTAAGTTGAAGCAGCAGGCATGAATAACCAGAGGAAGAAGCTGCAAAATACTGTGGAGGCTAATACACACGTAGTAATTTCGTACCTCCCGGTGACATCATGTATGTACCCTGAGTGAAAGAGCAAAATGTGTTTTTTAATGATCTGCCAAATATACAGTTTTCTAGCATGAATGACCAAAATGTTGGAGAAGTGAAATTGATATCGTGAATCAAAATGTTGATTTCAGAAAATAGCCGAGGCAGGATAACAGCTCTTAGACTGTACATGCAACAGAGTGAAAAACAAATATTTTTACCAATGAAAGGGCCAATTGTGAGGTATCCTCCAGCAATACACAACATAGTGGCCCCGAGCATTGCCATAAAGTTTTTGAGGCCCATGTAGTGAACCATAACCAAGTTGAAAATACTCATGAAGGCGCCCACGCCACAGCCCCACACGCCCATCACCACCGTCACCCACATGATGTCCCGCACATGAATGAAGGCTAAAGAAGAGCAACATACATTATATGTATTGACCACAATTATGATATTGACTTGTAATATTTTTCAAAACATTAATTTCAGTTATATTCAGGAAGCTCTAAAACTGTATGAGCCATGTAGCACTTGGGAAAATGGGAGCTAATCAATTTTGATTCATGGAAAGGGCAGGGTAGTTTTGTCATAGAATCAAGAGCCCTTACTGGTGTCAAAATAATCGTTCTTCCCCCCCATTCTCCCCAGGAAAGAATTTTTTCTTTGAAAGTTTCACCAAAGATTGATAAAATTAAAAACATCTGCCCTGCATATAGTAGGAACATATTCGAAACTGTATTAGGGTGACCTTGTGTTTATCCCATTCACTGTCACAATCCCTGAAATTAAAAGCTCAGAATGTTGTGATCTTCAAAAAATAAAAAAAAAATCTAAAATGGTAAGAGTATATTTTTTCTAGAGGTAGTTTAGTGCTTCATCGAACCAATGTACGAACCACAGCCCGGCTAGTCAGGTACCGACTTTAGGTGCCTGCTTGAAGACAGCCAGGGGTCTATTGGTAAATCCCCCTGATGTATACTGTGTTGTCTCCTATCGTGCTAGTGGCACCCCTGCTTTTCACTGGTCTACGTAATCAATAGCTCCAAATGTCTTCTCATATATGTCCTCAGTGTCCGAGTTGCTCAAGGTGAACATGAGGTCCAATCTCGCTGGTTCATCCTCTCTCACTCTCTGGTAGTGTCCCTAACATGTTGGTGCACGAGGTTTTCCAGTGCCACATCCATCATCTTGGCTCTCCATGTTTTGGGACCCCCATGTGGCTCCAGGTTTTTCCCAGTCTCCCTGTGGCTGAAATACCCCATAACCAGTAACTTTGCTCTGCTCGAATGAGCCCTTCTGACCACCTTAGCTAGTGTGTCCACCATTGCTCTGTTGCTCTCTTCATATTCATCTCTGCCTCCTGCAGGTCTGTGGTGGATTATACATCACTGCAATGACGATAAGAATGCGTACTCTAACTCAAAGTGCTGACCGACTCTAGTAAATGTTCTTGGATTCCTCTATCCTGAAAAACAGCCACATACCAAACTATCTGGGAATTTGGAACCATCATTGTGCGCAGCTACAGTACGAACATGTAATTGAAAGAAGGTTTGTATTAAGCCTTCGGTCATGGAAGGTAAAAGGATCGAACTTGAATCATGGAAACCTCGCAAGCAGGGAGGGGACAAAAAAAAAAAAAAACAAGATATGGAGTGAACATAAAGAGGGGTCTCTAGACCAAATTATTCATGTTATTTATATACTGCTGAATGTGAGATCTCAGAGTATTAGATAAGCAGTTCCTCTGAAGATGCATGTGTAGGCACATGAAATTGCTTGGGTTTTTCTGTGGTGAAAAACCTGATAAAAAGTATAAGCCAAAACATTGCATATATACTTACCAATCATAGTGATGGTGATAGTTAAGCTACCCATAAGGTAGCATGTTCGAAAATTGAAGAAACGAGTATCGGAGAGTGTAGAGACAATAATCCGTGTTAACATGTTGCATATTGCGGACACAGAAACACACCATGCAGCATTTTCCAGACTGAAGCCAGAATCTTGCATTGCAAAGGGGACGAAGGCCAGAAAATTTAGGTATCCATTGAAAATAAGAGCAGCACTCGTAGCTATGATGACCGCCCTTGCCGACCTAAGGATACACAGGTCAGCAATACTGGAATGAATCAAGCCTGTCAAGATTTCCCACTGACATTTTGAAAACTTGGGTGGACGACCTGAGCTGTGGCAACTCTCACCAACTCTTTCATGAACCTTTCCTATGTTTTCGGTTTCACAAGCTTGAGATTTTAAGTGCCATTCAATGGGATGGAAGACTGCTGCCCCCAAACAACAATGGAGGACTATACCGCCAAGTATGAGGGTGGCGCCTGAAAAGGCATACTCAGATTGTAAAAAATAAATCAATGGAGGTCCCAGCAGCTGGCCTCCACAATCCCAGGACATTATGATGCCATTGGCTAATCCTCTCCGCTTTCTGAAGTAGTAAGGCACAATCGTGTAGCTGATGTTTGATAATATACCGCAGCCAATTCCTGTAAATAATAAACTTAAATCCTGATTGGTTAAAAGGAAATGTATTAAGTTTTTGCTTTTATAATATAATATTCAATTTTAAATAACACTGGACATATAAGAGACTTAAAACATATATTATTATAATCATGGGTATGCGCTAAACCCGTAGGATTATACAGTTCCTGGGGGGGGGGGGGGGGGAATGGAAGGTACTCATGCTTAATTCAGGGAACTGGAGCACAGATCCAGTTATCTAGATCAATAACCCCTCACCAGCGTCAAGGAACCTCCCATGAGGGGTTAAAATGTGTAATGTAACCAAAAGTTTAAATTATCTAAGAAACATTTCATTTGCCCTAACATAACTATCTGTCGCCATGAAATATATATACTTTGCTTCAAATCTTTCAGTCAGTAAGAACACTAGATATTACAGATTAAGAAATCAGCTTTTTTATAATTTATTGCAATAAATTACCTTTAGAAGGTTATTTAATATTCAAAAGCTATTATTATAAGAAGCTACTTTGTATAATCTTACATAACCAGTGTTAGGATCTATGGAGACAAAAAGCAGTCAAAGGCACTATTTTATCACAATTTTTTTAGAGTAATTCAGAAATTTCAGGAAACGCCCACATAGACTTATATATTACCTACACTTTACGAAGTCTTTATTCTAAGTCTGATTTGTTATGTTCCATGAATAATGTCCTCTTGAACCTGCGATCTACCTCCGATGTATAAATGGCTATTAGTAGGTGTGATTGTCCTATCTTGGACTACTACAAAGAGCATATGCGGGTGCTCTTAGAGTTGCGTCTTATTTTGTCAATATGTTTGTGGCCTTTGAAAGTGTAAAGTCAGATACATTACAAAGTGTCATTCTGGCATGTACGAATAATATTCTCACCTCCTAGAAAAGAATAGGTGAAGAGGAGGGCCCAGGGAGAGGGGACGAAGGCTGAGGCAATGGTAGAGAAGGAGAGCATGATGGATGACACAAAGGTCACCTTCCTCCAGCCAAACTCAGACACCAACGGTCCCAAGACTGGCCCAGTCATGCACCAAGTGAAGCCAAACATGTTGAAGATCAAGGCGGTGATAGTGGAGGGCGTCTGTAGCTCACTTAAGAAGGTGGAGAATATAATTCCAAAGCACTGCCCAACTGTATCAACCATTACCTAGGACGTGAAGAAAGCGTCAGAAATTCATAGGTTATGGAAATGTATGTATGGTTTATGCTTTTAAAAATTATTCTTACAGAATTATTGTAACTTAAATATTTACCCTTTGGAAGCCAGGATTAACAGCTGCCACCACGAAATGATACAGGAAGCACTAAACCAATAGGGGTCAAACAGCTCTTGAAAAATGGGAAGTAATCAAGTCGAATCCAAGGAAGAATAGTAGATCCATTTACCTAGATTAAGAGATCTTAGTCAGCATCGTGACATCATCCTCGAAGAACAATAATGAATTTTATGGATCGCAACTTCTCCGCTGGTTATCTTAGGACAAACACCTGTGTGCAACAACCTGAGGAATGGAAGGCTATAAGATTCGATCTAAGGAAATGGAGGGTATTTTCAGTTCCTTTAATCAAGAACCCTTCCCCTTAAAGGGTTTTCTTGTATTTCTAAAACTGTTTGTGAACACACGATAGCGCTCTGTTTCCACACATCTCCCAATGTTTACCACTGAAAGTTGTAGGAAACGTAATATCTTTCTTTATCTTAGGCCATGACAAATAAGAATGGAGGGAGGTCTACTGGGATAAGATAGAGTAAAAAGGAGAGTTGTGGGTAGAGAGGAAGAGGTAAGTTGTGGGTAGATAGTAAAAAGGGCAAGAATGACTGTGGATAGACAGCAAGAGTGGTAAAGAAGGTTGTGAACAGACAGGAAGAGTGTGGTAAAAAAAGGCTGTGGATAGACAGCAAAATTATTATAATCAAAAAGAAGCGCTAAGCCACAAGGGCTATACAGATAGACAGCAAAAGAGGGGCAAGAAATGCTGTGCATAGACAGCAAGGGATGGGTAAGAAGGATTAAGTGGCCATATTACTTGTTAGGTTTTAAGGTGATTTTTGTCACACACTGAAGAGGATATTGACGCAGCTGAAAAATTCTTTATAATGTCAACCTCAACAAAGTGGGAATCTAATTGTAATTTTATTCTTGAAAAGGCCAGAGCTACTCATAAGCCTCCACTCAAGGGAGGTTCCTTGGCTCTGGTGAGGAGCTCTTCACCTAAGGAATTGGGCCTCAAGTACCCCCTCCTTAGCTCGAACCTGACTGCCTTTCATTACCCCATGCGCTGTATGATCCCTACGGGTTTAGCCTTCTCATTAATGTAGTAGTAGTAGTTATTATAATAAAAAAGAAACACTAAGCCACAAGGGCTATGCAGTGCTGCAGGGTAGGGAAGGAAGCGAGAGTATTGGGCAGTAGAAAGGGGGAGGGATGATCAGTAGGTTACAGAAAACAGCGGGGCAGGGGATAGTGCGGGGGTAGAGGGCAGCAAGAGATTGAGGTAGAAAGGGCTGAAGGTATCATCAGAGTTTGTGAAGTCAGTCAGTTGTCAAAAAGTCAATGAGAGTCCGGATGAAAGGTGGGTCCATCAGCGAGAAGGGAAGGTAAAGAGAGAGCAGCAGAGCAAAGACGATGTTGGAGGTATATTCTGCGTGCTCGTTGATAAAGTGGGCAGTCTAATAGAATGTGGCTAACCGATAATGGAACCTGACAATTCTCACAGAGAGGAGCAGGGCGCCTCTCCATGAGATAACCAGTATGGCCAATGCAAAGACAGGAGAGAGTAGTCTCCCAACCTCGACACTGGTGACAAGAAGACGGCCAGTAACCTATACTCGGTTTAATAGATTGAAGTTTGTTACCGAGCAGAGTAGACCAACGTTGTTGCCAACGGGTGTGAAGGTGGGTAGCTATTGCAGCAAAATAGTCCATAAATGGAACACCTCTATATGAAACTGGTAGGTCATGTACTGCTGACCGCACAGCAGTGTCTGCCTGTTCATTGCCCTGTATGTCAATATGACCAGGGACCCAACAAAAAACAATATCTTTATGCTTGGAAGAGATGCAGCATAGCCAAAGTTGGATACGGAGGACTAAGGGGTGAGGTGTATCAAATTTCTGTATAGCCTGTAAAGTACTAAGGGAGTCTGAGACAACCACGAATGATGACACAGGCATAATTTTATGCAATACGGATAAGTGCTGCAAGAATGGCATACAATTCAGCAGTAAAGATACTAGCCGAAGATAGTAAATGCCCTCGTACGATGCTGTCCGGAAACACTGCTGCGAATCCTACGCCGTCAGAAGACTTAGAGCCATCTGTGTACACTGCAATGGCATGAGAATGAGAGTGAAAGTGGTCAAGAAAAAGAGAGCGGGAAGCTACCGTAGACAGTTGGGCTTTCGAGCAAGGGAGTGAGAAAGAACAGACTAGAACAGCTGGAACTTCCCAAGGGGGATAGGGAAAAGGGAGATGCTACATGAACATAGAGATGTGGTAATTGAAGAGAAGACAAGAGCGAATGTAGGTGAAGAGAGAAGGGATGGAGCAAACAGGGGCGGCGAACAAATAATGTCTACTAATATCGGTGACCATTCTATAAATGGAAGGATTGCGGAGATTATCATGAGAGCATACATAGTAGCGAAGGCAACGGGCATCATGGCGATCGGATAAGGATGGAACGTTCGCTTCTGCATAGAGGCTCTCAACAGGGGAAGAGCGAAAAGCACCAAGGCATAAACGTAATCCTTAGTGATGAATGGGGTTAAGGCTAGAGAGAGTAGCAGGAGAGGCCGCTGAATAGATCTGGTCACCATAATCAAGTTTTGATAAAATGAGGGCGGAATGTAGACGAAGGAGAGTTTGACGATCAGCTCCCCATGAAAGATGAGCAAGGGTTTTAAGAAGGTTTAGCCGGCTGTGACAAGTTGCCTTCAGAGAGGTAATGTGAGGTTTCCAGGATAACCTACGGTCAAAGAGGAGGCCTAGAAACCTGACTATCATGTTCAGGGATACGGGAGCCATAGAGGTGCAAAGGATGATCGGAGATGACAGAGCGTCTAGTGAAAGTAATTTGGCGAGTTTTGTTACTGGAAAATTTAAACCCATGTGTGGTGGCCCAATTGGAAACATGGTCAACCGCATGTTGGAGAGAAACTGTAATAAGGTGACATCAGCGCCTGCACATGCAATGGCAGTCATCAACATAGAGTGATGACCAAATAATGGATGGAAGACCCGAGGCCAAATCATTTATAGCAAGGAGAAAAAGTGTTGTGCTCAGAACACATCCCTGAGGGACACCTTCAGCTTGGATAAAGTCCGGGGAGAGCACATTATTAACCCGAACATGGAAATGTCTGTCAGTTAAAAAGTTCTTAAGGAAGGATGGTAGATTGCCTCGAAGGCCTAAGGAGTGGGCTTGAGCCAAAATATTATACCTCCAAGTTGTGTCATATGCCTTCTCAAGGTCAAAAAATATGGCAATAACCGAGTGGTTATTCGCAAAGGCATTACGAACATATGTATCCAAGCGTAGTAAGGGGTTTATGGTAGAACGGCCTTTACGAAAGCCATATTGACGAGTGGAGAGACTGTTGTGTGTCTCTAAATACCACACTAAACGTCTATTTACCAGGCATTCCATCAATTTGCAAACTGCACTGGTAAGAGCAATAGGACAATAGTGGGAGGCTTCATGTCCCGTAGTACCTGGTTTGCGGAAAGGGAGAATAGTGGCAGATTTCCACAGCTGTGGAAGAACTCCCTGTGACCAAATAAGATTGAAAAGACATAATAGGACTGCAAGGGCTGACTGATGTAAATGTTGTAGCATACGAATATGAATGTCGTCGGGCCCAGCTGCCGATGATCGGCAAGCTGAGAGTGTTGCCTCCAGTTCCTGAAGTGTAAAAGGCACATTATACTGTTCTTCTCTGAGAGAAGAAAAGTCCAAGGGTGCTAACTCTCTGGCAGACTTTGAGGAAAGAAACGAGGGGCATAGATGGAGCCCCTGAGAAATACGGACCAGATGATAGCCAATTTCATTGGTAACATCTAGTGGGTTTGCTATATCAACACCGGCAACCCGCAGAACAGAAGCTGGGTCAGGAGAATATTTACCACTCAGTTTTTGTACTTTTTTCCAGACTGCACTCATAGAGGAAGCAGAGGTGATGGTGGAGACAATCTCGCCAGCAAGTGCGTTTAGCGTGCGAGCAATCGCACACTTCTGCTTAAAATCAAGAAGTCTCTCTGTGGTTCTATTGTACCGGTACCTGCTCCACGCAGCACGTTTCGAACGTACTGCATGAGCACATGTTTGGGGTATAGAATGAGAAGCTGCAGTTAAAACGGAGGACGAGAAGAGGTGTAAAAACTCGTCAATGGAGGACGAAGAAGGAACCTCACTAAAAACAGTTAGTTGTGAGTAAAGGTTCCAATTTGCCTGATCAATTTGCTAGCATGGGTTACGAAGAGGTGGTGAATATGAAGGGGAAGTAAGAATGATTGGGAAATGATTACCGTCATGTAAATCCGGGAGAACAGACCAGGTGAAGTCTAATGCGGTGGAGGAAGAGCAGACAGATTGATGCAAGAGAGAGTACGAGTCCGAGGATCAAAATGGGTGTGAGTACCTGTATTTAAAACATGGAGGGGGTGGGTAGCAAGAAAAGCCTCTAACTGAATGCCACGGGAATTACAGTGAGACCCCCCAGAGGAAATGATGGGCATTTAAATCGCCAAGTAACAGAAGTGGTGGCAGTAATGACGAAACAAGAAAGGCAATATCTGGGATAGATAATGCCCGAGAAGGAGAGAGATACAAAGAACAGAGTGTATACCATCTATGCAAGTGGATACAGGCTGCTGTGTAGTGCAGCGAAGTATGAACAAATAGCTGATGGTATGGAATATCAGTGCATAGAAGAAGGGCACTTTCATTAAAGGTCCCATCAGGAAAAGGATCTGAAGAATACAATAAATTATAGCCTGAGATAGGATAGATAACAGCAGAGTGTAATTTTGGTTCCTGTAAGCAAACACCAACAGGGGAAAAATTGGGAGAGCAACATCTGAAGCTCACCCTGATTACCCCCAAGGCCACGAATATTCCACTGTAAATAGGCCATGATTGGCAACGATAAAGATACCTGAAATCTGCAGGTAAGGGTACCTATGGACTAGAGGGGTTAGAAAAGTCCACATGCGGTGGCAAAGGAAAACATTCAAGTAGCGAAGGAACGGTGCATTGTGAAGAAAGGAGTTGCACAGATGGAAAGAGAAGGAACAGAGGGTGGATCAGTGTCCATTGATGGTTTGGTCTCTGCAATATATTCAGAGATTGCTTCAAGTGTTTCGGAGTTCAGAAACGTCGTATGGGAGACAATATTGGAGATGGAAGGAGGAGTAGTTTGAGTAAAGATCGGAGCTGTAATGGACTGTACCAAGGTACGGGGGGGGGCGAAAGTGTGGAGGAAACTGGAGAAGTGTGGGAGGGGACAGAAGAGGCAGAAACCTGGGAGGTGGCAGAAGAGGAAGAAACGTGGGAGGGGACAGGGGAGGAAGGCACAGTACGATGAGGATGATGAACCTCCACACTTGTAACAGAGCCAGTGAAAGGGGAAGACTCAGGTACAGAGACCGGGAAGGTAAAATGTGGAGGTGGATGAAGAGAAGGAGGGGTTAAAGGAGATTTTTTGGGCCTCTGAGAAGTAGAGGGACGATTGGGAGGAGGTGTCGTACGAGGTCTTGTCGATACCGGGGTTTGTGAGGGAGGACACGAAGAAGTGAGGACAGACTGAGGAGTTGAAGTAGGGACATCTGAGCCCAGGACAGCAAAAGAATTAGATACAGGAGTAACTATGGGACTAGCAACCGCAGAGGAGGCTGCAGAAGATGTGATCTCAGAAGTGGGGGGACGCTTTGAAACCCGAGAATAAGAAACACGGTGCAGTCTCCCTTGGAGGTGGAGATGAGAAACCGCCATAGCATAAGAGAGACCTTCTGCCTCTTTGAGGCAATGAATTTCCCGCTCATTTAAGTAGACTTGGCAACAGCGAGAGTACGAAGGGTGAGCCTCATGACAATTGAGGCAAGAGGGAGTTCGACTGCAAGACGTATTAGAATGGTCATCAGCACCACAGACTGGGCATTCGGTTATAGATCTGCAATATTTTGCTGGGTGGCCAAATCGCCAGCAATTCCTACACTGTTGCGGTGTAGGGATCACCTTCCAAACTTGTAACCGATGTCCTGCTACATAAACAGAGGATGGGAGTTCACGGCTGTCAAAAGTTAAACGAGCCACATTGCAAGGGTATCGTCTTCGCCCGCGGGCAGGAAGAACATAAGTGTCTACCTTGAGAATTGGGAGATCTTGGATTTCCAGCTGTTCAAGAATGTCAGTGCCACATGTCTGGAAATTCTGTTGGACTATGGTATGGGGCAGAATAACAGTACCACTACAAGAATTGAGGGAATGATGTTTTTCGATAGTGATAGGAATAGTATCGATATGTGAAAGAAGAGAAAGATCATGAGCTTGAGTAGAATTCTGGACTGTGATGATGCGCGTACCACTCTGAAGAGCATGAAAGGAAATATCTCTACCAACGTGGCGTAGGAGCACTTTGCCAATACTATGGTCGGAAAGATAGGCAGTAGAAGTTGGTCTTAATGTGAAGAATTTAGTCCGTTGTGTGGTCTGAAGCCGAGTGTGGAGAGGGGGCCTTAGGAATGTCCAAAGAGTGGCCAAAAGACGAGGCGAGGTCAGAACGGGGTGCGGTAACAATAAGGGGCCTGGGGGTAGCGGGGGTCATGGATTGGGTACTCAATGGTTAGGTTACTTCTTTCTTTTTGTTAAGAAAAAAAAGAAAGAAAAGAAAAATAAAAAAAGAATAAAAAAAGGGGGGACCGGGGAGGGATAGTTCCTAGGAGGAATGAAAGGGCCAGAAATCTCCGTGCGTCCAAGAGGACCTCAGCACTGCAAGTAGCGCAGATGCAGCATGGAACCCGTGCCATACCCTACCCATCATGCCAGTAAACCAGCAATCCAGGATAGCAACCTCACATCTGCCGAGCTACCTCAGTGGACAAAAGAGAGGGTGGCCGGATATCTGCCACAAAGCATACCTCCTTCGGCCACCACCCCTGGAATCCGAAAGGTAGCTTCCAGAGATACACCCATCGCCTGAAAGACACCCAAAGCCACCCTCCGGGATACCGGAGAGGGATCGGGACATCCCCTGGCGATCCAGATTCCACAGCAAACTACGCCACTGCCAAGGACCTCAACAGAATGGGATGGACCCTGGTACCCTTTCCCCTACCCAGAAAGTAGCACACCTGTGGGAAAAATCCCCAAGGCCAAAAAAGGAAGGGCAAAAGGGAGGGGTGGTGAGGAGGAGGAGGAAAGGAAAAAGGGGAGGATGGGATAGGGAAGGGGGGATTGGGGGATAATTAGGTTCAGTCTGAGGAAGGAGACCGACAGGTCTAATTCCTCAGACCAAGAGCCTCTTCACCACGCCAAGGAGCCCCCCTTGAAGAGTAGTAGTAGTAGTAATAATAATACATGTACTCGTAAACCTAGAAACTGATAGGATATATAGTGTGTGGTATAAGTCACTTGGGTCAGTCTTGTCACGAAACAGGACAAGTGTTTCCTGACGCAGAATTCTTTAGTAAATATGTATATATCTTTCTTTCAACACACCGGCCATATCCCACCAAGGCAGGGTGGCCCAAAAAGAAAAACGAAAGTTTCTCTTTTAAATTTAGTAATTTATACGGGAGAAGGGGTTACTAGCCCTTTGCTCCCGGCATTTTAGTCACCTCTTACAACACGCATGGCTTACAGAGGAAGAATTCTGTTCCACTTGCCCATGGAGATAAGAGGAAATAAACAAGAACTAGAAAGAAAATAGAAGAATACCCAGAGGGGTGTGTATATACATGCTTGTACATGTATGTGTAGTGTGACCTAAGTGCAAGTAGAAGTAGCAAGACATACATGTTTATGAGACAGACAAAAGACACCAGCAATCCTACCATCATGTAAAACAATTACAGGTTTTCGTTGTACACTCACTTGGCAGGACGGTAGTACCTCCCTGGGTGGTTGCTGTTTACCAACCTACCACCTAGGAAATATATATATATATATATATATATATATATATATATATATATATATATATATATATATATATATATATATATATATATATATATATAGAGATACACTGGCACAGATTTAGCAACAAATACTTGGGCACCCTGGTTGCAGCAATGAGTTGACATACATTTTAATAGAAATTCCATTCCGTGCAGTGTTAATTCTTTGTATTGCAGAACTGTGGGATGAACTAAAAAAAAATATTACTAGTAAAGCGACTCACGCCACACCCTGTATTTTGAAAAAAAAAAAAAATCAGAGATGTTAGGTCGCACCAGAATGAGGGAAGCTCCGGTAACGACCATCCAACCCCATCCACCGTCTGGCTCCACTTTTTCCTTCTTAGCCTCTTCATTTCTTAGTTCTGATCCGTTTCCGATTATATCCTCATTTGAAACTTCACATTCATTGACGTCTTGCAACTTCGAGTCTGCCTCTTGCAGACTTAGCTCGTTCTCATATTTTTCTGAATTGGATGTAAGGTACTGGTATGTTTGAGCCTTCACACTATGTGACACAGTGCTGCCATGTGACATCTCCTGAAATGGAACATTTTATTAAATATATTCATGTTGTTTTGACAAAAAAAAAAAATAAGAAATGGACGCGTTTGTGTTCATTTAGACTAAAACGTGGCCAACAAGTGGTTATAAAAAGAGTTTGAAAAAATGAGATTGTGATTTTTCACATATACGAAACTTTACAAATAAAGTAATAAAAATGTCTTTTTTCGTAAGTTTCTTTTTTTTAACCTGTAAAAGAATAGCACAACACTAAATAATTTCTTTAAAATTTTTTTATAAATGGTTTACAATATCTACAGGTTGATGAGTAAGACGTATACCACTTACGTATCCTTAATTAAGAACATAAGAACATAAGAAAGGAGGAACACTGCATCAGGCCTGTTGGCCCATACTAGGCAGGTCCTTTACAATTCATCCCACTAACAAACATTTGACCTACCCAATTTTCAATGCTACCCAAGAAATAAGCTCTGATGTGCAAGTCTCACTCAAATCCAACCCTTCCCACTCATGTATTTATCCAACCTAAATTTGAAACTACCCAAAGTCCTAGCCTCAATAACCCAACTAGGTAGACTTCCACTCATCAACTACCCTATTTCCAAACCAATACTTTCCTATGTCCTTTCTAAATCTAAACTTATCTAATTTAAATCCATTACTGCGGGTTCTCTCTTGGAGAGATATTCTCAAGACCTTGTTAATATCCCCTTTATTAATACCTATCTTCCACTTATACACTTCGATCAGGTCTCCCCTCATTCTTCGTCTAACAAGTGAATGTAACTTAAGAGTCTTCAATCTTTCTTCATAAGGAAGATTTCTAATGTTATGTATTAATTTAGTCATCCTACGCTGAATGTTTTCTAACGAATTTATGTCCATTCTGTAATATGGAGACCAGAATTGAGCTGCATAATCTAGGTGAGGCCTTACTAATGATGTATAAAGCTGCAGTATGACCTCTGGACTTCTGTTGCTTACACTTCTTGATATAAATCCCAGTAATCTATTTGCCTTATTACGTACGCTTAGGCATTGCTGTCTTGGTTTAAGGTTGCTGCTTACCATAACCCCCAAGTCCTTTTCGCAATCTGTATGGTTAAGTTCTACATTATTTAACTTATAAGTGCTAGGGTTATGGACACTCCCGAGCTTCAGAACCTTGCATTTATCTACATTGAACTGCATCTGCCACTTTTCTGACCAAGAGTAGAGTTTGTCTAAATCCTCCTGAAGTTCCCTAACATCTACGTTTGAATCAATTATCCTACCTATCTTCGTGTCATCGGCGAATTTGCTCATATCACTAGTAATTCCTTCATCAAGATCATTGATATATATTATAAACAACAACGGGCCCAAGACTGATCCCTGTGGAACGCCACTTGTTACTGATCCCCACTCGGATTTAACCCCATTTATGGACACTCTTTGCTTCCTGTCTGTGAGCCATGATTCGATCCACGAGAGCACCCTTCCCCCAATGCCATGAGCTGCTACTTTCTTCAACAGTCTTTGGTGCGGAACTCTATCAAATGCCTTACTAAAATCTAAGTAAATAATATCAAATTCTTTATCGTGGTCAACAGCCTCAAAAGCTTTACTGAAGAAAGTTAATAAATTAGTTAGACAAGACCGGCCTCTTGTGAATCCATGCTGAGTATCATTAATCAAGCTATGCTTATCGAGATGGCTTCTTATAATCTCAGCTATAATTGACTCTAGTAATTTGCCTACAATTGAGGTCAGGCTTATTGGGCGGTAATATGACGGTAACGACTTGTCCCCTGTTTTAAAAATAGGAATTACATTAGCCATCTTCCACATATCAGACACTGCACCTGTTTGAAGAGATAAATTAAAAATATTAGTTAATGGTTCACAGACTTCCATTTTGCATTCCTTTAGAACCCTTGAAAAAACCTCATCAGGACCCGGTGACTTATTTTGCTTCAGTCTGTCTATCTGCTTCACAACCATTTCACTAGTGACTGTGATGTTACATAATTTATCTTCTTCTGATCCACTATAAAAATTAATTACCGGAATATTATTAGTGTCTTCCTGTGTAAAAACCGAGAGAAAATAATTATTTAAAATCGAGCACATTTCATTCTCTTTGTCAGTAAGATGCCCATAGTTATTTTTAAGGGGACCTATCTTATCTCTGACTTTTGTTCTATAGACCTGGAAAAAACTTTTTGGGTTAGTTTTAGAATCCCTAGCAACTTTAATTTCATAGTCCCTTTTAGCTTTTCTTATCCCCTTTTTAATGTCCCTCTTAATGTCAATATACTGATTCATAAGATGACCTCACCTCTTTTGATACGCCTATAAATTCCTTTCTTATGCCCTAGTAGATATTTCAGCCTATTATTCATCCATTTTGGGTCATTTCTATTTGATCTAATTTCCTTATAAGGGATAAACGTTCTTTGAGCAGCATGTATTGTGTTCAGAAAACTGTCATATTGATAGCTCTCTTCGTTACCCCAGTCAACAGATAAGTGTTCTCTAAGCCCATCGTAATCTGCTAAGCGAAAATCTGGGACTGTTACTGAGTTATCCCTACTATCATACTTCCATTCAATTCTACATGTAATTGATTTGTGGTCGCTAGCACCCAGTTCCTCTGAAACTTCTAAATTATTAACAAGGGATTCATTGTTTGCCAGAACTAAGTCAAGCAGGTTATTACCCCTTGTAGGTTCTGTCACAAACTGCTTCAAAAAACAATCCTGAACTACTTCTAAGAAATCGTATGATTCTAAATTCCCAGTCAAGAAATTCCAATCAATATGACTAAAGTTAAAGTCTCTAGAATTACTACATTATCGTGCTTTGTGGCCCTAACAATTTCCTCCCATAGTAGTCTCCCCTGGTCCCTATCTAAATTTGGGGGACGGTATATCACACCTAAAATTAATTTTTCATGCCCCTCTGAAAATTCTATCCAAACAGACTCTGTATGTGTTACTTCAGACTTAATACCCGTTTTTATGCAACAGTTCAAGCGATCTCGGACATACAATGCCACCCACCCCCCTTCCGATACTTCTATCTACTTGGAACAATTTAAAACCCTGAATGTGACATTCTGCAGGCATGTCCCGACTTTTTGAATTAAACCACGTCTCAGTAATGGCAAATACATCTATGATACCTGCACTAGCAACTAGTCTCAACTCGTCCATCTTATTCCTAGCACTGCGACTATTTGTGTAATAAATATTTAATGACCCTCCTATCTCTTTACCCTTCCTGCTCCTTTCTGTTATTCCACTAAACCTATTACTGTCATTGTCAATTAGTGCCACTGGCTTTCCAATATCCTCCTCATTTTGCCTATTACTAGTTCTCCTAGTACTCATGTTACTACCCTGCGACTTCACAGTTTTCCCGCCAAAAACCCATACCACTAACTATTCCTAGTTTAAAGACCTAACAGCTCCCTCCACTGCGTTGGCCAGTGCTCCCACCCCACACCTAGACAAGTGAACCCCATCCCTGGCATACATGTCATTTCTGCCATAGAAGAGGTCCCAGTTGTCAATGAATGTTACCGCATTTTCCTTACAGTATTTGTCCAGCCAGCAATTGACACCAATTGCTCTGGACAACCATTCATTTCCAACTCCTCTCCTTGGCAAAATGCCACATATGACAGGTTTGCCACCCTTCTTCCTAATTATCTCTATTGCTGACCTATACCTGCTAATCAGGTCCTCACTCCTACGTCTGCCAACATCGTTGCCTCCAGCACTGAGACAGATAATAGGATTGCTCCCATTACCTCTCATGATGTCATCCAGACGGCTAACAATATCCTTCATCCCAGCCCCAGGAAAACATACTCTCTGCCTCCTACTCCTATCCTTCAAACAGAATGCCCTATCCATGTACCTAATCTGGCTATCCCCAACAACAACAATGTTTTTACCTTCCTTGGCGACGTCCGTAGTGATGCTCCGAGTAGTCGACTCACATTCGCCAGGTAGCATTACACCACTTGTAGAATTCGTCATGACGTTCTCGATGGTCTTCGTTGGGGTTTCTAGGGATGTCTCACTCACGTCTGCCAATGCTTCCTTGGTGCTCGTTGTGGCATTCCCAGTAGAACACTCACATTCGTCAGGCAGCACCGAGAATGAGTTGGAAGTTTCCACGGCAGTCTTCTGGTTTCTCGTTGTTTCTGCCTCTCCAACCGTTTTCTTAATCTTCAGCTTGGTTCCATGTTGCCCGGCCACTGACCAAGCTCCCCTCTTAACCTGGGGACTCACAACAGGTGGATTACTACGAATCCTCTTGTTCTCCTCCGTTAATCGCCGTATCTCCAGTTTAGCAACTCTGAGTTCTTCTCTCAGCTGCTGGTAAAGCTGCTCAAGAGAGGGCATCCTGGTTCAGATTCACAGAGAGCACACAAACAGGTCTTCACAGAGCTAAGTACACGTCACCACTGACTAAGTACACGTCACCAATAAATTAGTTAGACAAGACCGGCCTCTTGAGTTAGACAAGACCAGCCTCTTGAGTTAGACAAGACCGGCCTCTTGAGTTAGACAAGACCGGCCTCTTGAGTTAGACAAGACCGGCCTCTTGAGTTAGACAAGACCGGCCTCCTGGACAGCAGGCTTCAGTCAAGTACGTAATTATAACATGCGAGACAGTAGACATAGAGGTAATTTTTAGGTGATCAAGAAACCCAAAATATTTCTTTTCTTACGCCAAATCTAAAGCGAAAATAACATCCAGTATTGGACCCCTGCTTAAACGAGATTGATACACGGAGCAAGGAAATGAGTGAGAGATTAAAGTTCCAGTATGACTCGATGCTTAGTGAGCCGCTAACCAGAGAGTCGACAACCTAAATAATTTTTTTCATGAATTTGGTCAATTCAAACTTCTCTTATATTATCCTAACATCACATGATTTTGAAAAGATAATAAATGACATGCCCATGCACTCTGCCCGAGGCCTAGACTCGTGGAACTCAGTGTTCATCAAGAACAGCAAGAAGCTCCCATGACGTGCATTTAGCATTCTATGGTGAGGGAGTATGGACACAGGGGTCATCCCACTGTCACTTAAAACAGACATAGCCCCACTTCACAAAGAGGACAGTAAAACGATAACTCTATCTTGACCATCGCTACTGGGTCAGCTGGCTACACGAGTCGGTATAGAGTTTTACGACTAGCTCGCCATGAGTTTAGCTCCCCCCCCCCCCGTACCATGGTTTGTTTTCTATTGTGTCATTACGATTTCGGGAGACTCATAAGTACGATAAAGCACCTAAACTGCCTAGATACCCATCAGTTGCACAAGCCAGAGCAACATGGGTTTAAGAGGAGGCCGCTCCTGCCTGTCCCAGCTACTGGATCACTATGACAAGGTCTTGGATGCTCTAGAGTCTAGAGGACAAACAAAATGCAGATGTAGTATACACAGACTTTGCAAAAGTCTTCAACAAATGCAACCATGGTGTAATAGCCCACAAAATGCATGGTAAAGGAATAACGGGAAAAGTTGGTAGATGGATCAATAGCTTCTTAACAAGTAGAACACACAGTAAAGTCTGAGGCGGCTACAGTGAAAAGCTCTGTTCCACAAGGCACAGTACTCCCCCCCATCCTGTTCCTCATCCTCATATCTGACAAAGATAGATGTAAGCCACAGCACCATGTCTTCCTTTGCGGATGACACCCAAGTTTGCATGACAGTGTCCTCCATCAAAGATACTGCAAGACTCCAAGCGGACATCAACCAAATCTCTAAATGGGCCGCAGAAAACACAAGCTCAATGAAGAGAAATTTCAATTACTCCGATATAGAAACCTTGAGGAAATTAAAACTACATCGGAGTATAAAACAAATTCCAACCACACAATAGAGAGAAACTAATGTCAAGTACCTGGGAGTGATAATGTCAGAGGATCTCACTTCCAGAGATCACAACAATGTATCATCCACCACATGTGCTAAAAAAATGATAGGATGGATAACGAGAACCTTCAAAACTAGGGATGCCAAGACCATGATTCTCTTCAAATCACTTCTCTCTAGGCTGAAATATTGCTGTACATTAACAGTGCTATAGAAAGCAGGCGAAATTGCTGACCTGAAGAATGTACAGAGAACCTTCACGGCACACAAGTATAATCCACGGTACGGGCAGGTATTGAGCTCGTGATGGGCGGGTATTGAGCTCGTGGCGAGCGAGCCATAAATCTCCAGACCGACGCTTTAGCCACTGGGCCAGCTGGCTACACGAGTCAGTACGGAGTTTTAAGATTCACTCGCCACGCGTTCAGTCCCCGCCTGTACCATGGTTTGTTTGCTATCGTGTCATTATGATTTCGTGAGACACACAAGTATGACAAAACACCTAAATTACTAGGAATGGTTGAAGTTCCTTGACTTGTATTCCCCGGAATGCAGGCGAGAAAGAGACACGATAATATACACTTCGATAATACTAGAGATATTAGTACTAAATTTGTACACGAAAATCACTCCCCACGAGAGCAAAAGACTCAGCAGGAGATGCAACATCCCCCCCAATGAAAAGCAGGAGCAGCATGAGTGAGCTAAAAGAGAACACAGTAAGTGTCAGGGGCCCAAGACTATTCAACAGCCTCCCAGCATACGTAAGGGGGATTACCAATAGATCCTTGGCCGTCTTCAATAAGGTGCTGGACAGGCACCTAAAGGCAGTACCTGACCAGCAGGGCTGTGGTTTGTATGCCAGTTTGTGTGCGGCCAGCAGTTACGGCCTGGTTGATCAGGTCCTGATCCACTGCGATGCCTAGTCACAGACCGGGCCGTGGGGGTGTTGACCCCCGATACCCTCTCCAGTCCCTGAGCCTTGATAGAAGGTAGTCATTTGTTAGTTAAGGGACTGATCAGGCAAGTAATGATTTGACCTGCTGCAAGTGATTAGTAATCATACTAATCTTGTTACGTGTGAGCATTGTAAATCTCATTTCATTTAGTAGTGATGTAAATCTTATTTCATGTGAGTAGTAAATGTATAAATATTGACAACGTATTAAATATACAGAATTCCAGGTAACTTCTGATTTGCAACCATAAACAGTGTAGGACGAATCTTACCTTTAATTCCACTAACACCTTCCCTTCCCTTCTCGTTTCCTCAAACTGGTTTTACTTTCAAAATGATAGAATATTTTTCATGCATCCAAGTATGATATTTCTAGAACTTATCAACCATCAGTAAACGAGCAACAACGCTGGTGTTATAAAACTGACAGAGTGTTAGAACCAAATTATCATTCAGCGCTCCTTGCAGTAAACGTACATTCCAGTAAAGGGGATGGAGAGGAAGAGCACTTTCATGCTGGTGAAGGCTGTTGAGAAATGGTTTACCAGCTAAGTTTAAAGATAGGGAAAACTTAGCTTAGAAAGACAGCTCATCACCTGCACAGCCGCCCCTGCAGACGAGGTCTTGAAAAGCTATATCATCCATTTCACAACAGGATGTAAAAGATTATATTATGTTATGTATGATAAATTACCCCTAGGGGGTGTTATGTCAGCATATTTCATTCACTGATGGCTGACATACATACTTGTGTGGACTCAAAAGTCCGCACCTCACTGCCGACTATAGGTCGATTACAAACTCCTTGCGACACAAGAACTGTGCAGTCCCCCATTCTACAAGAAATCTGTAACCTATCTTGCTCTTGTAGCGTGAGCTATGGTGTTCTTCACACCCTCGACAGGTATCGGTGACTTGATAGAAGCTGAAGTGTCCTTGGATGTCCACGTCTTCCATAGTCTAGGAATACGCACACTGGTACACTATATTCCACAAGGTTTGTCTTTATTGTTCACAATCTTATCACTGAAGAAGCTGATCACACTTCTCTGTAAGTGTTTATTGTGTTTTGTGAGACACTTTGTTCACACTAATGCACGGATCAGTGTTCTTTGTTGATTATCCTGGCATCAGTGTGACTCAGTAGAGTCAAAAGTAATCTGACCTCACAGCATCCTATGCCACTCCATGCCCCTCAACATAAAGGAAAAGCTGACCTAGTATTTTTTGCTTCCTTTGCCAAATTTCCTCCATGAAGCAAAGCAGAATGCTTGATTCTTGCCGTCTTAAGCATAGACAACAATGTACACTATCTTTACCAAGGTAATAAAGTGGGAGCAGGATTTTCCTTAATTGTCCTGCTAAGGTAAGAGATGTACTGTCTTTTATTAACTTACACTTTGCAACACTGGAGTCTTTTAAGGAGCGTCGGTCGCTTGACCACGTCGTATACTTGTACTGCATCTGGGATCAATTACTTGCTGTAGCAGTAAACAAGATGCTTGCCCCTTCTGAGAGGGCTGGGCCCCTCAGGGCTGAAAGGGGCTGAAGGGGCTGATACCCCCCTCCTGGAGAAAATTTCTCCACAAAGGCCTTGCGAGTCATGAAATTAGCGCTTCCCCACGAATATAATAGTAGTACAATATACAAAGTCACACAAGCATTTAAGGTAGTCATTCACTGAAGCTAAAAGTTACACATAAGACAACACGAGTACAAGCAAATGAAACAACATTGTAGTAAGTTATACAACACGTTGTTTATACATGTCTGAAGATTGATACGCCATTACTTGGCTCACACTCTTGGCACACTAACGCTTTCAGCACTAACACTGAGCACTGGCAAACTGTCGGCACCGACAAACATGGACGTGTGTCAGCTTGACGTAGAGTCGTAGGTGATGCTACTACGTAAATGCATTTTTTCACGTATACCGTTATTTCATGATACGTAATCCGACTTAATATTAATATATAATAAATGGAAATCTCCTTAGTAGACACTAATCTGACTTTTCCTGTAGCTTCCTATATACACACATACAGAAACCTTACCACATTTGTCTCCCCTCACTACAGATTTGTCTCCTTGCTATTCATTTCTACTCCTTAGTATCTATTTATGTCGCTCTATCACACGTCTGTCTCCTGCACGTGTCTCTTCCTTTACTGTGTTTGTTTCCCTATTACCCACCTGTGTTTCCATACTGAAAGAAAAAGTAGAAAAACTGTATATGGTTTTAACTTCTCTGCTGTTGAAAGATACCATGTAAATGGTTGCTTCTAAGTGGTCATGTTCGTAATTATATGGGACATGAACAAACAAATTTTCTAATTTCCTCTTAATCGATCTGTTAAAATACATTTTTATTAAGGTTATATAGCTCGGAAATTATGTACATCAAAACATTCACTGTTAAAAGTAACGCCACCCACATCTCAAGATTTTAAACATCTTAATAACTTTAAATAAAATGGTTAAGATTTTTTACAAAAATATAAATAAATAAAAAACTGTATAGCTCTGCCTATGAATGCCATGTTCATCGTTCTTCCTCGGCTGCCATCCGAGTAAGAGAGTAAGTGCCAAGTAGTCTGGATTAAGTGATACGATTAAATACCGCGTCAGAAAACCGTCCTGTTTTGTTTGTGGCATTCATTTGTCTCACTGTGTTAGTTGCGAGCAGCAACAACTCTACGCACCAGAGTACCAGCAGCAACAGCTCTACGCACCAGAGTACCAGCAGCAACAGTTCTACGCACCAGAATACCAGCAGCAACAGCTCTACGCACCAGAGTACCAGCAGCAACAGTTCTACGCACCAGAGTACCAGCAGCAACAGCTCTTCGCACCAGAGTACCAGCAGCACCAGCTCTTCACGCCAGAGTACCAGCAGCACCAGCTCTTCACGCCAGAGTACCAGCAGCAACAGCTCTGCATATCAGAGTACCAGCAGCAACAGCTCTGCATATCAGAGTACCATCAGCAACAGCTCTGCATATCAGAGTACCATCAGCAACAGCTCTGCATATCAGAGTACCATCAGCAACAGCTCTGCATATCAGAGTACCAGCAGCAACAGCTCGGCTTATCAGAGTATATCAGAGGTGAGTACAATTAGGTGAGTACACACACACACACACGTGTGTGTGTGTGTGTGTGTGTGTGTGTGTGTGTGTGTGTGTGTGTGTGTGTGTGTGTGTGTGTGTGTGTGTGTGTGTGTGTGTGCGTGCGTGCGTCTAATCGACATGTGCCTAGGACAATATGGTAACTAATACGTATAGTATGCAAAATCATGGAGAATATTATCAGAAGAGTAGTGGAGCACCTAGAAAGGAATGAGCTTATCAACAACAACCAGCACAGATTCAAGGACGGAAAATCCTGTGTCACAAACCTATTGAAGTTCTATGATAAAGTGACAGCAGTAAAACAAAAATGAGGGGTGGGTAGATTGCGTTTTCCTGGACTGTAAAAATACTTTTGATACAATTCCACACAAAAGACTAGTGTAAAAGCTGGAGGACCAGGCAGGTATAATAATGAAGGCACTGCAAAGGATCAGAGAACACCTGATGGGAAGGTAACACAGTCATGGTACGTGACGAGGTGTCAGTGGGCGCCTGTGACGAGCGGGGTTCCACAGGGATCCGTCCTAGGACCGGTGCTGTTTCTGGTATATGTGAATGACTTGATGGAAGGAATAGTTTCAGAAGTGTCCCCATTTGCTGACGATGTGAAGTTAATAAGGAAAATTCAATCGGAGGAGGACCAGGCAGGACTACAAAAGGATCTGGACAGACTACAGGCCTGATCCAGAAACTGTTCCCGGAGTTCAACTCGACCAAGTGCAAAATCATGAAGACTGGTGAAGGGCAAAGAAGACCGCAGACAGTACAGTCTAGGGGGCCAAAGACTACGAACCTGCCTCCACTACATCACTTCTCGATTGTTCCCCTTCCTGACAACTCTATGGCTGAAGAAATACTTCCTAACATCCCTAAGATTTATCTGGGTCTTTAGCTTCCAATTGTGACCCCCTTGTTGCTGTGCCCCATCTCTGAAACATCCTGTTTCTTCCCACCTAGTCAATTCCTCGGTTTTATGTCGTTATCATGTCTCCCCTATCACTTCAGTGTCGTCAGGTTGATTTCCCTTAACCTCTCCTGGTAGGACATACCCTTAGTTTCGGGACTAGTCTTGTTGCAAACCTTTACACTTTCTCTAATTTCTTGATGTGCTTGACCAGGTGTGGGTTCCATACTGGTACTGCATACTCCAATATGGGCCTGACATACACCGTGTACAGTCTTTGAATGATTCCTTACTCAGATGTCAAAATGTTATTCTTAGGTTTGCCAGGCGCCCATATGCTGCAGCAGTTATCTGGTTGTGTGCTTCCGGAGACGTGCTCGGTGTTATGCTCACCCCAAGATCTTTCTCCTTGAGTGAGGTTTGCAGTCTTTGGCCACCTAGCCTATACCCTGTCTGCGGTCTTCTTTGCCCTTCTCCAATCTTCACGACTTTGCATTTGGCAGGGTTAAATTCGAGAAGCCAGTTGTTGGACCAGGTGCTCAGCCTGTTCAGGTCTCTTTGTAGTCCTGCCTGATCCTCATCGGATTTAATTCTCCTCATTAACTTCAAATCTGCGAACAGTGACACTTCTGAGTCTATCCCTTCCATCATGTCTTTCACGTATACCAATACCAAAAATAGCATTTTTCCTAGGACTAACCCCTGTGGGACCCCGCTCGTCACAGACGTCCACTGTGATACTCATCACGTACCTTACCTCCCTGTCAGGTATTCTCTGATCCACTGCAGTGCCCTTGATGTTGTATGCGCCTGATCCCCCAGCTTCTGCACTAATCTCTTGTGTGGAACTGTGTTGAAGGCCTTCCTGCAGTCCAGGAAAATGCAATCAGCCCACCCCTCTCTCTCATGTCTTACTTCTGCTACTTTGCCATTAAATTCCAGAAGGTTTGTGACACAGGATTTACCTTCCATGAATCCATGCTGGTTGTCGTTTATATTCTTGTTCCGATTCAGGTGCTCCACCACTCTCCTCCTGATAATCTTCTCCATGACTTTTGTTTGTGTGTGAGAGAAAGAGAAAGAGAGAGAGGAGGAGAGAGAGAGGAGGGGAGAGAGAGAGAGGAGGGGAGAGAGAGAGAGGAGGGGAGAGAGAGAGAGGAGGGGAGAGAGAGAGAGGAGGGGAGAGAGAGAGAGGAGGGGAGAGAGAGAGAGGAGGGGAGGAGAGAGAGGAGGGAGAGAGGGAGGAGGGAGAGAGAGAGAGGAGGGGAGAGAGAGAGGAGGGGAGAGAGAGAGAGGAGGGAGAGAGAGAGAGGAGGGGAGAGAGAGAGAGGAGGGAGGGGAGAGGAGAGAGGGAGGAGGAGAGAGAGAGAGGAGGGGAGAGAGAGAGAGGAGGGAGGAGAGAGAGAGAGGAGGGAGGAGAGAGAGAGGAGGGGAGGAGAGAGAGAGGGGGGAGAGAGAGAGGAGGGGAGAGGAGAGAGAGGAGGGGAGAGAGAGAGGAGGGGAGAGAGAGAGAGGAGGGGAGAGAGAGGAGGGGAGAGAGAGAGGAGGGGAGAGAGAGAGGAGGGGAGAGGAGAGGAGGGGGAGAGAGAGAGGAGGGAGAGAGAGAGGAGGGGGGAGAGAAGGAGGGGGAGAGAGAGGAGGGGAGAGAGAGAGGAGGGGGGAGAGAGAGGGGGGGGAGAGAGAGAGGAGGGGGAGAGAGAGGAGGGGAGAGAGGAGGGAGAGAGGAGGGGGGAGAGAGAGAGGAGGGGAGAGAGAGAGGAGGGGAGAGAGAGAGGAGGGGGAGAGAGAGAGGAGGGGAGAGAGAGAGGAGGGGAGAGAGAGAGGAGGGGAGAGAGAGAGGAGGGGAGAGAGAGAGGAGGGGGAGAGAGAGAGGAGGAGGGAGGGAGAGAGAGAGAGAGGAGGGAGAGAGAGAGGGAGGAGAAAAGGGGGGAGAGAGAGAGGAGGGAGGGGAGAGAGAGAGAGAGGAGGGGAGAGAGAGAGAGAGGAGGGGAGAGAGAGAGAGAGGAGGGGAGAGAGAGAGGAGGGGAGAGAGAGAGGAGGGGAGAGAGAGAGGAGGGGAGAGATATTAGGGAGGGAGGGATGACTAGTCTGGAACATGTTTGTACATCAACGAGATAAAGTCAGTTGATCAAATGAAAATGTTGGCACACAGATGGCTCCAACTTCATCCTGTTCCCTACTTGCATGTTTCATAACAATAAAAATGCTTTCAAATGAGCTGATGTAGGTAACAGCTCTTAGCTTGTCAATAAAGTTAGGAATCCTTAACTTGTAAATAGCTTGTCAATAAAGCTAGGGATCCTTAACCTAACCTTGTCAAGCCCTGTGGAGAGAGAGAGAGAGAGAGAGAGAGAGAGAGAGAGAGAGAGAGAGAGAGAGAGAGAGAGAGAGAGAGAGAGAGAGAGAGAGAGAGAAATGAGTTCTTGAAAGGCAATGCTAACGTGGGCCAGTGCAGGAAGCTAATTCATTGAAGCGAAGTAAGTAAAAGTGCTTGCACACTTGTAACATTGCACACAAAACTTGTGCGCTAAGGTTATCATCATGATTGATTTCTGCTGCATCTTATAGCTAAGCTTTAAATAAAAAGATTTTACAGGGACCCTAACAAAAATAAGTCACGTTGTCTGATTTTATCCGGGGTCATCCTAGGTAATTTACACATATATTTTACTATGCGAAATAATTGTAACCACCTAAAATTATATAACTGCTTGTGTACCTGTATCTAAATACACTTACCTGTCAGTGACCTCACAGTAGTATCCTATATGGCACTCGGAGCGCTGTATACATGAAGAAGGACACAACAATGAGATGCAACTCCCATGTCGCGAATGTTAACCTTAGAGCGTTTAATGTTCACTCCCCGAATGTGGTCGAGTCTGACCTGCCTTCACC
Source organism: Cherax quadricarinatus (assembly GCF_026875155.1). NCBI lineage: Eukaryota > Metazoa > Arthropoda > Malacostraca > Decapoda > Parastacidae > Cherax > Cherax quadricarinatus. Next base: position 38,065,760 of record NC_069402.1, read on the forward strand.
TGATACACAACACTGAGCAACTGATGCATACCCACCAGATACCACTTTCTAATTTTGAGAACAAATTAATTTTCAAGTATTTACCATGATATTTAATCAATTAACACGTTTCGATAGTTTTGTACCTTTTTTTTTTATTGATCTACAAATATAATGCTTGGATTGAAACCTCAAGCACAATGAAATTTTATATTGATTATTTTGTGTCCATATCAGAAAACGTTTCAGGCAAATAATACTATAGAAAACTTAGTAGACCAAAGGTAAACCAATATATTCAGTGGTTGTGCACATGCACGCTGCACAGCCCTCAAAACACTCACCTCAAGCTTCCTAAAAAGACAGGTGTGGGGCCAGATTTAGGCATACGCTAAACAAGTCACAGCTAAGGACATTTCAGTTTGAAGGGGCCTCTCAAAATGTCAATATTTAATTCTCATTTCCTTATGACTAGATCCACAGCTGAACCCATAGTTCATACACTTCTTACATAAATTATCAACAATATTTTTATTTTTTTTCATAAAGTTTAATATGGATCTGTTGTATATGTTCCCCATCAGTAAAATGGGTACCTGGGTGTTAGTCGACTGGTGTGGATCGCATCCTGGGACACTGACCTAAATTGCCCGAAATGCTGAGCATAACTAGGGGTTTCCTATATAGCAGTATGTCATTGTTGTCAGTTAGGACTGTATACCATGTACATGTACTTGTAGTAAATAAAGATATTATTATTATTATTATTATATTATTATTAAACTGATTAACCCTTTCACTCCTCCACTGGTTGTTAGGCAAATCGGTGGAATTCTTGCCAGATTCAGTTCTTGCCTATTATTACAGTCATAGGAGGAGTGCTAAACTAGTGTGGGGTCATACGGGGTCATATGGGGTCATACATTACTAACAGGTATCAGTACGTCACCATTAAAGACACAGCATCAACAACACGGCCACTTGATACTGGAGTTCCGCAGGGAAGTGTCCTTGGTCCCCTGCTCTTCCTCATATACATCAATGACCTTCCAAACGTATCCCAACACCTAAAACCCATTATCTTTGCTGATGACACGACTTTTGTCATCTCTCACCCTAATCTTGCCACCCTCAACACCATTGTGAATGAGGAGCTGATTAAAATATCGACTTGGATGACAGCCAATAAACTTACGCTTAACACTGACAAAACCTACTATATTATGTTTGGTAGCAGAGCAGGAGATGCACAAATTAACATTAAGATTGACAAGACTCTAATTACCAGAAATAATGGGGGAAAATTCCTAGGCTTATACCTTGACAACAACCTGAATTTCAGCACCCATATCCAGCATATAGCCAAAAAAGTATCCAAAACGGTTGGGATCCTCTCCAAGATACGATACTTCACTACGTGCCGCAAAATGCCCTTCTCACACTATACCACTCATTTATCCATACCTCACCTATGCTATTTGTGCTTGGGGATCAACTGCAGCAACACACCTAAAGCCAATAAAACCCAACAAAAAGCTGCAGTAAGAATAATCACTAAATCCCATCCCTGGCAACACCCCCCCCCACTCTTCATAGATCTAAACTTACTCCCAGTTCAGTACATCCACACTTACTACTGTGCAATCTACATCTACAGGGCCTTAAACTCTAATATCAACCTTGACCTAAACGCTTTCTTGATAGTTGTGACAGAACCACAGGCATAACACCAGACACAAACATCTCTACGACATTCCCCGTGTCCGACTAAACCTTTACAAAAATTCAATGTATGTCAAAGGCCCTAAAATCTGGAATACCCTACCTGAGAACTCTAGAACTGCAGACACATTCATCACCTTCAAAACTACCATTAGAAAACATCTTATCTCCCTGATACACCCTGTCAACTAACTACACGAATACCACCTGGTGGTTCACACTTACACTCACTCACTCATTTGACCATAAACAGAAATATTAATCTCAGTCTTAAAATAATGAATCCTGTGATACTCCAATACTGAAACTATGTACTGTGCCAAAACAAAAGCATTCACATTGCTAAACTCACAAACTAGTATTTAGTCACTTAGCCATAATACCAACTTACCTCATAATTTGTAATATTTTACAATTAAGAATAAAACTAAGTATGACCGAAATGCCTAGCCATGCTAAGCGTTCTAGTGGTACACTCTGTAATCACAATTTTACTACATGTAAACCAAACAATAACCAAATTTCTGTAAACTCAGCATTGTAATCCTTATAGAGAATAAACTTTGAATTTGAATTGAATTTGAATAGGAGTGGGAGGTATTTAGATTCAATCCAGTGAAGGGAAGCACAGATCCAGCGTTGTTACACAACCTTATTCTCTGTTAACACCTTCCAAATACAGCCTCTACAACTTCCCATAGTTTAGGGCCTCACCATGCCTAAATCCGCCCCTGGGGGTAGATACTTTGATCCCAAGTAACTGAAGCTACTCTTCCCTTTCTTGGATCAAACCTGATTACCTCTCATTTCCTTGGCGCTGTATGACCTCCCAATGTTTTAGTGGTTCCCCATGAATAATAAAATAAGACACCCCTTCATTCTCTACTAGTTAAAGAGCAGTGTGGGGAAAATAGTGGTTCCCCATGAATAATAAAATAAGACACCCCTTCATTCTCTACTAGTTAAAGAGCAGTGTGGGGAAAATAGAACAGTATAGTGATAAATATAGTGACTAGGATAGTAAAGCTATTTATTTTAATACCTTTGGTAACTTATTCTTGGTCCCCTACGTCAGATTTGCTTAAACAAGTTTATTTGGGAATAATTACACATATATACAATGAAACAAGTTCTGGGTGATTACAATTGTCTTACATAATAACATATGGATAAATTACCAAGGATAACCCCCCCAAAATATCCAAAGTAACTTATTTCCCTTGGAGTTCCTTGTAATACATTACTATTGGCACCCTAACTATTAGATGCAGGAGTAATCAGTCATGATTATAACCACACAAATGAAATGAGCTAAATCAATCAACTGCATGAACTCAGTCACAATAAAATGAGTTACAATAGGGATAACATGAAGTGAGTAGTTTACATGAACATTAGAGAAACTCAGCTTAATAACGTTAACTTTACAAAGAATCACTCTTCTTTTCTGTAACTACATTCGTTAGGAAGCTATTAGCTCTCTTCCTGAACTGGTTCATATTAAGACTGATCTTGACATGTTCAGGTAATTCGTTCCACTCCTTTACTGCTGTGTAATAAAAAGTGTTTGATGCCTAACAACCTACTGTAGGCACTACAAAACTGCTCATATCCACTAGACCAATACTGATTTTGGTTCCTAACCTTGACCAAAATTTGCAGCAAGACACTCTCGACACTTGCCAGCAACTTCTTAAATATGATTTAGTTTCAGATGCCTTACTCTATCGTCAACATACAGCAATTCCAGTTGTTGTAATTCATCTTGGCCTAGGTGTTCTCTTGGGCCCAGGTTCAAGACGAATTTTGCCATCTTATTCTGAATAATATTGAGGGGAATGTATTAGAGTATAGTTATATCAACACTCTTATATGGGTGCAAGGCATGGGTGATGAATGTTGCAACAAAGAGAAGGCTGGAGGCAGTGGAGATGTCATGTCTGAGGGCAATGTATTATGTGAAAATAATGCAGAAAATTCATAGTTTGGAAATTAAGAGAAGGTGCAGGATTACTAAAAATATTATTCAGAGGGCTAATGAGGGATTGCTGAGGAGGTTCGGGCATGTAGAGAGGCTAGAACAAAATAAAATGACTTCGAGAGTGTATAAATCTGTCGGGGGCGTTGAACCCCGGAACTCTCTCCAGGTAATATATATATATATATATATATATATATATATATATATATATATATAAAATATATATATATATATATATATATATATATATATATTATATATATATATATATATATATATATATATATATATATATATATATATATATATATATATATATATATATATATTATATATATATATATATATATATATATATATATATATATATATATATATATATATATATATATATATGTATATATATATATAATCATTATAATACTTTCATGCAATTATTTCTTTATACAGATTGACAATTAAAAAATGTAGCACTTTCCACATGTTCCCAGAGGGAAATATAATAAGCTCGTAGTTGTGGAAGCTCAGGTTGTCAACACGGTGGTCCATGTGCTACCCAGACCTCACATCAAGACTCACTCAGTATATATAAGCAAACTTACATCTTTAATTACATCCTTCTTTGAGACTTTGAAAATGCAGAGTGACGACGTAAGTTATTTTTCTTTGAGTTAAATAGTTTTTAGGAGGACCTGTGCCAGATCTAGGTACGCTTAAATTTTTGTTTCATTTTCACGAGGAATAATTAAATCTGTAAGGGGTGAGTTAGCTCCTGGGGAATGGGAAACATTCAGGTTCGATCCAAAGAAGGGGAGATTAAGACCAGTTCCTTGGATCAAGAGCGCTTCACCGAATTTTTTTTTAGATTTTGCCACCGAAGTGGCTAGTTTATTGTGCACTCCATATCCATCCTGTGGACGGTAGCGCGAGAGCATATGGATACACAAAAGGCCCAGGAACTAGGCCCCAAAGGGTTAACTGGAATACATATGGATTTATATCTACATATCTATAGTTCACTTATCTGTTATAAGCAAATTTAGGAAATTTGCTTAGTATATCACCGGCATCAGGGAAGTTGGGTTAAGATGTTAACTACTTGTATCCTCTTACCTAACATATTGTTGGTGATTCTACCAACATTACAGTGTTACCTTAGTTTTGTTCTCCCTTTAGGGGAGTTGCTGGTGCAGGGCTCTTGATCAGAGGAATTGAGGTTACTCTCCCCTGACTCGGATCAAGACTGATTACCCCCCTACCCCTTATTTCCCAGGCACTGTATGGTCCCTAGGGTTTTAACTAATAATACCAGTAATTTTTATTTCTACAAGTACATAATACAATTATTCCAGACCTAGCTGACATCATTGGCATAATATATAAAAGCCCCTGATTATACAGATCATTTTGGGCAACGTAGGTTCTCTTGTCCCACAGGATGCGACCCACAATAGTCAGCTAACACCCAGGTACTTATTTACTGCAGGTTGAATAGGGGCAGCAGGTGTGAAAAAGCATGCTAACATTTTGCATGTGCTGGAATCCTGGACCCTTCAGTGTGTGAGCTGAGGATGCTATAAGCCAAGCCATGAGTACCCCCATGATTTAATTAAAGTACAAATAGTGGTAAAATTACAGAAAGTACGTTTGGAAAAAGGTCAAAAAATAAATTAATGAGTTGGGTTAAATTCTTTTTTCTTTTTTTTTTTTTTTTTTTACATTTCCGCAAATAAAAATCATCTCGGATACACATCCACATCAGTTTTGGAAGCTTTATGACATTTTTGGAACTTTGAGTAAAACAGTTTAGCATAATGTTTGTGGTGGTTATTATGCTATTCAAGCATAAATACAAATTCAAATCTATATTTCAGCATTACTGGACAAAATTTGCAATAATCTGAAGGCCCATAGAATGCATAACATTTCAGGAAATCTTAGACTATACTGTACTTAGAATTTACATAAAATTTATTTGGATTTTTAACCCAGAGGATTGGCGGCCCAAGAAAGTCAGTGCATCATCAGGGACTGTCTTGTCTTATTTCCATTTAAGGTCCTTTAATCTTGTCCCCCAGGATGTGACCCATACCAGTTGACTAACACCTAGGTGCCTACTTACTGTTAGGTGAACAGGGACAGCAGGTGTAAGGAAACATGCTAGGTGAACAGGGACAGCAGGTGTCAGGAAATATGCCAGGTAAACAGGGACAGCAGGTGTAAGGAAACGCCCAACATTCCACCCATGCTGGGAACTGAACGACGGAAATTCAGTGTGTGAGGCGAGTGTGTTGCTAACTGAGCCACGGGACACTGTTAAATTGATTTTTTCTAAAAGGGTCATGATATTAGTAGGAACTTAGAAAATAGATACAGGTAACAAGTTAATTTGTAAAGTAACACAGTTAAAGATATAATTGTCTGGTTCTAACAGGGTGTAGTACCAGTTAATTAAATTACAATACAAAATATAAGATATGGTACATATATGTTCTGAGAGTTATTTATGCAGATATGTATATAAGAAGTAGGTACAAAGAAAATACTATGTAAAATTATCAGTGCAATAGCTAGTTATGTCTGAAAGAAGGGAGTGCAGGCTGTCTAATTATACATACATGGGAGTTGAAAGAAATTGCTGAAACAAGAAGAACAGTGATGGGATTGGATGAAAACAAGCAATTTTCAGAATTTGTTTAACATTGTGTTGTATATTACTGTCAAGAATCACGTTAAGGTAAGGTGCATTATCACAGTAGCTTTCAACCTTTGCAGTCTTCAGGCAGAGAGTTCCAAATTTTAGGGCCTTTTACACGCATTGAGATTTTACTTGGGTTGAGCCTTGTATTATGCCTAGGAGTTGTACATCAACTTTTTGTTGAGTTATGTTTTCCTGTATACTTTCTAAATTTAAATTTTTCATCTTGAATCCATTGCTTTGAGTCCTGTCTTGGTTAGATATTTTTAGCATGTTCTTTATATCCTCTTTGTTTATTCCTGTCTTCAATTTATACACCTTAGTTATATCCCCCTAATTCTATGCCTTTTTAGAAAGCATAGATTCAGTGCTCTCAGTCTATCGTTGTAGAAAAGATTTCTGATACATAGGATCAGCTTTGTCATCGTTCTTTGTATGTTTTCCAGTGCATTTTGTCCATTCAGTAATATGGTGACCAGAACTGCTAAGCACGATCTAAACAAGGCCATAACAACAATAGCATATAGAGCTGAAGTATAACCTGAGGACTCTTGTTAATATATGAAGCCAAGAATTCTATTAGCTTTATTGCGAACACTTGTGCACTGTTGTCTTGGCTTTAGGTTACTACTAACCAGAACTCCTAAATCTTTTTCACATACAGAGTGATTGAGATCTACATTATTAAGGTTATAAATGCCATCATTTTGAACCCTTCTCTTGATTTTCTTGACATGTAAAATTTTCTAATGGTACAGTGACACTAGTGCAGTGAGAAATGTTTTGCATCATTGCATTAAACTGTTGATACAGTTTCACACATTTGACAAACTGTAACCATAATATATCTTAATTTTTACCTCTCTTTTCAGATTACATGGAGTATCATAAACAAAACATTTTGTTCTTTTAAAATCCAGTAAGTAAACAGTGTTTAACTTCAATTCTTTTTCATAAAAACTTTACATTTCATTATTGTACATATGGTATAAGAGTTGGTACAATATTTTCATTTAATGTTTGCTTGTATTATATCTTAATGTTATACATAAACAGGGATTCAGAATCTAATACATTTTTTATTTTTTTAACAGAACAAAAAGCCAAAGGTTTTGCAGAAATGAATTCAACCTAACTGGGTTATGCAGTCGCAGCTCCTGTCCTCTTGCGAACACCCAGTATGCTACAATTAGAGAAGAGCAAGGAATCATTTATCTGTATATGCGTACTGCTGAAAGGTGTGTTGATTGCCTCAATGGTTAATGGAGTACAGTACAGTAGGGTATTTTATTTCCTTTGTTTTTCTCTGGTGGCATATACTGTAGTTTTATTTTTATCTATAATGTATGCATGACTGTCTGTCTAGCCATTCTATCTCTGCACATACAGTTTTGTAAGTTAGGTACTGATATCAAAATGCTAAGAAGATATTTCTGGTTTAGAATATGCAGTAATTCTCCAGATTTAGGTATACATTTCTGAAACAGTTAATGGTTTACAGTACAGTATTCTAATATTTATATTGAAAATGCTAGTTGCCAAATCTGTGCATAATAAGAGTGAATATAAAGTTAGGTAGGAGTGAGATATACTTGATGAAATATAAGTAATGAAAAATAAGATAACCTTGGCAGCATCAAATGCCATATCTGCAAGTTCGTGACATCAATATAGGCTTGCATGCCACAAGAAGCAAAAGTTTAGTTGTTGAAATAGCCACCATTTAACCTTTAAACGGTCCAAACGTATATATACGTTCACTTGCGCACCACCCCAAATGTTTTGACAAAAAAAATAGTTTTCTTTTATAGAAAAAAAGAGCACAAGGCACTAAGTGGTCCCAGATTTTTTTAATATGGTGCACACCGAGTGTTAAAACCCATTCTATACTGACCAGGCATTTCAGGGCAATCGTGCCAAATTTGGAGGCAGGAAAATTAAACTGTATACAGTGGACCCCCGCATAACGATTTTAATCCGTGCAAGAGGGGTAATTGTTATGCGAAATAATCGGTATGTGAATGAATTTTCCCATAAGAAATAATGGAAATAAAATTAATCCGTGCAAGACACCCAAAAGTATGAAAAAAAAAATTTTTTACCACATGAAATATACATTTTCCCACACACAAAGAGAAGGATACATGCACAATAGTAGAGTAGTACATGCACAGTATATATTGTGCATGTACTAGTCTACTAAATGAAGAATAAATGACACTTACCTTTATTGAAGATGCAGCAATGACTGATGAGACACTGTGTCCTGGGAGTGCCTTTTCCTCCTGAGTACTGTAGGTCCTGTTTGGCATTTTCTTCCAGAACAGGCCTTATCACACTGTGTATGCCACTACGATTCTTAAATCTCTCAAACCAACCTTTGCTGGCTTTAAATTCACCAATACAAGCACTAGTTCCAGGCATTTTTCCCTGTTCACCTGGGTGTTAGTCGACTTGTGTGGGTTGCATCCTGGGAGACAAGATTAAGGACCCCAATGGAAATAAGTTAGACAGTCTTCGATGACACTGACTTTTTTGGGTTATCCTGGGTGGCAAATCCTCTGGGGTTAATTGTTTCTTGGTATTCTCAATAAGCCACACCAACAACGGTGCTACAGCAGCAGCAGCAGCTGACGGTGGTACAGCAGCAACAGACGATGCTACAGCAGCAGCAGACGATGCTACAGCAGCAACAGACGATGTTACAGCAGCAGCAGACGATGCTACAGCAGCAGCAGACGATGCTACAGCAGCAGCAGACGATGCTACAGCAGCAGCAGACGATGCTACAGCAGCAACAGACGATGTTACAGCAGCAGCAGACGATGCTACAGCAGCAGCAGACGATGCTACAGCAGCAGCAGACGATGCTACAGCAGCAGCAAACGATGCTACAGCAGCAGCAGCAGCTGATGGTGGTACAGCAGCAACAGACGATGCTACAGCAGCAGCTGACGGTGGTACAGCAGCAACAGGCGATGCTACAGCAGCAGCTGACGGTGGTACAGCAGCAACAGACGATGCTACAGCAGCAACAGACGATGTTACAGCAGCAGCAGACGATGCTACAGCAGCAGCAGCAGCTGACAGTGCAGCAGCAGCAGCAGCTGTACCACCAATAGTAGCGATGGTTGATTGGGGTTTATTATACAACCTGGCCAGCTCGGAGACACGCACTCCACTTTCATACTTATCAATGATCTTTTTCTTCATCTCTATTGTAATTCTCACCCTTATTGCTGTAGGGTTGGCACTAGAAGCTTTCTTGGGGCCCATGGTCACTTATTTTCCAGAAAAAGCACCGAAAACACTGTAATAATACGAAATATTCCGATTGTATGCTTGGATGTTACCGCGGAGGCTGGCTGGTAAACAATGCCACCGGCGGAACATGTGAGCGTGGCTCAGGCCGCACATTGGACGCGTCTCGGACGAAAATCGGTGAGCGGGTTTTTAAGCGGTATGTGAGGCAAAATTTTGGCGATTAAAGCAAGCGGTATGCGGATTAATCGCTATGTGATGCCATCGGTATGCGGGGGTCCACTGTATATACGTTTGGGCGCTACACGTAAGAACGTACATATACATTTGGACTGTTTAGGGGTTAAGCCTAGCCTCAGGCTAGGTTTCTAGAATAGAAAACTGGAAAATGGTCACAGGTAACCCACAAGTCTTCAAAATATATATTTTTGGCCTGTACATACATTGGTTTCAGTATCTTCTACCTTCATACTTCGCATTTGAATTTAATCTGTTAAGATTTACTGGCAACTCATTATTTTAATTGATTAATAATGTAACATTGATGACAGCTTCAACTATGTCTGACTTTGATGATAGCTTGAATAATCATGTGATACTTTAATTACAGCTTAAAATCATGTACCATCATAACATAACTAATATTCACCCATTTTGTACTTTTTTTATTAGTGCTGCTATTAATGTCATAATTTTAAAGATGTAATGTTCCATAAAGTTTCTGTTCTCCAGGGCATTTTTCCCAGCAAGGCAATGGGAAAAAGTAAAACTATCACGGAACTTTGTTAAAGCATTGCAACAGATTGATGAAAATCTGGTATTTTGGAAGAAATATTTTCGTCAAAAATGTCGTCAACGTCTGCTCAAGATCACACAGTACCTGACGCGTATGAGGAATCTTAAACTAAGAAGACAGTAAGTCTCATTATTAGCTAGGTACTATTCTAACTTATATTTTTTGTTTATAACTCAAACTTTATACCTCAGTTAGTCTGGAGTGAGTAAAAACAAGTGATTTTGAGATTTGTTGTTCTGCCGGAGTGTGCAAGCTAACATTTATGAAAGGTATAATGGAAATTGGTTATCCTAACTCGAGTTCTGAAGGTGGGAAGTACAGTACTTGAGCTCGGGTGGATAGGTGGGTGAGAATGTTGCAATTCAGAGGGTCATTTGAATTGTCATGTCCTCTCACTTCTGAAAAGATAGCTGTTGAATGAGTGATGGTAAATGTATTTCCTTCTTTGGGTCACCCTGCCTTGGTGGAAAACTTCTAATGTATGGTAGTATATGCTTATGAATTTTTGTACTGTAAATGTTACTTAGCAATATTATTATTGTAATCAGCGCTGCTTCTTAGCAATAGCTTGTATTCATTTGCTTAGTGTACAAAATACATCTGTGGTATATACATTATACAGGGATTTGCATGGATTAAGCTCAGTTATTTTAAGAGATATCAATAGTTCAGTTATAATTGGTTTAATATTTATAGTTCATACAAATATCTATCTGCATTGATAGATATTGCAAATGTATGTTGTTTCAGCCATAAGAGGGCTTACCAAGTACAGGAAATATGCAAAAGATAATCCATCAGGTGTAGAAGAGGTGGTATCAGGTGAGGATGAGATGAAGTATGTTGGATCTGAGGTCAGGTGACATTAAGTAAGGTTTTGGCTAGGGTAGGTCAGGCCCTGATAGTCTGTGCACAATAGGATAACATGTTTCAGAAAAGGCTCTCCCTATGTAGGTAGTTTTGTTTGGCAAGACAGTAATTACTGCTGCAGATCCTGAGGGCACATAAAGAAACCTATGGCCACGTATTTCCATTTGGATCTTTAGGTCCTTCACTTGGAAGCAGTCCACATTAGTTAAAACTTTTAAGTATCTTGTGTTTATTGCTAGGTGAACATGGGCAGAAGATGCTAGGAGACCTAATGTACCCATATTTCTCACTTCAATCATGACTGAATTAGGGTTCATTCATTTGTGAACAAATGCTCTACCATTGAGGTGCAAGGTACCCTATTGAAGATCTTATGATTAAGTACTGTACTTGACAACCTGTTTCTTATAATTTTATCATAATAAACAGGTCATAGGCTATTGTTAGAAATAAGTAATATTTATTTATTTATTTATTTATTTATTATAAATTTGTGCACACATACAGAGGTACAAAAAAAATACAGATAAGAGCAGTATGCCAAAGCCACTTATACTATGCATAGCATTACGGGCTGGCTTAAAATTAACTTAAGATTAACTAAGCAATGATGAAGTCAGTGATAAAACATTAATGTAAACAGAATACTATAAAGCACAAGTGAGTATTACAAAGACAGGTCATATGAAGGATTCTGTTAGGTAGTGTATTTAAAAAATAATAAAGTTAGATTCGGTTTTAGGTTTAACATTTATGTGATATAATTTTAGTAAAATAACAACTCTTTCAACAAGAATGTCATTAAAATAAATTCATTGGCACCACCCACATTCTTTATCTCCCCATTTCCCTTCCTTTGACTCCTTCCCTTTTCTTTCAACTCCCTCAACATTTCTCCCATATACTGTATTTAATAATTTTAATATTTTTTGTATAAAAACTTTGAGAAGTAAATTTATACATTTTATTGAAGTAAAACAATAATATTAGAGGCATGGTCTGAGATGGTTGCAGGGGCAATAATCCCTGGAACCCTCTATACTTAATCTACAGGTAGGTCTGTGGATAGGGTCTTCAAATATCTTATTAAGTACTATGTAACATATATTTGCTCTGTGAGATCTTGTGAAAAAAAACTACTTGCTTTAGCTAAAACTACAAGATACATAGTAATAGCTTTCATTATATTTTTATTCACAGAAAGAAATTGATTCCTATAAGGAGAAAAATTGATTTGCGAATCAAAAGACGTGAGGAAAAAGCTCTTATTGCAGCCAGGATTGACAATGCAATTGAAAAACAACTTCTACAGAGACTTAAAGATGGAACCGTAAGTATGAAACTATTGAATAATTTATGAAATACAGTTCTTATTAATAGAAAAAATACATTTGGGCAGAACCAGAGACAACTTTGCTGAACAAAGTAAGTCACAGCAAGGTGATATTAAGAAAATTCTAGCGAGAGTTAAACATGTGCCAATGACCTAGTGGTAAAGATGTATAAAAGTGTTTGAGAAGGTACATAATGACCAGTAGATAGGAAAAAAAATACAAAGAAATAGCTGTTGAAAAGGAGGGGAGGAGGAAATGTATTAAGATTGCCAAGAGAATGATTGTGAATTTTATGCACAGTAGAGGATGTGTAGTCAGTATAGGTATTGATTTTTGTTTTTAACACATCGGCCATTTCCCACTGAGGCAGGGTGATTCAAAAAGATAGAAAAAACTTTCATCATCATTCAACACTTTCATCATCACTCATATATAATCGCTGTCTTTGCAGAGGTGCTCAGATATGACAGTTTAGATGTCCCTCCAAACTGCCAATATCCTAAACCCCTACTTTAAAGTGCAAGTATTGTACTTCCTATTTCCAGGACTCAAGTCCGGCTAACTGGTTTCCCTGAATCCCTTCACAAAATATTACCCTGCTCACACTCCAACAGCTCGTCAGGTCCCAAATGCCATTCATCTCCATTCACTCATATCCAACATGTTCACGCATGCTTACTGGAAGTCCAAGCCCCTTACCCACAAAATCTCCTTTACCCCCTCCCTCCAACCTTTTTGGGGACGACTTCTACCCTGCCTTCCTTCCCCTACAGATTTATATGGTCTCCAAGCCATTCTACTTTGTTCCATTCTCTCTAAATGACCAAATCACCTCAACAGCTCCTCTTCAGCCCTCTGACTAATACTTTTATTAACTCCACACCTACTCCAAATTTCCACACTACGAATTCTCTGCATAACATTTACACCACACTTTGCCCTTAGACAGGACATCTCCACTGCCTCCTCGCTGCAGCATTTACAGCCCATGCTTCACACCCATACAAGAGTGTTGGTACCAATATACTCTTGTACATTTCCTTCTTAACCTCGATGGATAACTTTTTTGGTCACCACAGATACCTCTATGCACCACTCACCTTTTTTCCTTCATCAGTTCTGTGGTTAATCTCATCCTTCATAAACCCATCCGCTGACAAGTCAACTCCCAAATATCTGAAAACATTCACTTCTTCCATTCTCCCTCCCTCCAATGTGATATCCAATTTTTCTTTATCTAAATCATTTGATACCTTCATCACCTTGCTCTTATCTATGTTCGCTTTCACTTTCTACCTTTACACACCCTCCCAAACTCGTCCACTAACCTTCGCACCTTTTCTTTAGAATCCCCCAAAAGCACAGTATTATCAGCAAAGAGTAACTGTGTCAACTCCCATTTTGTATTTGATACCCCATAATTTAATCCCACCCCTCCCCCCAACACTCTAGCATTTACTTCTTTTACAACCCCATCTATAAAAATGTTAAACAACTATGGTGACATTACACATCCTTGTCTGAGACCTACTTCAACTGGGAAATAATCTCCCTCTCTCCAACACAGCTTAACCTGAGCCTCACTATTCTCATAAAAACTCTTTACAGCATTTAATAACTTACTACCTATTCCATATGCTTACAACATCTGCCACATTGCTTCCCTATCCACTCTGTCATATGCCTTTTCAAAATTCATAAATGCAGTGAAAACTTCCCTACCTTTATCAAAGTACTGTTCACATATATGGCTTCAGTGTAAATGCTTGATCTACACATTCCTGACCCATTCTAAAGCCTCCTTGCTCATCTGCAATCCTGCTTTCTGTCTTACCTCTAATTCTTTCAGTAATAACCCTACCATACACTTTACCTGTTTTACTCAGTAAACTTATTCCTCTATAATTTTTACAATCTCTCTTTTTTCCCACTTCCCTTTATATAAAGAAACCATAGATGCTCTCTGCCAATCCCTAGGTACCTTCCCCTCTTTCATACAGTTTTTTTTTTTTCTTCAACAAGTCGGCCGTCTCCCACTGAGGCAGGGTGACCCAAAAAGAAAGAAAATCCCCAAAAAGAAAATACTTTCATCATCATTCAACACTTTCACCTCACTCACACATAATCACTGTTTTTGCAGAAGTGCCCAGAATACAACAGTTTAGAAGTACATTCTTTCTTTCAACACACCGGCCGTATCCCACCAAGGCAGGGTGGCCCAAAAAGAAAAACAAAAGTTTCTCTTAAATTTAGTAATTTATACGGGAGAAGGGGTTACTAGTCCCTTGCTCCCGGCATTTTAGTCGCCTCTTACAACACTCATGGCTTACGGAGGAAGAATTCTGTTCCACTTCCCCATGGAGTTTAGAAGTACATTTTTTGTTTTTTTTTTCAACAAGTTGGCCGTCTCCCACTGAGGCAGGGTGACCCAAAAAAGAAAGAAAATCCCCAAAAAGAAAATGCTTTCATCATCATTCAGCACTTTCACCACACTCACACATAATCACTGTTTTTGCAGAGGTGCTCAGAATACAACAGTTTAAAAGCATATACGTATAAAGATACACAACATATCCCTCCAAACTGCCAATATCCCAAACCTCTCCTTTAGAGTGCAGGCATTGTCCTTCCCATTTCCAGGACTCAAGTCCAGTTATTTAAAATAACCAGTTTCCCTGAATCCGTTCACTAAATATTACCTTGCTCACATTCCAACAGCTTGTCAGGTCCCAAATACCATTTGTCTCCATTCACTACTATCTAACAAGCTCATGCACACTTGCTGAAAGTCCAAACCCCTCATCCACAACACCTCCTTTACCCCCTTCCTCCAACCTTTTCGAGGACGACCCCTACCCCGCCTTCCTTCCCCTACAGATTTATACACTCTCCATGTCATTCTGCTTTGATCCATTCTCTCTAAATGACCAAATCACCTCAACAAACCCTCTTCAGCCCTCTGACTAATACTTTTATTAACTCCACACCTTCTCCTAATTTCCACACTCCGAATTTTCTGCATAATATTTACACCACACATTGCCCTTAGACAGGACATCTCCACTGCCTCCAACCACCTCCTTGCTGCAGCATTTACAACCCAAGCTTCACATCCATATAAAAGTTATTAAACAGTTATTAAACAAAAATACCAACCACTCCAACACTATATACCCCCTTGCTTTTAACATTTGTCATGATCCTGTCAGTTCCAGCTGCTCTACTTCCTTTCATTCTATGTAATGCCTCACGCACCTCCCAGACACTCACATCTTGCTCTTCTTCATTCCTAAAAGATGTTATACCTCCCTGGCCAGTGCATGAAATTACTGCATTCCTTTCTTCATCGGCTTTTAACCCTTTGAAGGTCGGTCACGTACTAGTACGTCATTGCAGCCAGGGTCGGTCACATACTATATATATATTATCACACCGGCCGATTCCCACCAAGGCAGGGTGGCCCGAAAAAGAAAAACTTTCACCATCATTCACTCCATCACTGTCTTGCCAGAAGGGTGCTTTACACTACAGTTTTTAAACTGCAACATTAACACCCCTCTTTCAGAGTGCAGGCACTGTACTTCCCATCTCCAGGACTCAAGTCCGGCCTGCCGGTTTCCCTGAATCCCTTCATAAATGTTACTTTGCTCACACTCCAACAGCACGTCAAGTATTAAAAACCATTTGTCTCCATTCACTCCTATCAAACACGCTCACGCATGCCTGCTGGAAGTCCAAGCCCCTCGCACACAAAACCTCCTTTACCCCCTCCCTCCAACCCTTCCTAGGCCGACCCCTACCCCGCCTTCCTTCCACTACAGACTGATACACTCTTGAAGTCATTCTGTTTCGCTCCATTCTCTCTACATGTCCGAACCACCTCAACAACCCTTCCTCAGCCCTCTGGACAACAGTTTTGGTAATCCCGCACCTCCTCCTAACTTCCAAACTACGAATTCTCTGCATTATATTCACACCACAACATTGCCCTCAGACATGACATCTCCACTGCCTCCAGCCTTCTCCTCGCTGCAACATTCATCACCCACGCTTCACACCCATATAAGAGCGTTGGTAAAACTATACTCTCATACATTCCCCTCTTTGCCTCCAAGGACAAAGTTCTTTGTCTCCACAGACTCCTAAGTGCACCACTCACTCTTTTTCCCTCATCAATTCTATGATTCACCTCATCTTTCATAGACCCATCCGCTGACACGTCCACTCCCAAATATCTGAATACGTTCACCTCCTCCATACTCTCTCCCTCCAATCTGATATTCAATCTTTCATCACCTAATCTTTTTGTTATCCTCATAACCTTACTCTTTCCTGTATTCACCTTTAATTTCCTTCTTTTGCACACCCTACCAAATTCATCCACCAATCTCTGCAACTTCTCTTCAGAATCTCCCAAGAGCACAGTGTCATCAGCAAAGAGCAGCTGTGACAACTCCCACTTTGTGTGTGATTCTTTATCTTTTAACTCCACGCCTCTTGCCAAGACCCTCGCATTTACTTCTCTTACAACCCCATCTATAAATATATTAAACAACCACGGTGACATCACACATCCTTGTCTAAGGCCTACTTTTACTGGGAAAAAATTTCCCTCTTTCCTACATACTCTAACTTGAGCCTCACTATCCTCGTAAAAACTCTTCACTGCTTTCAGTAACCTACCTCCTACACCATACACTTGCAACATCTGCCACATTGCCCCCCTATCCACCCTGTCATACGCCTTTTCCAAATCCATAAATGCCACAAACACCTCTTTAGCCTTATCCAAATACTGTTCACTTATATGTTTCACATACGTCACATACTAGTACGCATAAATTCTAGCACCTTCAGATTGAGCGGGAGAAAGCTGGTAGGCCTACATGTGAGAGAATGGGTCTGCGTGGTCAGTGTGTGCAGATGGAAAAATTTTGGGCACCCAGTGGAGCATTGTGGGAATGCCATTTTAGTTCACCTTGTCCACCATGCCTTGCAGTAAGAAGCTCCTCACTCCTCTGCGAATTGGGACTCTTTTTTTTTTTTTTTTTTCTTCCCAAGTGACAGTTCAAATACACATGGAAGTGTCAGTGAAGATGATTTCCAGGGTTTTGGGGAGTTTGTGACTGAGAATAATGAACATAATAGTGGTAATGGTGATGAAAATCCAGACGACCCCAAACCTTCCACATCTGGTGCTAGGCCGTCTTGTTCACGTTCAGTTGCACCAGAACGAAAGAGGAAACTCGTATGTATTTGCCAGTGCTGAGGACACAGATGTGAGGAGTGGTGATGATAGTGATAGTGAATATGAACTCCAAGCTCTTGAAAACAGTTCCAGTAGCGAAAGTGAAGCAGAATATTCTCCAGTGAAGCGTCAGTATATATGACGCTACATGCGCTCTGGTAGTGTGCCATATGCTGTTCCAAGGGTAAGGAGTACATCTCGGAGTACATCTCGTGGCCGTACAACAGGAACAGATAGTGAAAATGAAGATGATATTGTTACAATGGAGATAAAAAATGTGCAGGCATCAGAAGATAGTGGTGGTGCCAGCCATGAGGCACCAGCAGTGGCCCATGCTGTTACCCATGCTGCTGAGTCACCTCAGCTACAACAAAGACCACCCTCACCCACCAACCCACCACACCAACCTCCACAACTACAACCTCCACAACCACCTGTCAATATCCAGTACCCACCAGTAGACCACACTTGGGATTGGCAGGAAGCTGCCAATTTTGTTCCCAATCCCCATCAGTTTGATGAAACTCAAAGTGGGCTATGGCCATCTTGTACACTTGGGAACAATGCCACTGAACTGGAATGTTTCGAGTTATTCTTTGACGAACCCCTGATGGGAATTATTGTCAGGGAAAGCAACAGATACTACGAGTACACCATGGCAAACACAGTTCTTTCACCAAGATCATGGATACACCAGTGGATGGAGACAACTGTGGTTGAGATGTATCTTTTGTTTGCCACAATAATGCTTATGCCACATGTGTATAAGCACATTGTCAAATTATACTGGTCAACAGACCGCCTCATTGCAACCCCAGCTTTCATTGATATAATACCAGTGAATCGATTTGTGCTACTGTTACGTAGCTACACTTCTCAGACAAAACCTGGCCTGTCAGATAAGACAGGTTATATAAAATTAGAAATGTGTTTATGTATCTGAAACAAGTTCAATATGCATTTTTATCCCTTCAGGAAACTTGTTATTGATGAGTCTTTGATTTTGTTCAAAGGCAGACTGTCATTCAAGCAAGAGGAAACGCTTTGGTATAAAGGTATTTGTACTGTGTGATTGCTACAGTTGTCTTGTATTGGATATTATTGTGTACACTGGAAGTAATACATTGCAAGATACCAGGAAGCTGTTGGGTATCTCTGGTGATGTGGTTAGAACAATGATGGAACCATATCTTGGTAAGGGGCATATATTATATACTTATAACTGGTACACAAGCCCCTCACTCAGTGATTTTTTTGCGAGTGAATATGAAAAATGTGTGTGGCACAGTGCGTGGAAATCGTAAACATATGCCCAGGTTTGACGCTGGGACTCATAGAGGTGAGGTGCAGGCGTTTGCTGCTAATGACATAATGGCATTTCGGTGGCATGACAAACAAGATGTCACACAGTTGTCATCAGTTCACCGAAATGAAATGACAGACACAGGCAGGCAGCATAGAGAGACCAATGAACCCATTCTAAAACCTGCAACTGTGATGGACTACACCCTCAACATGCGCTCAGTGGACAAATGTGATATGCAAATTGGGTTTGCCGATTGTGTTCGCAAGAGTTATAAGTGGTACATAAAACTCTTTTTTCATCTTGTGGACATTTCCATGCTGAATGCTTATAATACGTATAAGTTGAAGACCAGAAACAAACCACCATATGGTCAATTTTGTTTGTCTGTCATCAGACAAATATTATTCAGGTACCAAGTAACAACACCTGCAATAGAACAACGCCTGCGAACTGATCATCAACTACCCTCTCGTCTGAGGCATGGTGATCACTTCCTAATACAACTGCCTGCTACTGCTTTGAAGAAAAAGGCTCAGAAGAGGTGTTTTGTCTGTGCACACACAAAAAACACCCACAAAAATGCAGAGACGCTCATTTTATGTGATGAGTGTGAAACCATTGTGCATGACACCATGTTTCAAAGAGTTCCACAGGCTGCAGAACTTCTAGAAACATGTCCAGTGACTGTATTGTGTATATATTGTGTGTATAAAATTTAGAAAAATAGTAATAAACAACAATTCATGTTGTTCATTTGTGTAAACATGTTTTGTAAACATAATGACAACAGTGTTTGTGCAGTTATTGTGTTGTATAGAAAATGTAAATACATACAAAATAGTGCTCATATTGGTCTCACAGGCCACAAAAGTTACTTGAAAAGAAAAAATATTAAAAATAATGGAAAAAAATTGAAAAAATTAAATAAATGATTACCGGGTGACTGGCAGTTAGCAATGATGCCGTATGCAGTTCAGTTTCTGTCAACTTCACGCCTCCATATCTCGGTAAGTATTGATGGCAATTTTTTTTTTAGTCTAAAATGTTTAGAAAAAAACTATTTTTTTCATAAAAAATAATTTTTTTTTTTTCGAATATTTTTCGACCCTGAGAACAAGTCTGGGAGAGGGCCTTTCGACCCTCAGAGGGTTAAAAGTCTCTCAAAATATTCCTGCCATCTACCAAATACCTCCATCTCCCCATCTACTAACTCCCCTACTTTGTTTTTAAATACAAATGCATTCGTTCCCTAGGCTTTCTTAACTTGTTTTTCTCACTCCAAAATTTGTACTTGTTTTCAGCAAAATTTCTTGACAATGCATCTCCCACTCTATCATTTGCTCTCCATTTGCACTCTCTCACCACTCTTCACCTTCCTTTTACTCTGCATATACTCTGCCCTTCTTATATCACTTCTGCCTTGTAAAAACCTCTCGTGAGCTATCTTTTTCTCTTTTATTGCACCCTTTACCTCATCATTTCACCAACCATTGATTTGCAGGATAAGATGTGCATGTGAATGTAGTTACTGATTTCTAGTAGAGGATGTGTGATTGAGATAGCTTCTGATTTCTCTTTATTAATCTTGGTATGGTAGTGAATAATAATCATCTGTAACTTAGTGAAAGAAACTGGTTGCTGTAACTCACTTTATATAATGATTCACATGAATGAAACTAAAGGATTATTTGTTCTTTTTTTTTATTATTATTATCACACCGGCCGATTCCCACCAAGGCAGGGTGGCCCGAAAAAGAAAAACTTTCACCATCATTCACTCCATCACTGTCTTGCCAGAAGGGTGCTTTACACTACAGTTTTTAAACTGCAACATTAACACCCCTCCTTCAGAGTGCAGGCACTGTACTTCCCATCTCCAGGACTCAAGTCCGGCCTGCCGGTTTCCCTGAATCCCTTCATAAATGTTACTTTGCTCACACTCCAACAGCACGTCAAGTATTAAAAACCATTTGTCTCCATTCACTCCTATCAAACACGCTCACGCATGCCTGCTGGAAGTCCAAGCCCCTCGCACACAAAACCTCCTTTACCCCCTCCCTCCAACCCTTCCTAGGCCGACCCCTACCCCGCCTTCCTTCCACTACAGACTGATACACTCTTGAAGTCATTCTGTTTCGCTCCATTCTCTCTACATGTCCGAACCACCTCAACAACCCTTCCTCAGCCCTCTGGACAACAGTTTTGGTAATCCCGCACCTCCTCCTAACTTCCAAACTACGAATTCTCTGCATTATATTCACACCACACATTGCCCTCAGACATGACATCTCCACTGCCTCCAGCCTTCTCCTCGCTGCAACATTCATCACCACGCTTCACACCCATATAAGAGCGTTGGTAAAACTATACTCTCATACATTCCCCTCTTTGCCTCCAAGGACAAAGTTCTTTGTTTCCACAGACTCCTAAGTGCACCACTCACTCTTTTTCCCTCATCAATTCTATGATTCACCTCATCTTTCATAGACCCATCCGCTGACACGTCCACTCCCAATATCTGAATACGTTCACCTCCTCCATACTCTCTCCCTCCAATCTGATATTCAATCTTTCATCACCTAATCTTTTTGTTATCCTCATAACCTTACTCTTTCCTGTATTCACCTTTAATTTTCTTCTTTTGCACACCCTACCAAATTCATCCACCAATCTCTGCAACTTCTCTTCAGAATCTCCCAAGAGCACAGTGTCATCAGCAAAGAGCAGCTGTGACAACTCCCACTTTGTGTGTGATTCTTTATCTTTTAACTCCACGCCTCTTGCCAAAACCCTCGCATTTACTTCTCTTACAACCCCATCTATAAATATATTAAACAACCACGGTGACATCACACATCCTTGTCTAAGGCCTACTTTTACTGGGAAAAAATTTCCCTCTTTCCTACATACTCTAACTTGAGCCTCACTATCCTCGTAAAAACTCTTCACTGCTTTCAGTAACCTACCTCCTACACCATACACTTGCAACATCTGCCACATTGCCCCCCTATCCACCCTGTCATACGCCTTTTCCAAATCCATAAATGCCACAAAGACCTCTTTAGCCTTATCTAAATACTGTTCACTTATATGTTTCACTGTAAACACCTGGTCCACACACCCCCTACCTTTCCTAAAGCCTCCTTGTTCATCTGCTATCCTATTCTCCGTCTTACTCTTAATTCTTTCAATTATAACTCTACCATACACTTTACCAGGTACACTCAACAGACTTATCCCCCTATAATTTTTGCACTCTCTTTTATCCCCTTTGCCTTTATACAAAGGAACTATGCATGCTCTCTGCCAATCCCTAGGTACCTTACCCCTCTCCATACATTTATTAAATAATTGCACCAACCACTCCAAAACTATATCCCACCTGCTTTTAACATTTCTATCTTTATCCCATCAATCCCGGCTGCCTTACCCCTTTCATTTTACCTACTGCCTCACGAACTTCCCCCACACTCACAACTGGCTCTTCCTCACTCCTACAAGATGTTATTCCTCCTTGCCCTATACACGAAATCACAGCTTCCCTATCTTCATCAACATTTAACAATTCCTCAAAATATTCCTTCCATCTTCCCAATACCTCTAACTCTCCATTTAATAAACTCTCCTCTCCTATTTTTAACTGACAAATCCATTTGTTCTCTAGGCTTTCTTAACTTGTTAATCTCACTCCAAAACTTTTTCTTATTTTCAACAAAATTTGTTGATAACATCTCACCCACTCTCTCATTTGCTCTCTTTTTACATTGCTTCACCACTCTCTTAACTTCTCTCTTTTTCTCCATATACTCTTCCCTCCTTGCATCACTTCTACTTTGTAAAAAACTTCTCATATGCTAACTTTTTCTCCCTTACTACTCTCTTTACATCATCATTCCACCAATCGCTCCTCTTCCCTCCTGCACCCACTTTCCTGTAACCACAAACTTCTGCTGAACACTCTAACACTACATTTTTAAACCTACCCCATACCTCTTCGACCCCATTGCCTATGCTCTCATTAGCCCATCTATCCTCCAATAGCTGTTTGTATCTTACCCTAACTGCCTCCTCTTTTAGTTTATAAACCTTCACCTCTCTCTTCCCTGATGCTTCTATTCTCCTTGTATCCCATCTACCTTTTACTCTCAGTATAGCTACAACTAGAAAGTGATCTGATATATCTGTGGCCCCTCTATAAACATGTACATCCTGAAGTCTACTCAACAGTCTTTTATCTACCAATACATAATCCAACAAACTACTGTCATTTCGCCCTACATCATATCGTGTATACTTATTTATCCTCTTTTTCTTAAAATATGTATTACCTATAACTAAACCCCTTTCTATACAAAGTTCAATCAAAGGGCTCCCATTATCATTTACACCTGGCACCCCAAACTTACCTACCACACCCTCTCTAAAAGTTTCTCCTACTTTAGCATTCAAGTCCCCTACCACAATTACTCTCTCACTTGGTTCAAAGGCTCCTATACATTCACTTAACATCTCCCAAAATCTCTCTCTCTCCTCTGCATTCCTCTCTTCTCCAGGTGCATACACGCTTATTATGACCCACTTCTCGCATCCAACCTTTACTTTAATCCACATAATTCTTGAATTTACACATTCATATTCTCTTTTCTCCTTCCATAACTGATCATTTAACATTACTGCTACCCCTTCCTTTGCTCTAACTCTCTCAGATACTCCAGATTTAATCCCATTTATTTCCCCCCACTGAAACTCTCCTACCCCCTTCAGCTTTGTTTCGCTTAGGGCCAGGACATCCAACTTCTTTTCATTCATAACATCAGCAATCATCTGTTTCTTGTCATCCGCACTACATCCACGCACATTTAAGCAACCCAGTTTTATAAAGTTTTTCTTCTTCTCTTTTTTAGTAATTGTATACAGGAGAAGGGGTTACTAGCCCATTGCTCCCGGCATTTTAGTCGCCTCATACGACACGCATGGCTTACGGAGGAAAGATTCTTTTCCACTTCCCCATGGTATAGAAAGCAAATAGATTGGCATGAAAAACAACTTATATGGTTTTAGAAATCTGTAGTACAGGTTGGCCATCACTAATCTGGCAGTCAGGAATCCAGTTCCATCAGTAATCCTGCACTAATTTTAGCTAGCATAATTTCAAATTTCCAAGGTTGCCACACCAACCTGCTGCTACTGTTTGGTGATGCTACTTGCTGCATTAGTCATTCCAATTTCTTCTTCTCCATTTATTGTTATAACCTGCTCACTTTTAGCCCTAGCCATGGTTCCAATGAATAAAAGAAATGCCTCTCATTGTGTAAAGCACATACACTGTACATTGTCCATAAAAGATAAAGTGGGTTTGAAGCCACTGTCGGTCACCATGAGCTTAGCTCACTCAGATAAGCTGTGACTGGTTAGGTTAGGTAAGGTTAGTGAGGAAACAGGACAAATGTTTCCTGACGCAGGTCTTAGTCAGATGATGACCCGCCTTTGGAGCTTTGGTCACCTGACCGAGGCCTTCCGCTGGCTTACCGGTCCACCCCTTTAAAAATAATGGTCATTTATAACCAGTTGATTATTATGTCTCGCTGTGACTGGTAAATTTGGGCCTATATATGAAAGAATAGGTCTGTATGGTAAGTATGCACTACATAAAAAAAATCCTGCAGCATGCAGTGCATAATGAGAAAAAACTGCTGTGAGACCTTTATCCACTCTGCCTGAGGTATCCCAGCAAGTGAGCACTTCTGTATTATCCCAGTGCATATAGCATAAGAGGGTACAAATAAAAATGGGAACTATGCTATTACATGTATTTACTTAATCTTTTGACTGTTTTGGTCATATATATATGTCTTACGAGCCAATGTGTTTGACATGTATGTACTCAAAAATTCTAGTGGCTTCAAATTAAGCAGGAGAAAGCTGGTACACCCACATGTGAGAGAATGGGTCTGTGTGGTCAGTGTGTGCAGTATAAAAAAAAATCCCACAACAGGCAGTGCACAATGAGAAAAAAAAACTCCAACCGTGTTTTTGGATTAATACGCCGACTTTGAGGTGTATTTTCATATAGTATTTATGGTTGTGTTCTTGTTTTCTTCATCTCATTTGATAGAATGGAAAACATATTATCGAAATAAAAGTGATTTTGATGGGTTTTACTATGAAAAGGATCTTGAAATGGAGCTCAAAGTGACAGAAATGTTGGATTTTTTGCCGATGTTCAAGAGTAAACAAATGACGTCATTATCCAATAAATGTCCATCTACCCATTCTGATACACAGTCACAAATGGGTTGACGTTATTTATACAATTACTATTACAATATTGCAGTAGTCTGCATAACAGTAAATCTTCTATTTTTTGTGTAAATAAAAATTCAAAATAGAAAGCAAGAGTATTATAACAGGGACCTGGAGATGTGACTGATGAACAGAGAAAATGTTATTTTAGTGCCAGGAATGTCTGTATTGTTCATTCTGAACCCTATTTTGAAATTGACATATTTTTTAATTTGCATGAAGTTGGCCAAATTGCCAATTTCTGACCACTTTATTGGGTAGTTGAAATTAGTAAATGGGTGGTTTCTTGTACTCAGTCGATAGAACAGATGGAGTTCTAAAGAAATAGCTGTGAGTTTGGTCAACTGGAACAATGGAATTGGCCGAAAATAGGTCTCAGAGTGGGTGAAATCGCCGATGCGTAAATGTTACTTAGGTCGCTAATTTCGTGAGAGCATAATTCCATAAGTTTTCCATCAAACTTTGTACTTTTGGTGTCATTATCATTGGGAAAAGATTCTCTGTCATATCATGAGAAAAAATAATATTTTTTTTTTTTTTTCAAATATTTTGCGACACCAGGAGACACTTCAGGATTTGGGGTTGAAACAGCCAAAGGGTTAACCCTTTGACTGTTTTCGACGTATAAATACGTCTTACGAGCCAACGTTTTTGACGTATATATACTCAATAATTCTAGCGGCTTCAAATCAAGCGGGAGAAAGCTGGTAGGCCCACATGTGAGAGAATGGGTCTGTGTGGTCAGTGTGCACCACATAAAAAAAATCCTGCAGCACACATTGAGTAATGAGAGAAAAAAAACTGATCATTTTTTTGGAATAAAACGCCGACTTTGAGGTGTATTTTCGTATAGTATTTATCGTTGTACAGTGGACCCCCGCATAACGATGGCATCGCATAGCGATTTTTCCGCATAACGATTACTTTTATCGCAAAATTTTTGCCCCGCATACCGATTAAAAACCCGCATACCGATTTTCGTCCGAGACGCGTCCAATGTGCCCTCACATGTGCCGGCCGTCCCATTGTTTACCAGCCAGCCTCCGCGGTAACATCCAAGCATACACTCGGAATATTTCGTATTATTACAGTGTTTTCGGTGCTGTTTGTGGAAAATAAGTGACCATGGGCCCCAAGAAAGCTTCTAGTGCCAACCCTGTGGTAAAAAGGGTGGGAATTAGTATGGAAATTAAGAAAGATTTTGAAGGGTTTGGGGCTAACCCTGAGAAGCCTATGCCAGTTGTGGAATCCATTGTGCCTACTTCAAAGATTAAGGAAATGTGTGCAGAGTGGGTTGAACTGCAAACCTTTATAGATGAAAATCACCCTGACACAGCTGTTGCAAGCCGTGCTTGTGACTATTTCAATGACAATGTTATGGCCCATTTTAGGAAAGTCTTGAAGGAACGGGAGGTACAGAGCTCTATGGACAGATTTGTTGTGCGACAGAGGTCCAGTGACTCTCAAGCTGGTCCTAGTGGCATTAAAAGAAGAAGGGAAGTAACCCCAGAAAAGGACTTGCTACCTCAAGTCCTAATGGAAGGGGATTCCCCTTCTAAACAGTAAGAAGATAATGCTCTCCCCTCCTCCCATCCCATCAATCATCACCAGATCTTCAATAAAAGTAAGTGTCATGTAATTGTGCATGCCTTTTTCAGTTTGTGTGTATTAAAATTAACATTTCATGTGGTAAAAAAAATTTTTTTTCATACTTTTGGGCGTCTTGCACGGATTAATTTTATTTCCATTATTTCTTATGGGGAAAATTGATTCGCATAACGATTATTTCGCATAACGATGAGCCCTCTTGCACGGATTAAAATCGTTAACCGGGGGTCCACTGTATTCGCGTTTTCATGGTCTTAGGTGATAAAATGGAAAACATATTACAGAAATAGAGATGATTTTCATTACTTTGACGATGAAAATGACCTTGAAATTGAGCTCGAAGTAGCGGAAATGTTCGATTTTTACCAATGTTCGGGAGTAAATAAATCACACCACACGTCCAATACACGTCAACTGGGGAGTCTAATATTCTTTCACTAGTGCACTGATATTATTTATACCATTTTTACAATAATGCAGTAGTCTGCATAACAGTAAATTTTGTATTTTTTTGTATGAATAAAAAATCAAAATAGAAAGCAATAATAATATAAGAGGGGCCTAGAGATGTGACTAATGAACAGAGCATATGTTATTTTAGTGCCATGAATGTCTACCTTGTTTATTCTGGACCCTATTTTGAAATTGGCATCTTTTTTAGTTTGCGTGAAATTGGCCAAATTGCAAATTTCTGACCACCATATTGGGTAGTCCAAATTAGTAAATGGGAGGTTTCTTGTACTCAGCTGATAGATAAAATGGAGTTCTAAAGAAATAGCTATGAGTTTCGTCAACTGGAACAATGGAATTTGCTGAAAATAGCGCTCAAAGTCGGCGAAATCGCCGATACGCATATGTCGCCGAGACCGCTAACTTCGCGGGAGCATAATTCCATGAGTTTTCGACCAAATTTCGAACTTTTGGTGTCATTACCATCGGGAAAAGATTCTCTATCATTTCATAAGAAAAAATAATTTTTTTTTTTCAAAAATTGAGCGACATAGAATGACAGTTTCAGAAAGGGGCCTGAAACAGTCAAAGGGTTAATAACAAGAGTGAGAATACAGCATATCCTTACAGAGAATACATATAATAATTGACCTATGATACTTATTACCAAGGGGAAGGGTACCTGTTATCAGTAACATGGACTTGTACTCACTCTTAACCCTTTCAGGGTCCGTCCCGTAGATCTACGGCTTTACGTTCAGGGTCCAAACCGTAGATCTACGCCATGAGCTCAGCTCACTCTGATAAACTGTGAGTGGTACATTTGGGCCTAGATATGAGAGAATGCATCTATGTGGTATGTATGCACCACATAAAACAGATCCTGCAGCACACTGTGCATAATGAGAGAAAAAAAATGAAATCATGATTTTTCGATTAAAACAGCAACTTTGCAGTGGTTTTTCGTATGTTTTTTATAGTTGTATTTGCGATTTCTTGGTCTCATTTGATAGAATGGAAGACATATTACAGAAATAGAGATGATT
The DNA here is from genome assembly GCF_026875155.1 of Cherax quadricarinatus. Taxonomy (NCBI): domain Eukaryota; kingdom Metazoa; phylum Arthropoda; class Malacostraca; order Decapoda; family Parastacidae; genus Cherax; species Cherax quadricarinatus. The sequence goes on from NC_069402.1 coordinate 38,094,362, forward strand.
TTGATTGGTTTTAGCATTGGAAATGGCTTGAAACTGAGCTCAAAGTAGCGGAAATGTTAAATTTTTGCCGATATTCAAGAGTAAACAAACGACCTCACACGTCTAATACACATCAGCTGGTGGGTCTAATATACATTCACAAATATGGTGATGATATTTATACAATTATTACAGTATTGCATAACAGTAAATCTTCTATTTTTTGGTGTGAATAAAAATTCATTATGTGAATAAAAAATAAAAATGGAATTTATTTGTAAAGCCTCAAAACATAACTAATGAACAGAGGAAATGTTAGTTTAGTGCCAGGAATGCCTACATTGTTCATTCTGGACCCTATTTTGAAATTGGAATATTTTGAACTTTGTGTTAAATTGGCCAAATTAACAATTTCCGATCACTTTATTTTGTAGTTGAAACAGTTGACTTGGCGATTTCTTGTGCTCAATCGATAGAATAGAAGTAATACTAGTGAAATAGCTAAGAATTTGGTTGATTGGAATAATGTAATTGGCCTAAAATGGGAGTCAAAGTCGGCAAAATCGCCGATTCGTAAATATCGCTGACACATAAAAATTCGCGAGAGCATAATTTCGTCAATTTTCCACCAATTTTCGTACTTTTTGTTTTATTATCTTCACAAAAAGATTCTCTACGATTTCATAAGAAAAAATAACAAATTTTTTTTTTGAAATATCTTGGACACTGGTGCGTGACTCCAGATTTGGGCCTTGGACCCTGAAAGGGTTAATTCACCGACAAGCTGACCCAAGATTCGCAATGTGTAGTCCCCTAAACACACGGCTGTCCAGGGCTCCTGCTCACCGAACCTGTCCCGACCTCTCTCTTCCCTTCTCTAGCTGTTTCCTTGACCTTATATGGTCCTTAAAGCACCTCCCTTCCTTATGAGGAGTACTACACCACGTTTTAAGACCTGACACCCGTCAAGAACAAAAGACCTTAGACTTAAGCCAAGAGGCGTGTCTGACAGCTATTTGCCAAGGCAAGGTGTATGACAATTTACTGGTTAATTAGGTCTCCTTCAGAGACCTTAGAAGCACAGTGACCTACTTCACACTGTGATCATGTTTATGGTGCAAACCTGATTTTGTGGTGTATTTTCGTATGGTTTGTATGGTTGTATTCTCGTTTTTTTTTATCTCATTTGATAGAATGGAAGATATATTACAAAAATAAATATAATTTTGATTGGTTTCACCCTTGAAAGTACCTTATAATTGAGGACAAAATAGTGGATATGTTTGATTTTTGCAGATGTTCAGGAGTAAACAAATATTGCCATCCAATACGTGTCCAACTGGCTGGTCTAATATGCAGTCATGAATGGGTTGACATTATTTATGCAATTATTACAATAATGCAGTAGTCTGCATAACAGTAAATCTTCTATTTTTTGTGTGAATAAAAATTCAAAATGGAAAGCACGCATAATATAAGAGGGGCCTAGAGACATGACTAATGAACAGAGAAAATGCTTTTTTAATGCTAGGAATGTCTGCATTGTTTATTCTGGACCCTGTTTCGAAATTGGCATTTTTGGAATTTGTGTGAAATTGGCCAAATTACCAATTTCTGACCACTTTATGGGTAGTTTCTTGTACTCAGTCAACAGAATAGAAAGAATACTAGCAAAATAGCTATGAGTTTAGTATACTGGAACAATGGAATGGGCCAAAAATAGGGCATTAAGTGGGTGAAATCGCTGATGCGTAAATATAGCTGTTGGGTTAAGTGTATTCTAACCTAACCACTCTGTAATCCAGCAAAATCCCTAATCTGGCACCCTACAGGTCTCAATGATGCCAGATTAGTGATAGCCAACCTGTACAGTGAATTCTTACATCACAAGTGTTATGTTCTTGAAATTGATCCTATGTGTAATTTCATTATATGTAATGAAAATAAGAGTTAGGTCCCTGACAAGTCTGAAGAAGGCAAATTTTTTTTTAAATGGTCTTATTGTCAAAATAATGGGACTTTTGATACCTTACATTGTAGAGGTTGCTGCTTGTTAATCTGAAAGGTATGGAAAGGCATGCTGTGGCATTACTATGCCAAGCTGAACAAAGTGGGCATAATACAATACCCGTACAAACAACAGGCAGGCATCACCACCTCTTGCCAGCACTATCACCTGTTACTACCTACCAAAACTTTGTTCTTGATGTGATCCTGAGGGCATTTTGTCAGTGGAAAATGGGCAGAGGTCAGTACTTCACCAGTGACTATCATGCCTTTGATAGAATGAATGATGGTGAAAGTGGTTTCTTTTTTAAGTCACCCTGCCTCAGTGGGAGATGGCTCGTATGTTAATATTTTTTTTATTGTAGTTTAAATTCTGGTTGCTGATGTCTGTTGATCTGGACAACAGTGGAGAGGGTTACCGTGGCCCTGCTGGGCTGAGGAGACTGGGTGTTGTGTGCAAGAAATGAGGTGGATGGCTGAGGTTGGTGTAGAGTTGTTACTTACTGGAGTTTTCAGGAATTCTGTCACGCTTTTTCCAGCAGCACTTTATACAACTGACAATAAAACATAATCACCTACTTCACAACAACGCTTCTGGATGAGTCAGGATCCTTTTCAGTGAAAGCATCTAATTTTACATATTGTACACAATGCAATATCTCACATAGGTCTTGAAGATTGTCGAACTGTTTCAGTTAGTGTTCTCATGTTCTGTTATCTACGTCCCTTCTGTCTGGAAATTGAGTTCTTCCACATTTCCTCTGCAGTTTGTTTGACATCTAAGAGTTCATTTACATCTTCTGGGTGCAAATCTTCTAAGCTCTAACTTGGCACATTCCTACCAGATCCTGGACCTGAGTACCAGTGGACAATCTGTGAAATTATTAACCACAGTAGGCTATAAATTTTCCCAGCCTGCATTTAATGTTGATTGTGGCAAATGATCTCATTCAACTTTAATGTTGGCTGTTGCATCTGTACTGTTTAAATTTATGCTTGGATTTGAGCACGCCAGGTTCTGCCTCAGTTATTGCAGCAAGAAGTTTCTGCACCTTCTTGCATATGTAGTGGCATTTAAATCTAATCACTCCAGTGGTTGCAATAAGATATTTGGCAGTAAAAACACAACCTTCAAAATGTGGAGCAATAAACTATAGAGAATGATAAGGGACATATCCACATACTGACTACATGGGGTAACTGTACAGTAAACAATGAGGGGGGGATGGGGACCAAGCTAAGCCTCCTCCTAAAACTATTAACCCTTAAACTGTCTAAACGTAGATCTACGTTCACGTGCGTAGCGCTCTGAATGTAGATCTACTTTTTTTTTACACCTGAAAGCATGTACAATAATACGTAGATCTGCATTCAGAGCGCTACACACGTGAACGTAGATCTACGTTTGGACAGTTTAAGGGTTAATAGCGACATCCAAGGCAGAGAAAAGTTTTTCATGCAGGAATCAGCCTGATTTCACATTTTTTCCTAAGGTTATGATGTGAACGTTCAGTCAAAATTGTGAAAGAATATTTATGCAAAAGAAATATGAACTACTTGTTATTAAAAATGTGATAGTTAATCCTGTGATATGAGAGAATTTACTGTATTTAACACTGGCAAGTATTACTTGAGCAAGGGGCTAGTAACCTCTTCTCCTGTATATATTACTAAATGTAAAAGGAGAAACTTTCGTTTTTCCTTTTGGGCCACCCTGCCTTGGTGGGATACGGCCGATGTGTTGAAAGAAAGAAAGAAAGTATTACTTGTTCTGTATACAAGAAATTATTTTTATTTTAGTATGAGCGCATCTACAACTTTCCTCAAGAAGCATTTAATGTTCGACTTGAAGATGAGGATGAAGAAGAGAGCGATATTGAGGAAGAAGAGGTGGATGAGAAATTGGAAGAAGTTGAAACTGATGAAGATGTTGAGCAACAGCTTGAAAAAGAAGTTATGAAGGAAGAAAGAAGACAAGAGGTAAGAGAAGGTTGATTTATACTTTTTTAATAAATGTTTATGCAGGAGATGAGTAGGGCCAGTGTAGGAATTTTGAATAAAAATTAGTATTATCAGTTGTTTGGACATCATTGGAGTTGCTTTTACCAAGAAAAAAAAAAAAGTCATCCCGAGTCAGATTCACAATTAATGAAGGCTTTTGCTTCATTATTAAGTACATCTTGAACAAATGTAACAATAGTGAATAGGGTGAATTGTGAAAACTAAGATTGTGTATTTGTGCTAAAACAAGTAGATATAAATGTCTTGGCAGATTGACTGAGGGAGAAATTCTGGCAGCATGCATGTTTTTACCACAGTTTCTATATTTTTTCACAAATATGGATCATTATCATAATCGCTAGACCTAATATCACTGGCAAGTGTAAACTTACACATGAAAATAAAGGATAGATTGAATTGTTAATGAACAGAAAAATCTCAAATACGTAACACCATAGTTAAATTCCTCGCAATATATGGCACAAAATGGGTGATGTTTTGGCATCTCCAAAAAAACCCACCCATGCAAGTTGTAATTCAAAAACAAATTAATAATATTTCTCATAACTTGCATTGTAGTTGAATGTAGTGGTGTAATCTTACCTTAAATTATGTTTACTGGTACATGGTCTTGAAAGGTGTGGAGAGGGTTGGCTTGACCCTCCTGGTCTGAGGTGAACGGCTGTTGTTCCTCAGTTAATGTCAGTGCTAAGTCAAAACAAAACAGGTACTGAAAAAAAAGTGAAATTTTCACCTTTTTATGCAGGAGCCTTTTGAGGAAAAATTTTGAATAATTTAAATCTGAAGATGTAGAGGGCTGATTGTACAGTACAGGATAGTGTGTATTAACTGTGGTAGAATTACCGACAATAAAATGTCACATTAATTGCACTTGTGTCCTTTTACCTAACACACTGTAGTATTGTAGTTCGTAAAAATATTGATTTTTGGTGTCATACATATTTTTAGGAATTTCTTCATTTATATAAATGAGTCCCACCTGATATATTTAATCTTTTTTACCCGTTTCCATTGAGCTTTGTAAAGTATAAAGTTTATTAAGAGTGCAGGCTTTTATTTGTAATTGATCATGCATTATTTCATAGTCTTTAAATTACAGATGGATAGCGATGATGAGAGTGAGGTGGAGCGTGAGTTTGTAGTAGACTTTGAAGAAAGTGATGATGAAGAAATGGATTTAGAGGTAATACAGTCCACTGATAAAAAATGGTTTTTACTTTTATTATTTATAAATTGTATTTGATTGCCATTAATTATATTTATGAGTGTTCGTAATAACTAGAATGCACATCTAAATAAAAACACTATTAACATGTTAACTTGGGGCAAATTGTAGTGTAACAGCATTGTTCCATAGCATACAGGTACCTTGTTAGGAAAACCAGTCTTCAGTCCCTTGTGATGTTATTATTATTCTTCTTTCAACAAACTGGCTGCATCCCACTGAGGCAGGGGGGCCCAAAAAGAAAACAAAGTTTCTCATTTTAAATTTAGTAATTTATACAAGAGAAGGGATTACTAGCCCCTTGTTCCCAGCATGTTAGTCACTTCTTGCAACATGCATGGAAGAATTCTGTTCCACTCCCCCATAGAGATAAGAGGAAATAAACAAGAACAAAAACTGGTAAGAAAGTAGAAGAAAACCCAGAGGGGTGTGTATATATATGCTTGTATATGCATGTATTGTGTGACATAAGTGTGAGTAGAAGTAGCAGGACGTACCTGAAATCTTGCATGTTTGAGACAGAAAAGACACCAGCAATCTTACCATCATGTAAAACAATTACAGGCTTCCGTTTTACACTCACATGGAAGGATTGTAGTACCTCCCTGGGTGGTTGCTGTCTACTAACCTACTATCTAGGTGTGATATTATTATGGTTTTTTTTATTGTAATACCCTTTTTTATTATAATACCCTGTGTGAAGCTCTGACTTCACATGGTGAGGGTCTGGGTTCGATTCCCAGCGAGGGTATAAACATTGGGCATGTTTTCTTACACTGGTTGTCTGTGTTCATCCATCAGTAAAAAATGGGTACCTGGGTGTTAGTCGACTGGTGTTGGTCGCATCCTGGGACAAAATTGACCTAACTTGCCCAAAATGCTCTACATAACAAGCAGCTTTCTATATAGTTGTATGCCATTGATGTCAGCTAGGCAAGTGGAAGCACATTTTACATCATTTATTCAGTTGCTGACGTGCCAGAAGCGTGTTGACGTCACAGATCAGATGGCCTTCTGAACTGCATCATCCTCACCCCTCCTTCATAGCACAACACAGTAGGGCCCCGCTTTACGGCATTTCACTTTATGGCATTTCGCTTTACGGGATTCCACTAATACGGACATTTCAATTTATGACCAAAACTCGCTGTACAGCTCCCCGTCTTTCTAATATGGTCACTGCACTCCACCTGGTTTGTTTGTGTTCTCTGTGAGCACGTCTCCATTATGTCTGGAAACTTTTCAAAATTTCAAAGGTTTTAAAGTTATTGCATATTTTATATGTACACCTACCATCCAACTTACGACTGAGTTCGGTTCCGAGAAACCGGTTGTAAGTCGAAATGGACGTAAGTCGAACTTTACTACTGAATATCAACATCACATTTTTGTAATGACTTTATTTTATTGTTTTATTTTGGTATTTCATGTTTTACTTTACTTTTTATGCTGTTAGTACTGTATTTTATACTGTCAGGTTTAGGATAAACACTGTGTACAACACAAATAGTTGTTTATTTCCCAGAAATTTTGCAAAAAAAACACGGTCGTAAGTCGAGTGGTTGTAAGGAAAGTACTGGTTTGGTAATAGAGTTGTGGATGAGTGGAACAAACTCCCAAGTACCGTTATAGAGGCCAGAACGTTGTGTAGCTTTAAAAATAGGTTGGATAAATACATGAGTAGATGTGGGTGGGTGTGAGTTAGACCTGATAGCTTGTGCTAACAGGTCGGTTGCCGTGTTCCTCCCTTAAGTCAATGTGACCTGACCTGACTAGGTTGGGTGCATTGGCTTAAGCCGGTAGGGACTTGGACCTGCCTCGCATGGGCCAGTAGGCCTTCTGCAGTGTTCCTTCGTTCTTATGTTCTTATGTTCTTAAGTCGAGCAGGTCATAAGTCAGATAGTAGGTTTACTCTCATAATTACATTTTCTCCTCACTTAGCGATGTACTCGTTTACCAGCGACTCAGACGTATGATGGGCTCTCTGACCAGTATGCATACCTAAATAATGTATATTAGAGCTGATTTCCTCTATTCTGTTTATTACAATATACAGTACACTACTGTATAAACATTTAAAAATACAGTGGAACCTCCACTCACAAGTTTAATCCGTTTGTGTCAGTCATCTTCGATATTGTTTTAATGTCACCTTTGCACCATTTATAACATTTCTGGTATCTTTTTAACCTGTAAACGGTCCAAACGCATATATACGTTCACTACCCCAGTGTCCTGAATATTTTGAAAAATAAAAAAATAGTTTTTTTTTTATAGAAAAGAAGTGCACATTTTTCTAAGTGTTATAGGATAAAAAAGTTTTTTAGGGTCAGTACTTACCGAGATATGAGGCCGTGAAGTTGGCACTTGGCAATCACCTGACAGCAACATGGAGCGCTGCCGCTTGCAGAAACTCTGCATATTTACCTTTTTTTTTTTTTCCATTTTTTTTTTACTTTTCTTGGTTTTCATGATATGATTCTTATGTTTTACAGTAATTCTTTTGATTTCAATGTTAATTGTTGCTTATACACCAATAATATATACAGAATTATTATCATATTGTCACAGACACACATGTACACACTGACAGGTGATTTTGCACACCTGGCTGAATCACTCATTATTATCTACAACTATATACAAGTATTTACATGTCCCACTTATGTTTCTAGAACTCCACAATTGTATGATACTCCATGAAGCATGGATTCATACAGAGTGCCACCCCACACTGGTTACAAATGTATTGTGTGTCCTTCTGCTGTTGGGGTAGTTTTGTGGTGGTAGCACACACAACACACTTCTTCTGGGAATGCTGCTTCTTTGGGGTAGGTGGTATTGGTACCAAGTAGTGACAGTTAGGGATGATTCAGTCTGGCACTTCCCCCACTGGCTGTGGTTGTGGTTGGGGGACAGGTTGTGGTGTGACAGGTCACTGTTGAGGGGCAGGTACAGGTGTGGTACCATACTTTTTTGCTATCTGTTTTACGACATTCAGGGAGAATTTTGCAAAACGTTGTCGTTTTCCAGTCTTTATTTCGTACATATTGAATACATTGAGCACTGCAATGTCTAGAAGGTGAAAAAACAGTTTTATATACCACTTGCGACTCCTACGCACACAGTCAACGAACCCTATCATCATGTCACACTTGTCAGCGAGTCACATATTGTTTATATAGTTGACAACAGCAGATGGCTTGACAATACATTCATTGGTCTCCCTGTTCACTTTGTTTGTACCATCTCGTTTCTGTGGATGGTTGACAGCAATGTCACGTCCCGTTTGTCATGCCACGTCAGTGCCATGATGTCATTGGCACTTGCACTGCACCTTCAATACTGCCTCCACTGAACCTTGGCATATGTTTTCTATTCCTTTTCACTGTTTCACATATATCAATATTGTTCACACATAGGAAATCAGCGAGCATAGGGCTGGTATACCAGTTGTCTGTGTACAATGTATGGCCCTTGCCAAGGTATGGTTCCATCATTTTTCGAACAACATCACCAGAAATGCCCAACATGCGCCTGGTATCGTCGAGTGTGTTTTTCCTGGTACTGTATATACAGTCACGTCCAACACAAGACCACTCTCACAGTCACACATAACAAAAAGTTTTATACCAAAGCGATGACGTTTGCTCGGTATATATTGTTTGAATGACAAGCGTCCCTTGAACAGAATCAAGGATGCGTCAACAACAATGTTCTTGAAGGGATAAAAGTAGGCACTGAATTTCTGCTTCATATAGATAAACACTTCCTGGCTTGACTTAAGAAATCGTAATGACACGATTGCAAACAAACCATACCCCCAGCCGGGATTGAACCCGTGGTCATAGAGTCTCAAAACTCCAGCCCGTCGCGTTAGCCACTAGACCAGCTAGCCACAATAAGATTCATCCAACTAGGTATATTTCTACACCATAGGAAGGTTAGCACAGGCACCTCTGTAACCACAAATGCAAGTTTTTACAGACGAATCTCCAGCTAGCGTGGCCGTGACGAACTCTAGCTCAAGTCCCTTCACTGCCGTCAACATGACTTAAGAAATCGTAATGACACGATTGCAAACAAACCATACCCCCGGCCGGGATTGAACCCGCGGTCATAGAGTCTCAAAACTCCAGCCCGTCGCGTTAGCCACTAGACCAGCTAGCCACAATAAGATTCATCCAACTAGGTATATTTCTACACCATAGGAAGGTTAGCACAGGCACCTCTGTGACCACATATGCAAGTTTTTACAGACGAATCTCCAGCTAGCGTGGCCGTGACGAACTCTAGCTCAAGTCCCTTCACTGCCGTCAACATGACTTAAGAAATCATAATGACACGATTGCAATCGTGTCATTACGATTTCTACATTATTTAACGTACAAATGCTAGGGTTATGGACACTCCCGAGCTTCAGAACCTTGCATTTATCTACATTGAACTGCATCTGCCACTTTTCTGACCAAGAATAGAGTTTGTCTAAATCCTTCTTAAGTTCCCTAACATCTACGTTTGAATCAGTTATCCTACCTATCTTTGTGTCATCGGCGAATTTGCTCATCTCACTAGTAATTCCTTCATCAAGATCATTGATATATATTATAAACAGCAATGGGCCCAAGACTGATCCCTGTGGAATGCCACGTGTTACTGATCCCCACTTGGATTTAACCCCATTTATGGATACACTCTGCTTCCTGTCTGTGAGCCATGATTCGATCCACGAGAGCACCCTTTTCCCAAAGCCATGAGCTGCCACTTTCTTTAACAGTCTTTGGAACTCTATCAAAAGCCTTACTAAAATCTAAGTAAATAATATCAAATTCTTTATCATGGTCAACAGCCTCAAAAGCTTTACTGAAGAAAGTTAATAAATTAGTTAGACAAGACTGGCCTCTTGTGAATTCATGCTGAGTATCATTAATCAAGCTATGCTTATCGAGATGGCTTCTTATAATCTCAGCTATAATTGGCTCTAGTAATTTGCCTACAATTGAGGTCAGGCTTATTGGGCGGTAATTTGATGGTAATGACTTTTCCCATTTTAAAAATAGGAATTACATTAGCCATCTTCCACATATCAGACACTACACCTGTTTGAAGAGATAAATTAAAAATATTAGTTAATGGTTCACAGAGTTCCATTTTGAATTCCTTAAGAACCCTCGAAAAAACCTCATTAGGACCCGGTGACTTATTTTGCTTCAGTCGGTCTATCTGCTTCACAACCATTTCACTAGTGACTGTGATGTTACATAATTTATCTTCTTCTGGCCCACTATAAAAATTAATTACTGGAATATTGTTAGTGTCTTCCTGTGTAAAAACCGAGAGAAAATAATTATTTAAAATCGAGCACATTTCATTCTCTTTGTCAGTAAGATGCCTATAGTTATTTTTAAGGGGACCTATCTTATCTCTAACTTTTGTTCTATATACCTGGAAAAAACTTTTTGGGTTAGTTTTAGAATTCCTAGCAACTTTAATTTCATAGTCCCTTTTAGCTTTTCTTATCCCCTTTTTAATGTCCCTCTTAATGTCAATATACTGATTCATAAGATGACCCTCACCTGTTTTGATACACCTATAAATTCCTTTCTTATGCCCTAGTAGATATTTCAGCCTATTATTCATCCATTTTGGGTCATTTCTTTTTGATCTAATTTCTTTATACAGGATAAACGTTCTTTGAGCAGCATGTATAGTGTTCAGAAAACTGTCATATTGATAGCTCTCTTCGTTACCCCAGTCAACAGATAAGTGTTCTCTAAGCCCATCGTAATCTGCTAAGCGAAAATCTGGGACTGTTACTGAGTTATCCCTACTATCATACTTCCATTCAATGCTAAATGTAATTGATTTGTGGTCGCTAGCACCCAGTTCCTCTGAAATTTCTAAATTATTAACAAGGGATTCATTGTTTGCCAGAACTAAGTCAAGCAGGTTATTACCCCTTGTAGGTTCTGTCACAAACTGCTTCAAAAAACAATCCTGAACTACTTCTAAGAAGTCGTATGATTCTAAATTCCCAATCAAGAAATTCCAATCAATATGACTAAAGTTAAAGTCTCCTAGAATTACTACATTATCATGCTTTGTGGCCCTAACAATTTCCTCCCATAGTAGTCTCCCCTGGTCCCTATCTAAGTTTGGGGGACGGTATATCACACCTAAAATCAATTTTTCGTGCCCCTCTGAAAATTCTATCCAAACAGACTCTGTATGTGTTACTTCAGACTTAATACCCGTTTTTATGCAACAGTTCAAGCGATCTCGGACATACAATGCCACCCCTACCCCTCTTCCTGATACTTCTATCTACTTGGAACAATTTAAAACCCTGAATGTGACATTCCGCAGGCATGTCCCGACTTTTTGAATTAAACCACGTCTCGGTTATGGCAAATACATCAATGTTACCTGTACTAGCAACTAGTCTCAACTCGTCCATCTTATTCCTAGCACTACGACTATTTGTGTAATATATATTTAAGGACCCTCCTTTCTCTTTACCCTTCCTGCTCCTTTCTGTTATTCCACTAAACCTATTACTGTCCTTGTCAATTAGTGCCACTGGCTTTCCAATATCCACCTCATTTTGCCTATTACTAGTTCTAGTACTCGTATTACTACACTGCGACTTCACTGTTTTCCCGCCAAAACCCATACCACTAACTATTCCTAGTTTAAAGACCTAACAGCTCCCTCCACTGCATTACCTGGAGTTTACCTGGAGAGAGTTTCGGGGGTCAACGCCCCCACGGCCCGGTCTGTGACCAGGCCTCCTGGTGGATCAGAGCCTGATCAACCAGGCTGTTGCTGCTGGCTGCACGCAAACCAACGTACGAGCCACAGCCCGGCTGGTCAGGAACCGACTTTAGGTGCTTGTCCAGTGCCAGCTTGAAGACTGCCAGGGGTCTGTTGGTAATCCCCTGGCCAGTGCTCCCACCCCACACCTAGATAAGTGAACCCCATCCCTGGCATACATGTCATTTCTGCCATAGAAGAGGTCCCAGTTGTCAATGAATGTTACCGCATTTTCCTTACAGTATTTGTCCAGCCAGCAATTGACACCAATTGCTCTGGACAACCATTCATTTCCAACTCCTCTCCTTGGCAAAATACCACATATGACAGGGTTCCCACCCTTCCTCCTAATTATCTCTATTGCTGACCTATACCTTCTAATCAGGTCCTCACTCCTACGTCTGCCAACATTGTTGCCTCCAGCACTGAGACAGATAATAGGATTGCTCCCATTACCTCTCATGATGTCATCCAAATTGCTAACAATATCCTTCATCCCAGCCCCAGGAAAACACACACTCTGCCTCCTACTCCTATCCTTCAAGCAGAATGCCCTATCCATGTACCTAATCTGGCTATCCCCAACAACAACAATGTTTTTACCTTCCTTGGCGACGTCCGTCGTGATGTTCCCGGTAGTCGACTCGCATTCTTTAGGTAGCACTACACCTTCACTTGTGGAATTCGTCAAGACATTCTCGATGGTTTTCGTTGGGGTTTCCAGGGATGTCTCACTCACTTCAGCCAATGCTTCCTTGGTGCTCGTTGTGACATTCCCAGTAGAACACCCACATTCGTCAGGTAGCACTGAAAATGGGTTGGAAGTTTCCACAGCAGTCTTCTGGGTCCTCGTTGTTTCTGCCTCTCCAACAGTCTTCTTGATCCTCAGCTTGGTTCCATGTTGCCCGGCCACTGACCAAGCTCCCCTCTTAACCTGGGGACTCACAATAGGAGGATTACTTCAAATCCTCTTGTTCTCCTCCATTAATCGCCGTATCTCCTGCTTAGCAACCCTAAGCTCTTCTTTCAGCTGCTGGTAAAGTTGCTCAAGAGAGGGCATCCTGGTTCAGATTCACAGAGAGCACACAAACAGGTCTTCACAGAGCTAAGTACACGTTACCACTGAGCTAAGTACACGTCACCACTGTCACAAAGTTACCTCATCCTACATTAAGACTACACATATTTTAAGGTAAATAATGAGTGCACTGTATGTGTATTTTATCTCTCTGGGCTGCTTTAAATATCGTATATTAAGTTTGGGACGGGGAGCCAGGGCTACCTACACCTAACTTCCTATTAATAAGTACTGCTCACCTCTCACCCAACATTAAGACTACAAATATTTTAAGGTAAGTAATGAATGTATTGTATATGTATTTTACTTTTTATTGTGTTTTTTGATGCCTAGTTCTATTACTAACTTAATAAAAGTTAGTGTAAACTTGTCTGACATTTATATGCATTTATAAGTGGAAAAAATGGCGTTCTGCTTTCCGGCAGTAGCCTGGAACCTAACCTGCCATATAAGTGGGGTCCTACTGTACAGACTTTTCTCACTTAATGACTGAGTTCCATTCCTGAGACCACATTGTTAAACGAATTCATCGCTCAGTGAGGAGAATACGTACTATAATGGTAGTGGGTTGTGTCAACCATCTTTGATATTGTTTTAATGTCACCTTTGCACCATTTATAACATTTCTGGTATACTTTTAAATGTTTATACAGTAGTGTACTGTATATTGAAATAGACTGAATAGAGGAAATAAGCTCTAATATAAATTATTTAGGTATGAATACTGGTCAGAGAGCCTGTCATAAATTCGAGGCATCTGTAAACGAGTACATCACTGAGTGAGGAGAGGCAGTACTGCTCTTTACACTGCTTTCCACTTTACATTTAAATACCTTGGCAAATGTTACATTGCTCACACTCCAGTGTTTGCCCCGATCTAGGTCACACAAACCTTTTGGATGTTCAAGCCCTAATCACTCTTAACTTCTTTTACCTCCTTCCCTAGCCCTTCCTAGAATGACCCCTATGTCTCCCACCCTACATTTATATACAGTACCCTCTTAGTCAGCCTGTCCTTTTCCATCCTCTTGAAATGCCCGAACCACGTAATCAGGAAGATTTATTAAAATATAGTGTCATTTGATAAAGTATAAAGTTTACTAGTATATTCAGACTGGTGCCTGATTTGAGGAAAGTGAAAACTAGGCCTTATGTAACTGGAGGAAGGAAAAAATGTAAGGGATATGATCATTACATAAACAGTAAATATAAGGCATAGATGAAAAAGGAGCAAGAGGATGATTGGAAATTTTACACCAAAATGAGCTAGAGAGATACTAGAAAATTTTTCTTCAACCTTTGAGTATTAAAGAATTAAATTAACTTGAAGAAATGCAATGAAAGTAGTCTGTAAAAGTTATATGACAGCTGTTTCACATTGCGAAAAGGACTTGGGGGTTATGGTAAGCAGCAACCTTAAACCAAGACAGCAATGCCTAAGCGTACGTAATAAGGCAAATAGATTACTGGGATTTATATCAAGAAGTGTAAGCAACAGAAATCCAGAGGTCATATTGCAGCTTTATACATCATTAGTAAGGCCTCGCCTAGATTATGCAGCTCAGTTCTGGTCTCCATATTACAGAATGGACATAAATTCGTTAGAAAACATTCAGCGTAGGATGACTAAATTAATACATAGCATTAGAAATCTTCCTTATGAAAAACGATTGAAGACTCTTAAGTTACATTCACTTGTTAGACGAAGAATGAGGGGAGACCTGATCGAAGTGTATAAGTGGAAGATAGGTATTAATAAAGGGGATATTAATAAGGTCTTGAGGATATCTCTCCAAGAGAGAACCCGCAGTAATGGATTTAAATTAGGTAAGTTTAGATTTAGAAAGGACATAGGAAAGTATTGGTTTGGAAATAGGGTAGTTGATGAGTGGAACAGTCTACCTAGTTGGGTTATTGAGGCTAGGGCTTTGGGTAGTTTCAAATTTAGGTTGGATAAGTACATGAGTGAGAGGGGTTGGATTTGAGTGGGACTTGCACTTTCTTTCTTTCAACACACTGGCTGTATCCCACCAAGGCAGGGTGGCCCAAAAGGAAAAACGAAAGTTTCTCCTTTTACATTTAGTAATATATACGGGAGAAGAGGTTACTAGCCCCTTGCTCCCGGCATTTTAGTCGTCTCCTACAACATGCATGCCTTACGGAGGAAGAATTCTGTTCCACTTCCCCATGGATGTAAGAGAAAATAAACAAGAACAAGAACTAGTAAGAAAACAGAAGAAAACCCAGAGGGGTGTGTGTGTATATATGCTTGTACATGTATGTGTAGTGTGACCTAAGTGTAAGTAGAAGTAGCAAGACGTACAGTGGACCCCCACATACCGTACGCATCACATAACGTTCAATCCGCATACCACTCGCTTTTATCGCAAAAATTTTGCCTCGCATACCGCTCAAAAACCCGCTCACCGCTCTTCGTCCGAGACGCGTCCAATGTGCGCCCTTAGCCAGCCTCACATGTGCCGCCGGTGGCATTGTTTACCAGCCAGCCTCCGCGGTAACATCCAAGCATACAATCGGAACATTTCGTATTATTACAGTGTTTTTGGTGATTTTATCTGCAAAATAAGTGACCATGGGCCCCAAGAAAGCTTCTAGTGCCAACCCTACAGCAATAAGGGTGAGAATTACTATAGAGATGAAGAAAAAGATCATTGATAAGTATGAAAGTGGAGTGCGTGTCTCCGAGCTGGCCAGGTTGTATAATAAACCCCAATCAACCATCGCTACTATTGGTGGTACAGCTGCTGCTGCTGCTGCTGTACCACCATCAGCTGCTGCTGCTGCTGTAGCACAGCTGCTGCTGCTGCTGTACCACCGTCAGCTGCTGCTGCTGCTGCTGTAGCATTGTCTGCTGCTGCTGTAGCACTGTCAGCTGCTGCTGCTGTTGTACCACCGTCAGCTGCTGCTGCTGCTGTTGTAGTACCGTCTGCTGCTGCTGCTGTAGTACCGTCTGCTGCTGCTGTAGCATCGTCTGCTGCTGCTGTAGCACTCAGCTGCTGCTGCTGCTGTACCACCATCAGCTGCTGCTGCTGCTGTAGTACCGTCTGCTGCTGCTGTAGCATCGTCTGCTGCTGCGGTAGCACTGTCAGCTGCTGCTGCTGCTGCTGTAGCACTGTCAGCTGCTGCTGCTGCTGCTATAGCACCGTTGTTGGTCTGGCTTATTGAGAATACCAAGAAACAATTAACCCCAGAGGATTTGCCACCCAGGATAACCCAAAAAAGTCAGTGTCATCGAAGACTAACTTATTTCCATTGGGGTCCTTAATCTTGTCTCCCAGGATGCAACCCACACCAGTCGACTAACACCCAGGTGAACAGGGAAAAATGCCTGGAACTAGTGCTCATATTGGTGAATTTAAAGCCAGCAAAGGTTGGTTTGAGAGATTTAAGAATCGTAGTGGCATACACAGTGTGATAAGGCCTGTTCTGGAAGAAAATGCCAAACAGGACCTACAGTACTCAGGAGGAAAAGGCACTCCCAGGACACAGTGTCTCATCAGTCATTGCTGCATCTTCAATAAAGGTAAGTGTCATTTATTCTTCATTTAGTAGAGTAGTACATGCACAATATATATTGTGCATGTACTACTCTACTATTGTGCATGTATCCTTCTCTTTGTGTGTAGGAAAATGTATATTTCATGTGGTAAAATTTTTTTTTCATACTTTTGGGTGTCTTGCACGGATTAATTTGATTTCCATTATTTCTTATGGGGAAAATTCATTCGCATAACGATAATTTCGCATAACAATGAGCTCTCTTGCACGGATTAATATCGCTATGCGGGGGTCCACTGTATATACATACATTTTTTTATTATCACACTGGCCGATTCCCACCAAGGCAGGGTGGCCCGAAAAAGAAAAACTTTCACCATCATTCACTCCATCACTGTCTTGCCAGAAGGGTGCTTTACACTACAGTTTTTAAACTGCAACATTAACACCCCTCCTTCAGAGTGCAGACACTGTACTTCCCATCTCCAGGACTCAAGTCCGGCCTGCCGGTTTCCCTGAATCCCTTCATAAATGTTACTTTGCTCACACTCCAACAGCACGTCAAGTATTAAAAACCATTTGTCTCCATTCACTCCTATCAAACACGCTCACGCATGCCTGCTGGAAGTCCAAGCCCCTCGCACACAAAACCTCCTTTACCCCCTCCCTCCAACCCTTCCTAGGCCGACCCCTACCCCGCCTTCCTTCCACTACAGACTGATACACTCTTGAAGTCATTCTGTTTCGCTCCATTCTCTCTACATGTCCGAACCACCTCAACAACCCTTCCTCAGCCCTCTGGACAACAGTTTTGGTAATCCCGCACCTCCTCCTAACTTCCAAACTACGAATTCTCTGCATTATATTCACACCACACATTGCCCTCAGACATGACATCTCCACTGCCTCCAGCCTTCTCCTCGCTGCAACATTCATCACCCACGCTTCACACCCATATAAGAGCGTTGGTAAAACTATACTCTCATACATTCCCCTCTTTGCCTCCAAGGACAAAGTTCTTTGTCTCCACAGACTCCTAAGTGCACCACTCACTCTTTTTCCCTCATCAATTCTATGATTCACCTCATCTTTCATAGACCCATCCGCTGACATGTCCACTCCCAAATATCTGAATACGTTCACCTCCTCCATACTCTCTCCCTCCAATCTGATATTCAATCTTTCATCACCTAATCTTTTTGTTATCCTCATAACCTTACTCTTTCCTGTATTCACCTTTAATTTTCTTCTTTTGCACACCCTACCAAATTCATCCACCAATCTCTGCAGCTTCTCTTCAGAATCTCCCATGAGCACAGTGTCATCAGCAAAGAGCAGCTGTGACAACTCCCACTTTGTGTGTGATTCTTTATCTTTTAACTCCACGCCTCTTGCCAAGACCCTCGCATTTACTTCTCTTACAACCCCATCTATAAATATATTAAACAACCACGGTGACATCACACATCCTTGTCTAAGGCCTACTTTTACTGGGAAAAAATTTCCCTCTTTCCTACATACTCTAACTTGAGCCTCACTATCCTCGTAAAAACTCTTCACTGCTTTCAGTAACCTACCTCCTACACCATACACTTGCAACATCTGCCACATTGCCCCCCTATCCACCCTGTCATACGCCTTTTCCAAATCCATAAATGCCACAAAGACCTCTTTAGCCTTATCTAAATACTGTTCACTTATATGTTTCACTGTAAACACGTGGTCCACACACCCCCTACCTTTCCTAAAGCCTCCTTGTTCATCTGCTATCCTATTCTCCGTCTTACTCTTAATTCTTTCAATTATAACTCCATACATACATATATTTTTTCAAAATTGTTTTATACTCTCTTTAAAATATTATCTCGTTAAAATTTTCAGGATGCTGCAGATAAACTGGCCTTAACCTCTGAAGAAGAGGAAGAAGATTCTGGTGATGTTGATAAGGAAAGCAATGAAGATGTGTCAGAATTTTCCTTTAAGCGCAAGAAATCAGTAAAACCAAGCAGAGCCCCAAAAGTTGTAAAGCATCGTAGTAAAGCACGACTAGAAGTGGAATATGAAGAACCAGAAACCTCTGATAAAGTCAAAATTACATCTTGAGGGAAAAGCATTAGGAGTTTCATTAATGCTAGTTTATATATTCAAATTGAAATATACACATCATACATTATTGTTGTATATTTAAAATGTTTCATGATTAAGTTTCATGGACAAAATCTGTGAATAACTAAATTTTATTAAATTTCATTGTTATTTGTAGCCTTTTAATTTAATGCTGTTAATGTCCCATGCCTAAAGAAGACCATTAAATTGTAGAAAGGCTCTTGTTGCAGAGGAGACCCTTTTAGATAACATTTCACTCAGACAGTGGGCTTTATTAAGTCATACTAGGAATACAGCAGCAGGTGGAGAAGTGAGGTTAGGTATCATTTGTGGTTGTGATCTTAGAGGAAATCCATATCACCTCTAGGATGAGAGTGAATTTTGGATTCAGGAGTTAGGTTTTCCCTACACAAATCTTCCAATATTCTTTGGGGTTTCCTTAATGATTTCTACATATATCTGTTCCATGAGGAGTGTGTGTTTGTCTCTGTATAACAGGCATAGTTCTAATTGTATATTTTCCTTTCATACTTGTGTTCAAGTGATGTTCCACCGTGTAGAATCTGTTGTTAATGTTTCTGAAAATTAGTAAGTTTGCGTGAGTCATACAGCTGTAGACTAGTGTTTTGCCCACCTTTTGAGATCTTGTACATGCCTGATGGTTGACATTTGATCTGGTAAGTTTGCAGTGCATATGGTTTTCCAGGATATAAGACTCGTGTTAGTTTTGATGAGTTGGAGAACCTGGGATTGGTTGTCAGCTACACTACCACTAAATGAAAAGATTTGCTGGATGTTCCCAGTGTTCCCAATCAGATTGTTGAGTATCTGCAGCTTTATTTCTACAATTCAAAATGAACTAAGAGGGAAAAGGTGTGTGTATAATACTTTGTTGCTTTATTCCTGGAATGTCTTAATTAATAAAGGCCCTTGTGTGGGTGAAAAGTTAATAATAAAAGGCTTTCTCTGCACCAAATGTCTTCCTACCATAGCCGTTAATTATACCTGCCATATAACATGACCATTTTATGTACAGTGTAACTAATGGAAATTTACATGTCAGTATTTTTTTTTTTCTTACACGTCAGCCGTCTCCTACCACGGTAGGTGACCATCATTCACACATACTCAGTCTTTCCAGAGACATCCAGATATGACAGTTTAGATGTCACTCCAAGCAGCCATTATCCCAAACCCCTCCTTTAAAGTGCAGGCATTGTACTTAGTGTCCAAGACTCAAGTCCGGCTAACCGGTTTTCCCGAATCCCTTCACAAAATATTACCCTGCTCACACTGCAACAGCTCGTCAAGTCCCAAAAACTATTTGTCTCCACTCCTGTTTAACACTATCACATATGCCTGCTGTATGTCCAAGCTCCTTCTCTACAAAAACCTCTCTTATCTTCTGTCCTTTCCTAGGATGACTCCTACCCCTCCTTCCCTCCACTACAGATTTATTTGCCCAAGTCATCCTAATGTGCTCCATCCTCTCTAAATGACCAAGCTACCTCAACAAGCCCTCCTCAGCTCTGAATAATACTTTTAGCAACTCAGCACCTCCTCTTAATTTCCACACTACAAATTCTCTGCATAATATTTACACCACACATTGCCCTTAGACACAGAATCTCCACTGCCTCCGGCCTCCTCCTTGCTGCAACATTCACAACCCATGCTTCACACTCGTATAAGAGTGTTGGTACCACTATATTCTCATACATTCTATGGTTTACCTCGTCCTTCATAAACCCATCCGCTGACAAATCTACTCCCAAATATCTGAACACATTCACTTCTTTCATACTCCCTCCCTCCAATCTAATATCCAATTTTTCTCTAACTCATTCAATACCCACATCACCTTACTTTTATCTATGTTCACTTTCAACTTTCTTCCTTTACACACCCTCCCAAACTCGTCCACTAACCTTTTCATTACTTACCTTAAACTATTTGCATCCTTAGCTTGCAGTTAGTAGTGAATGTATGTGTTGTAGGAAGTCTGAATAAATGAAGAGTGGGTATAAATGAAAACCACTGTATTAGTGAAACGGTGTATTATGAAATGCTGTAAAGCGGGGCCCTTCTGTATAATAATGTTATTTGTCCCTCATTAAAACATTTTGTACATGTACTTAAATTACAATATTTTTATGTATCCTAGGCAGTAGGTTGTTAAACAGCAACCATCTAGGGAGGTATTACCATCCTGCCAAGTGAGTGTAAAATGGAAACCTGTAATTTTTTTAAATGATGGTAGGATTGCTGGTGTCTTTTCTTTTCTGTCTCATAAACACAGGGATAATGGGTTTATCTTGATACTGCTACTTAAACTTATGTCACACTACATATTCATGTTCACTCATATATATTTACACACCCATCTGGGCTTTCTCGTATTTTATTAATAGTTCTTTTTCTTCTTTATTATAATCTTATCTCCTTGGGGAAGTGGAAAAGAATTATTCCTCTGTGTTGTAAGAGGCAACTAAAATGCCAGGAGCAAGGGGCTAGTAACCCCTTCTGTATAAATTACTAAATTTAAAAAGAAAAACTTGTATTTCTTTTAAGGTCACTCTTCCTTGGTGGGATATTGCCGGTTTATTAAAAACAAAAAAATTGTATCTAGTATTCTAAATTTAATGTTATCTTGCCAAAATTAAATTTTTAAATTATTGTTCAGCAGTACAAACTATCCTTACCTATGTTATTACGTTAATGGGGAGGTACTAAATCAGATTTGGTCCAAGGAAGGTAGGGTACCTCCAGTTCCTTGGACCATGATCCTTCAGCATCAGTGTATCCCCCCCTGAAAGGAAATTTACCTATTAAAAAACAGTGGCTATCAGATTTATATTTTGTCTAAAAAGTTTGTGTGATAGCTCAAGAATTCTCATCAGATTGAAACTTAATTCTGGTGTATTTCACTAGGAAGTAGGCTCAGACTGTTATTAGGCTTTAAATATTATTGACTGGTGGTGCACAGGTGGGCCTACATGCAGCTTTAATGACCTTTATGTAGTCAACAAACTAAACCCAATAAATCAACCTGCTTATGCCGTAACAAACACTTTGTACACAACAAGCACAATATCTACATATTATGGAAATCAACTGATAGCCAGAGTATTCAGATATGGACACACCAAAGATTATTAAAGAGTGTATACTCACTCAATCTGTCTGGTTCTTGATTGGGAAAATCTGACTGCAAGAGTATTATTATTATTATTACTATCAAAACCAAGCACTAAACCCACAAGGGTCATACAGCAACTGCAAGAGTAGCTTTGTTCGCACTTAGGGGATGATGGATTGAACTTCAACCCTTGTGTTGAATGAACCACAGGAATTTTTGCTTGACACATCTAAAGTAATAGCATTACTGTTATCAATAATATATAATAATGGTAAGCCATTATCTTTAAATGCTACAACCACACCAAAATTGTATTACAATTCTTAGTTAAGAAAGACAAGGTAAAACTTGCACTTCAGTGCCTTGATGTCGATGAATGGCTTTTGATTCAAAGAATGAGAGCTGCCCTCCCTTTCCTCAGATCAAATATGATTACATCCCATTCCCCAGGCACTGTGACCCTGATAGGATTAACGCTTCCTCATAAATACAATAATGATCCCACCAGGGGATATTATGTTAAACTTGCCATGAGACCCAAAATTAACTTAAGTTTGAAGGAGCCCTTGTCAGCTTGCTGCCAACTTAAACTTAATCTGCTTGTGTAATTCACTAAACAACACTTATTATTAATAAAAAATAAGCACTAAACCCACGAGGGTCGTACAGTGCTGCATTGCAGGGTGTGTGGCTGGAATAAAAAATAGCCAGGGGTGGAGAGGATGACAAAGAGGTAGTTAGAAACGGCTGTGAGGAGTACTAAAGGAAGTACAGTGGTACCTCGGGATACAAACTTAATTCGTTCCAGAAGGCTGTTCGAGTGTCAATACCAAATGAATTTGTTCCCATGTGGAATAATGTAAATTAGATTAATCCGTTTCAGATCCCCAAAAATACACTTCCATAAATACACTTAGTACATAATTGCTCGAGTTTTCAGCTGTTCATATCCCAAGGTACCACTGTATAATCAAAGTCTGTGTAATAAATCAGTTGCTGTCAAAAAGTCAAATAGGGAGCCTGTGTCAAAGGTGGGGCCCTCACCAAGGAGGGAAGATAAAGTAAGGGTGTTAGAGTGGTGACGACATTGGAGGAAATGTGCATTGTATTGTCGGTATTGTATACCATTCGTGAACAGCCTGTCAGACACTGCAACATCATGGAATCTTGGTTCAGAGGACATCTCCACAATCTTCTTCACTACTACTAACTCGTCTCTTGGGTATGACCTACTTCCACTGGGGAATCCTGCCTACCAGTGACAATGCCTCCACCGCTGAAATGGACCAATCAGTGATCTCACTCAACTGCACCAACTATCAGCCAAGAGCCAACCTGCTGAAGCAACAGGAATATCCAAGGATAGAGGAAGTTTTGACAGCCTGGCTATGCAAACTGGCCAGGTGTAGAGCTCTATACAAGTGCCCCTCACAGTACTGCAATGTCCTGCAAAGAACTACAGCCTCTCCTCACTTAACGATGGAGTTGCATTCCTAAAACCATGTTGGTAAACGAATTTGTCACTAAGTGAGGAGCATACTATGTATAATGGTATGCTCCTCAGTGACATTTTAATGTCACCTTGCACCATTTATAACATTTCTGGTATATTTTTAAATGTTTATACAGTAGTTTACTGTATATAGTAATTAGAATAGAGGAAATCAGCTCTAATATACATTATTTAGGTATGCATACTGGTCAGAGAGCCTGTCATAAGTCCGAGTCGTTGGTAATAACGAGTACGTTGCTAAGTGAGGAGAGGCTGTACACTCGACTACAAAATGGGACTGTCGAGTACACCACTGATTACAAAGACCCATCCACACTTCAAGACCTGCTGGAAGACACCGAAAAATATCTAAGCAACACCTGCAGAAAGATCAAGATAAACCAAGTCTCCAGAACAAGATTCAGGTCCATAAAAAATGGCTCCACAACTAGATATAACTTCACCGACCATTCAGCATGAAGCTTCCTGTCAACCAATCATCATGAAGCTGAGCTTCCCCAGTGCTTGGTCTAAAGCTGGGGTGTAGCTCCAGATGGACCCTGTAGTGATTGCTTCCTCTGCCCTTCGTGATATCGCCTGCTGCTACGCAGCTGACATGCCTTTCAAGACACTCTCGTGACAGAGAGCCAAAACCTGGTCATCAAATGAAAAAGACCCAGGCCAGGACAGTACTGCCAAACTTGGAATAATAATCGCCTGTGCTCCAGATTCTTCATGACTACGGTGCTCTTCACAACTTCAAGGCTGAGGGACTGATTACCTCATCTTTTGTATATAGTTCTACTGTCTTCCAGTTATGTCCTTGAATTTGTATTGAAAGCGACTGGATGGTGAAACGTCACAATAATGATACCCACATGTTGGACGTGTCTAATTTTCAACCCGAAGAATGGGAGCCGGATCTGGAGAGTACTTGCCCCTCATTTTCTGTACTCTTTTCCAAACTGTACTCATAGAGGAAGCCGAAGTATTGGTAGAAACATAATCCCGCCAACAAGTGCGTTTAGCTTCACAGATGACACGTTGGGCAACAGCTCTCGCCCATTTAAAATCAAGGAGTCACTTTGGTCCTATTGTAATGATATTGGCCTCATGCAGCACGTTTCAAATGTACTGCACGAGCACAAGCAGTAGACCACTAAGGCACGCATTTCTGAGAGTACCTCCTCGAGGTTTGAGGGATCCTCACTCTAAACAGTTTGACGCGAGTACAGGTACCAATTCACTTATTCAAACTGCCAATGCGGGCTTTGAGGAGGGCGAGAATACGAATGGGAAGTAAGGAGGATAGGAAAATGATCGATGTCATGTAAATCTGGGAGCACAGACCAGGTAAAGTCAAGTGCAGTTGATGAGCAAACTGAGAGATCAATGCAGAGATAGAGAGATTGAGTACGAGGGTCAAAATGGGTGGGACTACCGGTATTTAAAACATGGAGGGGAAGAGAAATGAGAAGAGCCTTTAACTGATCGCCATGAGTCACAGCGAGACCCCCCCCAGAGGAAATGATGAGCATTAAAATCTGCTAATAACAGAAGAGGTGGCGGTAACGCAATATCTAGAATAGATAATGCTCGCAAAGGAGAGAGATACATAGAACAGACTGTATACCATTTGTTCAAGTAGATGCAGGCTGCAGTGTAACGGTGCGAAGTATGAGCAAAGATGTGGTGGCATGGTATACTGGTGCATACAAGATGTGCACTTTCATTAAATGTTCCTTCGGGAAAAAGATCCAATGAATGCAATAAAACAAAGCCCAAGATGGGATGGATAACAGCAGAACGTAATTTAGGTTCTTGCAAACAGACACAAACGGGAAAATTAGGAGAGCAACACTTGAAGCTCACCCCAATTACCCCTGAGGCCTCGAATATTCCACTATAAATAAGTGATGATTAGCAAAGAGAAGTATACCGGTAACATGAAGTAGGAGGTGTCTACATGTGGAGAGACGATAAAAGTTACCAAAGAAGGGGGGATTTGAGAGGTTAGAGTCAACTTGGGAGGGGACAGGAGAGGAGGGTACTGTACGAGCGAGAGGATGAACCTCCACACTCGTAATAGAGCCAGTAAAAGGTAAACAACTAGGCACAGAGACTGGAAAGGAAAAATGTTTAGGAAGGATAAGTGAAGGAGGGGTTAAAGGTAATTTGAACTTTGGGAATGTTTTAAATTTTGGAGAAGTAGAGAAGGGGAGGAAAGGTGTAGTTGTGGGAGGTTTTGTAGACATAGAAACATGCGAGCAAGAAGATGAAAATTCAAGGATAGTATGATGCAACGAGGTAGGGACCTCGGAGTCCAGGACTGCAAAAGAGTTAGATACAGAGGTGACTGTGTAAGCTGTGACCACGGAGGAGATTGTGGAAGCAGGTACCACCGAGGATGGAGGCCTCTTAGTAACTCTAGAATAAGAAAGTCGTGGAAGTCTCTTGGAGACGGAGATGAGAGACTGCCAACGGCGAGAATAACTCAGGTGAGCCTCATTACAGCTGAAGCAAGAAGTAGGTAGGCTGCATGATGTATTGGTATGGTCGGCAGCCTCACAGACTGGGCATTCTGCCATGGACCTGAAATATTTCACCGAGTGGCCGAAGCACCAGTAATTTCTACACTGTTGTGGTGTAGGGGATCAACTCCCGGACTTGTAGACGGTGTCCCGCAATATAAACTGAGGATGGAAGCTCTCGGCAGTCAAAAAATAAGCGAGCTACATTGTAGGGGAAGCGTCTCTGCCCGCGGGCAGGTAGTACATAAGTGTCCACTTTGAGAATTGGGAGGTCTTGGAGCTCAAGTTACTCCAGAATGTCGGCATCACTTATCCGAAAATCATGCTGAACAATGGTTCAGAAAGATAGTGGGAGAAGTCGCTTACAGACTGAAAAGCTTAGTCCATTGTGTACTTTAAAACGTAGTGTGTAAGGCGATCTCTGTGATCGTAAGAAATCACGAAAGTGCTTGGAATTCTACTATTTTTTCACAGTGGTTGCTCTGCATATTGTGATATCACCTGTTTACCTATCGTGTCGAATAGGTAAAACTTGCGATTTTGGCTTAAATGGCAATGCTCTTCTTGCCGAATAAGACAAGCGAAAATTTGTGTATGCAAATTTAGTTGGATTAGGGTAAATATTTTGCGCATTTTATAATAAGGTTAGGTAGGTTTTCTAAGGTTCATATGGTACAAAATTATTGATTTTTACCTTAACATAAATGAAAAAATATACATCTTTAAACGTATAAGATAAAATTTTAATAAGGACTGATTTTTAAATGAGTTCTGTGCCTATTCGGCACAATATACAGTGGTCCCTCGTTTTTCGTAATTAATCCGTTTCTGGAGCCGTTACTAGAAACGAAATTTACGATTTACGAATCAATTTTCCCCATAAGAAATAATGTAAATACAATTAATCCGTTCCTGAAGTATTAAAACAAAAAAAATTTTAACATGAAATATACATGTAGTACATAAACAATACAATGGGAAATGATGAATGAAACATTAACAGCATAACACTTACCTTTATTGGAGATTCTTCTTAGTGTATGGGAGACTGGAGGAGGAGAGAGAGTGAACTGTTTATAGTTTGGAAGGGGAATCCCCTTCCATCAGCACCTCAGGTACCATTTGCTTTTCTGGGGTTGCTTCTCTTCTCTGTTTCTTAATGCCACTAGGACCACCTTGAGAGTCACTGGAGTCCTGTCTCACAAAATAACTGTGGAGAGAGCTCTGTTTCTGGCGTCACTTTAACACTTCCCTAAAATGGCCCAAGACTTTGTCACTGTACATGTTGCCAACCTGGCTTGCAACAACCTTGTTAGGGTGATGTTTCTCCATAAAGCTTTCCATCTTACCCCACATAGTAAAAATCTCTTTAATTTCTGAAGAAGGCACATTCTTCCATCTCTCTTCCTCCTCCTCTGCAGCAAGATCCTGAGCTGCGATGTGTTGCTCTTCCTGCTGAAGCTCTTGCAGCTCCTCAGTGGTGAGCTCTTCATTGTGGTCTTCCACCAATTCTTCCACATCCTCCAAAACTCACATCCAACCCCATGGAACTCCCCAGTGCCACAATTGATTTTACAACAGACATAGGCTCATTAGGGTCAGTCCCAAATTCTTCAAAATCCCTCTTGTCGACACAATCTGGCCACAATTTTCTCCAGGCAGAGTTCAAAGTCTTGGTAGTCACTCCCTCCCAAGCCATACCTATAAGGGTTATGCAGTGGAGGATGCTGAAGTGTTCTCTCCAAAATTCCCATTAGGGTCAATGTGAGTGTCTGTGGTCACAGTCAAGCACCTGTGAAACATTGCTTTTGTGTAGAGTTTTTTAAAGTTTGCAATAACTGCTGGTCCATGGGTTTGGAGGAGAGGAGTGGTATTCAGGGGCAAGAACTTTACTGTGATGAACCCAAACTCCTCGAAAATTAGGGTCATCCAAGTTTGGAGGATGAGCAGGTGCATTGTCCATTACTAGCAGGCACTTGAGATCCAATTTCTTTTCCAGGAGATACTCCTTCACACCAGGGCCAAACACTTCATTGAACCACTCGACGAAAATTTCCCTCGTGACCCATGCCTTACTATTAGATTTCCAAAACACACACAATTTACTCTTCATAACATTGTTTTTCCTGAACACTCTGGGATTTTCAGAATTGTACACTAGTAATGGCTTCACTTTGAAATCCCCACTAGCATTAGCACAGAACATTAGCGTCAGCCTGTCTTTCATAGGCTTGTGTCCTGGCATTGCCTTTTCCTCTTGTGTAATGAAGGTCCTCTTTGGCATTTTCTTTTCCATAAGAGGCCTGTTTCGTCACAATTGAACACTTGTTCAGGTTTCAGTCCTTCAGCCTCTATGTACTCCTGGAATTCATGCACATATTTTTCAGCCACCTTGTGGTCTGAACAGGCAGCCTCACCATGCCTTACCACACTGTGTATGCCAGTACGATTCTTAAATCTCTCAAACCAGCCTTTGCTGGCCTTAAATTCACTCACTTCACCACTATTTGCAGGCAATTTCTTTACCAAATCATCATGCAACTGCCTAGCCTTTTCACAAATAATCGAAGTCATAAGAGTATCTCTTGCTAATTGTTTCTCATTTGTCCACACCAATAATAACTTCTCAACCTCTTCCAGTACTGGTGATCTCATTTTTGTCAGCATAGTTACTCCCTTTGCAACAACAGCATCCTTTATTTCCTTTTTCTTGGCCACCACGGAACATAAGGTTGTGTAGGGTTTCTTATACATCCTGGACAGTTCGGCCACACTTGTACCACTTTCATATTGTTCAATGATGGTCTTCTTAAATTCAGTCGTATTTCTCACCTTCTTTACCACAGGCTTGGCACTAGGAGCTTTCTTTGGAGCCATGGTAGCTTATTTAGTACTTGCAAGCACTAAAATAAATGGAATATTATGAAATATTTCGCTGGAGCACGTGAGGGGACCTTCACTCACTGGTAAACAATGCCAGACTGGCTGCCGCCCCGGCTCACGCCATGGGTACGCGTCCCGAACGAACTACGACTCGAGTCAACCTATGAAAAGCGAGTCCATGTTCATACGAAAATACCCCTATGATTGGCGAATTTTACGATTGCCGGGAACTACGAAAAGCGGGGGACCACTGTTTTATCAAAGATAAGATAAAACCAATATTGCAAACTAGAAATACCGCAGGAAATAGCAAACAAGAGGACTCCAATAGCAATAGTGAGGATAAATTACCAAAAACAACTGGTGGGAGCTCCATTGTTGGTGCTAAGGAGGATAGGAGTAAGACAGGGAAACATGCACCAACAGGGAATACAGTCACAGAAACCCAAGGCAAACGGAAACCAAGCCTGTGCACATACTATGCACTTGGTATCTGCTGGCATGGGAAATCTGGAAAAACAGATGGGACATGCAACTATGACCACCCTAGAAAATGTCATGCCCATATGACAACAGGAAAATGCAAACTCCCTTCCTGTAAGCTTTTTCACCCTGAAATGTGTACCTCTTCAGTACAGGAAAGACTGTGCTATAACTTAAATTGCCAGGCATACCATCTAAAGGGGACAAAAAGATACAAAACATCCAGGCCATGGGAAAACCTGGGTAGCCACAGCCACTCAAGAGGGAGAGGTTTTTTAGTGCCAGGAAGGAAAAAAAACTGGCAGGAAATGGCAGAAATCGTACACCAAATCCAGTCATTCCTGGAGTGGAACCACAGTCGATGGCCTCCACTCCAAACCAACAGATACAGATACTAATGCCGGAAAGAAAATCCCCCCCCAGTACCAACAATACCACCAGTCCGATAACATATTTCTTTGCAAATATACAGGGTCTAAAGCCAGCAACAAACAACAAAATACCTTTCATCCGTGGACTGCTTGCAGAGGCAAAGGCAATGTTCGCGGCTTTCACTGAGACCCACATAAAGGATCACTTGGACAACGAAATATGGATCCCAGGTTACAACCTATACAGATGTGACAGAGTGAACAGGCAAAAGGGGGGGGTTGGCCTGTACATTGCAGAGTCACTTGTTTGCACAGAACTGCTTAATGCCTCAAATGACGTAGTGGAAGTTTTAGCAGTAAAGGTCGAGAACCAAAACCTAGTCATTGTGGTAGTCTACAAGCCTCCGGATGCAACATCCCAGCAATTCCAGGAACAGCTGTTAAAAATTGACCACTGTCTGGAAAATCTTCCAGCTCCTGCACCCAACATCTTGCTCCTGGGGGATTTCAACTTAAGGCACCTAAAATGGAGGAATATAGCAAATAATATTGTTGCAGTAATAACACCAGGAGGCAGCTCTGATGAAAACTCACACTCACACGAGCTTTTAAATCTCTGCACAAATTCAATTTAAACCAGCAAATAATAGAGCCTACTAGACTGGAGAATACACTAGACCTCATCTTCACTAACAATGATGATCTGATAAGAAATGTCACCATATCAAAAACAATATACTCAGATCACAACATAATTGAGGTTCAGACATGTATGCGTGGAGCCCCAGACCGACAAAATGAGACTAGTCACGAGGGAGCATTCACCAAATTCAACTTCAATAACAAAAACATAAAGTGGGACCAAGTAAACCAAGTCCTAACCGATATAAGCTGGGAAGATATACTAAGCAACACAGACCCAAACTTATGCCAGAACAGATTAACTCGGTGGCACTCGATGTATGCACAAGGCTTATTCCTCTAAGAAAAAGGAGGAGTAGATGTAAAATAGAAGAGGACAGGCGCTCCCTTTACAGGCGACGGAAAGAATAACAGAGCGGCTAAAAGAGGTCAATATATCTGAAATGCGCAGGGAGACACTGGTCAGAGAAATAGCAAGCATCGAACTTAAGCTAAAAGAATCCTTTAGGAGTCAGGAATCGCGGGAAGAACTAAAAGCCATAAATGAAATCGAAAGAAACCCAAAGTATTTCTTCTCCTATGCCAAATCAAAATCGAGAACAACGTCCAGTATTGGGCCCCTACTTAAACAAGATGGGTCCTACACAGATGACAACAAGGAAATGAGTGAGCTACTCAAGTCCCAATATGACTCAGTTTTTAGCAAGCCGCTAACCAGACTGAGAGTCGAAGATCAAAATGAATTTTTTATGAGAGAGCCACAAAATTTGATTAACACAAGCCTATCCGATGTTATCCTGACGCCAAATGACTTCGAACAGGCGATAAATGACATGCCCATGCACTCTGCCCCAGGGCCCAGACTCATGGAACTCTGTGTTCATCAAGAACTGCAAGAAGCCCCTATCACGAGCCTTTTCCATCCTATGGAGAGGGAGCATGGACACGGGGTCGTCCCTCAGTTACTAAAAACAACAGACATAGCCCCATCCCACAAAGGGGGCAGTAAAGCAACAGCAAAGAACTACAGACCAATAGCACTAACATCCCATATCATAAAAATCTTTGAAAGGGTCCTAAGAAGCAAGATCACCACCCATCTAGAAACCCATCAGTTACACAACCCAGGGCAACATGGTTTAGAACAGGTCGCTCCTGTCTGTCTCAACTACTGGATCACTACGACAAGGTCCTAAATGCACTAGAAGACAAAAAGAATGCAGATGTAATATATACAGACTTTGCAAAAGCCTTCGACAAGTGTGACCATGGCGTAATAGCGCACAAAATGCGCGCTAAAGGAATAACAGGAAAAGTCGTCGATTGATCTATAAATTTCCTCACTAACAGAACACAGAGAGTAGTCGTCAACAGAGTAAAGTCCGAGGCAGCTACGGTGAAAAGCTCTGTTCCACAAGGCACAGTACTAGCTCCCATCTTGTTCCTCATCCTCATATCCGACATAGACAAGGATGTCAGCCACAGCACCGTGTCTTCCTTTGCAGATGACACCCGAATCTGCATGACAGTGTCTTCCATTGCAGACACTGCAAGGCTCCAGGCGGACATCAACCAAATCTTTCAGTGGGCTGCAGAAAACAATATGAAGTTCAACGATGAGAAATTTCAATTACTCAGATATGGTAAACATGAGGAAATTAAATCTTCATCAGAGTACAAAACAAATTCTGGCCACAAAATAGAGCGAAACACCAACGTCAAAGACCTGGGAGTGATTATGTCGGAGGATCTCACCTTCAAGGACCATAACATTGTATCAATTGCATCTGCTAGAAAAATGACAGGATGGATAATGAGAACCTTCAAAACTAGGGAGGCCAAGCCCATGATGACACTCTTCAGGTCACTTGTTCTATCTAGGCTGGAATATTGCTGCACTCTAACAGCACCTTTCAAGGCAGGTGAAATTGCCGACCTAGAAAATGTACAGAGAACTTTCACGGCGCGCATAACGGAGATAAACACCTCAATTACTGGGAGCGCTTGAGGTTTCTAAACCTGTATTCCCTGGAACGCAGGAGGGAGAGATACATGATTATATACACCTGGAAAATCCTAGAGGGACTAGTACCGAACTTGCACACGAAAATCACTCACTACGAAAGCAAAAGACTTGGCAGACGATGCACCATCCCCCCAATGAAAAGCAGGGGTGTCACTAGCACGTTAAGAGACCATACAATAAGTGTCAGGGGCCCGAGACTGTTCAACTGCCTCCCAGCACACATAAGGGGGATTACCAACAGACCCCTGGCAGTCTTCAAGCTGGCACTGGACAAGCACCTAAAGTCAGTTCCTGATCAGCCGGGCTGTGGCTCGTACGTTGGTTTGCGTGCAGCCAGCAGCAACAGCCTGGTTGATCAGGCGCTGATCCACCAGGAGGCCTGGTCACAGACCGGGCCGCGGGGGCGTTGACCCCCGAAACTCTCTCCAGGTAAACTCCAGGTAATATATATATATATATATATATATTAATATATATATATATATATATATATATATATATATATATATATATATATATATATATATATACACATGTATTGTGGTTGTATACAAGCCTCCGGATGCAACTTCCCAACAATTCCTGGAACAGCTTTTGAAAACAGACCACTGTTTGGAAAATCTTCCAGCTCCTGCCCCAAACATCTTGCTCCTGGGAGATTTCAACCTAAGGCACCTAAAATGGAGAAATGTAACAAACAATGCTGTAGCAGAGATAACCCCAGGAGGCAGCTTAGATGAAAACTTGCACACACACGAGCTATTAAATCTTTGCACCAAACTCATCTTAAACAAGCAAATAATAGAGCCAACAAGATTGGAGAATACACTGGACCTCATCTTCACTAACAATGATGATCTGATACGAAATATTACTATATCAAAAACAATATTTTCTGATCACAACATAATAGAGGTTCAGACACGTATGCGCGGGGCCCCAGACCAACAAAATCTGATCAGTCACGAGGGAGCCTTTACCAAATTCAACTTCAATGACTCACGAAATCGTAATGACACGATTGCAAACAAACCAATAACAAAAACATAAGGTGGGACCAAGTCAACCAGGTCCTAAATGACATAAACTGAGAAGATAGCCTAAGCAAATAGAAAATATTAACACTGTGGCACTTGAGGTATGCTCAAGGTATATTCCTTTAACCCTTAAACTGTCCAAACGTAGATCTCCGTCCACTCGGGTAGTACTCCGAACGTAGATCTAGGTTTATATATAATATATATATATATATAAGAAAGCATGTAAAATCTTCGGAGTGTCATGCAAGTGAACATAGATCTACGCTTGGACAATTAAGGCAAAGGAAGAGATGTAAACTAGAAATAGAAAGACGCTCCCTATACAGGCGAAGAATAACAGAGCGGCTAAAAGAGGCCAATATATCTGTAATACAAAGGGAGACACTGGTCAGAGAAATAGCAAACATCGAACTTAATCTAAAGGAATCTTACAGGAGTCAAGAAACGCGGGAAGAACTAAAGCCATAAATGAAATTGAAAGAAATCCAAAGCATTTCTTTTCTTGTGTCAAATTTAAGTCGAGAACAACATCTAGTACTGGGCCCCTGATTAGACGAGATGGGTCATACACAGATGACAGCGAGGAAATAAGTGAGCTACTGAAGTCCCAATATGACCCCGTTTTTAGCGAGCCCCTAACCAGACTGAGAGTCGAAGACCTAAATTAATTTTTTATGAGTGAGACAGAATTTGGTAGATTAAAACCTATCTGATATTATCCTGACGCCAAGTGACTTCGAAAAGGCGATAAATGATATGCCCATGCACTCTGCCCCAGGCCCAGACTCATGGAACTCTGTGTTCATGAAGAACTGCGAGAAACCCCCATCATGTGCTTTTAACATCCTATGGAGATGCAGCATGGACACAGGGGTCGTCCCACAGCTGATAAAAATAACAGACATATCCCCACTCCACAAAGGGGGCAGTAAAGCAATAGTAAATAACTACAGACTGATGGCGCTAACATCTAGATACCCATCAGTTACACAACCCAGGGCAACACGGATTTAGAGCAGGTCACTTCTGCCTGTCCCAACTACTGGACCACTGTCAAGGTCCTGGATGCTCTAGAAGACAAACAAAACGCAGATGTAGCATACACAGACTTTGCAAAAGCGACTGTGGTGTAATAGCACACATAATGCGTGATAAAGGAATAACAAGAAAAGTTGGAAGATGGATCTATAATTTCCTAACAAATAGAACACAAAGAGTAGTAGTAAACAGAGTACAGAGTAAAGTCTGAGGCGGCTACTGTGAAAAGCTCTGTTCCAAAGCACCGTACTCGCTCCCATCTTGTTCCTTATCCTCATATCGGACATAAACAGGGATGTAAACTACAGCACCTTTGCAGATGACACCCGAATCTGCATGACAGGGTTCTTCATTGAAGACACTGCAAGACTACAGGTGGACATCAATCAAATCTTTAAATGGGCCGCAGAAAACAATGTGAAGTTCAATGATGAGAAATTTCAATTATTCCGATATGGAAAACGTGAGAAAATTAAAACTATATTGAAGTATAAAACAAATTCCAAAGACACAATAGAGCAAAAAACTAATGTAAAAGACCTGGGAGTGATAACTTCGGAGGATCTCACTTTCAAAGACCACAACATTGTATCAATCGCATCTGCTAGAAAAATGACAGGATGGATAATAAGAACCTTAATGGATAATAATGAACCATAATGACACTCTTCAGGTCGCTTGTTCTATCTAGGCTGGAATATTGTTGCATACTAACAGCACCTTCCAAGGCAGGTGAAATTGGTGACGTAGAAAATGTAGAGACCCTTCACGGCACACATATACAGTGCTAGTCACGGCATTATGCTGCCCTTCACTCACACACTTACTAAAACACAAACACATACAATGAAAGATTATAATATATATATTCGCACACATACTGAGGTTTTAATACTTGGTGCTGCGTTCTTTACGCTTAATCACGTCCCTCACATGTGTAGGAAGACTCTCACGCAAATTCTTGAGGGTTTGGGGAGGTATATTATTCCATGCCTCATGAAGAGCAGCCTCCAGCCGCGGGATCACTATTGACCAGAGGTCAATAGTGAAGTGAACCCGTCACTATTGACCAGAGGTCAATAATGACGGGTTTTTTAATGATTGGCCAGGCAATTCTGGGGAACTGCCTGACCAGTCATTAAAGAATCTCACTTCATAGTCCTTAAGCCAGTGAACTACAGATTTGGTGGTATGACACAGTGTATCATCCTGCATAAAAGCCGTAGCCCCACACATGTCAAACACCTCAGGTAAATTGCACACAATAACTCCGGGTAATTATACTGGGTCATATATTGGTTTTTGGGAAGCACAATGAGGTCACCAACACTCTGAGCACTGAAGCACCTCCAAACCATGAGCGAGTCTGGGTGTTTGGTGGCCCCACAGGTGAAGTGTGGGTGTAGCTGGTCACTACCTCTGGGGTGGTACACATGTCCCCCATGGTTACAGGTGACAGTGAAGGTTGCTTCATCACTCCAAATTACTTCAGACCACTGTTGAGGATTCCAGTGAAGATATTTCTTTGCATAATCCAGCCTATGTTTGTTCTGTGGCTTGGAGAGGATCGGTTTCTTAACCTAGCAGTGACTACTGTAGCTCAGTTTTGACACACGTCTGTTAACAGTTCTTACAGACACCTCTGAGAGAAGATGTGGGCTCTTTTCTTTCAATTCTATAGTAGTTATCTTAGGTGTACTCTCTAATTGCATCTTTAACACAGTTAAGGTACGAACAGATGTCTTCTTCGAGGGGCCAGACCGAGGTTTGGCAGACGGTAACTCGACACCACCACCAGCCTTGAAACGCTGCACCCAGTTCCTGACTGAATGCTCACACACACCAACATTCTCCACTATTTCTTTCGTCTGGTGCCCAGCTTTGTGAAGCCCTATAGCTCAGATCATAGGGCTTCACATTATTATTTTGATTATAATAATAATGTGAAGCCCTATGATCTGAGCTATAGTTTCAGGTGTTAAAGACTTCCTTTTACCCATAATCAAACATGTATAGCCCCAAAACCAAAGGGAACACCAGACAAAAGATGGGGCGGATGAGAGACAAAAGTGCAACACATCCTCTCTCCACGGCAGCCACGTGAGCACTGAGAAGTCACTGTGGAGTGTGGCAGCAGGCTGTGATGTCACGCTAACGGCTGCTACCCGGCATAATGCACTGACGAAAAAAGACCCCCCCCCCGTATGGTAGGCCTTCGATTTTCGTCACGGTATTATGCAGGGGTGCTCACTCTGCATAATGCCGTGACTAGCACTGTATGATAAAACACATTAATTACTGGGAACGCTTGAAATTTCTCAACCTGTACTCCGTGGAAAGCAGGCGGGAAAGATACATAATTATATACACTTGGAAAATCTTAAAGTAATTGGTACCAAATTTGAAATCGAAAATCACTCCCAATGAAAGCAAAAGGTTCGGCAGACAATGCAACGTCCCCCCAATGAAAAGCAGGGCGCCACTAGCACGATAAGAAACAACACAATAAGTGTCAGGGGCCCTAGACCTTTCAACTGCCTCCCAGCATACATAAGGGGGATTACCAATAGACCCCTTTCTGTCTTCAAGAAGGCTTCGGACAGGCACCTTAAGTCAGTACCTGACCAGCCGGGCTGTGGTTCATACGTTGGGTTGCGTGTGGTCAACAGTGACAGCCTGGTTGATCAGGCCCTGATCCACCATGAGGCCTGGTCACAGATTGGGCCGCGGGGGCGTTAACCCCCGAAACCCTCTCCAGATATAATATATATATATATATATATATATATAATATATATATATATATATATATATATATATATATATATATATATATGCACCACACTCAGGAGATTTCCTGTTAGCTGTTCCCAATTCCTCCCTGGGCACCCGTCTCGACCCACAGGCCATTCGGATTGGTGTTGCTCTTCGCCTAGCCGCCCCCATCATCACCGAACATAGGTGTATTTGCGGCAGGGCGACAGCTGATCAATTCGGACTCCATGGTCTCGTGTGTCACACAACAGAAGGGAAGTATGCCAAACATGAGGAGGTCAATGATATAATAAAGAGAAGCCTCGCCACAGCCCGTTGCCCAGCTCAACGGGAACCCCAAGTACAGAGGTCTGATGGATGTCAAAAGCGTCCTGATAGAGCCACTATGCTACCCTGGAAGGATGGAAAGCAGATTGCCTGGGACTACACCTGTGCTGCCACATTGGCAGACACCTACTTGCCATACTCTGTAGTGGAAGGGAATGGAGCTGCCAGCCACAGGGAGACCCAGAAGATCCGAAAATATGAAGACCTTCCCCCTTGCTATAACTTCATTGCAATAAGGTCGGAGACCCTTGGAGCATGGGGCAAGTGTTCTCTAAAGTTCCTCAAAGAGCTGGGTGAAAAGCTCATCATAGAAACCAAGGACCACAGGGCGACCAGCTTCCTCTTTCAGAGACTCAGTGTTGTGATCCAGAGAGGAAATGCCTGCAGCATTCTGGGCACACGGCCCACCGCAGGGGAGCTGGACGAAGTATTCGAGATGTAGCTCTGAGTTACCTATGTAGTTTTACTTTCTGTTGTATTTTTGTGAATGTTTGGCCTATATATATATATATATATATATATATATATATATATATATATATATATATATATATATATATATATATATATATATATATATGCAATAAGATCACAGTAAACAGGTGATTTCAAAATATGCAAAACAACCACTCTGAAAGAATAGAAAAATTCCAAGCGCTTTCGTGACTACTCACATTATCAAGGAACTAGTTCCTTGATAATGTGAGTAGTCACGAAAGCGCTTGGAATTTTTTTATTCTTTCAGAGTGGTTGTTTTGCATATATATATATATATATATATATATATATATATATATATATATATATATATATATATATATATATATATATATATATATATATATATATTAGTACAAACATTTCGAAAGAACATAGCATAAGAATATTTTTGAAAATTTTTTTATTCCAGTCAAACAATACACAACAATGGTAAATATATGAAAGTAATCCCCTTCAAAGGTTTACAGACAGTTTAGATATACAATTCCCTTTTCAGTCGTGGACTTGCGTTAACTCCCCGGTTAAAGCCGTCCATTATTAAGCAGCTTCCGTGGGACCCAATGTTTTGCAACTCTTGGCATGTTTATACTTCCGTTTATGTCTCTGTATGACCGAGTGTAATCTTTATGTAATCGTGTATATACCTTTAATTGTGCAGATTATGATGTTGATGATTATGATGATTTGATTCTGATTAGCCGGAGGATAAGTAACCCAGGATAACCGACGTCAAGCAGGGTGGCTTATTGCTATGTGGGTTGCATCCTGGCAATGCAACCCACAATAATAGTTAGGTTAACAGAGGCAAATGACGTAGAGAAACATGCCGAGCTTTTCTACTCATTACAGGCTTGAACCAAAGTCCAGGACGGACCGAAACGTCATCTAAAAAAACCCTTCCTAAATGTGGCTTAGTTAGGAATTTCATTTCAACGTCATAAAGATGGCGTGTATAAGCTCATAGCATAGCAGAACACACACACACACACACACAAACACACACACACACACACACACACACACACACACACACACACACACACACACACACACACACACACACACACCATACCTGAGGTATGGAAGACGGCAAATGTAGTTCCCATTTTCAAAAAAGGAGACAGAAAAGAGGCACTAAACTATAGACCTGTGTCATTGACGTGTATAGTATGCAAAATTATGGAGAAGATTATCAGGAGGAGAGTGGTGGAGCACCTGGAACGGAACAGGAGTATAAATGCCAACCAGTACGGATTCACGGAAGGCAAATCCTGTCACAAACCTTCTGGAGTTTTATGATAAAATAACAGAAGTAAGACAAGAGAGAGAGGGGTGGGTTTTGATTGCATCTTCTTGGACTGCAAGAAGGCCTTTGACACAGTTCCTCACAAGAGATTAGTGCAGAAGCTAGAGCATCGGGGCCCCATATAACAGGAAGGGCACTGCAATGGATCAGAGAATACCGACAGGGAGGCAACAACGAGTCATGGTACGTAATGATGTATCACAGTGGGCACCTGTGACGAGCGGGGGTCCACAGGGGTCGGTCCTAGGACCAGTGCTTTTTTTGGGTATATGTGAACGACATGACGGAAGGGTTAGACTCAGAAGTGTCCCTGTTTGCAGATGATGTAAAGTTAATGAGGAGAATTAAATCTGATGAGGACAGGCAGGACTTCAAAGAGACCTGGACAGACTGGACACCTGGTCCAGCAAAATGGCTTCTCGAATTTAATCCTGCCAAATGCAAAGTCATGAAGAGAGGGGAAGGGCACAGAAGACCACAGACAGAGTATAGGCTAGGTGGCCAAAGACTGCAAACCTCACTCAAGGAGAAAGATCTTGGGGTGAGTATAACACCGAGCATGTCTCCGGGAAGCACACATCAATCAGAAAAACTGCTGCAGCATATGGGCGCCTGGCAAACCTGAGAAAAAGCTTTCCGATCCCTTAGTAAGGAATCATTCAAGAAAACTGTACACCGTGTATGTCGGGCCCCAACTGGAGTATGCACCCACCTGTTTGGAACCCGCACTTGTTTAAAGCACTTTCAAGAAAACTAGAGAAAGTACAAAGGTTTGCAAAAGGTTAGTTCCAGAGCTAAGGGGAATGTCCTATGAAGAAAGATTAAGGGAAATCGGCCTGACGACACTGGAGGACAGGAGGGTCAGGGGAGACATGATAACGACATATAAAATACTGCGTGGAATAGAACAAGGTGGACAAGGACAGGTGTTCCAGGGAGGGGACACAGAAACAAGAGGCCACAATTGGAAGTTGAAGACAAAAATGAGTCAGAGAGATAGTTAGGAAGTATTTCTTCAGTCATAGAGTTGTAAGGCAATGGAATAGCCTAGAAAATGACGTAGTGGAGGCAGGAACCATACACAGTTTTAAGACGAAGTTTGATAAAGCTCATGGAGCGGGGAGAGAGAGGGCGTAGTAGCAACCGGTGAAGAGGCGGGGCCAGGAGCTAGGACTCGACCCCTGCAACCACAAATAGGTGAGTACAAATAGGTGATTACACACACCAGTGAGGTGGTGGGGCCAGGAGCTGAGTATTGACCCTGCAACCCAAATAGGAGTACAACTGGTGAAATACAAAACACACAAAAAAAAAAAACACAAGCACGTCAAGAAATTAGAGAAAGTGCAAAGGTTTGCAACAAGACTAGTTCCAGAAAGGTTAAAGGAAATTGGCCTGTCGACACTGGAGGACTGGAGGGGTCAGGGAAGCCATGATAACAAAATACAAAATACTGCGAGGAATTGACAAGGTGGACAAAGACAGGATGTCCAAGAGATGGGACACAGAAACAAGGGGTCAAAATTGGAAACTGAAGGGATGTTAGGAAGTATTTCTTCAGTCAAAGAGTTGTTAAGAAGTGGAATAGTCTGGCAAGGGACGTAGTGGAGGCAGGAACCATACATAGTTTTAGGACGAGGTATTATAAAGCTCATGGAGCAGGGAGAGAGAGGACCTAGTAGCGACCAGTGAAGAGGCGGAGCCAGGAACTATGAATCGACCCCTGCAACCACAAATAGATGAGTACACACACAAAGAAAACACTGCATGTGAAGCTGGAAAAAGTGTAGATGTTTGCAACGAGACTAGTCACAGAGCTGAGGGGTATGAACAATTAGGAGACTCGAGGAGCTAAACCGGGCGACACTAGAGGACAGAAAGACCAAAGGTGACATGACAGTGACGTACAAAACACTGAGAGGAATCAACAAGGTGGACAGGGTGTGTGTGAGGTGGGTCTCAAACATAGGAGGGCACAGGTGAGACACAGGGATGGCAGAGCGGCCAGGAAGTGGAACGACCTAGACATGGAAGGGGTGCTGGCAGGATTCACACATAGTTTAAAGAGTACGTATGAAAGGATTCAAGCAGCTAGGCGAAAACCTGGTAGCGGCCAGCGGAGAGGTGCGGCCAGGATCTGAGATAGACCTCTGCATTCAAAAACAGGTGAGTACACACACACACACACACACACACACACACACACACACACACACACACACACACACACAATGTTAATTACGAGAAACATGTGATGGATAATTTAGTAACTAATTATCACCAGCTAACTACACACGCATTAGCTCATACATATATACAACATATATTATTGATGAAAATACTACTATATGCCTCGTTTAGGGTTTTAATTATCTTTTAGAGCACAGTTATCAGGCGACTGACATATATGAACACACATAACGTGCCGTGATAATTACATACGTCATTAACGGTGTCAGTTATTACAATATACATCAACTATGGTTTCCGTTTATAATATATATCGTCAAGGGAACAGTGACAAACATCGTTTAGGGTTTCGACTAAAGTATTTTCTCCTCACAGATATGTCCTATATAATAACGATAATAATAACTAATATTTTTTCATGACAAAGTGCTAAACCCGTCGAAGTCATACAGTGCTGTAGTTAGGACTGATTCAAGGAAAAGAGAAGTAGCTGCAATTCATTGGATAAAGAGCCCTATGTCAGCATAAAAGACACTCTCTGAAGGGGCCATGGTCCGCTGACGAAGACTTAATTAATGACAGGAACCGTTCAACAAGTGAAAGAGCTAAGCTTGCGACAGTTTCAATATTTTCCTAGTCTTCAGTTTCCTTAACTAAATTGGTTTACCAGTTAAAGTTTTAATGGTATTCGTCAGGTGATCAGCCTGTTGGATCATGGCTAAAAAGTCTGCTTCTCTCAGCCAGAACTAATGGCTCTCTTCACTTTTCTGTTGACTGCTCAAACTCAAACTATTTAATTCGAAATGAAGTAGCAATTGAACGCTTTTACTCAGAAGCATTCTAATTATTTCCACTTTACCCGAAGTAATACGTATCTTAGAGTAAAGTGAAAATGGTACTAACCCAAGCACATAAAGAACAAAAAGGTAGTAATGTATCTTACCAAGAAGATTATACTCGAACAGTATTTGGAATAGCAACTCTGGAGGGTAATCAGAATATTCCCCGAAAAGCCAAGCAACGTGTTTTACTTTGCTAGAATATTTAGGTGATTTCCTAGGATCTGACCCACACACTTTAATAAACTCTCTGGTGTCTATTTACTGTGAGATGGACAGGTAGCAGACGTTGCGACACTTGCTTAGTTATACGTCTCCCCCTACTCGGGATTTTACCCGGGCCCTTTCGGTTAAATGCGGAACGCTTTACTAAGAAGACTTCCACGTCAATAATAACACAGAGAGCAAAATAACAAGTTTACCACCGGGAGGAACGGCAGACGGGAGGGGATGAGGGTGGCATTTTATTTCTATTTAAGTGAAGCACTAAACTCGCTTGTATTATTCAGCATAAGTCTCCCAACACCTGCTGCCCCTCTTACCTAGCAGTAAATATATATGAACTTGTCAACTGATTTGGGCAGCATTCTATAAAGGGACCTAAAAACGACTGCAGTGAAAAATAACCTACACTGCTACGCTGTTTTGGGTTTATCCTGGGTTATTAATCCTCTCTCTCTCTTTTTTTTTTTTACACAGATTAATTTTATAGGTTTACAGCTGTTATCCTACCCCAGCTTATTTCAAATTTTGCAATGCATTTTTTCCTTAATTAGTTAAAAAAATATTTTGTACTAACAAATCCAAACAACCGAACCTAGCCTTGCTAAGTTTATGTA
Organism: Cherax quadricarinatus; assembly: GCF_026875155.1. Lineage (NCBI taxonomy): Eukaryota > Metazoa > Arthropoda > Malacostraca > Decapoda > Parastacidae > Cherax > Cherax quadricarinatus. Next base: position 38,137,533 of record NC_069402.1, read on the forward strand.
CTATGACACAAAATCGTAATGACACGATTGCAAACAAACCATAACACGGGCGGGGATAGAACCCGTGATCAGAGTCTCAAAACTCCAGACCGTCGTGTTAGCCACTGGACCAGCTAACCACAATAATATTCGTCCAATTAGGTATATTTCTACACCATAGGAAGGTTAGCATAGGTACCACTGTGACCACAGTGGTGCCTATGCTAACGCGACGGTCTGGAGTTTTGAGACTGATCGCGGGTTCTATTCCCGCCCGTGGTATGGTTTGTGTACTATATAATAAACATTTGTCCATCCACGAATTCGCATAATAAAAATGACTTATTTTCCTTGGGGTGCGTATCCTTCAGGTAATTATTCAATTGATATACAAACCATACTTATTATTTTGGAAGTTTGCTGCTACATCATCACCATAGGTCCGTAAGATTCCAATTAAAAAAATGACATAAATGCATATAATGCATCAAGAAAACCACTCGTCACCCGAGCCAGCAACGACCCTCCCTTGTCACCCGAGCCAGCAACGACCCTCCCTTGTCACCCGAGCCAGCAACGACCCTCCCTTGTCACCCGAGCCAGCAACGACCCTCCCTTGTCACCCAAGCCAGCAACGACCCTCCCTTGTCACCCGAGCCAGCAACGACCCTCCCTCTGGGAACCCAAGACTGGTGACCATCTGAAGACCTTAGTGAACTAGATGTATTTCGGTCGCTGCGCGATACGGGAAAGGTATCCCAGTATTCCATAACACCAGTCTCCAGTGCCTCATTGCACACGACTGGAATGGTGCAGTTTGTGGCATAAGTTCATAATGTAGTTAAATATTAGAACTGGAGATTTGAAGGGAATCAGAGGAGAGCTATTCACAAGCCATCATCAGGAAACTAATATCTAAATTTCAATAAAAATGGTAAACTGGGATTTTACACAGTGTAAAAGAGACCAATATCGTAGAGTACACAAGCTCATTAAGCTCGAAGCAGCTCAGAAATTGCATTATTAAGTTATCAACATGGATGAGTTGAAGTTAATCAGATACGACACTCAGAAATTATCGCATGAAAAGCCGTAGTTCAATCTTTTAAATTTTTCAAAAAAGCAAATATGGCCCTACACACAGGCCTAAATCAATCCAAACCTTTCAACGAGCGCGACTGACCACCTTTTAAGTAAGTACAGTAAGTCTTTGTAAGTTTAGTGTACATAACATTCAAATTTTTAACAATGGTGTCAAGGTCACGTAGATTTTATAGGCACATAAAAGAACATTCAGCTGATTTAACCTACGATTACTAGATAAAGTTAAACACCGACTTGTTTATGATCAGAAGAGATGTTCTATTATTTTTTCTTATTCGCCGGTACATACTTATTTCACTGACACGTTGATAACTTACACAACATAACATCAAGAAATTGTTTTTCTTTAATAATAACATCTTTATTTCTACAGGTACATGTACAAGGTAGATAGACTTAGCTGACATCAATGACATACTACTATATAGAAAGCCGCTTGTTATGCTTTCAGAGCAATTCGGGCAAATTAGGTCAGTTTTGTTCCAGGATGCGACCCACACCAGTCGACTAATACCCAGGTACCCATTTTACTGATGGGTGAACATACGCCACCGGTGTAAGGAAACACGTCCAATGTTTCTACCCTCGCGGGCAATCGAACCCAGATTCGCCGTATGAAGCGACAGCTTTGGCCACCAAGCCACGGGGCACATCAACACTAAAACGTTTAAAGACGACCAGAAGAAGCATTTTCCAGTTACTGCACAAAATCCAATAAAATTTGTTCCTACACATCCATAACACAAGAAAATATTTCATCCATTTTATACGATATATCAGTTAGTGAAGATTGTTGACATTCACAGTTACTTACTTACTTACTTACTTATATTTTTTAATCAAAGGAAAGCGCTAAACCCGTAGGGGCCATATTGCGCCCATGGGATGAGAGGCATTTAGATTCGATCCAGTTATATGGATCAAGAGTCCCTCATCAGCATCAAGGCAAAAATAATTCAATAAGGTAAAATAACACTGTACCATTTAAAGGTTAAAAGTAACAAAAAGCATCAACACATTCCATTAATTATATCAACTTTTTTCTAAGTAGGAAACACCATTGTTGAAATTACGGGAACAAAATTTGGGAATTATCTAATGTGTCCTATAGGCAAATTGCCCATAGGACACCTAAGCTTGCAAATAGTCCCATGAATCTTCCCCAAGATGCATTGCATAAGCGTTGAAAGTTTGAAGCCGATTGACTGAGGCGTTTTCGAGTAATAAACGAAAATTTCCGAGAACGCTAACGATAATGTTCCCGAAAAGAGTAGTTTCCTTTTGTTAAATTTAGAAGACAGAGTAAAACTGCAAATTTTATTTTTTCCAATTTTCTTTTTTCATTTACATTACATTTAAAGTTCTTTGCAATCATGTAAGAAAAAAATAATGATGGTTACAATATAAAACGCTTAGATAGGAACAGAAAGGGTGGTGGAGTATGTGCCTACATTAGAAATGACTTAGCTTACAACCCAAGACCTGATTTAAATAGCAATAAACTGGAGATTCTATGGTTTGAAGTGCTGCTTCCTAAGACCAAACCCATCTTAGTAGGAACTAGTTACCGCCCTCCTACCCAGGACCAGTTCTTAGAAGACTTTTCCAGAGTCTTGTCCGGAGTTGAAAACAATTGCGAGACAATAATACTGGGCGACTTCAATATCTGTTTTCAGCAGTAAAATAACGGGCTATGCAAAAGGTATAAGCAAATTCTAGGATTAAATAGTTACACTCAACTAATTAATACTCCAACCCGGATCACACAGTTCTCAGCCACCCTAATTGACCACATACTTTGTAACCGCGCTGAGAACATTAGTCAGTCAGGCGTCATTACCACAGGTCTTAGTGATCATTTCATCATTTACTGCACCAGGAAAATCACTAGGGATAGGATAGGCCTACACAGGACAATAAAAATGAGGTCAACTAGAAACTACAGTAAAGAAACACTGGTAAATAGGCTACACAATTGTGACTGGACAGAGATAACAAGTTGCACGGACGTAAACGATGTCCGGGAAAAATTCAAAACAATGTTCACTACCATCCTTGATAACATTGCACCAGTTAAAGAGGTTGGGATTAAACAAAAGAACTAAACCCTGGATGAATACTGAGAATTAGAAAAATATGAAATTGGACCACTGCTAAAAAGATTTAAACCAAACAAACGGGGATATTGCACACTAAATGAATTCCAAAGGGTGGGGGGAAAGGTACAGGACTTATAAAAGGAAAAAAGGCAAGCACTACTGCTCAAAAATTGGAGTTAAGCAAAACCCCAGAAAGCTCTGGAAACCAAACTAAAACATTTGGGGTATGCCAAACCCAGTAGATAGGTTAACTAGTACTCACTATCGTAATGATGTAGCCACGAAACATCTAAGGTGGCAAATTACTTTAATTCATACTACACATCGTTGCATCAACAAGTAAGAAACTCCCCAAAGCTGCATCAAATCCCTTTAACACGCTTGATAAGTTTCAAACATACTATCCCAAAAAAGGGGGTAACCCCAAACAATTTCAACTGTAAGGTTCTCTGTTTATTCAAAAAAAACCCGGGTTTTAAAACCCAACTAAGAGCACGGGCCTTGATAACATCCGTCTAAGTTCCAAAAAGAGGGTGTTCTGAACTGTCAATCCCAAATACTCACATAATAAATCTATCAACCCACTAAACCGTCCCGGGGGGGTTCAAGGAGGCCAAGTTACTCCTATTTTAAAGAAAAAGTAGGTTGATGAAAACAACTATGGGGCTGTTAGTAACTCAGTAAAATATCTAAAATTCTAGAGAGGGCGGTGTATTCTAAAGTTTAAGCCCTTTAAAATGACAACATTCTCCTGTATCAATCGGGCTTTAAAGACCTATCAACCGCACCTCCCTTTTAACTGATGGTTTCCCTGAGAACTGAAATGTAAAAGGGGGAAACCTCAAGGTATGGTAACCTTAGCCCTGCAAAAGCCTCGATACTTCCAAACAAATATTATGAAATAAACTTCAAGCTATCGGTAAAGGTTTTAGAGGGGTTTTTAAGTCCCACCTAAAAAACAGGAAAAAAAAGCAAAATAAAAAAACGCCCCCAAAAACCCCGCCCCCCCCCCCCTTGGGAGGTTCCCCCAAGGAGTATTTGGGCCCCCAAATTCTTATTTATGTCAATGAAGGCCTATCAGTGTAAAGTGCAAACCCCCCACTGTAGCATGCAGTGCCTGAGGTAGGTAAAGACCCCAAAGATATTGCAAAGAAAAACTGGAAAGGGGAGCCCTCCCGCAAATGGTTAGTAGGACAAAAAACTATCATTACACCGGGGGGAAAACTAAAGCCATTTCTCTTTGGCCCCAAAAAAAAACTGAAAAAGGGTAAAAAATTTTTAAATGTTCATTAAAATGGGGGGCCATCATTTGGTTTCATCAGAAAAAATATTTGGGTTCCTTTGACCCATGCATGTCAGGAATTGATAGGAACATGTAGAAAAAACGGGTTGCCGACGAAGCCCGTAAAACAAGCACAGTGTCACCTCAGGTCGCAGGACCCAGAAAAAAACCCTTTAAGAAAAAGCTTTCGGTTTTTAACAGGGGGGTTTTTAGCCCCGGAAACCAAAAAGTCAGTGCGTCATCGAGGAGTCTAACTTATTTCCATTGGGGCCTTAATCTTGCCCCCGGATGGACCCACCCCAGTCGACTACCCCAAGGACCTATTTGCTAGGTAAACAGGACAACGGTGTAAGGAAAACGTGTAAAATGTTTCCACCCCCCGGGGAAATCAAACCCCGGGCTCTCCGTGGGAAAGGGGGAGTTTTACCCACCCCCACCGGCCTGGATTCGCTTGCTCTTTTTGGGTACTCTGCCTTGACAAAAAAATGAAAGATAGCTGCAAATCCCCCAGAACAAAATGAAAGATTCTCCTGGGGCTGGGACCAAAAAAACATGTGGGCCGGATAAAATTACAGCATTTGGATATGTGAATGTTGAAGACGATAAAATAACTGGCAAATCTGTTTATAAAATGCTCACAACAAAGTCCAGAATACTTTTCTGTCAAAAATTTTTCAAGGTTGGGAACCCCCAAACAATCTGTCTGGGGGGGAGGCCAACTTTTTATACCCACGTCAGTGGCCAGGCTTCAAAAAAACCTTTTATTTTTACAGCAATAAAGGAATGGAACAGACTGCCCGCACATGTCAAAAGCCAGTCAAGCATGAACCAGTTTTAAGAAGGTGCCAAAAAGTGTTGTGAAAGTAGCTACAAAAGGGGGGGAATGATTTTCTATTTTTTAGCTAACAACGTGTAAATTTTTCCTTATTCTTGTAATGACCCCCGATTATAGATTGTCTTAATGACCCTTTGGGGTAGTAGATAGTCTTTTATATATAATAAAAATGTTATTTCATTGTAGAATAAAAGAAAATATTAAACCTTTTTATTATAATAATTAAGGTAAAAGGACCCCAATGGAAATAAGTCACTCTGTCTGACTTTTTTGGGTTATTTTTTAGGGTTTTTACACATATGCTCTTTATGATAATTTTTGTAACTTTTTGTGTATACCTAAAAATTACTTACGTATAAAAAAATTCACTTTATTAAACGGGAAAAAAATGGGAAATTGGCACCCAAACTCCATTCGGGGCTGTTCCAGGGGTCAATGCCCCCCCCGGCCGGTCCCTGACCCGGGACACCGCATTTAGGGTTTGAATGGTAAGAAAATTTTCTAGTTATTACATGAGAAACAATTTGCTAAAAAAAAGTGGAAATTGAAAAATTTACACAACTCACAGTGACAAGATGTGGTCTAAAAAAGCCCCCTGGAGGTTTACCGGAGAGAGTTCCGGGGTCCAAAGCCCCCCCGGCCCGGGCTGTGATCAGGCCTCCTATGGCCCCCTGTGGAAAAAATTTTTAATTCTCCTAAATTCAGCATGTAAAATTGAATTATTAAAATTTATTTAAAAAATTTATGCTGATTTTCCCTTTGAGAAATTTTGAGTGAGGGGGGGATGTGGAACAGCCGGGGGTGACGCAGGTGAGGGGGGTCTTTTGAAATTTGTGGGCACTGGGTGTTGTGGGAAATTCAGCTAATACTCCGGCATCTTTGTTGCCAAATTTGGGTTTTACAACCTGAATTTGTAATAGGAACCCATGTTAATGTCCACTGCTGAAGAATTGAGACAAGAAATTTGTGGGACTTCAAGAATTACTTGTGGATGGCGGAAGATAAGGGATACGACCATCACTCACAGAGAAGTGCACCATTAGTCCTTTCACTTAGATCTCTAACTGGCCAGTGCAGGGTCTAGGTGTCAGACAGATGTTGTGGTGTGATCCATCTATAGTAATTAAATGGTAAGTGGTACATAATACGAATTTCTTTTGTGTACCCAGCAAGCCTAATAATATAGCCTACAATTTTAATTTACCAGAGTAGACGGTTTTAAAATTGTAATTATTAATTTAATGTCAGGTCTAACTTTTTGTGAGAGTGGTGAAGAAGTGGGCATCGAGGGAGTTACAGTTCAGCGATCTACTGTGACTGAAGTCCCACTTATCTCACCCAAATTACTTGCAGGTAATAATTCAGGTTAATACTGTAAACTTCATACAGGTAATTTATTCACATAATAATAATTCAAACCACCTATAAGTTTGAAGTTGATCAGAAAATGCATTCTCTAGTAAATGATCTGATTCCAATGATTCTATTAACCATTTCAGTAAAATTTAAAATCTGCACCAGCTCAGACTAAATCTATAGGATATCACCCTTCATATAGACTATGCCGTCAGTAACATTTTGAAGCCAATCACAAGAGGTAATATTTAGTTGAATAAAAAAATGTTACTACTTATTCAATAAAAACTGGAAATTGGGACTTACATCATCCAAAAACTGGAAATTGGGACTTACATCATCCAAAAACTGGAAATTGGGACTTACATCATCCCAAAACTGGAAATTGGGACTTACATCATCCAATGACATCGTGAACAATGTATTGAGGAAACTACACCAGTGATGAGCAGTTGAAGCCGATCACACGACTCATTCTCCAGCTATGACACAGATTCCAACGATTCCAAGATATTTTTTTTTACTATTTTACTATATAACAAAATTAACCTACACGCAAATAAAATTTAATAGGTACTATCCTGGGGCTAAGAAAACTGAAAATTATTTAAGATGATTTAACGGAAATACAAATTTTACACATTTTTTTTGCACATATAATGGTCAGATCTGCCCCAATATACCTGAATTTCACTCTCCGCCATCGTCTGTTTTTTTTTTAGCACGTTTTTGATCCTTTGAAGCTATGCCACTGATGATTATGAAAGTTATCCAAGTTATTCCAGAAGGATGGGAATGGGCTACGCAACTCTGGTCATGGGCTATGTGAACATGTCAATTCTGCCAAGAATTTGGGCCTCGTGACCGTACACGTGTTGAAAATTTGAAGCCGATTGGATGAGGCATACTAGAGTTATGAACGAAATAAAATCGAAAAAATAGGCAACCTCTTAAAAGCACTACATCGGGGGTTACCTAATGAATGTATGAAGTGATATATTTAGCCCATATCCTAGGCATGAATGTTTTGGTCTTCATGTGTAGAAATTACAGGGACACGTGTCGGAGTGCT
>NC_069402.1:38150259-38158092 GCF_026875155.1 Cherax quadricarinatus
ACATTTTTAATTAAGGGAATAAAAAAAACGGGGTTTTTTATTAAAGGAAATTTAAATTTGAAATTTTAATTTTTTGGTTTGGTTAAGGTAATAGATAATGATTAATTAAAATTTAAAATTAAAAAAAACAAAAAAAGGAATTGAGAAAAGGGAAAGTTTGGGGGCCAACCAAGTAAAAATCAATGTAAAAAGGTTATAAAAAAAAGTTTTTTCCTAAAAACCCTTAAATTTAAATTTTTTAAAATTTTTTTAAATTCCCGGGAAAATCAATTGCCTTTTTTCCAACAAATAAAATGTTTTTTGGAAAACTAAGAATTTTTGTTTAAACCCTTTTTTTAAAAAAATTCCTTTTTTGGGAAAAAGGGAGGTTGGGGAATTTTAAAATGTGTTCCGGGGAATAGGGATAAAAATGTTTGTTTTTGCCAAATGGGAAGAATTTTTTTTATTTTTTTAACCCGTAAAAAAGGGGGGGGGGAGTTTTTGGGTTTTTTAAAAGGGAAACCTTTTCTGGGGGGGTCAGTTTTTGGTAAAAAAAATTTTTTTTAATAAAAGGAAAGGTAAGAGGAATCCCACGATAAAAGTTTGAGAGCTTTACAAGGAAGCATTTCCCTTGGTAAAGGCCCAATTTATGGTATTTAGAACAAAGTAGGGGGGATTAGTAAATTTATCTTTGTTAATTTAAAATTCCAGATCCCCACTTAAAAGGTTTACAGCATTAAAGATTGAAAACTGAGGGGCCAATTTTCCTAAAAAAATTTTAAAAAGTAAAAAATATAATCTGAAGGAACAGACTGGTTATTGAGTGTCATGGAAAGGGGAAAAAATTAAACTTTAAAACATTTGGAAGGGGGGGGTTCCCCTTGAACAAATTTCAAAAGGGTTATTTTGGCCCGGGAGGAAAAAAGGGATTGGTTTTACAAAAATTAATTGTGCAGTTGCAGACCACCAACTAACAATTTTTAAAGTTTGCAAATTTTTATAACTTGGGGTATCTGCAAGTTTCAAAAAGGGAAAAATTTCCCCCAAATGTTTTTAATAAAAATTTTTTTCCTAAAAAATTGAAAGGTGAAATTTTCAAGTGCGGGAATCAAAATAATGATTCCCCAAAAGGGGTAAGAAGAATAAGTACCCTCCTAAGAGTAGCCCATTTTTAATAAAAACCGGGTCGAGAAAAGAGAGGTTTTTTTCCGAAAGGGTACAAATTTTTTTCTAAAAATTTGCAAGGGCCTACAATCGGGGAAATTTATAAAGGGGAAAGATTGGGGGAAAATTTTGCGGGAGGGTATCGGGTTTTAGGTAATCACAATGTAAAGGATTTTCATCCCTAAATTAACAATGTTATAAAGTCAAAAGGGAAAGACACCCTTATAGTATGTGAAGGGCCTATATGAAAATGTTATAATAATGAAAATTTTTTTGACAATCCTGACAAACAGTATTTAATGAAAAAATTTGGCTGCTAATGTTAAAAAATGAGGGTTTTTTCCCTTGAAGTGGGCCTTCCCTGTTTTCCCGGGAAAAATTTTGTGATAAAAGGCATAAATAAAAAATTGTAAATCTTTATTGGCCGGGAAATTCCCAGTGTCTTTAAAAAAACTAACTGTCTTAAAGGGTTTTGGGAAAGTAAAGGGAGACCCAAACAACTCTAAAATTATTGGTTTTCTCTCGGAAAAAAGGGGCTAAATTTGTATACACTTTTTATGTAACTTTCGGGCCCTTGGGGCAAGGGAAAAAAAAAGTTTTAAATTTGAAAGAAAATTGGGTAGAAGCCCTTCCAGAAAAAATTTCTACAGTGGGGCTTAGTAAAGCAACAAAAGATTTTCACAAAATTGTAAATTTACCCCCCTTCGGGTTTAAAGTGTTGTTTCCCTGAAAAGGCCCAAAAAATATTTTGTTTAGGTAGTGCCCTATTATGCCCCCTTTTGAAAAGGGTATGGTAAAGAAATGGGTGTCACCCTTTGAAGACGAAAGGGGCCATGTAATGTATGGTAGGTTTCCCCTCTTTAATAAAAATTTCTTGATAGGGGAAAATACAAATCCCATACCCCTTGTTCTTACTCATAAAATCTTTTTTTTAAACCCGTAAAATTCTTCCTTTGAGGAGGGTTTGTTTGGGCCCACCCGATAAATTGGGGGAAAATTTAGAAAGTTTGGAATAAATGAAAAATGTAGAAAGCCCAAACCGTTTCTTTTACTGGGAGCTTTTTTTTCCCGGGAAGAGTAAAATTTGAATCGGGAAAAATACTGGGTAGATTTCCCGGGGAGACTAAAACCCCCCAAAAAAATTGCCCAAAATTTAAACAGAATGGCATATGGACAGTTAAAGGCTCAGCTCCCAACTGAGAAGACCCAAGAATTTTTAACTCCCTTTTAATGATTTTATTTCCCTAAGCAGTTAATTAAAAATTTTTAAAAAGGGGTTACCCCCTGGGGCAAACCAAAATTTTTATGGTCACTTTTTCCCAAATCACGAGTGAAGAAAGTTTAAGACCACTCCTCTGAGAATTGTTTTTTTAATTTTAAAGTCCCCAGGAGTAAAAAAAAATGACACTTTATTTTTAAAGGGACGTTTTTATGACAGGTCCCGTTGACGGAAAAAAAAATTTGGAGATATTTTTATTAATTTTTAAGTGAAGCATTATGCCTTTACGGGCTGACCCTAAGTTAAAAACTTTTTCCCAAAATGGGGTTTTTAAAAAAAAAAAAGGGGCTGGCCGGGGGTTTTAAAACCCCCTTTTTTTGGCCCTGGAATTTCCCAGGGAACCCCCTTAAACCCTCTGAAAAACCCTTTCGCTTTGGGGGTATTATTTGGGCTACATCCACTCCCTTCCCTACTTTAAGCAAAAGAAAATGCCCCACCTTAAACGTATGGAAAGTCCCCTGAGTAAGGTAATGAGAAAACAATTTTTTTGTGGCAATTTCCTGGGGTGTACGTCAACTGGGAAAAGGAAATGTTAATGCTTATGGGGAAAGGGTAATAAAAAAATGCAAAGTGCAAATATCCTCTTTAGGGGAAAGGAATAGTAAAATTTGTTCCCCAAAAAAAGGACAAAATAAATAAAGAAATTTCCCCCCAGATTAAAATGCCAAAAAGTATTTAAAGTATTGGGTTTAACTTGGGGTACTGAGGGGAGATTTTTAATGTTAAAAACCCAAAAAATTTAAAAGTATTTCCCCAAAAAATTAACTAAAGGGGATTTGCTTGCTGAAGTTTCCAAAAGTTTTGATCCACCTTTTGGTTTTAAAGTGTTTACCCCTTACTATAAAGGGAAAATTTAAAAAATTCGGAAGCATGAAAAACTTAAATTTTGCTTTTGGGATTTAAATTCCCCACCTGAAAGGGAAATTTATTAACAGGTGGGAAAGAATTAATTGGTGATTATTTAGGGGAAAAATTTCCCTTTTTTGGAGTTCCCATTTCCAAAGGGGCCAATCCAAATGGGGGAAAAAAAAATTTTTTTCCACTTTTTTTGGGGATGCTTCCAAAAATTTGGGATTGGAGCAGTTGCTTACCTTCAATATAATATTTTTTTTTTCTTGTTAAGTCAAGAACATTTGTGTTTCCCAAATTTAAAACCCCATTTTCCTTGCCTCATTTGGGAAATTTTTCAGCATTTTTTGTAAAGGGTTCAAAATTTGGGTAATTTTATAAAAATAAGTTGCGGAGATAATTTAGCCCACCTGTAAAATTTTTTTTTGATAATGGTATCCTTTCAATGGATTCGTAATGGAAAAAAGTAAAACTTTTGTACAAACAAAAACAGATCGCTGAAATTTAAAAAGTGCCAAGGAAGTTTTAAAGTTTTGGGGCCCGCATATTTTAACTTTTTTTTTAATACCCGGTGAGGGAAATCCCGTATTTCCCTTTTCTCAAGGTTTTCCTTATTAAAAATTTTAAATGCTGTTCATGGTTTTTAAAAGGGCCAAGTTTGGGGGAAAAAAGCTAAAAAGGCCGTACAAAAAAGGGGTTTATTTTCCCAATTTTTGAATTTTCTGTGACCACAGCTCCAAAAATTTTTTGTCCTTCCTTAGCCCTTGATATAAATAGGTAAATTTTTCTTTACCCAAAAATAATTTAATGTTAACAAAGGGGGTGTTTAAATTTTTAAACAAAAAAAGAATATTTCATATAAGTTTTCACATCCTCTTGAAAATTGGATAAAGAGGGTTTCAGGAAAGGGAAAAATTTTGGAAATGAATTTAAAATTGGGTTTGGAAAGAAAAATTGTGAAAGGTTTCCCCAAAAAAATAAAAGGGGAAATTGGGTGTTTATTTAGAGAACAAAGTAATTAAGTGCAAGGTGGTTAAAAAAAAATTTTCGGAAAATTTGGGGATTATGCTTTAAAAACCCTTTTTTACTGCCCAAAAAATCACATCTAAAAATTTGGGTTTTTTTTAAAAAGCCCCTAAAAATGTAAGTATGGTGGGGTTTAAAAATACCTTAAAAATTTTATTAGGGAAACTTTTTTGGGTTTTCCCCCAAGGGCGGCAAAGTGTAAAAAAGGGGGATTAAATCTTTTTGTAATATTTTGGGGTGTGAAATGCCAAACCTATTTTGTACCCAGGTTTCCCTTTTCCCAAATTTTCCAAAGGGAAACGTGTACAATTAGTGAAACCATTTGATTTTTTAACAGGTGTTTTTCTAATGGGCCAATAATTTTTAACCCGGTACTTCAGTTTTTGTTTTCCGCTAAAGGGGTAAAGTTTGTTTGTTCACCTGTACTGTAATAGGGCAAATTTTTTTTAAAGTGGCAAAGGACTTTTTGGGAGGGAAAAGTTTTTTACGCTGTTTCGAAAAATTTTCGCTAAGATCCTTCCGAATTGATGGGTTTTGGATAATGCCCCAAATTTTGTAGGTTCTCAACATTTGATAGATTTAAAAAATAGTAACGATGTTTTAATTTTTGTTAAAAACCCCGAGGGTTTTACCTGGAAATTTATTTCTCTAGAGCCCCCCTTGGGAGGGAAGGCTGTACGAAAAACTGATAGGCCCCAGTGAAAAAGGTGTCTCCGTAAAGTACTACCCGGAAAAAGAATTTAAATTTTTTAAAAATTTTCCCGGGGCTGTTTAGTGGGGGCAGAAAAAACGAAAAAAAATAATCTGGGCCCCTCTCGTACATGAGTTTATAAAACCGTGCAGATGTAAAAAAACACCCCTTTTTCCCTAATATGTGGAAGGAAATTGGAAAACCCGCCCCCGTCTTTAGAATAATTCAGGGAAAAAAGTGATTAAAATTTCAATGATGCGGCAGTGGTTGTGTTAAAAAAATTTAAAAAAGTTTTAAAAAAAGTTTAAATTTAAACATTGGGCTAAAAGTGTGGCCCTAAAGGGAAAATCTTCTTTTCAATTAGTGAACAATTTTTTTGTGCGACGGGGCAGTAAATAGACCCAAACCAAATTTAACCAGGGACATTGTTAACTGACACTGAACAACATCGAACTTTTGGCCTCGGGCAAAGTATTGACTTTTTACCCAGATGGGACAAGGGGTTGGCAAAGTCAAAATGTTTGTCGTGGGCCCGGAAATTTACACCAAATTTAAAAAATTTTTCCCCTTTAAATTTGGGGTTCATCAAAACGGGAAATTAAAATCTGAGGGAAAGTGACGAGTGATATGGGGAAAATAACCAGACCAAGTGATGCCGGGAAAATGAAATCGTTTAAGCCTACCGGAGAACAGCCCCTCAAGCCCAAAAAAACCCGGGTGGAATCGTCCCCCTAAAGGAAGGGGTAATTTGGCGTTTTTTGGGAACGCCTCCGGCCCGGCCCCCAGGTGAAAAAAAACTGTATTATTTTTCCAGGGAAATTTCGTTTTTAATGTAAATAGTTTTCCATACTTATTTTAAAAAAAATTATATTTTGGAAAAAGGGGAAAAAAGGAACCCGCAAACCCGACAACAGGGAAAAAGTCGCATTGTTTTTAAATTTTAATTTTAATACAAAAGTTAGTGTAATGGGGAAAGGGAAAAATTTGTGCTCTAGAGGTTTAAAAATTTTTGGACACCTTCCCAAAAAGGAGGCGAAATTGGGGGAGTGCATTCCCCGTATAATGGATATCAGGCGAGGGGCAAACAAACCCAGGAACCCAGATAAAATCCCTTTTGGGAGAAACCTGGCCAGTGTTATTTTTTAGGAAAGAAAGTGGAAAGGGTTTTTTGAGTAGAAAACAAAATTAAATTTCCAAGGGCAAATTGGGAGTGTAATAAGATATTTTTTCCTTTAGTTATATAAATGTGGGTATATATAAATCCTTTTTAATTTTTAAAATTTCCTCCACAAAATTTATATATTTAACCCGTATTCCTGGTTATACATATTTCAATTGGGAATTAATAAAATCCAGAGCAACTTGTGGATATGACAGTGGTAGGTATCGAAGGGGGACATTTTTGCGACCTAGGTGTCCCAAATTCCTACTTGTCTAACTGATAAATAGTAATTATCTGTGTATATTTACTGTTATGTACATAATGATACATTCAGATAAATGCAATTTTCCACAATATATATATATATATATATATATTATATATATAATATATATATATATATATATATATATATATATATATATATATATATATATATATATATATATATGCAAAACAACCACTCTGAAAGAATAGAGAAATTCCAAGCGCTTTCGTGACTACTCACATTATCAATGATAATGTGAGTAGTCACGAAAGCGCTTGGAATTTCTCTATTCTTTCAGAGTGGTTGTTTTGCATATTTTGAAATCACCTGTTTACTGTGATCTTATTGCATATATATATATATATATATTATATATATATAATTTATATTATATATATATATATATTATATATATAATATATATATATATATATATTGAAATGTAACGTAAAACCTAACTGGGGTAAACCAGATGATACTCAACCATGTACAAGTCACATGTGCGACACATGTGCAACAGTTAGGTATCTTTGTTGTGGAGGTGTGTCACCTGCACGGTGGGCTTCTTCAGTCAAGTGCAGGGGCAGCGGGTGTGGTAGTGGTGCGAGGATGATGCGATCAGTCCGTCAGTCTTGGAGAAATAGTATTTGAGATCGTCGGGTCACTATCTGGAGAAGACCCGGGCCGGAAGTACCGGCAAATCCCTATTTGAGATAGTCAAGCCTCTCAGCCTGGAGAAGAGTTCATCTCCATGATCTGGAACGATATATCGTTGGAGCTGAACTCTTCTCCAGGCTGAGTGACTGACCACCTCAAATACTATTTCTCCAAGACTGGTGGGCTGCTTGCATCATCTTCATTTCACTATTGCACCTGCTGCCTATGTATCGGACTGAGGGAGCCTGCTGTGTGGGTGATACATTTCCACGATAGGGATACCTAACTGTTGTCTGTATTTTATACCATTTGCAAGATGAAGGTGTGTCCATCACTGACCTGAGATGACCAGCGAGGCACTGCAACCATGGCTGATGATAACATAGGCAGCAAGCAGAGGAGAGAGAGTACCAGACACATTACTGCTGGCAGTCAACACGCTCCACCAAGTACCGAAGTTCTCTGCGCTGAACCACTGCAAACACGCACATAATACACGTCAACTCACACTATTAACCACAGCACATTAAGTAACAAACGTCTACAAGGAACACCTAATATTAACAACAATCAATACTCAGTGAAGGTAGAAATATTGGGCGTGTTTATTTACACCTGTTGTCTATGTTCACCCATCTAAACTTACTCCCTGTTCAGTACATCCACACTTACTCCTGTGCAATCTACATCTACAGGACCTTAAATTCCAATATTAACCTTGACCTAAAACGCTTTCTGATAGTTTTGGGGCAGAACCC
>NC_069402.1:38158592-38193043 GCF_026875155.1 Cherax quadricarinatus
ATCTTTGTTGTGGAGGTGGGTCACCTGCAGGGTGGGCTTCTTCCAATGCGGGCAGGGGGTGGGGGAGGGGTGCGAGGATGATGCGATCAGTCCGTCAGTCTTGGAGAAATAGTATTTGAGATTTTCGGGTCACTATCTGGAGAAGACCCGGGCCGGAAGTACCGGCAAATCCCATTTGAGTAGCCCAAGCCTCTCAGCTGGAGAAGAGTTCATCTCCATGATCTGGAACGATATATTCGTTGGAGCTGAAACTCTTCTCCAGGCTGAGTGACTGACCACCTCAATACTATTTCTCCAAGACTGGTGGGCTGCTTGCATTCATCTTCATTTCATATTGCACCTGCTGCCTATGTATCGGACTGAGGGACCCTGCTGTGTGGGTGATACATTTCCACGATAGGGATACCAAAACTGTTGTCTGTATTTTATACCTTTTGCAAAGATGAAGGTGTGTCCATCACTAAACCGAGATGCCCAGCGAGGCACTGCAACCTGGCTGATGATAACATAGGCAGCAAGAAAGAGGAGAGAGAGTACCAGACAATTCCCTGCTGGCAGTCAACACGCTCCACCAAGTCCGAAGTTTCTCTGCGCTGAACCATTTGCAAACACGCACATAATACACGTCAACTCACACTATTAACCACAGACATTAAGTAACAAACGTCTACAAGGAAACACCTAATATTAAACAACAATCAATACTCAGTGAAGGTAAAAATTATTGGGCGTGTTTATTTACACCTGTTGTCTATGTTCACCCATCTAAACTTACTCCCTGTTCAGTACATCCACACTTACTCCTGTGCAATCTACATCTACAGGACCTTAAATTCCAATATTAACCTTGACCTAAAACGCTTTCTTGATAGTTGTGACAGAACCCACAGGCATAACACCAGACACAAACATCTCTACGACATTCTCCGTGTCCGACTAAACCTTTACAAAAATTCAATGTATGTCAAAGGCCCTAAAATCTGGAACACCCTACCTGAAAACTCTAGAACTGCAGACACATTCATCACCTTCAAAACTACCATTAGAAAACATCTTATCTCCCTGATACACCCCAGCAACTAACTACACGAATACCACCTGGTGGTTCACACTTACACTCACTCACCCATTTGACCATAAACAGAAATATCAATCTCAATCTTAAAATAATGAATCTTAACTAGTCATAAGTTGGTCTGTGATACTCCAATGCTGAAATTATGTATAGTGCCAAAACAAAAGCATTTACATTGCTAAACTCACAAACTAGTATTTAGTCACTTAGCCATAATACCAACTTACCTCATAATTTGTAATATTTTAAATTTAAGAATTAATCTAAGTCTGCCCGAAATGCCTAGTCATGCTAGGTGTTCTAGTGGTACACTCTGTAATTAGTATTTTACTACACGTAAACCACACAATAACCAAATTCTGTAAACTCAGCATTGTAATCCTTATAGAGAATAAACTTTGAATTGAATTGAATTGAATTGAAGTCATCACTTGACAAACAACCGTGTCAGGAGACACGATGAGCACCATATTTACAGGTGATAACGGTAATTAATGGTTTGAAGTGCACCAGTGTTTTTCAACGTCCCACATCCCAGTCCCGTCCTTAGCAATCCCAGGCTCTTCCAAATCCTCCCCATCCATAAATCATCATGAAAGAATAAATTAATATGCATCAGTACACAGCTGATGAAGCAGGTGATCACAACTGACCAAACAGGTGATCACATATCACAGCCAGACAAAATTCAGTGGCACATAGCTAGCTATAGCTATAGTGGACATGAAACATGTATGAATATCAGTGGCTACAAGAATATCCACAAAATTCCCTCACAATCACGAAAAATACCGTTATGTTCAGTCACGATCCTATGTTTGTAACATTCTTCCAACTTACTATTACACACACTACCAGAAAACTTATATGTCAGCAATTCAGCAGCATTTTATGCTATGTCAGGCTTATGGTGCTATATCACCATATAGATAACTTAACACTAAACACATATGTATGGTACAACATGCTGAAACTGGCATAAAAGCTAAATAACTAATAGGAAAACACAAGACTGTTTACCTTTCGGCACACCAGACATGAAGCTATATGTGAGTGTAGTTGACATGGCGCTCACCAGATGGTAGCAAACAACGTTGGACACAGTTTACGAATACCGAGAACTATACCCCGCATGTCGCGTACAGTGGAAAATTGGTAAAAATACATAACCATCCCTATTTCCTCCCCTGGTCAGAATTCCTTCCCTCGGACTTGAAATTCCTCCCTTTGGCCTTGAAATTCTTTCCCTTGGGGTCCCAATGGACCTGTTGAGAACTGCTGATCTATATGAAGGTTAGAATCAAGCAAGGATATGAAACATCGATGTCTCCTTTCAACAGCAGATTTCTGTGTGTTCAAGGCGACAGTGTAAATAACGGGCGTATAATCAAGCATTGTGAGTAACGTTTTTATATAAACAAGGAGTATGGTCAACGGGTGTCTGAGCAAGGTGTGACCAATGGGTACGTCTATGTGAGCACCGTGTAAGTGAACAAGCAGTGTAAATGTGTTTGAAGAGAGAAATTGTGAACAATGGGCGTGAACAAGTAGCGTAAACAACGATTGTCTGAACAAGCAAACTGTAAACAACGGGCATGAACAAGGCGATACGTAGAAACTCTTCTCATTGCTCCTCTATTGGTCATTTATAACAATAGATACCGAATATATTAATATAATATCGTTATGATTTCGAATTTATTGCTAAGCTGCATATTTATAGTGTAATGCTCAGTATATTGCAGTTAGTTGAATTATAGAAAAAAATAATTACTTTATGCTTTGACAGCTTCGATCTCTTTTTAATTGAAGTGTGTCATATTTGATGTACATAACAGTTTTACCAAAAATATGATTGATTTTGATTTTTTGCACTTTGAATGATTAATATAGAGGTTAAAAAAAATTCAAGCTTGGCAGAAGTATTTCTAACAACACACACACACACACACACACACACACACACACACACACCACACACACACACACACACACACACACACACACACCCACAACACACAAAACGCACGCACACCACACACACACACACACACGCATACACACACACACACCACACACACGCACACACACACAACAAGACTGGACAAGACACAACACACCAAGACAAGGTCCAGCAAGACTGGACCTTGTGTTCACCCTGAGTAGTTCAGACATTGATGACATCATATATGAGAGGCCCCTCGGAGCTAGTGACCACGTAGTCCTGAGTTTTGATTACGCAGTAGATTTACAGGTGGAGAGGGTAACAGGAGTCGAATGGGAAAAGCCAAACTATAAAAAGGGGGACTACACAGGAATGAGGAACTTCCTGTGGGAGGTGCAGTGGGACAGAGGAATGGGAGGAGAGACAGTAAATGAAATGATGGAGTATGTAACAACAAAATGCAAGGAGGCAGATTAAGGGTTTGTTCCAAGGGGCAACAGAAACAATGGGAAGACCAAAGTGAGTCCTTGGTTTACCCCAAGGTGCAGTGAGGCAAAAACTAAGTGCATTAGAGAATGGAAGAGGTATAGAAGGCAAAGGACCCAGGAAAACAAGGAGATCAGTCGAAGAGCCAGAAACGAATATGCACAGATAAGGAAGGAGGCCCAGCGACAGTACGAAAATGACATAGCATCGAAAGCCAAGTCTGACCCGAAACTGCTGTTTAGCCACAGTATGAGGAAGACGACAGTCAAAGACCAGGTGATCAGACTGAGGAAAGAAGGTGGGGAGCTCACAAGAAACGATCAAGAGGTATGCGAGGAGCTCAGCAGGAGATTTAAGGAAGTATTCACAGTGGAGACAGAAAGGATCTGGGAAGACAGGACAGAGGGGGACACGAACAGGGAATAGACCAACAGGTGCTGGACGATATGCACACAACTGAGCAGGTGAAGAAGCTGCTAAGTGACCTTGATACCTCAAAAGCAGTGGGACCGGACAACATCTCCCCGTGGGCCCTCAGGGAGGGAGCAGATATACTGTGTGTACCATTAACCACAATCTTCAACACATTCCTTGAAACTGGGCAACTACCTGAGGTATGGAAGACCGCAAATGTAGTTCCCATTTTAGAAAAGGAGACAGAAAAGAGGAACTAAATTACGGACCAGTGTCACTGACCTGTATAGTATGCAAAGTCATGGAGAAGATTATCAGGAGGAGAGTGGTGGAGCACCTGGAACGGAACAAGATTATAAACGATAACCAGCACGGATTCATGGAAAGCAAATCCTGTGTCACAAACCTTCTGGAGTTCTATGACAAAGTTACAGAAGTGCGACACGAGAGAGAGGGGTGGGTTGATTGCATTTTCTTGGACTGCAAGAAGGCCTTCGACACAGTTCATCACAAGAGACTAGTGCAGAAACTAGAGGATCAGGCGCATATAACAGGAACGGCACTGCAATGGATCAGAGAATACCTGACAGGGAAGCAACAACGAGTCATGGTGAGGGATGAGGTATCACAGTGGGCAACTGTAACGAGCGGGGTCCCACAGGGGTCGGTCCTAGGACCAGTGCTATTTCTGTATGTGAATGACATGATGGAAGGGATAAAAGTCAGGGGGTGTCCCTGTTTGCAGATGATGTAAAGTTAATGAGGAGAATTAAATCAGATGAGGACCAGGAAGGACTTCAAAGAGACCTGGACAGGCTGGACACGTGGACCAGCAACTGGCTTCTTGAATTCAACCCTGCCAAGTGCAAAGTCATGAAGATCGGAGAAGGCAAAGAAGACCGCAGACAGGGTATAGACTAGGTGGCCAAGGACTGCAAACCTCGCTCAAGGAGAAAAATCTTGGGGTGACCATAACACCGAACATGTCACCGGAGGCACACATCAACCAGATAACTGCTGCAGCATACGGTTGCCTGGCAAACCTGAGAACAGCGTTCCGATACCTTAGTAAGGAATCGTTCAAGACACTGTACGCTGTGTACATCAGGCCCATACTGGAGTATGCAGCTCCAGTTTGGAACCCACACCTGGTCAAACATGTCAAGAAAATTAGAGAAAGTGCAAAGGTTTGCATCAAGGCTAGTTCCGGAGCTCAGGGGTATGTCCTACTAAGAAAGGTTGAGGGAAATCGGACTGACGACATTGGAGGACAGGCGGGTCAGGGGAGACATGATAACGACATACAAAATACTGCGTGGAATAGATAAGGCAGACAGAAACAGGTTGTTCCAAAGAGGGGACACAGAAACAAGGGGTCTCAATTGCAAGCTGAAGACTCAGACGAGTCATAGGGATGTTAGGAAGTATTTCTTCAGTCACAGAGTCGTCAGGAAGTGGAATAGCCTAACAAGTGATGTAGTGGAGGCAGGAACCATTCATAGCTTTAAGACGAGGTATGACAAAGCTCTGGAAGCAAAGAGAGAGAGGACCTAGTAGCGATCAGTGAAAAGGCGGGGCCAGGAGCTGTGTATCGACCCCTGCAACCACACTTAGGTGAGTACACACACACACACACATACACACACACACGCACACACACCCCACATACACACACACACACACACACCACAGCACACACACACACACACACACACACACACACACACACACACACACACACACACACACACACACACACACACACACACTCACACACACACACACATACGCACACACACACACACACACATGCACACACACACACACACACGCACACACACACTCACACACACACACACTCACACACACACACAACACACCCCACACACACACACACACCACATACACACACACGCACACACACACTCACACACACACTACACACACACACACACACACACACACAACACACACCACACACACACACACACACATACACACACACGTACACACACACACACACACACACACACACACACACACCTGAGGCGCACATCAATCAGATAACTGCTGCAGCATACGGGCGCCTGGCAAACCTACGGATAGCGTTCCGATACCTCAGTAAGGATTCGTTCAAGACTCTGTATACCATTTACGTCAGGCCCATACTGGAGTATGCAACACCAGTTTGGAATCCACACTAGTCCAAGCACGTCAATAAATTAGAGAAAGTGCAAAGGTTTGCAACAAGACTAGTCCCAGAGCTACGGGGATTGTCCTACGAAGAAAGGTTGAGGGAAATCGGCCTGACGACACTGGAGGCCAGGAGGGTCAGGGGAGACATGATAACGACATATAAAATACTGCGAGGAATAGACGAGGTGGACAAAGACGGGATGTTCCAGAGATGGGGCACAGACACAAGGGGTTTCACAATTGGAAGTTGAAGACTCAGATGAATCAAAGGGATGTTAGGAAGTATTTCTTCAGTCACAGAGTAGTCAAGCCGTGGAATAGCTTAGAAAGTGAAGTAGTGGAGGCGGGAACCATACATAGTT
Organism: Cherax quadricarinatus; assembly: GCF_026875155.1. NCBI lineage: Eukaryota > Metazoa > Arthropoda > Malacostraca > Decapoda > Parastacidae > Cherax > Cherax quadricarinatus. The sequence continues at coordinate 38,165,071 of NC_069402.1, forward strand.
TTAAGGCGAGGTATGTTAAAGCTCATGGAGCAGGGAGAGAGAGGACCTAGTAGCAATCAGTGAAGAGGCGGGGCCAGGAGCTATGAATCGACCCCTGCAACCACAAATAGGTGAGTACACACACACACGTGTGCGCGAGTAATGAAAGAGGATTAGGTGGATTGCTTTTTTCTTAGACTGAAAAAACAGCATTTAATACTGTACCACACCAGAGATTTGAACAACAGGAAGGGGTTAAAGACAGAGTACTCCAGTGATTCACCGAGTGTCTAAATGAATATAAGGAGTAACAGTAAGGGATAATATCCGAATGGGTGAAAGTGGCGAGTGTTATGACCACTACTGTTCCTAATTTACGTGGCTGGCCTACCATAGGGGATTTAGTCTCTGTTACTGTTTATTGACAATATAAAGCTAATGAGAAGGATAAGAATAAGAGAGGACAGTGATTAACTCCAGAGAGACCTCAACGGACTGCAGTTGTCAAACAAGTGGCTCCTCAGGTTCAACATAAACAAATGAAAGGTCACCCTCAGGATGGGTGGAGAGAAGCTGCATATATCAGAGAGTGAAAAGGACCTGGATGTGTATATACTACCTAGCATATGACCAGAACTGCACATAAACAGTAAAACACCTGCAGCATAAAGAAGATTAGCAAACCTCAGAAAAGTATTTGGGAACTTGAATAAAGAATCATTCAGAACTTTAAATACGACATATAATAGGCCAATCAGTTTTGTAAACAGCCCCATCGTGGAGCCCACACTTGCCAAGAAGCTGGATATGGCCCAAAGGTTTGCAACTAGGCTAGTAACAAAACTGAGAGGAATGTGCTATGAAGAGGTGAAGGAACTGAACCTGACGATTTTTAAATGAGAGAAAGAAAGGGGGGACATGATTACTACACATAAATTTTTAAGAGGTATTAATGGGGCTGATAGGGACAGACTGAATTAGGAGAACCAGGATCAAGGGAACACAGATAGAAGCTCAAAACATAAATTAGACCTACGGATGTATGAAACTATTTGCTTGTCCTCAGGGAGGTTGGAAAGTAGAATGACTTGAATGAAGCAGTGGAAGAAACTCAGTCCACAGCTTCTAAAGTAGATATAAGGCTAAAGAGGCTTGAAGCCAGTGATGATGATCACAGGCGGGGTCAGGATCTAAACCTCGATTCCCGCACCCACACATACCCCTCCCCCATGTGACCATCCACGCCCTCCATACTTCCAAATGTATCAATACACTTCTCTCCACCTTCCTTCCCACTGTGACCATCTCTTTAACCTTCACTCTTCTTTTTCCCCTTGCGATCTTCCGCTTCCCTCCACTCCTCTCTACCATCCTTCCCTCCACACCTCTCCTATCCACCCCTTTCTGCGACCATTTCCTTCCATCCACCCGTTTCCCTCCAACCATTCCTAGCCCTCTCTCTTCAAGGGCTCTCTTGTTGCCCTCTCTTTACTTCCATAACCATGCCCTCCTGGCCCTCTTTCCCTTTGCTGTCCTGGCAGTGTTTTCGAAGCTGCCGTCAGGTGCAGGCGAGCTGGAGGCGATGGCTGTGTTCACCACCTCCCGCTGACGCTTTAACCACGTTTGTCTTTTGTTATCTCGGCTTGTTATTGGTGAGTGGAAGTGACAGCTCCTGACAGAAGTTGACGCCATTTGCTGCGCTCTTAGAGAAGCCGATTGGTTCTTTCGACAAAGTATTGTGAAATTTCAGGGGAGAGTTTTGTGATTTTTTTTTTTTTTTTGGATGTCGAGAGTGTCGTGTGATTCTCGTGTTTTCTGCTGGTACTATACGGGGAGGCCTTTGTGAGGTATGTGTATTGTTCATGCTGCTGCTGTTGCTGTCATGTCACTACTGTTGCTGTCATGTCACTACTGTTGCTGTCATGTCACTACTGTTGCTGTCATGTCACAACTGTGCTACTAATGGTCCTGCTGTTTTAGTTTCTGTTGTTGCTTCTGCCGTCGCATTTGTTGTTGCTTCTTCTGACCTTAGGTACGAAAGTTTCAAGTATAAAGAATTTACATTTCTTCATTTAACACTGAATTCCTTTCGATAGACACATACAATTACATTCACAAGCAAGAGCTATATTAGTATGGGTCATACAGCTATAGGCAAAATCTCAAGAATCCTGGATTGCCTGGACTCTTTGAAATTTTGCTAGAATATTATTAAGAGTCCATGGGTTTAAAAGGACACAAGTGCAACTAATATGACATTTTACTGTGGCAACGTTTCGCTCTCCAGGAGCTTGATCAAGTTCCTGGAGAGCAAAACGTTGCCACAATAAAATGTCACATTAGTTGCACTTGTATCCTTTTACCTGACATATTGTCGGTAATCTACCAACATTAATGAATTATACTGACAGCCTCATAAGGACTCGGCTCATAACCTTAGAACACAGGTTCGATCCTGGGGTGGGTGAAAATGCTGGTCATGTTTCCTTACCGCTGCTGCCCTTGTTCATTTAGCAGTAGTCACCTGGATTTGATCCGAGAAAGGAAAGGATATCTCATTTCCATGGATTAAAAACCCTTCAGCAGCATACAAAGGCTGATAAAAAAAATATGTAGATAAATGGCTTGACAAAAATATTTTAAGTATAATGAAATGAATCATTGAAAAAATTTCGTTATGTTACCGAAGAAAACCGTGTAGGCATGCTTAATGCACAGAAAGTTGGAGGTGCTGAGGGAATGATGAAGGTTGAAGACTAAGTTGAAGGCAATGACTCAGGACCAGGCCAACCAGACTGATGATGGAGACGATGATAGATTTGCCCCGGCTGCAGGCCATCCACAACCCGGTGTTCTTCTCTTGGTGGAGAGGAGAAAAGCACAAGGGAGCTGGATCTCTTTTGGATGTGATAATTCAGTTATGCACTCCAAACACGTCTTGTGAGCGGTGGTCTAAAGACAACATAATCACATATAGCTTCAGAAACTAGTCTAATATTATTTTTTATTCTACTTAGTAAGTCACAGCAGTCATGTCATATGAATCAGTCTTGGAGCCTGGGATGGAAATAGGGAGACACGTGTACACAGCGTGTGCCTAGTTCTCACATAACATTTAGTTTTTGTTAAATTTCTGTACTAAGTGAGACGTTTATTACTAGTCCTTTGTCAAGTTCTACAGTTATGATTTTATTTCTTGTATTGTAAAAATCGACAACTCTATGCCGTACTTTATGTTGATATAATCTGTGATGGAAACAGAGGAAGGATATACGAAGGTAAACGAACATGTGCCAGCTTCTTAAGGCCCATTTCCATTACTGCTTGGTGAGGATCGTGGGTAGATCAGGTCACCCTGGAGGCAGATACTTACCATGCAGATATAGTCGCTTTTGGAGATATAAGCATACTCTGTGCAAATGAAAAAGAAGTCAGCAAATAATGGGGCGAACAGGACGAAGTTAATGGTCAGTCCTAGCCATCCTTCAGTCAAACCTGCTTGAGAGCGACAGGATTTATAAGTGACATCTTTTTGTCTACCTCTTAATACACTACATTAATATGCCAAGGTTGCTAATTTCATTAATATTTATTTTGTCAGATTCATGCCTTAAAAGCAAATTTGGGAGGAAGAGAATGCTTGTGTCGTGTTCGTCTGTAAATACAGAGCTGAAAGTTCAGCTGTAAATACAGAGCTAAAAGACCGTGTTGGATATTCAAGCTATATCTCTGTTGTTGTTTTTCTCCCTTTATCACCAGAGGTCCTGTCGTTGCTTTTCTTATTTTTTCCACCTGACTTTTTTTTTTAAAGAATTCTTTGGATTTTACCTTTGATGTACGCAATTTGCCTTTTATATTCTCGATTACCATTTTTTTCATCTTTCTCTTGATTTCTCTTTGTAGTCGTGTGTAGTACGGTCATCGAGGTTACCAGTCAATTTAAATTTCTTACGTGTATTTTTTTTTTTGGCCTATGATCTCAACTAGTAGTGTGGAAAATTACTGTACGTATTTTCCGGAAATACAGTATTTTATATGTAAATTAGTGTAATATTCTATAGGTAATAATTTTTTTTATAAAAAATGGGAATCCTGCACCTGCGCAGAGGAGACTCGCCATTGGTGTTTGAACTGAGTAACAAACGTTAGTGAATATTGGGAAGAATTTTCGTGCTCTAGAGGTAAAATTGGGCTGACATCTCTCAAATAGGAGGCAAAATTGTTGGATGTGCATTCCTGCATAAGTTGAGATATCAGACGACTGGACAAGACAACTCCAGGGACCTCAGATAAGCTATCTAGATTTGTGTTATAATTCTGGCCAGTTTTTTCATAAATTTATTTTGTGAGTTTTTTCCTGAGTATGATACACCTTGATCTCCAGTCAAATTGGTGAGGATTTTTAAGATATTCTCTTCTGTTATGTAAATGTGTATATACATAATCCTTTATTAATTTAATATACAGTCCACAAATTTATATATTTACCAGAATTCCTGGTGATACATATTTCATTTGTAATTAATAGGTCTAGAGCAACTTGTGGATATGACAGTTGTAGGTATCGAAGGGGGACATTTTTGCGACCTAGGTGTCCCAAATTCCTACTTGTCTATGTAACTGATAAATAATAATTATCTTTGTTATGATTTACTGTTATGTACATAATGAGTTACATTCAGATAAATGTAATTTTTCCACAAGTAGTTTCGTCATCCAATCGTTTGATCCTTCTCCAGTTTTATCTTTATTAGTCTGTTATTCCTTCTGATATTCAGAATTTTTATTTGAATTCTGCTCCACATTTTCGATCTAGACTGGTTTAAGTTAATATCTCGGCTCGCCTTATCAAAATTTCTTGCTTCTGTAGTTGAGACCATAATATTATTATTTTGGATCTTGGAGTTTGTTTACTTTAAATAAAATGAGAATGATAAGCCTGCTGAGCGGGCGAAACGTAGTCCTAATACAGTTTCCAGTTACTGCCAGTACTTTTTCAACTGAACTTGTCGGTATTGCTATACCATCTACTAGGATCTTCAGCCATCACTGCTGAGCTGATGTTAAAAATCTCCTTAATATACAGTACTGTATTAGGGCATAATGATATTTATCTTTGCCTATTCTTCCCAGTTTTTTCAATACCAAACAATCTTATTTCCGAGGTGTGGAAAATACTGTATATATTTTCCGGAAATGCGGTAATTTATAGGTAAATAGATGGCCTATACTATATTTAATAATATTTGTCATAGAAAACGGAAAGCTTGCGTCTGGGCAGGAGACTCGCCATCTTGGTTTTGAATTTTGTACAAACGTTGGTGTAATGGGAAGAATTTTTCGTGCTCTAGAGGTTAAAATTGTGTTGACACCTCTCAAATAGGAGGCGAAATTGGTGGATGTGCATTCCTGCATAACTTGAGATATCAGACGACTGGACAAGACAGCTCCAGGAACCTCAGATAAGCTCTCTAGATTTGTGTGTAATTCTGGCCAGCATTATTTTCATAGATTTAGTTAGAGTGAGGTTTTCTGAGTATGATACACATTAATCTCCAGTCAAATTGGTGAGTGATATTAAGATATATTTTCCTTCTGTTATGTAATTGTGTATATATATAACTATTTATTATTTTTAATATACAGTCCACAAATTTATATAATTACCAGTATTCCTGGTGTATGTATATTTCATTTAATTAATAGGTCAAGAGCAACTTGTGGTTATGACAGTGGTAGGTACCGAAGGGGGACATTTTTTGCGACCTAGGTGTCCCAAATTCTTACTTGTCTATGTAACATTGATAAATAATAATTATCTTTATCATTTACTGTTGTGTACATAATTAGTTACATTCAGATAAATGCAATTTTCCACTTTTAATTTACCCGTTGGTCCTTCTTGAACCAGAGGTAATTAGTGAAGTCATTAATTAGTTAATTACTTAATAATTATATGTGAAATGACAGAAGGAGGTGGATGTAAAGTTCACAAATTTACTTAATGTGTAGTGGATTATAATAATTACAATATTAATTTTGATAAGCTAAGCTCGTCTGGCTAAGTTTATATTAATTTGTATAATACTAATTTGATAAGACAATTCTGGCCAAGATTTATATCAGTGTATGTGTAACTGATAAGACAAGTGTGTCTGAAGATTATATTGTGTATAATATTAATTTTGCTATGCCAAATTCTGGCAAGGATTTATATTTGTATAATATTAATTTGATAACCCAATTTTGGCCAAGATTTATATCAGTGTATGTGTAATTGATAAGCCATGTGTAGCTAATTATTAATGTGTATATTAATTTTGCTATGCCAAATTCTGGCAAAGATTTATTAATTTGTATAATATTAATTTTGATGAGCCAAGTTTGTATTAATGTACATTTAAAATTTATATTATACACGTAATTGCTAAGCTCAAGTAGCTAGGATTTATTCAAAGGTAAGTTGTATCAGTGTTGTAAGTTGTAATCAGTGTTATTAATAAAGTTGAATTTAATACATTGCATCATGGCTGAAAATGTGGAAATTAATATAGAAGACAAACATATGGAATATAGAGTAAAGAAAGCATCACTACAGGCTAGAAAAGTTCATGTAACCAAGGCATATAATAAGTGCTTGGAATTAATGAATCAAGAAACTGTGAATACTGATGATTTAAAATTGCATTTAGATGCTTTAGGGAATAGATATGATTCATACAAATTATATTACAATAAATATGAAGGAGATTTATTAGTAAACTGTGTAGATGAGACTGAAATAGATCTCATGATTAATCAGTATTATGAATTAGAGGAAAAGATTCTTTCTTGTAAAAGTCAGGCCTTGAATAAATTAAAATGTGTAAACCAGGCAGTTGGTCAGTCTGCTCCAACAAATAAGATGTCTTTGCCAAAACTCCCAGAATTGTGTTTGCCTGTGTTTAATCCTGGAGAAAATTAGGAGGAATTTTGGTCAATTTTTAAAGCAGCTGTGCATGACACGAGTGACCTAGCTTGTGTAAATAAATTATTTTACCTCAAAGGACAGGTAAGAGGAGATGCTCACATACTGATACAAGCCTTTCCCAATGTAGATGACTCTTACAAGGAAGCAGTTGACTTGCTGAAGGTCACTTATGGTAATATAGAACAAAGTAGGTTGGATCTAGTGAATATCATTGTTAATTTAAAATCTCCAGATCACACTTACAAAGGTTTACAGCAGTTTAGAGTTAAACTGGAGAGCACTCTCAAAACTTTAAGTAATAAATATAATCTGAAGGAATCAGACTGGTTATTGAGTGCCATGGTACAGAATAAATTAAGCTGTAAAACACTTAAATGGTTCTTGAGCAAATATCACAAAAGTTATTTTGGTCTGGAGGAAATAAGACTAGGTCTACAAGAATTAATTGTGCAGTTGCAGACCAGCCAACTAACTCATTTTAAAGATGCAACACATAATAACTCTGAGGTATCTGTCAAGTTTCACAAAGGGAAAAATTATCCTAATGTTAATAATCAAAATTCATTTCCTAAAAGGAGTTACATAGGAGCATATCAAGGAGCAAGAATCAGAAATAATGATTCTCCACAAGGTTAGAAGAATAAGTACTCTCCTAAGAATAGCCCAGTTAATAAGAAACCAGTCAAAGAAAGGAGAGATTGTCTCTTCTGTAAGGGTACTCATTTTTCTAAGAATTGCAATGCATACAATTCATGGAATGATAAAGTTGAAAGATTGGAGGAACTTGACAGATGTATCAGGTGTTTAGGTAATCACAATGTAAAGGATTGTCATGCTAAATTAACAACTGTTATCAATGTCACAAAGGAAGACACCATATAGTCATGTGTAAGGGCCTATATGACAATGTTGATAATAATGATAATGTTGACAATCCTGACACAACAGTAGCTAATGTAAAAATTGCTGCTAATGTTAATAATGATGGTTTTGCTGAAGTAGCCTTTCCTGTGTTACAGGTAAAAAATGATGATAAAAGGCATAAATCAAAAATTGTAAATGCATTATTGGACCAGGGATCCAGTGTACTTTCATAAAACGGAAATGTCTTGATGGTATGAAAGTACAGATGGGGATCCACAACTTTAAAATTATCTGGTTTTCTCTCGGATAAAAGAGCTCAATTGTATGACACTGTTTATGTAACTGTCAGGTTGGGCAATGAGAAAAACGTGTTAATGCAGTAATTGTAGAGAGACTTCCAGAGAAAATATCTACAGTAGGGCTTAGTAAAGCTACAGAAAGACTTTCACATAATGTAAATTTAGCACCTTCTGGGGTAAGTGATGATTCTGTAGGCCCAATAAATATTTTGATAGGTAGTGACTATTGTGCCTCCTTTGTAAAGGGTATGGTAAAGAAATGTGGTGTCACCCTTTTGAAGACTGCAGGAGGCCATGTAATGTATGGTAGGATTCCTCGTAATAATAATTCATGACTAGATGTAACTACAAATACCATAGCTGTGTGTCTTACTCATGAAATCGTACCCCAGTATAATTCTTCCATAGAGGATGGTGTTGAGCCAGTGCATAAATTGTGGGAATTAGACAGCATTGGAATAAATGTAAATGAAGAAAGTCCAGACGATTCTTTTACTCAGGAGCAATACCTGAGAGATGTAAAATTTGAATCTGGACAATACTGGGTGCGACTTCCGTGGAGACTGAACCATCCAGAATTGCCCACCAATTACAGAATGGCATATGGACAATTAAAGGCTCAGCTCCGCGAACTGAGTAAGACACCAGAATTGTTAACTCCCTATAATGATATAATTGCTGAGCAGTTGATTAATAAATTTACAGAAGGGGTACCTCCTGAGCAAGCCAAAATTTATGGTCACTATTTGCCACATCACGGAGTGAAGAAGGATTCTAAGACCACCCCCTCTGAGAATTGGTTTTAATTGTAGCGCCAGGAGTAACAAAAATGTACTTAGTTTAAATGACTGTTTGATGACAGGTCCTTCGTTGACGGAAAAATTAGGAGATATCTTATTAAATTTCAGAGTAAAGAATTATGCCTTTACGGCTGACATAAATAAAGCTTTCCTAAGAGTGGGTTTACAAGAGGCTGACCGGGATTGTACCCGCTCTTATGGCCTGAGAATCCTATTGACCCACTTAGCCCTGAAAACCTTTCGCTTTAGGGGTGTATTATTTGGTGCTACATCCAGTCCGTACCTACTTCAAGCAACGATAAATGCACACCTTAAACGTATGGAAAGTCCATTGAGTAAAGTAATGAGCAAACAATTTTATGTGGGACAATTTTTCCCGGGTGTGACGTCAACTGAAGAGGAACTGTTAATGACTTATGGAGAGGCTAATAAAATAATGCAAAGTGCAAATATGCCTCTGAGGGAATGGAATAGTAATTCGTCCAAATTAAAGGACAAAATAAGTAAAGATTTCCCTGGAGATGAAGTGCCAAAATGTAGTAATGTATTGGGTTTAAATTGGGATACTGAGAGAGATTTGTTAATGTTAAAACCTAATAATACAGTATGCCAATAAAAATTAACTAAGAGAAATTTGCTTGCTGAAGTTTCCAAATGTTTTGATCCACTAGGTTTAGTGTCACCCCTTACTATAAGAGGGAAATTATTAATTCAGGAAGCATGGAAACTTAAATGTGCTTGGGATGAAATTCTACCTGAGGAATTCATTAACAGGTGGGATGAATTAATTGGTGATTATGAAAAAAATTCCAATGTTGGAGTTCCCACGCCAGGTGGCCAATGCAAATGGGAAAAATGTACTCCACATTTTTTGTGATGCTTCAAAATTGGCATATGGAGCAGTTGCTTACCTTCAATGTAATAGTGTTATTTCTCTTGTTATGTCTAAGGCTAAAGTGTATCCAATTAAATCACGTACCTTACTTCAGTTGGAATTAACAGCCATTTATGTAGGTGTCAAATTAACTAATTATATAAGAAATAAGTTGCAGGAGATAAATATTAGCGACACTGTAATTTGGTCTGATAATGAGGCATCCTTACAATGGATTCGTAATGGAAACAGTAAAATTGTGTACGTACAAAACAGAGTCGCTGAAATTAATCAGATGCAAGAGAAGTATAATAGTTTGGGTCAGCATATGTTAACCTTTAATCATATACCTGGTGAGGAGAATCCAGCCGATTTCTTGTCTAGAGGTTTACCTTATGCTAAATTTGTAAATGCTGTATCATGGTTTAAAGGACCGAGTTGGTTGGTAAATAAAGCTAATTGGCCTGTACAAAAGGCGTATATTGCTCCTGTTGAAATTACTGTGACTACCGCTCCAATAGTTTGTCCTCCCTTAGCCATTGATATAAATAGGTATTCTTCTTTACCCAAACTAATCAATGTAACTAAGTTGGTGTTTAAATTTCTAAACAAGATGAATATTTCATATAAGTTTTCACATCCTCTTGAATATTGGATAAAGAGGGTACAGGAGGAAATCTATGGAAATGAGATTAAATTGATGATGGAAAAAAAATTGTGAAAGGTTCCATAATAGAGAAATTGGGGCTGTATTTAGAGAACAATGTAATTAGGTGCAGAGGTAGGTTACAAATGCTGAATTGGGTGATTAGCTAAACACCCTATCTTACTGCCCAAAACTCATCATCTAACAAATTTGATTGTTCTAAATGCCCATAAAAAATGTAATGCATGGTGGGGTACAAGATACCTTAAATTGTATTAGGGAAACTTTCTGGATTCCACAAGGATGGCAAAGTGTAAAAGGGTGATTAAATCTTGTGTAATATGTCACCGTGTGGATGTCAGATCCTATATGTACCCAGGTCCTCCACCATTGCCAAAGGAGCGTGTACAATTAGTGAAACCATTTGATGTAACAGGTGTAGACTATAGTGGTCCAATAATTTTAACAGGAACGTCAAATGGTGTTCCACTGAAAGTGTATGTTTGTTTGTTCACCTGTATTGCTACTAGGGCAGTTTATTTAGAAGTGGCACAGGACTTGTCTGCAGAACAGTTTATACAGCTGTTTCGAAAATTTGCAGCTAGAAGATCCTGTCCGAGGTTGATGATTTCGGATAATGCCACAAATTTTGTAGCAGGTGCTCAACACTTGATAGAATTAAATAATAGTAACGATGTTCAATCTCTGTTAACCCAGCGAGGGTGTACCTGGAAATTTATTACTCCTAGAGCCCCTTGGCAGGGGGGGCTGTACGAAAGAATGATAGGCACAGTGAAGAGGTGTCTCCGCAAAGTACTACACCGGAAGAGAATTAATTTGGAAGAATTCCGTGCAGTGTTAGTGGAGGCAGAAAATCGTATAAATAATAGGCCTCTCTCGTACATGAGTGATACACCTGATGCAGATGTATTAACACCTTCTTACCTAATATGTGGAAGGAAATTGGAAGCTGCCCCTGTCTATAGAGATAATCTGGAAGAAAGTGATGAAGATTACAATGATGCGGCAGTGTTTTGTGATAAATTTAAAATGTTAAATAAAGTAATTGATCATTGGTCTAATCATCTAATGTGTGGTGTAAGGAATATCTTCTTACACTACGTGAACACTTTTATGGTGCGACAGAGGCAGTAAATCGACAGACCATTCAACCAGGTGACATTGTGTTGATTGAAAACTGAACAACATCGAACATTGTGGCCTTGGGCAAAGTATTGACATTTTTACCCCGATGCACAAGGTGTTGTCAGGAATGTCAAAGTGTTGTGTCGTGGGCAGGAAAGTTTACGCACAATTAATAAATTGATTCCCTTGGAATTAGGTGTTCAATCAAAAAGTAAATGAAAATCTGAGGGAAAGTGACACAAGTGATATGGAAGATAACGCTGACCAAGTGATGCCGGAAGATGAAATCGTAGTAAGACCTACTAGGAGAACAGCCACTCAAACCAGAACCGGCTGGAATCGTCTCCTAAAGGAAGGAGTAATTTGAGTCGTTTAGCAACAAACTCCGGCCGGCCGCAGTGTGGAAAATACTGAATATATTTTCCGGAAATACAGTAATTTATAGGTAAATAGATGACCTATACTGTATTTAATAATATTTGTCATAGAAAACGGAAAGCCTGCGTCTGGGCAGGAGACTCGCCATCTTGGTTTTGAATTTTGTACAAACGTTGGTGTATTGGAAGAATTTTTCGTGCTCTAGAGGTTTAAAATTGTGTTGACACCTCTCAAATAGGAGGTGAAATTGGTGGATGTGCATTTCCTGCATAACTTGAGATATCAGACTACTGGAAAAAGACAGCTCCAGGGAAACCCCAGATAAGCTCTCTAGATTTGTGTGTAATTCTGGCCAGCATTATTTTCATAGATTTAGTTAGAGTGAGGTTTTCTGAGTATGATACACATTAATCTCCAGTCAAATTGGTGAGTGATAATAAGATATATTTTCCTTCTGTTATGTAATTGTGTATATATATTTTAACCATTTATTTTTTTAATATACAGTCCACAAATTTATATATTTACCAGTATTCCTGGTGTATGTATATTTCATTTAATTAATAGGTCCAGAGCAACTTGTGGTTAATGACAGTGGTAGGTATCGAAGGGGGACAATTTTTGCGACCTAGGTGTCCCAAATTCCTACTTGTCTATGTAACATTGATAAATAATAATTATCTTTGTTATCATTTACTGTTATGTACATAATTAGTTACATTCAGATAAATACAATTTTCCACACGAGGACTGATGTAGATAAATTCTTATATTTTATCTCACATCTTCCTGAAGAATAGTCTTAATTTCCAGCTTTATATATATATATATATTATATATATATATATATATATTATATATATATATATATATATATTATATATATATATATATATATTAATAGGGGGATGACAGACATCTCTGTGTAATGATATGATTTTTTTTAATTTAGGATGTATTTGTCCTTTAAAAAAGACGTTAAAAATTTTCTCGTAATAAGGCAGGATCATTTGTTCTTGCCTAGTCTTCTTAGTTTATAAATACTGAATAATCAAATTTCCAAGGAATGATATAAATTGATTCTCACATTTTACCTCACATTTTCCTGACAATAAACGCGTTTACGAAGCTATTGTGATTTTTGGAAGTTTCACAGGATTCCCTTTTTTAACATGTATATTAATGGCATATAATTGTTTGAGACCCACTGAGTACAATAATTATGTCATTACTCCCCTCGAGGGAGGGTCCTTGATGCCGGTGAGTGGGGGTCTTGATTTAAAGAACTGGACTAGGCTCACCCTTGGATCAAACTTAATTTCCTCCCATACTCCCAGGAGCTGTACGATCCATACTGGTAAATCACTTCCAAAAATAATTGTTATTTTAACCAGGGAAAGAGTTAAATGCATATGGGTCATATAGCAGCAGGTGGACAGGAAACATTTAGGTTTGATCCAAGGAGGGGTAGGCTGTGTCAAGTTCCTTGGATCAACAACCACTCACCAGCATCAAAGTGAGGATAATAATAATAACTGTTAATACAATAATTTCAAAGGAATAATTTTTAAATGAATACTTTGCAACATATTGGTACACTATCAGGGAGTAAACTCTCAGCACATACACTCAGCGACATACACTCAGCGACATACACTCAGCGACATACACTCAGCGACATACACTCAGCGACATACACTCAGCGACATACACTCAGCGACATACACTCAGCGACATACACTCAGCGACACACTCAGCGACATACACTCAGCGACATACACTCAGCGACATACACTCAGCGACATACACCTCTCAAAGGTAATATTCTATCTAATGGCTATAATCATGGCCATAATTTTCAAAGTGGGGGACCTGTAAACCAGCGAAAGGTTTCGGTCAGATGACCGAAAGCTCCAGTTGCGGGTCATCATATGCCTAAGACCCGCCTCAGGAAACACTTGTCCTGCTTCCTGACAAACCTCATACCTACCTATCTGTCAGAGTTTGTATCTGCACAAACTTGGTTAATTGAGTTTAAAGCCTATGAAATACTCAGAGTCAATAAAGCTGCTTGTTACCTGTTCACAACCAGTGTAGAATACTTTAATACCTGAAACAGGTATTAAAACCTTCAGCATACATATACCGAGTGCCGTACACCACTCAGTGTACCTAACGTACTCATACTTAATCAATCGTGTTTCAAGCCTGTCAACTACTTAGAGGATCATTAACTTATAATCTATCATTCTCACTCTCTAATCTACCCTTAAAGATTCCCAAAGAATTTACTTCATAACTTTCACACCAGGTTAAAAAATATACATACAGAATAAGTTTTTATTTGCTCTATGTTTACCTCAGGGTTGAGCTGTATCAACACCGTAATATGGTAGTTTACTCAACTCCATTACGGATCCCAAAGATATAACTGAGAGGAACTAATGGTAGTACTGGCAGTGGTGTTATTAATATTGTTGGTTCATGGGTTGGCGGGTAACACTATCAGCAGAATAACTAACCAACAAACATTAAGTGCTCTTAACACTTGAACAGTGCATGTCTATCTCACTGATAATCACAGCATTAAGTAGTGGCTGAACACACACGGCGGACAATTATCAAAAGCAATGCTTGTCGCGTGTTGCCCTCCCTTGAAGATATAACAGTATGTAAACAAACGTGGCTGACCTCATGATACATCTATTCATATCCCAGTTGTTATCAGCAGGACACACGGGCCTGTCCCCCGAGGCCTCAGATGCTTTGTATACATGATATTTTTGCCGTAAGGCTTTCCTCTTAGACTGTGGCAGGCCCTAGACAACAATAACGTAGGGTAAATGTGGGAAAATATCTGGTACTAGCAGCTTTTACTGTTTACTCTCACGGAGCTCTGGAGGCGGGTCCTTAATGGCGAGGTCCTTGTAGGTGAAAAGTCTTTGAAATAGAGGGCCACTAAAGGGACGAGGGACCTTGAGAGTGGGTTTCCCTGAAGGTAAACCTTTCTCTGGAGGTAAAAACAAGTCTTAAATGAAAAGTCTGTAGAGACTGTAAAGGGACACTGAAGAATGAAAACATAAGGAGTCTCTAAATACCCTAAATATGACGATGGGCAGAACAATCTTGAATGTAAAGGGCTCTGGAGGAAAACGTTATTTGATGATAACAGGGGACCGCATGGACGTCAGACTGTAGGGGTAAGAGGCCATATATGTTAAAAAAAAATGTGGAGGTTAAGGACTCTTGGATTAAAGGGGTTCTGGAGAGGGACAGTCCCTCTCCTGTGCTGAAATTGTTGGTGTGTCTTGTGGAAGAATATAGAATTTTATTTTCCTAGCCATATTTTAGGACTTGGGGTTGGTAACGGTAGGAGAGTCTCGTATGATGACAAAGGCATTTTGGAACATGTGTGACTTCACGCGTACTTCTTATAATCTTTACCAATATATATGCACCCCCCTCTCCTTCCAGGCTTGTCTGTGACTTGATTAAACCTACTACTGCGTGGGCCGAACGTCGACAAAGTTTCCATAACAATATGTGTATCTTTATCACACCATATTTGAGGAGGAAAGTTAGAAGAGGCAAAGAAACCGGGAAGTAGCTGATAAAGACATATGAAACAGCATAAGCAATGTTTCGCCCAATCACGTTAAGTTGATAAATCTCTCCTGGACCGAAACACTGTCATAAAAATAACTTGGGGCTGTTTCATGGGTCTTGATAATTCACCTGAGAAAAGTTACTATGTGAAGAGAACGTGATAACAGCAGTTATTATTATCGTATACAATAAAGGTTTTTCTCCTTCCCATAGAGAAAGAATATTGATATTGTATTTTTAAAACGATGTGGCATTGTTTTTTTTTAATAAATATATGTCCTTTTTACGACAGATTTCATTGAGAGCTGATCCGTCATCTGAAAAGGGATGAGACCCTGGAAAATAGGCTTTATGGGTGGATTTTTGCCAATTTATTAACATATCTATGGAACCTAAAAAAATTATTAATTTTGTGCGTTAAGGGAAGAATGTTATTCTAGAGGTCAATGCAAGTTTCTAGGGCTGCTGGATTTTGCTTAAAGAAAGGTTCACATTGTTATGGGGCTATATAAGTTATTAATTTTCAATTTCATTAAACAATTGGTTTGTGCTCGCTAATTGCAGAATGCTTCTTCTGATCGACTTCTAACCCTAAACGCTAGAGTATCTCAATCAAATAAACTTTTCTACTGAACTTGTTTTATGAAACAAATTGCAGGGTGTTTTATCCAAGCGATTATTAAATTATTATTATTATTATTATTATTATTATTATTATTATTATTATATTATTATTATTATTATTATTTTTATTATTATTTTATCGGGGGGAGGGGGGTTATGTTGCCGGGGATAACCGAGAACGCAACTTTGAGTTGCTTCCAACTTAGTTTTGGATTATTTTGCTAAGATTAAGGTTCGTATCGCTATTGGGCTGTTGAAAGTCCTAATTTACCAGTTACATTAAACAAACAGGGATACTGATTTCCGTGCAAAAATTAGTCACTGCTTTCTTTTGACTGGCTTTAATCTTTCAAAGACAGCATATCTTAGCGTAAAGTGCCAATTTATCATTATTTCTGCTGAAGTAATCTGGATATTAGTTTCCATCTTTCGTTGTCTCTAGATCCTCAACATTCATATTTAATGGCATTAGAAACCTCATGTCACTCTCTGCTATCTCTTTTTCTGGTCACTGAACTAGGATTATGGAGTTACGAGGGATACCTTTTCCGAATCGTTCATTGACCGAAACGAGTTAATATTATATTTATAAGGAAGCGCTAAGCTCTTAGGGTTTGCAGAGCTTCCAGGAGACTGACGACGAGGCTACATCGCCAAGTGACACAACAGCGAATGAACAGCGTGATAGTGTGTTATATACACCATTGAGGGAAAGGTTGATCAGGTTAGATCCAGGGAAGATTAAGATTGCTACATTTTCAGGTATCAAGAGCCTTCTCTCACTAGCATTTTGTGAATTATTATTATTATGCAAATTACCTGTATGAGGTTTGTGGGGTATTACCTGAATTATTACCTGCAAGTATTTTCGGTGAGGTAAGTGGGACGTAAGTCACACTAGGTCGCAGGATTGTGACTCCCTCGAGGCCCACTTCACCACTCTCACAAAAAGCTAGACCTGACATTAATTAAAAATTACCATATTAAACATTAATGACAATAATGGTAAATTTTAAATAATGTGGACTACATGATTAGACTTGCTGGGTACACAAAAGAAATTTGTATTACCACTTACTGTAAATGGATCACACCATAACACCTGCCTAACACCTAGACCCTACACTGGTCAGTTAGAGATCTAAAATGCAGGGACTAATGGTGCACTTCCCTGTGAATGATGGTCGTATTCCTTATTTTCCGCCCATCCACATGTAATTCTTGAGGTCCCGCAAATTTTCCTGTTTCACTTCTTCAATAGGGGACATTAACATGGGTTCCTATTACAAATTCAGGTCGAAACTCCCCAATTTGGCTCAGAAGACTCCGAATTATTAACAGAATTTCTGTGACAACCAGTGCTCACAAATTACAAATGATGTTCTTTATTTTTCTGTTCTTGTTGCCGAATTGTAAGGGTTTTCTCAATTCTTCAGCAGGAACATGTTAGTAATTTCTAAATTATGGATTGAGGCTGATATACATCAGATGTCCCTCGAGAGCACCTGATTACATTGCACAATTCAGACCAATGTTCACACATTAAATTCAATATGGCGTCTCCCTACATCACTCCCCCCGCTGTTCTATCCCTCCCCCGCGGTCACTGGAAATTCTCGTAGGGTCCAAATAGCATCACATTTTAATACGCAGTTATTATATTCATTTAATGTTCTACACTTTGGAAATAATGTAAAAAATTCCACAAGCATCAATGCAGGTGATGTGCACAAGGAAAAACAAGCAATAGTTTGCTGTTCGTAAGTACCTGAGGAATTTAGAACAGCCTTAAAACGGAATTAAAAAAATAAACAATGTTGAAATAAAAAACTTGTCACCTCAATATACATGTTTTTTTCAGTAAAGTAAATCAAATAACGTATTTTAGAAAAACAAAAATATTGATTTCTAAAACATTTATATATGCAAGAAAATTTTGACCACAGTCGATGTTTTGCAAATTTGTGCAAGAATACGTACACCGGTGTTTGTATCTGTGTGTGTACACACTCAGAGTTTACTTGAATCTCTATTGTAAGGATTAAAGCATTCTTGAATAGCGGTCAACAGGTGACATGCAGCAAAAAAGCTTTACTTCCCTCTCTCTCTGTTTACCTAAAAATCTTTCTCTCTGCTCTCTCCTTCCACAATCTTTCAATTTGCTCTCTCCTTCACAATCTTTCTCTCTGCTCTCTCCTTCCACAATCTTTCTCTCTGCTCTCTCCTTCACAATCTTTCTCTTTGCTCTCTCCTTTCCCAGTTCTTTCCATTTCTTTCCTTGTGATCGATTTCATGACCTAATTAAAAAAACTTTCTTGAGTTACATTTGTTAACGTCCTACTTCAACACACGTTGCAATACTGACAAGTCGTAACCAGTGCAGTATTTAACAACTATTATGTAATTTTTGAGGTTAGTTTGCCAATACCACTCACCAGCCTCACCCTATCGGCTGCCTTTAATAAGTTTGCCTTCACAATTTTGCATTTATAATTCAAATGCTTATGCATGAATGGGTTTGTGTTATACCTCGGACATTTATATAATTTACAGACATATATATATGTTGAATAATCGCAGACAGGCGATGTTAACAATGCAAGACAAGCCACAGGAGTGAATTTTTTTAGCTCAAGTACTCTCACACTTCTCAGTGCGTCATCAGGAGCTGTGCAATGTTGAATGGCAGCAACAGGAGAAATTATGATAATTTTTTTTTTCAGAGTATGGTAGGGCAGTATACCTGGAGTATACCTGGAGAGGGTTTCGTGGTCAATGCCCCCGCGGCACGGTCTGTGACCAGGTCTCGTGGTGGATCGGGGTTTGATCATCCAGGCTGTTACGTTGGCCGCTCATAAATCGACGTATGAATCACAGCCCGGCTGGTCAGGTACTGACTTTACTTGCTTGTCCAGCGTTTTCTTGAAGACTGCCAGGGGTCTACTGGTACTCCAACTTATGTATGCTGGGAGGGAGTTCGACACTCTTGGGCCCCTCACACATATTGTGTTGTCTCTTATCAAGCTAGTGGCGCCTCTGCTTTTCTCTTAGTAAAGCTGATGCATGCAGGGGAAATGAGATGAAAAGCTGTAAGCCTTCTCCCTGAAAGCTGGCTGCCTTGGATCAAACGTGTAGCGCAAGCTACACGCCAAGGTATTGCCCAGTGTGGGTAGACTGGTAAAGCACTGCGTACCTTGTCCTAAGGTTCGTAGGTTCGAGTCTCCTTCAGCCAGAGATCAGTGTTTGTGTATATTTCGCCTGCTCTCGCGAATTCCTTGCATATATATATATATATATATAATATATATATATATATTTTATATATATATATATTATAAAATATATATTATATATAAGCAGTGCAAGTCCACGCATGCCGCCCCTCCCCCACACACCGTACCAAAAAACAAACACATACCATGAAAGATTATAATATTTACATTTGCACACTTACTAAGGTTTTAATACTTGGTGCTGCGTCCTTTACGCTTAATCACGTACCTCACCTGTGTAGGAAGACTCTCACACAATTCTTGAGGTTTGGGAAGGTACATTATTCCATGCCATGTAGAGTATTCTCCAGCCATGGGATGGAACTGATATCCTTGCCTAGTAAACTTTGTTTCACTATTGACCAAAGGTTCTCAAAAGGCTTTAGGTCTGGGGAATTGCCTGGCCAGTCATTAAAGAATCTCACTTCACAGTCCTTAAGCCACTGAACTACATATTTGGTGGTACGACACAGTGCATCATCCTGCATAAAAACCGAACCCCCCACCTTTTTTAAAATGCCTAAAGGTAAATTTTTAACAAAAATGACCCCCCCGGGAAAAATTATACGGGGTTCATAAAAGGGTTTTTGGGAAAAGCCCCAAGGGATTTTTTCCCAAACACTCTGAGAAAACTGAAAAAACCCCCCAAAAACCATGAGCAAATCGGGGTGTTTGGTGGCCCCAAACCCCCCAGGTAAAAGTTGGGTGTAGCGGGTTTCCACACCTCTGTGCCGTTAAAAAACCAAACATGCCCCCAGGGTTTACAGGGGGAACGGTAAAGGGTTTGGGTTTTCACCCACCCCAAAAAAAACTTAAAGAACACTTTTGAGGAGCCATTGATGATATTGCTTTTTGCAAAAATCCAGCCTGTTTCTTTCTTGGTTTGGTTTGGGAAAGAGGATGGTTTTTTTAAAAACCTGGGGGGTGGCTAAAAGAAACCCCCATTTTTGACACCCCCGGTTTTTAAAATTTCCCCTTACGGGAACCCCCTCGAGAAAAGATGGGGGTTTCTTTTTTTTTTCCAATTTCTCTAGTAGTTATCTTGGTTAACCTCAAAACTGCTTCTTTAGTAAGTTAGGGTACAAAAAGGGATGTCTTTTTCAAAGGGGCCCAGACCGAGGTTTGGCAAAAACGGTAATTTAACCCCCCCCAGAAAACCTTTTAAAAAATGCGCCCCCATTTCCCTCAGGGAACGCTCACACACACCCCCCAACTTTCTCCACTATTTTTTTCATCTAGTCCCCGCTTTTTTAAAAGCCCTTTTGTTTTGGCAATATTTTCAGGTTTTTTAAAACACTTTCCCCTTTTCCCCTCATAATCAAAATATACCCCCCAAAACCCAAAAAAGGGGGAAAACCAGAAAAAAATTTTGGGGGGGAAAGAGGGGACAAAAGGGCAACACCCTCTCACCACGGCACCCCAGTGAACTGGGAAAGCCCACTGGGGGGGTGGCGGCGGGCCCCGTGCGTAAATGCTAAGGGCTTGCTCCCCGGCATTATGCAATAAAAAAAAAATTTTCCCCCCTTTCCCCCCCCCCTTTTTGGGTGGGCCCCTTTTTGATTTTAAACAATGCATCATGCCGGGCACTCACCCCCGGCCCATAATGCCAGGGATTACACTGAAAAAAATAAAATAAATATATATGAAACAAACCCAAATTGGCCCCAAACCCTTAGGAAGAAATTGGAAGATTAAGGAAAATGGAAAAAACGAATAGGAAATCGGACACCCCCCCGATGCCTTGTACCCCTCTCCCCAAAGTCCCTTTAAAGGCCCCTTCCCCATTTTTTACATTTTTAAAATTGTGCACCTTCATAAAAAAAACCCCCAATACGGGCCCCGATTGACAAAAAATCCTAGGCAGATTTTTTAGAAAATTAAACCAAACTTAAAAGGAAGGCCTGGACCAACTACATTTCCGTCGCCCCTAGGAGGAAATGGGCCCCCAAGCATCACAAAATTGCGCCCCCTGTTTTTTGTCCCCTTTAAATTGAACCCCGGGGGGGGCTTGTAGCGGGCGATTCTCCCTGAACATCTTAGGGAAAGTTTGGGGTTTCCACCCCCAAAAAGTTCATTGACGGAGCCAGGGAATCGGGGGAATAATCGAACGGGTCTAAAAACCAAACCCTGCCCCCCCCAACCCCCCTCAAAAAAGGGTTTTCCTTGATGTTGGTGAGGGGCTTTTGTTTTAAGGGAAATTTGGGGAATCGTTTTTCCCAAGTTCCCCAAAATTAACCCCGAATGCCTTCCACACCCCCCCCCCCCGGGCCCCTTTTAAAATTTCCTCTGGGTTTGCGCTTCCCCCCTTGTTTTAAAAAAAAATAAAAAATAACCCCCCCAAACCCAAACCACAAACAATCGAAAGGGGAAATGGTAAATTAGTGGAAAAAAAAAAGCCCCAAAAATTTTGGGTTTTTGGGTTTTTGTTTTTTGGGGGGAAGGTTTAGAGCCCCCCCCTGGAAAAGGGGGAGCACTAAAGCAAGGGTTTTTTCCTTTTGGGCCCTTTTCCCCAGCCCCCAGCCTTGGAAAAAACCCCCCCCTCAAAACCCCACGGGCCCATCCGCATCGGGGGTTCCCTTTCGATTTCCCGGCCGCTATTCTCCCCCGAAAAAACCAGGCGTTTTTTTGGTTGGGGGAAGGAAGCAGGGGACCGATTGGGGGTACCATGGTTTTTGGGGGGTGCCGTAAACCCGAGGGAAAAAAGTGCAAGCCCATGGGGGGTTTTAAAACCAATTATAAGAGGGCCTCACAAACACCCAAGATCCCCCAGCAGAAAGGGGGGCCAAACCCCACCCCAAAGGGCCGAATCTAAATGGCGCCAGAACGTCCAAGGGTTTTCCCACCCTTAAAAGCGGGACAGATGGGAAGCAGGGGGGTTGGGGGACTAAACATATGCACCCCTCCTTGGCTAAAACCCTTTATCTCAAATACCCCAGGGAGGAAGGAGGGGCAGCGCCTTTTTCCCGGGAAAGCCCCTAAAAATTTAAGAAAAAATGGAAAACTTCCCCACCCTTTTACATTTTTCGTTCCCCATAGGCTCAGGGGCCCCCTTGGCTCTTTTGGGAAAATAATGCTTTCAAAATTTCCCTTAAGGAGCGGGGAAAAAAGGCTAATCAGGGTAACTAGGGTTTCCCAGGCCAGCTATTTTTCTTTTTCCCAGCGGCCCAGTGCGGCTTTTTTTTTTAAAAAAAAAAGGGGTTTAAATGAAAGCTGTATTTTGGGCACACGCCCCACTCTAAAGGGAGCTGGATGAGTTTTCCCCGCCCTTTTTTTGTTAACGGTGAAAACACCGTAAAAAACACGTACCGTAATGCCCACCTTTATGTGCCCACTGAAACCCTTTTAAAATTTTTTTTGTCCCATTTTAAAGAAATAAAATTTTCCCTATTTTTTAAAAAAAAAAAATTTTGAAAAAAAAGGGGGGTGGTGGGTTTTAATTTGGAATTTTTAAAAAAAGGTTTTTCAGTAAAAAAAACCCAAATTTCTTCCTTGAACCCCTTTTTTATCCCTTCCCCCCAAGGTGGGGGGGGCCCCCAAAATTTTAAACCCAAAGGTGCCCCCAAATCGTTTAATATATAATATAAAATTAATTTATTTTATAATAAATATAAAAATATATATATTATAAATAAAATAAAAAAAATTAAAAAAAATATTTTAAAATATATATATATATAAAAATATTTTAGGTATTGGGGAAGACAGAAAACCGCCCAGGGAGGTACAACCCCCCCTCCAAGTGGGTGAAAAAAACCGAACCTTTTAAAAATTTTTTTAAAACCCCCGATGGTAAATTGCGGTGTCTTTTTTTTACCCTTCCCCCAACCCAGGGAAATTTTTCCGGGAAATGAAATGCAATTTTCTACTTACATTTAAGGTCCACACCACATAAAAGGTAAAAAAGAAAAATTTTTAACACCCCCCCTTTTGGGGGTTTTCTTCTATTTTTTTCTAGCTTGTTTTTTCAAAAAATTTCCTCTTACCCCCCAGGGGGAAGTAAAAACAAAATTTCTTCCCCCCGAAACCCAAATCCCCGGGGTTGTAAGGGCGACAAAAAATCCGGGACAAGGAGCTAGAAACCCCCTTTTCCCCCCTTGAAATAAAAACTAAATTTAAAAAGGAAAAATTTTCTTTTTTTTTTTTCCCTTTTGGGCCATCCCCCCCCTTTGGTGGTTTAACGGCCGTGTTTTTGAAAGAAAGAGAATAAATATTTTTATATTAAAATAAAATATAAATATATATTTATATAAAATATAAAATAAAAATAAAATATTATATATTTTATATATTTATATATTCTTTAAAAAAATTTTTAAAAGAAATTTCCCTTTCCCAAAAAATAAAAGCAAAAAAAAATTAAACTTTTTGGGAAAAAAGAACCCCGGGGAACCCAATTAAAGGGTTAACTAAAACTTGTTAGGGTTGGTTTATCGGGTAAAAAATTTTTAAAAGGTTTGGGTTCTTTCTGTATTTTTTTCATGGCTCTTTTCATTTTGTACTTTTGTTCAGGGGTCCCCTTTTTTTTTTCCCCGGAAAAAACCAAAAAAAAATAAAATTTTTCGGAAAAGAGACCAAAAAAAAAGGGAAATAAAACGGGTTTCTGCGCACCAAAAACTAAAATTTTCCAACGTTTGGGGTCCCTTTGATGTTGGCGAAGAGCTCGTGATGCGGGAATCGGGAGCTTTTTTAAAATCCCCCCCAATTTTGCCTCCCCATGTCCCCGGGATGTTGAAATGCCCCCTAAAAATTTTAGAAACTTCCAAAAAAGAACAAAAAATAATAATACTGGGCCACAAAAAAAAACTTGAAAAAAATATACGCAAAGAACAAATAAAAACCCCAAAAACAGAGCGAGAAACAATTTTAAAGATTTTAGGGGGGTAAATTTTTCCCCTAAAATGGAACCAAAAAACAGTGTCGTTAACCCAGCCTCGGGGAAAAAATGATCCTGGAGTTTATCTGGAGGGGGTTTTCCCGGGGGGTCAACGCCCCGGGCCCTTTAAAGGGGGAAATCAGGGTTGATAAACCCGGTTTGGCTACTTTTTGGCCGCACGAAAGCGGCAACAAAACCACAGCCCCCGGTTTTGGTCAGGTACGGGAACTTTAGGTGCCTTTCCAGTCCCTTTCCCTTGAAGCCCAAGCCAGGGGCCCTTTTGGTAACCCCCCTTTATGTATGCGGGGAGGCAATAGAACATTTTGGGGGGCCCCGGACACTTTTTAAAAAGGGTTTAAATAGTTTAATGAATAAAGAAAACCTTTAAAACCCAAAGGATCCCAAAAACAATCAGATCCCCCCTTTAAAAAATTTTGTTCCCCTCTAAAATTTAAAGACTTTTTTGGACATTAACACCCCCCTTTTAAAAATTGAAGGCAAAATTTGGGCCAGACCTGGCGAAAGTAGAGAAAAACCTTCCCCGCATTTATATTTTTAAAGTAGGGCTGGGAAAACCCTTTTGGAAATATTTTTAAATCGGGCACCCCCCCTTGGAATCCAGGAAAAGGAATGCATTTTTAAAACCGGGGAAAACCCTTTCCGAGGGACTGTTTTCCCAAAAATATACACAAAAAAATCACCCCCCTACAAAAGGGGAAGACTCGGCGGGAAGGGTTGGAAACCCATACCCAAGGGGAAGGGGGCACGGGTTTTGCCATGGGTAAAACTAAGAAAAAAAAACAGAAAGGGGTCGGGGGCCCCAAGATGTTCACATTTTTCCAAATAAATAAAATTAAAGGGGTTTGGGCCAATGACCCCTTTGGCGGGTCTTAAAAGAGGGAACTGGATAGTTTCCCTTTAAATTTCCAAAATTTTTGACCAGGGGGGTTTTTTGGTTTTTTTAAGTTTGGACGCCTACGGCCAGCAGTAACGGGCCTAGTTGATCGGGCCCCCTGATCTACTGGGGGGGGCCCGGGTTTCCACAGACCGGGCCCGGGGGTACTTTTGACCCCGGGGAAAAACCTTCCAGGTAGACCCCAGATGGAGAGGTTAAGGGGCCCCTGTCCACTTTGTGGGGGAAATCTAAAGGGGTTTTTTTCCCTTTTGGTCACAGTAAGGGAAAAAAATTTTTTTTCTCAATATTTTAAATTATCCCCCAAAAAAAAAAAGGGGGAAAAACCCTTTTTAAAGCCGCTTTTGGCGCCCATTAATTTGGAAAGAAAAATAAAAGTGACTAGGTGTTGTCCTGAAATTAAAAATTTAAAAAAAAAATGCCCATTTTTTTTGGGAAACACTTTTAATGAGCCATTAAGGGGAATCAATACTCGATGAAGACCCACGACTGCATTTTTTTCCTCACTGAAAAAAGAAAAAAAAAAATGCGTGATTTTGGGCAGGAGGGGGAAAATTTATTTTTTTTAAATTGTGCTTTCCATGTTGCAGCACTTAGGAAAAAAATCCCCCCCAAAAATCTGCTAGAGAAGGATCGGGGCCCCTTAAAGCGTTTTTTAATCCCACAACTTGTTTTTTTAATTTGGTGGATCGAAACCACCCCCCTTGAGCTTTTTTTTCCCCCATTACCCCCTGCTGTTTGGGTGGATCGTAATACCCCCTTGGGGGCTTTAAATTTTTCCCCACAAACCCTTGCAGTTGAGGGGACCAAAAAACCCCCCTTTGAGTTTTTAAACCCCCATAACTCTGCTATTTTGGGGGAAATCGTAAAAAAACCCCCCTTGGAGCGTTAGTATCCCCACAAACTCGCTAGTTTGGGGGACCTTTAACCCCCCTTGAGCGTTAGTATCTCCACTAACCCCCTAAAATTAAAAGGGGGACCGAAACCCCCCCTTTGGGAGCGTTAGAAATCCCCCCAAAACCCTGCAAAGTTAAAAGGGGACCGTAACCCCCCCCCTTGGCGTTATTAACCCCACAAACTCTGCAAATTTGGGTTTGGACCGAAAAACATCCCCCTTTAAACCCGTTAGAAAATCCTAAATTAACTCTTATTTTGGTTTGGAATGGAAATTTTCCCCTTGGGAAAATTTTAGTACCCCCACAAAACCTCTGCTATTTTTCGTGGACCGTAACCCCCCGTTTTAAAGCTTTTATTTCCCCCACTAACTCTGCTAGTTATTGGTCGAAAAACATTCCCTTGAGCGTTAGTACCCCCAAACTAACTCTGCTAGTTCGTGGACCGTAACACCCCCTCTTGAGCGTTAGTATCCACACTAACTCTGCTAGTTGATGGACCGTAAACACCCCCTTGAGCGTTTAGTACCCCCCATAACTCTGCTAGTTGTGGACCATAACACCCCCTTGAAGCGTTAGTATCCCCACTAACTCGGCTAGTTGATGGACCGTAAACACCCTTGACCCGTTAGTATCCCCACTAACTCTGCTAGTTGGTGGACCATAACACCCCCTTGAGCGTTAGTATCCCCACTAACTCTGCTAGTTGATGGACCGTAACACCCCCTTGAGCGTTAGTATCCCCACTAACTCTGCTAGTTGGTGGATCGTAACACCCCGTTGAGTGTTAGTATCCCCACTAACTCTGCTAGTTGGTGGACCGTAACAACCCCTTGAGCGTTAGTATCCCCATTAACTCTGTTAGTTGGTGGATCGTAACATCCCCTTGAGTGTTAGTATCCCCACTAACTCTGCTAGTTTGTGGATCGTAACACCCCGTTGAGCGTTAGTATGCCCACTAACTCTGCTAGTTGGTGGACCGTAACACCCCCTTGGGAGCGTTAGTATCCCCATTAAACTCTGCTAGTTGGTGGATCGTAACACCCCCCTTGAGCGTTAGTATCCCCACTAACTCTGCTAGTTCGTGGACCGTAACACCCCCTTGAGCGTTAGTATCCCCATTAACTCTGCTAGTTTGTGGATCGTAGCATCCCCTTGAGCGTTAGTATCCCCACTAACTCTGCTAGTTCGTGGACCGTAACACCCCCTTGAGGTTAGTATCCCCACTAACTCTGCAGTTGGGTGGATCGTAAACACTTCCCTTTTGAGCGTTAGTATCCCCACAAACCCTCTGAGTTCTTGGACCTTAACACCCCCTCTTGGGAGCGTTAGTATCCCCCACTAACTCTGCTAGTTGGTGGAACCGAAAACACCCCCTTGACGTTAGTATCCCTACAAAACTCTGCTAGTTGGTGGATCGTAACACCCCCTTGAGCGTTAGTATCCCCATTAACTCTGCTAGTTGGTGGATCGTAACATCCCCTTGAGCGTTAGTATCCCCACTAACTCTGCTAGTTCGTGGACCGTAACACCCCCTTGAGCGTTAGTATCCCCACTAACTCTGCTAGTTGGGGGTTTCGAAAACACCCCTTGAGCGTTAGTATCCCCATTAACTCTGCTAGTTTGGTGGATAGTAACATCCCCTTGAGCGTTAGAAATCCCCACAAAACTCTGCTAGTTAAATGGACCGTAACACCCCCTTGAACGTTAGAAATCCTCATAACTCTGCTAGTTGGGGCCGAACACCCCCTTGAGCGTTAATACCCCACAAACTCTGCTAGTTGGTGATCGTAACATCCCCCCTTAACGTTAGTACCCCCCACTAACCCTGTTTTT
>NC_069402.1:38193543-38248543 GCF_026875155.1 Cherax quadricarinatus
TATATATATATTAAATATTTTTAAAATAATATATATATATATATATATATATATATATATATATTTTATATATATTTTTAATTTTATATATTATAGGGAAAAATTTACTTTTATATTTTTCCCAAAAATTACAGTATTTAAATTTTTGTAAATAGATATCCATACTGTTTTTAAAAAAATTTATTTAGGGAAAAAGGGTTTAAACTGGACTGGCTGCGAAAGGACAGGAAAAGTCGCCATTGAAAAATTTGAAGGGAAACAACGTTATTTAAAATGTTAAGGAATTTTGTGCTTAGGGGTTAAAATTTTTGGGCTGACCCCTCTCAAATGGGAGGCGAAATTTTTGGATGTGTTTCCCTGTATAACTTGAGTTTCAGAGGGACGGAAAAGGGACAGCCCCGGGAAAACCTAGAAAAGTTTTATGTGGGTAACCTGGCCAGTGTTATTTTAAGTTTGGACAGTGGGGTTTTCTGGTATGATCACTTTTAATCCCCAGTCAAATTGGTGGGGGTGATTTTATATTTTTTCCTTCTGTTATTTTAAATGTGGGGTATATTTTAATCCTTTTTTTTAATTTTAATATACAGCCCCAAAAAATTTATTTATTTCCCAGTATTCCTGGTTATACACATTTCAGGTTTAAATTAAAAAAGCCCAGGAAACCCTTGTGGATTTGACAGTGGTAGGTATCAAAGGGGGGGAATTTTTTTGCGACTTAGGTGTCCCAAAATTTCCCTTATTTGTCTAATGATAAAATAATAATTTAGGTGTAAAATTTTCTGTTTGACATATGATAATTCAGATAAATGAAATTTTTTCCACATTTAATTTCCCCGTTGGTCCTTTTTAAACCCGGGAGGTAATTAGTAAATCTTTTAATTTAGTTAATTTTTTAAATAATTATATGTGAAAAAACCCGTGGGAGGGGTTTTTAAGTTCACAAATTTACTTAATGTTTTTGGGATTATAAAATTACAATATTAATTTTGTAAGTTAAGTCAAGGGGGGGCTAAAGTTTTTTATTAATGTGTAAAATTTTTAATTTTGAAAAGCCAAAGTGGTAGGATTTATTTAATGTTTTTGTACAATTTTAAATTTGAAAAGGGAAAAATTCCCGGCCAAGTTTTATATCGTGTATGTGTAATTGATAACCCCAAGTGCTGCTAAATATTAATGTGTTTTTTTTTATTAATTTGCTATCCAAAATTTTCTGGCAAGGATTTATTTTTTATAATAGTTTTGATGGGGCCCCAAGTCTGGTATTTTTCTACTTTTAAAATTTATTTTTTACATTTTTTTTACATGAAATTGCTGAGCTAAAGTAGCGGGGATTTATTAAAAGGTAAATTGTATCATGTTGAAAGTTGTAACATTTGTTTTTGTTTGGGGGTTGAATTTAATACATTGCATCAGGGGCGGGAAATTAAAAAAAATTTTAATGTGGGAAGAAAAAATTTATGGAATATAGAGGAAAAAAAGCATCACTGAAGTTTGGGGAAAGGGTTTTTTAACCAAGGCATAAAATAAATTTTTGGGAATTAATGAATCAAGAAAACTGTGAATATGATGATTTAAAATTGTTTTGAGGGCTTTAGGAAATTTAGATATGTTTTAATACAAATTTTATTACAACAAAATATGGGGAAAGATTTGTTTTTTAAAAATGTGTAGGGGAGACGGGAAGTAGATCTTATGATTAATCAGTGTTATAAAATTAAAAAGGATTTTTTCTTGTAAAAAGTCAGGCCTTGAAAAAAAATTAAAAATTTGTGTAAACCGGGCAGTTAACCCACTCTGCTCAAAAAATAGATGTTTTTGCCAAAACTCCCAAAATTTTGTTTACCTTTTTTTTAATCCTGGAGAAAACTGGGGGGATTTTTGGGCAATTTTTAAGCAGTGTGGCAGGATAGGAGTGATCTAGCCTGTGAACTAATTTATTTTCCCTCAAAGGACGGAAAGAGGAGATGCTCACATAGTCAAAACACCCCTTTCCCAAAATTTTGTGACTCTTCCCAAAGGGGGAAGGGCAGTTGACTTGGTAAAGGGGCCAACTTATGGTATTATAGAACAAAGGGGTTTGGGATTAGGGGAATATCATTTTTAAATTTTAAAAATCCCCCAAAATCCATTAAAAAAGGTTTACAGCGTTCAGAGTTAAACGGGGAGAGCCTCTAAAAAACCCTTTAAGTAATAAATAAAATCTGAAGGAATCAGACTGGTTTTTGAGTGTAATGGTACGGAAAAAATTTAAATTTAAAAAACATTTGGAATGGTTTTTGAACAAATATCACAAGGTTTTTTTTGGGTTTCTGGAGGAAAAAAGACTAGGTCTCAAAAATTTAATTTTTCAGTTGCGGACCACCCAAAACTAATCTTTTTAAAAAGATGCAAAAACATAATAACTCTGAGGTATCTGTCAAGTTTCAAAAGGGAAAAATTTCCCAATGTTGTTAACCCAAAATTTTTTCCCAAAAAAGAGTTGCAAGGTGCATTTAAAGTAGCGGGAAATTTCAGAAAAAATTGTTTTCCCCCAAAAGGAAAGAAGAATAAGTCCCCCCTAAGGTACCCCCAGTTAATAAGAAACCAGTCGGGAGAAAAGAGGGTTGTCTTTTTTGCCCAAGGGTATAATTTTTAAGAATTGCAATGATAAAATTTCGGGGAATGAAAAATTGAAAGATTGGAGGAACTTGACAGATTATCAGGTTTTTTGGAAATTCAAAATGTAAAGGATTGTCTGCAAAATTAAAAACTGTTTAAATGTCACAAGGGGAAGGGCCCAAAATGTCATGTTTTGGGGGCCTATATGAAATGTTGATAAAAATGAAATGTTGAAAATCCTGCCACAAGTAGAAAATTGAAAAATTGCTGCTAATGTTAATAATGAGGGTTTTTGGCTGAAGTACCCTTTACCTTTGTTAAAGGTAAAAATTGATGATAAAAGGCAAAAAATAAAAAATTGTAAATGATTTTTGGGGGCCCCAGGGACCCCAAAGTTTTACTTTCAAAAAACGAAAATGTCTTGATGGTATAAAAAGTACAATGGGAGATCCAAAACTCAAAAAATTATTGGTTTTCTCTCGGTTTAAAAAAGGGGCCAAAATTGTATGCCCACTTTTTATGTAACTGTCGGGCTGGGCCAAGGAGAAAAAACGTATTAACCCGTAATTGTAGTAGATTTTCCCAGATAAAATTTTCTACATTAGGGTTAGAAGGAACAGAAAAAGATTTTTCACAAAATGAAAAATTTAGCCCCTTCTGGTGAAAGTGTTGATTCGTGGGCCCCCAATAAATTTTTTTGTTAGGAAAGTGACTATTATGCCCCCTTTGGGTAAAGGGTATGGAAAAAGAAATGGGGTGTCCCCCTTTTTAAAAAACTGCAGGAGGCCTTTAAAATGTATGGTAGGTTTCCCTCTTAATAAAAAATTCATGACTGGGGAAAAATAAAAAACTCCCAAAAGTGTGGGGTTCTTACCCCATAAAATTTCGTCCCCCCAGTAAAATTTTTCCCATAAAAGGATGGTGTTGAGCCAGGAAAAATTTTTGGGAATTAGCCCGCATTGGAAAAAATGTAAATAAGAAAGTCCAGCAAAATTTTTTACTCAGGAGCAAAAAACCTGAAAATTTGTAAAATTTGAACCCGGGGGAAAAATTATTTGGGTAGGGACTTCCGTGGAGACTAAAACCTTCCAGAATTGCCCATAATTACAGAAGGGGCTTTGGGGATTTTTTAAAAGGCTCAGCTGCGAACTAAATTTAAGGGAAAACCAAAATTTTTAAAATGCCTAAAAGATATAATTCCCTAAGCTTTAAATTTAAATTTTTTTAAAATTTTAAAAAGAGGTACCCCCTGAGCAACCCAAAAATTTTTGGTCACTTTTTTGCCAATCACAGAGTGAAAAAAAAGGTTCAAAGGACCACCCCTTTTGGGGAATTGTGTTTTTGGAGTCCAGGAGTAAAAAAAATGAAATTAGTTTAAATGTCATTTGAGGACAGGCCCGGGTCGTTGAGGGAAAAAAATTAGGATTTAATCTTATTAAATTTCAGAGTGAAGCTTTTATCCCTTTAGGCTGACATAAGAAAAGTTTCCTAAGAGTGGGTTTAAAAAGGGGGCTGCCCGGGATTTTTCCCGCTTCTTATGGCCTGGGAACCCTAGTGACCCCTTGGCCCTCTAAAAAACCTTTCGCTTTAGGAGGTATTTTTTGGGTGCTAATCCACCCCGTTCCTATTAAAGGGCAACGATAAATGCACCCCTTAAAAACGTTGGAAAGCCACTAGTAAGGTAATGAGCAAAAAATTTTTAGGGGGGGGACAATTTCCTGGGTGTGAGTCAACTTAAAAGGAATTTTAATGACTTATGGAGAGGTAAAAAAAATAATGAAAAAGTGAAATATGCCTTGGGGAATGGAATGGGAATTTTCGCCCAAAATTTAAAGGGACAAAAAAAAGAAAAGATTACCCGGAGATAAAGTGCCAAAATGTGTAATGTATTGGGTTTAACTTGGGAAAATGAGAGGATTTTTTAAGTTAAAAACCAAATTAAATTACGTATCCCCAATTTAAAAATTTAAGAGAGATTTCCCCTTGCTGAAGTTCCCCCAAAATGTTTTGACCCACTAGGTTTAGTGCCCACCCCTTACTATAAGAGGGAAAATTTAAAATTAATTCGGGAAAGCATGAAAATTTAAAATGTGCTTGGGAGGGAAATTTCCCTGAGGAATTCATTAACGGGTGGGTTAAATTTAAATTTGGTGATTAGGGAAAAAAATTCCCAAAATTTTGGGGAGTTCCCATGCCAGGTGGCCAATCCAAAGGGGAAAAAAATGTATCCACTTTTTTTGTGATGCTTAAAAAATTGGCATATGGACCCGTTGTTTTTCCCTTTCAATAAAATTAGTTTTTTTTTTTTGTTATGTCAAAGACAAAAGTTTTTCCAATTAAATCACATACCTTGCCCCCCAGGGGGAAATTAACAGCCATTTATTTTGGTGTAAAAATTTAAAGAAAAAAAATTTTTATAAAAGAAATAAGTTGCAGAGTTTAAATATTAGCGACCTGAAATTTTGGTTGAAAATGAGGTACCCTTTAAAATGGATTCGTAAGGGAAACATTTTAAAATTTGTAAAAAACAAAAAGAGTCGCTGAAATTTTAAATCAGAAAAAAGAGAAGTATAAATTTTGGGGTTTAAGCTTATTTTAAAATTTTTAATTCAATACCTGGTGAGGGGGAATCCAGCTGAATTCTTGTCTCAAGGTTTTTCCCTTTTATGTAAATTTGTAAAGGGGGGGTTATCAGGGGTTTTAAAGGCCCAAGCTGGGGGTAAAAAAAGGAATTGGCCTGTAAAAAGGGTATATTGCTCCTTTTGGGGAAATTTACTGTGCCACAGCCCCAAGGGGGTTTTGTCCTTCCTTACCCAATTGTTAAAAAATTGGTTTATTTTTCTTTCCCCAAAAAACAAATTCAAGGGAACAAATTTTGGGTGTTTAAATTTCTAAAAAAGATGAATATTTCATATAAGTTTTCACATCCTCTTGAATTTTTGGAAAAAAGAGGGTTTACAGGAGGAAATCTAGGGAAAATGAGTTTTAAATTGATGAGGGAAAAAAAAAAAATTTTTTGTAAAAGGTTCCATAATAGAGAAATTGGGGCTGTATTTAGAGAACAATTAATTAAGTGCAGGGGTTTGGTTAAAAAATTTCAAATTTGGGGTTTGATTATGCTAAAAAACCCTATCTTATGCCCAAAAACTAAATTAAATCTAAAAAATTTGATTTTTTCAAAAATCCCCAAAAAAAATTGTAATGTAGGGTTGGGTACAAGATCCCTTTAAAAAGGGTTTTTGGGGAAATTTCGGGGTTTTCCCAAAAGGGGGACGGCAAAGTGTAAAAAGGGTGTTAAATTTGTGTAATAGGGTCCCCGTGTAAATCCCAGACCCTATATGTCCCCAGGTCCTTCACCATTCCCAAAAGGGGCGTGTACAATTAGTAAAAAACCCCCTTTTTTGAAAAACAGGTTTTAGACTATAGTGGCCCAATTTTTTTAAACAGGTTTCAGTGGTTTTTCCACAAAAAAAGGGGTAT
The DNA here is from genome assembly GCF_026875155.1 of Cherax quadricarinatus. Lineage (NCBI taxonomy): Eukaryota > Metazoa > Arthropoda > Malacostraca > Decapoda > Parastacidae > Cherax > Cherax quadricarinatus. Next base: position 38,199,622 of record NC_069402.1, read on the forward strand.
GTTTGTTTGTTCACCTGTACTCCCAAAATAGGGCAGTTCTTTAGAAGTGGCAAGGACTTGTTTGCAAACAGTTTATACAGCGGTTTCGAAAATTTGCAGCTAGGAAAACCCTGCCCGAGTTTGGGAGGATTTCGGATAATGCCCCCAAAATTTTTTTGCAGGTGCTAACTTTGGGATAGTTTTAAAAATAATAGAAAACGTTGTTTTTTTCTTTTTTTAACCCAACGGGGGGTGGTTACCCTGGAAATTTTTTTACCCCTTTAGGGGCCCCTTGGGGAGGGAAGGCGGGTCGGAAAGCTGATAGGCCCCAGTGAAGAGGTGTTTTCCGAAAAGTACTACAGGAAGAAAATTTTAATTTGGAAAAATTCCCGTCCCAGTGTTAGTGGAGGCAGAAAATCGTATAAAAAATCCCCTCTCTCGAAACAGGGAAGTGATCACCTGTTTGCAGATGTATTAACCCCCTTCCCCCTTTAATTATGGGGAAAGGGAAAATTTGGGGAAGCTGCCCCCTGTCTATAGAGAAAAATTCAGAAAAAAGTGATGAAGATTCAATGATGCGGCCGTGTTGTGTAATAAATTTAAAAAAGTTAAATAAAGTAATTTTATCATTGGGGCTAATGTGGGCTAAGGAATATTTTCCCTTTCACTACGTGAACATTTTATAGTGCGAAGAGGCAGTAAATAGACGGGCCCTTCAACCAGGTGCATTTTTTAAATTTACCCCCGAACACATCGGGAAAATTGTGGCCTCTGGGAAATTTTTGAAATTGTACCCCGATGCAAAAAGGGGTTTTTGTCCCGGAATGTCAAAGTGTTGTTGGGCGTGGCCAGGAAAGTTTACCCAATTAATAAATTAATTCCCCTTTGGGAAATTTGGGTTCCTCAAAAGTAAATGAAAATCTGGGGAAAAGGGGCGGGTGATTTGGAAGATAACGCCAGGGCCAAGTGATGCCCGGGAAAAATGAAATCGTAGTAAAACCCACTAGGGGAACAGGGCCCCTCAAAACCAAAACCCGGGTGGAAACGGGCTCCTAAAGGAAAGGGGTAATTTGAAATCGTTTAGCAAAGGGCCTCCCGGGCCCGGCCCCAGTGTGAAAAATATTATATATTTTCCAGAAATACAGTGTTTATGTAAATAGATATCCCCTACTGTATTTAAAAGAAAAATATTATGGAAAAAAAAAAAACTGGGACCCCGCCCCCTGACGCAGGAAGAGTCGCCATTGTTAATTTGAATGATTCAAGTTAGTGTTAAAGGGAAGGAATTTTCGTGCTCTAGAGGTTAAAATTGTGGGTTTACACCTTTTCAAAATTGGAGGGGGAAAATTGTTGGATGTGAAATTTCCCGTATTTTTGGATATTTAGGGGATGGACAAGACAGCTCCAGGAACCCCAGATAAGTCTTATGTAAAACCGGCCAGGTTATTTTCATAGAAGACGTGAGGGTTTTTTGAGTATGTTTCACAATTTTAAACTCCAGTCAAAATTTGGGGAGTGGGTTTAATTTAAAATATTTTCCTTCTGTTATTTTAAATGTGTGTATTATAAACCCTTTTTTAATTTTAATATACAGTCCAAAAAAATTTATTTATTTACCCTTTTCCTGGTTTTTTAAAAAAAATAATTTTTTATTGGTAATTTAAAAAAGTCCAAGCAATTGTGGGGTATGACAGTGGTAGGTATCGAAGGGGGACATTTTTGCGACCAGGTGTCCCAAAATTTCCCACTTGGCTAACTGATAAAATTAGTAAAATTTTCTTTTATATTTAAATTTATGTACATTTAAAGATTTCATTCAGATTAAAAGGGAAATTTTCCCCAATATATATATTATTTATTTTATTTTATATATTTATATATATATATAAATATATATTTTATTTTATTATATATATAATATATATATTATTTATATATAGCAAAACAACCACTCTGAAAGAATAGGAAGGGAAAATTTCCAAACGCTTTTGTGACTACTCACATTATCAATGATAATGTGAGTAGTCACGGAAAAAGGGTTGGAATTTTTCTATTCTTTCAGAGTGGTTTTTTTTGCATATTTTGAAATCCCCCTGTTTACTGTGATTCTTTTTGGTTATATTTTATATATTTATTATAATATATATATATATTATATCTTTTATATATAAAAATTTTTTATATATATATTTTAAAAATATATATTGAAATGTAACGTAAAAACCCAACTGGGGGAAACCGATGGGTACTCAACCATGTACAAGTCACATGTGCGACACTTTTGCCCAAAAGTTAGGGACTTTGTTGGGGGGAGGGTGTGTCACCTGCACGGTGGGGTTTTCATTAAATGCAGGGGCAGCGGGGGTGGTAGTGGGGCGAGGGATGATGCGAACAGTCCGTCAGTCTTGGAAAATAGTAATTTTAGATCGTGGGTCACCTATCTGGAGGACCCCGGGGCCCGGGAAATACGGGAAATCCCCATTTGAGATAGTCAAAACCTTTTCGCCTGGAGGGGAAAAGTTCATCTCCATGTTTGGAAAGATATATCGTTGGAGCTTTAACTCTTCTCCAGGGGTGAGGGGACTGACCCCCCTCCCCAAATTTCTTTTCTCCAAGGGTGGTGGGGGCTTCATTTATCTTAAATTTTATATTGCACCTGTGCCTTGGGATCGGACTGAGGGGCCTGCTGTGGGGGGGTGATACATTTCCCCGATTGGGATACCCAAAATGTTTTCTGTATTTTTACCATTTGCAAAATGAAAGGGGTGTCCCTCACTGACCTGGATGACCAGCGAGGGGACTGCAACCCTGGTGATGATTTTAAATAGGCAGCAAGCAGAGGAGGGGGAGAGTACCCGACACTTTTCGCTGGCCAGTAACCGCTCCACCAAGTACCGAAGTTCTCTTTCGCTGAACCATGCAAACACGCAAATTTAAAACAGTTTAACTACACTTTAACCAAAGCACATTAAGTTAAAAAACGTCTTTTCAAGGAACCCTAATATTTAACCCAAAATCAATTTCTCAAATGAATAGGTAGAAATATGGGGGGTGTTTTTTTTTACACCCGTTGTCTTTGTTCCAACCCCTCTAAATTTACTCCTGGCAGTACATCCCACTTGGGTCCCGTGCAATCTACATCTACAGGACCTTAAAATTTCCCAAAATTAACCTTGACCCAAAAAACGCTTTCTTGAAGTTGTGACAGAACCCCAGGCATAACACCAAAACAAAACAACTCTTCGACATTCTCCGGTCCCACCCAAACTTTACAAAAATTCAATGTATGTCAAAAAGGGCCCCAAAATCTGGAACACCCCAAACCCGAAAACTCTGAAAATGCAGGGCCCCATTTTATCCCTTCAAAACAACCCTTTGAAAACATCTTATCTCCCTGATACCCCCCCAGCAATAACTTCAAGATACCCCCTGGTGGTTCACACTTACCCCTCACTCACCCCTTTGAAACCCTAAACGGAAAAATCAATCTTTAATCTTAAAATAATTTAATTTTTAAATGGGGCATAAGTTGGTCTGTGATACTCAATGCTGAAAAAATGTATAGTGCCAAAACAAAAGCTTTTTCATTGTAAACTCACAAACTTGTATTTAGTCACTTAGCCATAATACCAACTTACCTCATAATTTGTAATTTTTTTTAAAAATTTTAAAAATTTAAACTAAGCTGCCCGGGAAAAGCCCAGTCATGCCCAGGTGTTCTAGTGGTACATCCCGTAATTAGTATTTTTTTACACGGAAACCCCCACAAAACCCCAAAATTTTGTAAACCCCGCATTTTAATTTCCCTTTTTAGAGAATAAACTTTGAATTGAATTTTTAATTTTTTTTTGAAGTCTTTTTTGACAAAAAAAACCGTGGCAGGAGACACGATGAGGGACCTTTTTTACAGGTGATAAGGTAAAATTTTGGTTTTTTAAATGCACCCGGGGTTTTTCAACGGCCCACATCCCGTCCGTCCTTAGCAATCCCCGGCTCTTCAAATTTCCCCCCCATCCATAAAACATTTATGAAAGAATAAATTTTTGCATTTAGGGAACCCGCTGATGAAGCAGGTGATCACAATGACCAAAAAGGTGATCACATTCACAGCCCAAAAAAAAATTTGTGGCACATAGCTAGTATAGCTATAGGGGACTTTAAAACATGTATGAATATCAGTGGCTTCCCAAAAATATCCACAAAAAAATTTCCCCCACAAACACGAAAAAAAACCGTTATTTTTCAGTCACGTTCCCCATGTTTTTTAACATTCTTCCAACTTTCTATTACCCCACCCTACCCGAAAACTTATATGTCGCAATTTAGCAGCATTTTAGCTATTTCAGGTTATGATGCTATATCCCCTATAGATAATTAAAACCCAAAAACATATGGATGGTACAAAAATGCTTTTAAATGGGATAAAAGCTAAATTAAAAAATAGGAAAACACAAGACTGTTTTCCTTTCGGCCACCAGACATTGGGAAACTATATGTGAGTGGAGTTTACATGGGCGCTCACCCGATGGTAGCCAAAAAAGTTGGACACATTTACGAATCCGAGAAAATTTACCCCGCATGTCGGTCAGTGGAAAAATTGGTAAAAAAATTTCATAAAACCCTCCCTATTTCCTCCCTGGTCAGAAATTTCCCTTTCCCCCGGATTGAAAATTTCCCCCCTTTGGCCTTGAAATTCTTTCCCCCTTTGGGGGCCCAAAGGACCTTGAGATCTGTTCTTATGGGAAAGGGTTGAATCAAGCAAGGATAAAAAAACATCGATGTTTTTCCCTTTTAAAAGCGTTTTTGGTGTTCAAAGGGGACAGGGGTAAAAAAAGGGGGTATAATCAAGCATTGTGGAAATAACGTTTTTTTTATAAACAAGGGTTGGCAAAAAGGGTGTCTGGCAAAGGTGTGAAAAATGGGGAGTCTATTTTGGGGCACCCTGTAAGTGAAAAAAGCAGTGTAAATGTGTTTGAAGAGAGAAATTGTGAAAATGGGCGGGAACAAGTAGGCGGGAAACAACGATTGGGCTGAAAAGCAAAAATGTTAAAAAAACGGGCTGAACAAGGCGATACGTAGAAAATCTTCTCATTTTCTCCCCTATTGGTCATTTTTAACAATAGATACCGAAAATATTAAATTAATATCGTTATTTATTTCGAAATTTTTTGCTAAACTGCCCTAAAAATTAAAAATTTTTAAAGTCAGTATATTGCCGTTAGGGTTTAATTATAGAAAAAAATAATTACTTTATTTCTTTGACGCCTCCCCCTCTCTTTTTTTAAATTTATGTGTGTTATATTTGATGTAATAAAAAAGTTTTACCCAAAATTTTATATTTTGAAAAATTTTTGGGGGACTTTGAAAGGGAAATTTAAAGGTTAAAAAATTTAAGCCCCCTTGGCGGGTTTTTTAACCACCAACCCCACAACCCCCCCACAAACCCAACAAACACCACCACACAACCCCCCAAAACCCCCAAAAAACACACAAAACACACACAAAACCACCCACCCACACACACACACACAACGCCCCCCAAAACACACCAAAACACACACACACCCACACACCCCCACACAAAAGACTGGACAAGACACAAACACCAAGACAAGGTCCGCAAGACCGGGGCCTTTGGTTCCCTTTAGTAGTTCCCGACCCTTTTGGGGCCTTTTATTTGAGAGGCCCCCCCGGGGGCTAGGGGACCACGGATTCCCGAGTTTTTATTACGGGAGTAGATTTACAGGTGGAGAGGGGGTTTAAAAGGAGTCGGAAAGGGAAAAGGGCCCAAAATATAAAAAGGGGGGATACACAAGGGAAAGAGGAAAATTCCTGTGGGAGGTGCAGTGGGACAGAGGAAGGGGGGGAGAGACAGTAAAAAAAAAAAAGAAATGTGGAGTTGTAACAAAAAAATGCAAAAGGAGGAATTTTGGGTTTTTTTCCAAAGGGGGAACAGAAAAAAAATGGGGAAAAACCAAAGTGAGTCCTTGGTTTACCCCAAGGTGCAGTGAGGCCCAAAAACTAAGTGCATTAGGGGAATGGAAAAAGGTATAGAAGGAAAGGACCCCGGAAAACAAGGGATCGTCGAAGAGCCCGAAACGAAAATGCACAGATAAGGAAGGAGGGCCCCGCGACAGTACGAAAAATTTACCCCTAGCTCGAAAGCCAAGTTGACCCGAAACTGCCCGGGGTTTTGCCACAGTATGGGAAAAACGACAGTCAAAGACCAGGTGAAACAGACTGAGGAAAGAAGGGGGGGGAGCTCCAAAAAAACGATTTAAGAGGGGATGCGAGGAGCTCGAAAGGGGATTTTAAGGGGAAATATTCACAGTGGAGACAGGGAAAAGGGTCTGGGAAAACAGGAAGAGGGGGGCACGGAAAAAGGGGAAAAGGCCAAAAGGTGCGGGCGATATTTTTTCCACAAAATGGAGGTTTAAAAAAGCTTTCTAAGTGACCTTGATACCTCAAAAACAGTGGGACCCCGGGCCCAAAATCTCCCCGTGGGCCTCAGGGGGGGAGAGATATACTGTGTGTTTCCCTTAACCCCCAATCTTCAAACCTTCCTTTTAAAAATGGGGGAATTCCGAGGTATGGAAAACCCCAAATGTAGTTCCCATTTTAGAAAAAAGGGGACAAAAAAAGGGGGAACTAAAAAACGGGGCCCGTGTCACTGACCCGTATAGTATGAAAGTCATGGAGAAGTTATCAGGTGGAGAGTGGTGGGCCCCTGGGAACGGAAAAAGATTATTAAAAGATAACCAGACGGTTCATGGAAAGCCCAAAACCCGTGTCACAAACCTTCTGGAGTTCTTTGACAAAGTTACAAAAAGTGCGGACCGAGAGAGGGGGTGGGTTTTATTGCATTTTTTGGACTGCAAGAAGGCCTTCGGGCACAGTTCATCACAGAGAATGTGCAGGGAAAATAGAGGATCAGGCGCATAAAACAGGAACGGCCCTGCAATGGGGTCAGGAATACCTTACAGGGAAACAAAAACGGTCATGGTGAGGGTGAGGGGTTTTTAGTGGGGCAAACCCGTAAAAAGGCGGGGGGCCCCCCAAGGGCGGTCCCAGGCCAGTTGCTTTTTCTGTATGTTTAATGACATGATGGAAGGGATAGAGGCAGAGGTGTTCCCCGGGTTTTCAGATGATGTAAAGTTTTTTGAGGAGAAATTAAAACAGATGAGGACCCGGAAGGGCTTCAAAGGGGACCTGGACGGGGTGGACACGGGGGGGACCAGCAAAATGGCTTTTTGAATTCAACCCTGCCCCAAATGCAAAGTCATGAAGTTTGGAAAAGGGCAAAAGGAAAAACCGCAGACAGGGTTATAGACTAGGTGGCAAGGACTGCAAAAACCCCGTCAAGGAGGAAAAATTTTTTTGGGGTGCCATAAAAACCCAACTGTCACCGGAGGAAAACATCAACCAGATAAAATGCTGCAGATACGGTTGCCCGGCAAACCTTTAGAACAGCGTTCCCATACCCTTTGTAAGGAATCGTTCAAGACACTGTGCTGTGGACATCAGGCCCCTATGGAGTATGCAGCTCCAGTTTTGGGAACCCCCAAACCCGGTCAAACATGTAAGAAATTGAGAAAGTGCCAAAAGGGTTTTCATCAAGGCTTGTTCCCGGGGCTCGGGGTATGTCCTAATTGAAAGGTTTTAGGGGAAATCGGGACTGGGCGGCATTGGAGGACAGGGGGGTCAGGGGGGGACATGTTTAAAGACATTTCAAAAAAACTGCGTGGAATAGATAAGGGAGACAGAAAAGGGGGTTTTTCCCAAAAAGGGGACACAGGGAAAAGGGGTCTCCCAAATTTCAAGCTGAAGACTCAGGGCGAGTTAGGGGGTGTTTGGAAATATTTTTTCGTCACAGAGTCGCAGGAAGGGGAATTTCCTTTAAAAAGTGAGTAAATGGGGGCAGGAACCCCTTCATAGCTTTAAAGGGCGAGGTATGACAAAGCTTTGGAAACAAAGAGAGAGAGGACCCTAGTAGCGATCAGTGAAAAGGGGGGGCCAGGAGCTGTGTAAAACGGGGGGGGGAAAAAACCCCCGAAAAAACCCCCTTTGGTGGTAACACACACAAAAACATTCACAACACACGCACCCCCACACACATAACACACACACACACCCACACAGTCACCCCAAAACACCCACAAAAAAAACACCCCACACACACACACACCACACCACCACACACCACACACACACACCACACCCACACACACCACACATTTCGCACACACAACACACACACATTGGACAAACACACCCCACCACGCACACCACACTCACACACACACACAATCACCCACACACACACCACACACACCCCACACACCCCACCACACAAAACACACACGCACCCCCACCCCTCCACAAAACACTCCACACCACCACACACACCACACACACCCACCCCCACAACACACAACCCCACATACACACACACGTACACAACACAAAACCCCAAAACACAAAACACACACCACCTGAGGGGCCTTCCCAAACAGATAAAATGCTGCAGCATTTCGGGCGCCCGGGAAACCTACGGATACGTTCCGATACCTCAGTAAGGATTCGTTTAAGTCTTGTATTTCCATTTACGGGCAGGCCCATACTGGAGTATGCAACACCAGTTTGGAATCCACACCTAGTCAAGCACGTCAATAAATTAGAGAAAGTGCAAAGGTTTGCAACAAGACTAGTCCCAGAGCTACGGGGATTGTCCTACGAAGAAAGGTTGAGGGAAATCGGCCTGACGACACTGGAGGCCAGGAGGGTCAGGGAGAGCATGATAACGACATATAAAATACTGCGAGGAATAGACGAGGTGGACAAAGACGGGATTTTCCCAGAGATGGGGCACAGACAAAAAGAGGTCACAATTGGGAAGTTGAAGACTCAGATGAATCAAAGGGATGTTAGGAAGTATTTCTTCAGTCACAGAGTAGTCAAGCCGTGGAATAGCTTAGAAAGTGAAGTAGTGGAGGCGGGAACCATACATAGTTTTAAGGCGAGGTATGTTAAAGCTCATGGAGCAGGGAGAGAGAGGACCTAGTAGCAATCAGTGAAGAGGCGGGGCCAGGAGCTATGAATCGACCCTGCAACCACAAATAGGTGAGTACACACACACACGTGTGCGCGAGTAATGAAAGAGGATTAGGTGGATTGCATTTTCTTAGACTGAAAAAACAGCATTTAATACTGTACCACACCAGAGATTTGAACAACAGGAAGGGGTAAAGACAGAGTACTCCAGTGATTCACCGAGTGTCTAAATGATATAAGGGAGTAACAGTAAGGGATAATATCCGAATGGGGGGAAAGTGGCGAGTGTTATGACCACTACTGTTCCTAATTTACGTGGCTGGCCTACCATAGGGGATTTAGTCTCTGTTACTGTTTATTGACAATATAAAGCTAATGAGAAGGATAAGAATAAGAGAGGACAGTGATTAACTCCAGAGAGACCTCAACGGACTGCAGTTGTCAAACAAGTGGCTCCTCAGGTTCAACATAAACAAATGAAAGGTCACCCTCAGGATGGGTGGAGAGAAGCTGCATATATCAGAGAGTGAAAAGGACCTGGATGTGTATATACTACCTAGCATATGACCAGAACTGCACATAAACAGTAAAACACCTGCAGCATAAAGAAGATTAGCAAACCTCAGAAAAGTATTTGGGAACTTGAATAAAGAATCATTCAGAACTTTAAATACGACATATAATAGGCCAATCAGTGTGTAAACAGCCCCATCGTGGAGCCCACACTTGCCAAGAAGCTGGATATGGCCCAAAGGTTTGCAACTAGGCTAGTAACAAAACTGAGAGGAATGTGCTATGAAGAGGTTTAAGGAACTGAACCTGACGATCTTAAATGAGAGAAAGAAAGGGGGGACATGATTACTACACATAAATTTTTAAGAGGTATTAATGGGGCTGATAGGGACAGACTGAATTAGGAGAACCAGGATCAAGGGAACACAGATAGAAGCTCAAAAACATAAATTAGACCTACGGATGTATGAAACTATTTGCTTGTCCTCAGGGAGGTTGGAAAGTAGAATGACTTGAATGAAGCAGTGGAAGAAACTCAGTCCACAGCTTCTAAAGTAGATATAAGGCTAAAGAGGCTTGAAGCCAGTGATGATGATCACAGGCGGGGTCAGGATCTAAACCTCGATTCCCGCACCCACACATACCCCTCCCCCATGTGACCATCCACGCCTCCATACTTCCAAATGTATCAATACACTTCTCTCCACCTTCCTTCCCTCTGTGACCATCTCTTTACCTTCACTCTTCTTTTTCCCCTTGCGATCTTCCGCTTCCTCCACTCCTCTCTACCATCCTTCCCTCCACACCTCTCCTATCCACCCCTTTCTGCGACCATTTCCTTCCATCCACCCGTTTCCCTCCAACCATTCCTAGCCCTCTCTCTTCAAGGGCTCTCTTGTTGCCCTCTCTTTACTTCCATAACCATGCCCTCCTGGCCCTCTTTCCCTTTGCTGTCCTGGCAGTGTTTTCGAAGCTGCCGTCAGGTGCAGGCGAGCTGGAGGCGATGGCTGTGTTCACCACCTCCCGCTGACGCTTTAACCACGTTTGTCTTTTGTTATCTCGGCTTGTTATTGGTGAGTGGAAGTGACAGCTCCTGACAGAAGTTGACGCCATTTGCTGCGCTCTTAGAGAAGCCGATTGGTTCTTTCGACAAAGTATTGTGAAATTTCAGGGGAGAGTTTTGTGATTTTTTTTTTTTTTTTGGATGTCGAGAGTGTCGTGTGATTCTCGTGTTTTCTGCTGGTACTATACGGGGAGGCCTTTGTGAGGTATGTGTATTGTTCATGCTGCTGCTGTTGCTGTCATGTCACTACTGTTGCTGTCATGTCACTACTGTTGCTGTCATGTCACTACTGTTGCTGTCATGTCACAACTGTGCTACTAATGGTCCTGCTGTTTTAGTTTCTGTTGTTGCTTCTGCCGTCGCATTTGTTGTTGCTTCTTCTGACCTTAGGTACGAAAGTTTCAAGTATAAAGAATTTACATTTCTTCATTTAACACTGAATTCCTTTCGATAGACACATACAATTACATTCACAAGCAAGAGCTATATTAGTATGGGTCATACAGCTATAGGCAAAATCTCAAGAATCCTGGATTGCCTGGACTCTTGAAATTTTGCTAGAATATTATTAAGAGTCCATAGGTAAAAGGACACAAGTGCAACTAATATGACATTTTACTGTGGCAACGTTTCGCTCCCCAGGAGCTTGATCAAGTTCCTGGAGAGCAAAACGTTGCCACAATAAAATGTCACATTAGTTGCACTTGTATCCTTTTACCTGACATATTGTCGGTAATCTACCAACATTAATGAATTATACTGACAGCCTCATAAGGACTCGGCTCATAACCTTAGAACACAGGTTCGATCCTGGGGTGGGTGAAAATGCTGGTCATGTTTCCTTACCGCTGCTGCCCTTGTTCATTTAGCAGTAGTCACCTGGATTTGATCCGAGAAAGGAAAGGATATCTCATTTCCAGGGATTAAAAACCCTTCAGCAGCATACAAAGGCTGATAAAAAAAATATGTAGATAAATGGCTTGACAAAAATATTTTAAGTATAATGAAATGAATCATTGAAAAAATTTCGTTATGTTACCGAAGAAAACCGTGTAGGCATGCTTAATGCACAGAAAGTTGGAGGTGCTGAGGGAATGATGAAGGTTGAAGACTAAGTTGAAGGCAATGACTCAGGACCAGGCCAACCAGACTGATGATGGAGACGATGATAGATTTGCCCCGGCTGCAGGCCATCCACAACCCGGTGTTCTTCTCTTGGTGGAGAGGAGAAAAGCACAAGGGAGCTGGATCTCTTTTGGATGTGATAATTCAGTTATGCACTCCAAACACGTCTTGTGAGCGGTGGTCTAAAGACAACATAATCACATATAGCTTCAGAAACTAGTCTAATATTATTTTTTATTCTACTTAGTAAGTCACAGCAGTCATGTCATATGAATCAGTCTTGGAGCCTGGGATGGAAATAGGGAGACACGTGTACACAGCGTGTGCCTAGTTCTCACATAACATTTAGTTTTTGTTAAATTTCTGTACTAAGTGAGACGTTTATTACTAGTCCTTTGTCAAGTTCTACAGTTATGATTTTATTTCTTGTATTGTAAAAATCGACAACTCTATGCCGTACTTTATGTTGATATAATCTGTGATGGAAACAGAGGAAGGATATACGAAGGTAAACGAACATGTGCCAGCTTCTTAAGGCCCATTTCCATTACTGCTTGGTGAGGATCGTGGGTAGATCAGGTCACCCTGGAGGCAGATACTTACCATGCAGATATAGTCGCTTTTGGAGATATAAGCATACTCTGTGCAAATGAAAAAGAAGTCAGCAATAAATGGGACGAACAGGACGAAGTTAATGGTCAGTCCTAGCCATCCTTCAGTCAAACCTGCTTGAGAGCGACAGGATTTATAAGTGACATCTTTTTGTCTACCTCTTAATACACTACATTAATATGCCAAGGTTGCTAATTTCATTAATATTTATTTTGTCAGATTCATGCCTTAAAAGCAAATTTGGGAGGAAGAGAATGCTTGTGTCGTGTTCGTCTGTAAATACAGAGCTGAAAGTTCAGCTGTAAATACAGAGCTGAAGACCGTGTTGGATATTCAAGCTATATCTCTGTTGTTGTTTTTCTCCCTTTATCACCAGAGGTCCTGTCGTTGCTTTTACTTATTTTTTCCACCTGACTTTTTTTTTTAAAGAATTCTTTGGAGTTACCTTTGATGTACGCAATTTGCCTTTTATATTCTCGATTACCATTTTTTTCATCTTTCTCTTGATTTCTCTTTGTAGTCGTGTGTAGTACGGTCATCGAGGTTACCAGTCAATTTAAATTTCTTACGTGTATTTTTTTTTTTGGCCTATGATCTCAACTAGTAGTGTGGAAAATACTGTACGTATTTTCCGGAAATACAGTATTTTATATGTAAATTAGTGTAATATTCTATAGGTAATAATTTTTTTTATAAAAAATGGGAATCCTGCACCTGCGCAGAGGAGACTCGCCATTGGTGTTTGAACTGAGTAACAAACGTTAGTGAATATTGGGAAGAATTTTCGTGCTCTAGAGGTAAAATTGGGCTGACATCTCTCAAATAGGAGGCAAAATTGTTGGATGTGCATTCCTGCATAAGTTGAGATATCAGACGACTGGACAAGACAACTCCAGGGACCTCAGATAAGCTATCTAGATTTGTGTTATAATTCTGGCCAGTATTTTCATAAATTTAGTTAGTGAGATTTCCTGAGTATGATACACCTTGATCTCCAGTCAAATTGGTGAGTGATTTTAAGATATTCTCCTTCTGTTATGTAAATGTGTATATACATAATCCTTTATTAATTTAATATACAGTCCACAAATTTATATATTTACCAGAATTCCTGGTGATACATATTTCATTTGTAATTAATAGGTCTAGAGCAACTTGTGGATATGACAGTTGTAGGTATCGAAGGGGGACATTTTTGCGACCTAGGTGTCCCAAATTCCTACTTGTCTATGTAACTGATAAATAATAATTATCTTTGTTATGATTTACTGTTATGTACATAATGAGTTACATTCAGATAAATGTAATTTTTCCACAAGTAGTTTCGTCATCCAATCGTTTGATCCTTCTCCAGTTTTATCTTTATTAGTCTGTTATTCCTTCTGATATTCAGAATTTTTATTTGAATTCTGCTCCACATTTTCGATCTAGACTGGTTTAAGTTAATATCTCGGCTCGCCTTATCAAAATTTCTTGCTTCTGTAGTTGAGAACCATAATATTATTATTTTGGATCTTGGAGTTTGTTTACTTTAAATAAAATGAGAATGATAAGCCTGCTGAGCGGGCGAAACGTAGTCCTAATACAGTTTCCAGTTACTGCCAGTACTTTTTCAACTGAACTTGTCGGTATTGCTATACCATCTACTAGGATCTTCAGCCATCACTGCTGAGCTGATGTTAAAAATCTCCTTAATATACAGTACTGTATTAGGGCATAATGATATTTATCTTTGCCTATTCTTCCCAGTTTTTTCAATACCAAACAATCTTATTTCCGAGGTGTGGAAAATACTGTATATATTTTCCGGAAATGCGGTAATTTATAGGTAAATAGATGGCCTATACTATATTTAATAATATTTGTCATAGAAAACGGAAAGCTTGCGTCTGGGCAGGAGACTCGCCATCTTGGTTTTGAATTTTGTACAAACGTTGGTGTAATGGGAAGAATTTTTCGTGCTCTAGAGGTTAAAATTGTGTTGACACCTCTCAAATAGGAGGCGAAATTGGTGGATGTGCATTCCTGCATAACTTGAGATATCAGACGACTGGACAAGACAGCTCCAGGAACCTCAGATAAGCTCTCTAGATTTGTGTGTAATTCTGGCCAGCATTATTTTCATAGATTTAGTTAGAGTGAGGTTTTCTGAGTATGATACACATTAATCTCCAGTCAAATTGGTGAGTGATATTAAGATATATTTTCCTTCTGTTATGTAATTGTGTATATATATAACTATTATTATTTTTAATTACAGTCCACAAATTTATATAATTCCCAGTATTCCTGGTGTATGTATATTTCATTTAATTAATAGGTCAAGAGCAACTTGTGGTTATGACAGTGGTAGGTACCGAAGGGGGACATTTTTTGCGACCTAGGTGTCCCAAATTCTTACTTGTCTATGTAACATTGATAAATAATAATTATCTTTATCATTTACTGTTGTGTACATAATTAGTTACATTCAGATAAATGCAATTTTCCACTTTTAATTTACCCGTTGGTCCTTCTTGAACCAGAGGTAATTAGTGAAGTCATTAATTAGTTAATTACTTAATAATTATATGTGAAATGACAGAAGGAGGTGGATGTAAAGTTCACAAATTTACTTAATGTGTAGTGGATTATAATAATTACAATATTAATTTTGATAAGCTAAGCTCGTCTGGCTAAGTTTATATTAATTTGTATAATACTAATTTGATAAGACAATTCTGGCCAAGATTTATATCAGTGTATGTGTAACTGATAAGACAAGTGTGTCTGAAGATTATATTGTGTATAATATTAATTTTGCTATGCCAAATTCTGGCAAGGATTTATATTTGTATAATATTAATTTGATAAGCCAATTTTGGCCAAGATTTATATCAGTGTATGTGTAATTGATAAGCCATGTGTAGCTAATTATTAATGTGTATATTAATTTTGCTATGCCAAATTCTGGCAAAGATTTATTAATTTGTATAATATTAATTTTGATGAGCCAAGTTTGTATTAATGTACATTTAAAATTTATATTATACACGTAATTGCTAAGCTCAAGTAGCTAGGATTTATTCAAAGGTAAGTTGTATCAGTGTTGTAAGTTGTAATCAGTGTTATTAATAAAGTTGAATTTATACATTGCATCATGGCTGAAAATGTGGAAATTAATATAGAAGACAAACATATGGAATATAGAGTAAAGAAAGCATCACTACAGGCTAGAAAAGTTCATGTAACCAAGGCATATAATAAGTGCTTGGAATTAATGAATCAAGAAACTGTGAATACTGATGATTTAAAATTGCATTTAGATGCTTTAGGGAATAGATATGATTCATACAAATTATATTACAATAAATATGAAGGAGATTTATTAGTAAACTGTGTAGATGAGACTGAAATAGATCTCATGATTAATCAGTATTATGAATTAGAGGAAAAATTCTTTCTTGTAAAAGTCAGGCCTTGAATAAATTAAAATGTGTAAACCAGGCAGTTGGTCAGTCTGCTCCAACAAATAAGATGTCTTTGCCAAAACTCCCAGAATTGTGTTTGCCTGTGTTTAATCCTGGAGAAAATTGGGAGGAATTTTGGTCAATTTTTAAAGCAGCTGTGCATGACACGAGTGACCTAGCTTGTGTAAATAAATTATTTTACCTCAAAGGACGGTAAGAGGAGATGCTCACATACTGATACAAGCCTTTCCCAATGTAAGATGACTCTTACAAGGAAGCAGTTGACTTGCTGAAGGTCACTTTATGGTAATATAGAACAAAGTAGTTGGATCTATGAATATCATTGTTAATTTAAAATCTCCAGATCACACTTACAAAGGTTTACAGCAGTTTAGAGTTAAACTGGAGAGCACTCTCAAAACTTTAAGTAATAAATATAATCTGAAGGAAATCAGACTGGTTATTGAGTGCCATGGTACGAATAAATTAAAGCTGTAAAACACTTAAATGGTTCTTGAGCAAATATCACAAAAGTTATTTTGGTCTGGAGGAAATAAGACTAGGTCTACAAGAATTAATTGTGCAGTTGCAGACCAGCCAACTAACTCATTTTAAAGATGCAACACATAATAACTCTGAGGTATCTGTCAAGTTTCACAAAGGGAAAAAATTATCCTAATGTTAATAATCAAAATTCATTTCCTAAAAGGAGTTACATAGGAGCATATCAAGGAGCAAGAATCAGAAATAATGATTCTCCACAAGGTTAGAAGAATAAGTACTCTCCTAAGAATAGCCCAGTTAATAAGAAACCAGTCAAAGAAAGGAGAGATTGTCTCTTCTGTAAGGGTACTCATTTTTCTAAGAATTGCAATGCATACAATTCATGGAATGATAAATTTGAAAGATTGGAGGAACTTGACAGATGTATCAGGTGTTTAGGTAATCACAATGTAAAGGATTGTCATGCTAAATTAACAACTGTTATCAATGTCACAAAGGAAGACACCATATAGTCATGTGTAAGGGCCTATATGACAATGTTGATAATAATGATAATGTTGACAATCCTGACACAACAGTAGCTAATGTAAAAATTGCTGCTAATGTTAATAATGATGGTTTTGCTGAAGTAGCCTTTCCTGTGTTACAGGTAAAAAATGATGATAAAAGGCATAAATCAAAAATTGTAAATGCATTATTGGACCAGGGATCCCAGTGTACTTTCATAAAACGGAAATGTCTTGATGGTATGAAAGTACAGATGGGAGATCCCACAACTTTAAAATTATCTGGTTTTCTCTCGGATAAAAGAGCTCAATTGTATGACACTGTTTATGTAACTGTCAGGTTGGGCAATGAGAAAAACGTGTTAATGCAGTAATTGTAGAGAGACTTCCAGAGAAAATATCTACAGTAGGGCTTAGTAAAGCTACAGAAAGACTTTCACATAATGTAAATTTAGCACCTTCTGGGGTAAGTGATGATTCTGTAGGCCCAATAAATATTTTGATAGGTAGTGACTATTGTGCCTCCTTTGTAAAGGGTATGGTAAAGAAATGTGGTGTCACCCTTTTGAAGACTGCAGGAGGCCATGTAATGTATGGTAGGATTCCTCGTAATAATAATTCATGACTAGATGTAACTACAAATACCATAGCTGTGTGTCTTACTCATGAAATCGTACCCCAGTATAATTCTTCCATAGAGGATGGTGTTGAGCCAGTGCATAAATTGTGGGAATTAGACAGCATTGGAATAAATGTAAATGAAGAAAGTCCAGACGATTCTTTTACTCAGGAGCAATACCTGAGAGATGTAAAATTTGAATCTGGACAATACTGGGTGCGACTTCCGTGGAGACTGAACCATCCAGAATTGCCCACCAATTACAGAATGGCATATGGACAATTAAAGGCTCAGCTCCGCGAACTGAGTAAGACACCAGAATTGTTAACTCCCTATAATGATATAATTGCTGAGCAGTTGATTAATAAATTTACAGAAGGGGTACCTCCTGAGCAAGCCAAAATTTATGGTCACTATTTGCCACATCACGGAGTGAAGAAGGATTCTAAGACCACTCCTCTGAGAATTGTGTTTAATTGTAGCGCCAGGAGTAACAAAAATGTACTTAGTTTAAATGACTGTTTGATGACAGGTCCTTCGTTGACGGAAAAATTAGGAGATATCTTATTAAATTTCAGAGTAAAGAATTATGCCTTTACGGCTGACATAAATAAAGCTTTCCTAAGAGTGGGTTTACAAGAGGCTGACCGGGATTGTACCCGCTTCTTATGGCCTGAGAATCCTATTGACCCACTTAGCCCTCTGAAAACCTTTCGCTTTAGGAGTGTATTATTTGGTGCTACATCCAGTCCGTACCTACTTCAAGCAACGATAAATGCACACCTTAAACGTATGGAAAGTCCATTGAGTAAAGTAATGAGCAAACAATTTTATGTGGACAATTTCCTGGGTGTGACGTCAACTGAAGAGGAACTGTTAATGACTTATGGAGAGGCTAATAAAATAATGCAAAGTGCAAATATGCCTCTGAGGGAATGGAATAGTAATTCGTCCAAATTAAAGGACAAAATAAGTAAAGATTTCCCTGGAGATGAAGTGCCAAAATGTAGTAATGTATTGGGTTTAACTTGGGATACTGAGAGAGATTTGTTAATGTTAAAACCTAATAATTACAGTATGCCCAATAAATTAACTAAGAGAAATTTGCTTGCTGAAGTTTCCAAATGTTTTGATCCACTAGGTTTAGTGTCACCCCTTACTATAAGAGGGAAATTATTAATTCAGGAAGCATGGAAACTTAAATGTGCTTGGGATGAAATTCTACCTGAGGAATTCATTAACAGGTGGGATGAATTAATTGGTGATTATGAAAAAAATTCCAATGTTGGAGTTCCCACGCCAGGTGGCCAATGCAAATGGGGGAAAAAAGTACTCCACATTTTTTGTGATGCTTCAAAATTGGCATATGGAGCAGTTGCTTACCTTCAATGTAATAGTGTTATTTCTCTTGTTATGTCTAAGGCTAAAGTGTATCCAATTAAATCACGTAAACCCTTTCTTCAGTTGGAATTAACAGCCATTTATGTAGGTGTCAAATTAACTAATTATATAAGAAATAAGTTGCAGGAGATAAATATTAGCGACACTGTAATTTGGTCTGATAATGAGGCATCCTTACAATGGATTCGTAATGGAAACAGTAAAATTGTGTACGTACAAAACAGAGTCGCTGAAATTAATCAGATGCAAGAGAAGTATAATAGTTTGGGTCAGCATATGTTAACCTTTAATCATATACCTGGTGAGGAGAATCCAGCCGATTTCTTGTCTAGAGGTTTACCTTATGCTAAATTTGTAAATGCTGTATCATGGTTTAAAGGACCGAGTTGGTTGGTAAATAAAGCTAATTGGCCTGTACAAAAGGCGTATATTGCTCCTGTTGAAATTACTGTGACTACCGCTCCAATAGTTTGTCCTCCCTTAGCCATTGATATAAATAGGTATTCTTCTTTACCCAAACTAATCAATGTAACTAAGTTGGTGTTTAAATTTCTAAACAAGATGAATATTTCATATAAGTTTTCACATCCTCTTGAATATTGGATAAAAGAGGGTACAGGAGGAAATCTATGGAAATGAGATTAAATTGATGATGGAAAAAAAAATTGTGAAAGGTTCCATAATAGAGAAATTGGGGCTGTATTTAGAGAACAATGTAATTAGGTGCAGAGGTAGGTTACAAAATGCTGAATTGGGTGATTATGCTAAACACCCTATCTTACTGCCCAAAACTCATCATCTAACAAATTTGATTGTTCTAAATGCCCATAAAAATGTAATGCATGGTGGGGTACAAGATACCTTAAATTGTATTAGGGAAACTTTCTGGATTCCACAAGGATGGCAAAGTGTAAAAGGGTGATTAAATCTTGTGTAATATGTCACCGTGTGGATGTCAGATCCTATATGTACCCAGGTCCTCCACCATTGCCAAAGGAGCGTGTACAATTAGTGAAACCATTTGATGTAACAGGTGTAGACTATAGTGGTCCAATAATTTTAACAGGAACGTCAAATGGTGTTCCACTGAAAGTGTATGTTTGTTTGTTCACCTGTATTGCTACTAGGGCAGTTTATTTAGAAGTGGCACAGGACTTGTCTGCAGAACAGTTTATACAGCTGTTTCGAAAATTTTTCAGCTAGAAGATCCTGTCCGAGGTTGATGATTTCGGATAATGCCACAAATTTGTAGCAGGTGCTCAACACTTGATAGAATTAATAATAGTAACGATGTTCAATCTCTGTTAACCCAGCGAGGGTGTACCTGGAAATTTATTACTCCTAGAGCCCCTTGGCAGGGGGGGCTGTACGAAAGAATGATAGGCACAGTGAAGAGGTGTCTCCGCAAAGTACTACACCGGAAGAGAATTAATTTGGAAGAATTCCGTGCAGTGTTAGTGGAGGCAGAAAATCGTATAAATAATAGGCCTCTCTCGTACATGAGTGATACACCTGATGCAGATGTATTAACACCTTCTTACCTAATATGTGGGAAAGGGAAAATTGGAAGCTGCCCCTGTCTATAGAGATAATCTGGAAGAAAGTGATGAAGATTACAATGATGCGGCAGTGTTTTGTGATAAATTTAAAATGTTAAATAAAGTAATTGATCATTGGTCTAATCATCTAATGTGTGGTGTAAGGAATATCTTCTTACACTACGTGAACACTTTTATGGTGCGACAGAGGCAGTAAATCGACAGACCATTCAACCAGGTGACATTGTGTTGATTGACACTGAACAACATCGAACATTGTGGCCTCTGGGCAAAGTATTGACATTGTACCCAGATGCACAAGGTGTTGTCAGGAATGTCAAAGTGTTGTGTCGTGGGCAGGAAAGTTTACGCACAATTAATAAATTGATTCCCTTGGAATTAGGTGTTCAATCAAACGTAAATGAAAATCTGAGGGAAAGTGACACAAGTGATATGGAAGATAACGCTGACCAAGTGATGCCGGAAGATGAAATCGTAGTAAGACCTACTAGGAGAACAGCCACTCAAACCAGAACCGGCTGGAATCGTCTCCTAAAGGAAGGAGTAATTTGAGTCGTTTAGCAACAAACTCCGGCCGGCCGCAGTGTGGAAAATACTGAATATATTTTCCGGAAATACAGTAATTTATAGGTAAATAGATGACCTATACTGTATTTAATAATATTTGTCATAGAAAACGGAAAGCCTGCGTCTGGGCAGGAGACTCGCCATCTTGGTTTTGAATTTTGTACAAACGTTGGTGTAATGGGAAGAATTTTTCGTGCTCTAGAGGTTAAAATTGTGTTGACACCTCTCAAATAGGAGGTGAAATTGGTGGATGTGCATTCCTGCATAACTTGAGATATCAGACTACTGGACAAGACAGCTCCAGGAACCTCAGATAAGCTCTCTAGATTTGTGTGTAATTCTGGCCAGCATTATTTTCATAGATTTAGTTAGAGTGAGGTTTTCTGAGTATGATACACATTAATCTCCAGTCAAATTGGTGAGTGATAATAAGATATATTTTCCTTCTGTTATGTAATTGTGTATATATATATAACCATTTATTTTTAATATACAGTCCACAAATTTATATATTTACCAGTATTCCTGGTGTATGTATATTTCATTTAATTAATAGGTCCAGAGCAACTTGTGGTTATGACAGTGGTAGGTATCGAAGGGGGACAATTTTTGCGACCTAGGTGTCCCAAATTCCTACTTGTCTATGTAACATTGATAAATAATAATTATCTTTGTTATCATTTACTGTTATGTACATAATTAGTTACATTCAGATAAATACAATTTTCCACACGAGGACTGATGTAGATAAATTCTTATATTTTATCTCACATCTTCCTGAAGAATAGTCTTAAATTTCCAGCTTTATATATATATATATATATATATATATATATATATATATATATATATATATATATATATATATATATATATATATATATATATTAATAGGGGGATGACAGCATCTCTGTGTAATGATATGATTTTTTTTAATTTAGGATGTATTTGTCCTTTAAAAAGACGTTAAAAATTTTCTCGTAATAAGGCAGGATCATTTGTTCTTGCCTAGTCTTCTTAGTTTATAAATACTGAATAATCAAATTTCCAAAGGAATGATATAAATTGATTCTCACATTTTACCTCACATTTTCCTGACAATAAACGCGTTTACGAAGCTATGGTGATTTTTGGAAGTTTCACAGGATTCCCTTTTTTTAACATGTATATTAATGGCATATAATTGTTTGAGACCCACTGAGTACAATAATTATGTCATTACTCCCCTCGAGGGAGGGTCCTTGATGCCGGTGAGTGGGGGTCTTGATTTAAAGAACTGGACTAGGCTCACCCCTTTGGATCAAACTTAATTTCCTCCCATACTCCCAGGAGCTGTACGATCCATACTGGTAAATCACTTCCAAAAATAATTGTTATTTTAACCAGGGAAAGAGTTAAATGCATATGGGTCATATAGCAGCAGGTGGACAGGAAACATTTAGGTTTGATCCCAAAGGGGGGGTAGGCTGTGTCAAGTTCCTTGGATCAACAACCACTCACCAGCATCAAAGTGAGGATAATAATAATAACTGTTAATACAATAATTTCAAAGGAATATTTTTAAATGAATACTTTGCAACATATTGGTACACTATCAGGGAGTAAACTCTCAGCACATACACTCAGCGACATACACTCAGCGACATACACTCAGCGACATACACTCAGCGACATACACTCAGCGACATACACTCAGCGACATACACCCCAGCGACATTTCACTCAGCGACATACACTCAGCGACACACTCAGCGACATACACTCAGCGACATACACTCAGCGACATACACTCAGCGACATTTAACCTCTCAAAGGTAATATTCTATCTAATGGCTATAATCATGGCCATAATTTTCAAAGTGGGGGACCTGTAAACCAGCGAAAGGTTTCGGTCAGATGACCGAAAGCTCCAGTTGCGGGTCATCATATGCCTAAGACCCGCCTCAGGAAACACTTGTCTGCTTCTGACAAACCTCTACTACCTATCTGTCAGAGTTTGTATCTGCACAAACTTGGTTAATTGAGTTTAAAGCCTATGAAATACTCAGAGTCAATAAAGCTGCTTGTTACCTGTTCACAACCAGTGTAGAATACTTTAATACCTGAAACAGGTATTAAAACCTTCAGCATACATATACCGAGTGCCGTACACCACTCAGTGTACCTAACGTACTCATACTTAATCAATCGTGTTTCAAGCCTGTCAACTACTTAGAGGATCATTAACTTATAATCTATCATTCTCACTCTCTAATCTACCCTTAAAGATTCCCAAAGAATTTACTTCATAACTTTCACACCAGGTTAAAAAAATATACATACAGAATAAGTTTTTATTTGCTCTATGTTTACCTCAGGGTTGAGCTGTATCAACACCGTAATATGGTAGTTTACTCAACTCCATTACGGATCCCAAAGATATAACTGAGAGGAACTAATGGTAGTACTGGCAGTGGTGTTATTAATATTGTTGGTTCATGGGTTGGCTGGTAACACTATCAGCAGAATAACTAACCAACAAACATTAAGTGCTCTTAACACTTGAACAGTGCATGTCTATCTCACTGATAATCACAGCATTAAGTAGTGGCTGAACACACACGGCGGACAATTATCAACAGCAATGCTTGTCGCGTGTTGCCCTCCCTTGAAGATATAACAGTATGTAAACAAACGTGGCTGACCTCATGATACATCTATTCATATCCCAGTTGTTATCAGCAGGACACACGGGCCTGTCCCCTGAGGCCTCAGATGCTTTGTATACATGATATTTTTGCCGTAAGGCTTTCCTCTTAGACTGTGTGCAGGCCCTAGACAACATAACGTAGGGTAAATGTGAACATATCTGGTACTAGCAGCTTTTACTGTCACTCTCACGGAGCTCTGGAGGCGGGTCCTTAATGGCGAGGGTCCTTGTAGGTGAGAGTCTTTGAAATAGAGGGCCACTAGGGACGAGGGACCTTGAGAGTGGGTTTCCCTGAAGGTAAACCTTTCTCTGGAGGTAAAGACAAGTCTTAAATGAAAAGTCTGTAGAGACTGTAAAGGACACTGAAGAATGAAAACATAAGGAGTCTCTAAATACCCTAAATATGACGATGGGCAGAACAATCTTGAATGTAAAGGGCTCTGGAGGAAAACGTTATTTGATGATAACAGGGGACCGCATGGACGTCAGACTGTAGGGGTAAGAGGCCATATATGTTAAAAAAAAATGTGGAGGTTAAGGACTCTTGGATTAAAGGAGGTTCTGGAGAGGGACAGTCACTCTTCCTGTGCTGAAATTGTTGGTGTGTCTTGTGGAAGAATATAGAATTTTATTTTCCTAGCCATATTTTAGGACTTGGGTTGGTAACGGTAGGAGAGTCTCGTATGATGACAAAGGCATTTTGGAACATGTGTGACTTCACGCGTACTTCTTATAATCTTTACCAATATATATGCACCCACCCTCTCCTTCCAGGCTTGTCTGTGACTTGATTAAACCTACTACTGCGTGGGCCGAACGTCGACAAAGTTTCCATAACAATATGTGTATCTTTATCACCATATTTGAGGAGGAAAGTTAGAAGAGGCAAAGAACCGGGAAGTAGCTGATAAAGACATATGAAACAGCATAAGCAATGTTTCGCCCAATCACGTTAAGTTGATAAATCTCTCCTGGACCGAAACACTGTCATAAAAATAACTTGGGGCTGTTTCATGGGTCTTGATAATTCACCTGAGAAAAGTTACTATGTGAAGAGAACGTGATAACAGCAGTTATTATTATCGTATACAATAAAGGTTTTTCTCCTTCCCATAGAGAAAGAATATTGATATTGTATTTTTAAAACGATGTGGCATTGTTTTTTTTTAATAAATATATGTCCTTTTTACGACAGATTTCATTGAGAGCTGATCCGTCATCTGAAAAGGGATGAGACCCTGGAAAATAGGCTTTATGGGTGGATTTTTGCCAATTTATTAACATATCTATGGAACCTAAAAAAATTATTAATTTGTGGCGTTAAGGAAGAATGTTATTCTAGAGGTCAATGCAAGTTTCTAGGGCTGCTGGATTTTGCTTAAAGAAAGGTTCACATTGTTATGGGGCTATATAAGTTATTAATTTTCAATTTCATTAAACAATTGGTTTGTGCTCGCTAATTGCAGAATGCTTCTTCTGATCGACTTCTAACCCTAAACGCTAGAGTATCTCAATCAAATAAACTTTTCTACTGAACTTGTTTTATGAAACAAATTGCAGGGTGTTTTATCCAAGCGATTATTAAATTATTATTATTATTATTATTATTATTATTATTATTATTAATTATTATTATTATTATTATTATTTTTATTATTATTTTATCGGGGGGAGGGGGGTTATGTTGCCGGGGATAACACGAGAACGCAACTTTGAGTTGCTTCCAACTTAGTTTTGGATTATTTTGCTAAGATTAAGGTTCGTATCGCTATTGGGCTGTGAAAGTCCTAATTTACCAGTTACATTAAACAAACAGGGATACTGATTTCCGTGCAAAAATTAGTCACTGCTTCTTTTGACTGGCTTTAATCTTTCAAAGACAGCATATCTTAGCGTAAAGTGCCAATTTATCATTATTTCTGCTGAAGTAATCTGGATATTAGTTTCCATCTTTCGTTGTCTCTAGATCCTCAACATTCATATTTAATGGCATTAGAAACCTCATGTCACTCTCTGCTATCTCTTTTTCTGGTCACTGAACTAGGATTATGGAGTTACGAGGGATACCTTTTCCGAATCGTTCATTGACCGAAACGAGTTAATATTATATTTATAAGGAAGCGCTAAGCTCTTAGGGTTTGCAGAGCTTCCAGGAGACTGACGACGAGGCTACATCGCCAAGTGACACAACAGCGAATGAACAGCGTGATAGTGTGTTATATACACCATTGAGGGAAAGGTCTGATCAGGTTAGATCCAGGGAAGATTAAGATTGCTACATTTTCAGGTATCAAGAGCCTTCTCTCACTAGCATTTTGTGAATTATTATTATTATGCAAATTACCTGTATGAGGTTTGTGGGGTATTACCTGAATTATTACCTGCAAGTATTTTCGGTGAGGTAAGTGGGACGTAAGTCACACTAGGTCGCAGGATTGTGACTCCCTCGAGGCCCACTTCACCACTCTCACAAAAAGCTAGACCTGACATTAATTAATAATTACCATATTAAACATTAATGACAATAATGGTAAATTTTAAATAATGTGGACTACATGATTAGACTTGCTGGGTACACAAAAGAAATTTGTATTACCACTTACTGTAAATGGATCACACCATAACACCTGCCTAACACCTAGACCCTACACTGGTCAGTTAGAGATCTAAAATGCAGGGACTAATGGTGCACTTCCCTGTGAATGATGGTCGTATTCCTTATTTTCCGCCATCCACATGTAATTCTTGAGGTCCCGCAAATTTCCTGTTTCACTTCTTCAATAGGGGACATTAACATGGGTTCCTATTACAAATTCAGGTCGAAACTCCCCAATTTGGCTCAGAAGACTCCGAATTATTAACAGAATTTCTGTGACAACCAGTGCTCACAAATTACAAATGATGTTCTTTATTTTTCTGTTCTTGTTGCCGAATTGTAAGGGTTTTCTCAATTCTTCAGCAGGAACATGTTAGTAATTTCTAAATTATGGATTGAGGCTGATATACATCAGATGTCCCTCGAGAGCACCTGATTACATTGCACAATTCAGACCAATGTTCACACATTAAATTCAATATGGCGTCTCCCTACATCACTCCCCCCGCTGTTCTATCCCTCCCCCGCGGTCACTGGAAATTTCTCGTAGGGTCCAAATAGCATCACATTTTAATACGCAGTTATTATATTCATTTATATGTTCTACACTTTGGAAATAATGTAAAAAATTCCACAAGCATCAATGCAGGTGATGTGCACAAGGAAAAACAAGCAATAGTTTGCTGTTCGTAAGTACCTGAGGAATTTAGAACAGCCTTAAACGGAATTAAAAAAATAAACAATGTTGAAATAAAAACTTGTCACCTCAATATACATGTTTTTTTCAGTAAAGTAAATCAAATAACGTATTTTAGAAAACAAAAAATATTGATTTCTAAAACATTTATATATGCAAGAAAATTTTGACCACAGTCGATGTTTTGCAAATTTGTGCAAGAATACGTACACCGGTGTTTGTATCTGTGTGTGTACACACTCAGAGTTTACTTGAATCTCTATTGTAAGGATTAAAGCATTCTTGAATAGCGGTCAACAGGTGACATGCAGCAAAAAAGCTTTACTTCCCTCTCTCTCTGTTTACCTAAAAATCTTTCTCTCTGCTCTCTCCTTCCACAATCTTTCAATTTGCTCTCTCCTTCACAATCTTTCTCTCTGCTCTCTCCTTCCACAATCTTTCTCTCTGCTCTCTCCTTCACAATCTTTCTCTTTGCTCTCTCCTTTCCCAGTTCTTTCCATTTCTTTCCTTGTGATCGATTTCATGACCTAATTAAAAAAACTTTCTTGAGTTACATTTGTTAACGTCCTACTTCAAACACACGTTGCAATACTGACAAGTCGTAACCAGTGCAGTATTTAACAACTATTATGTAATTTTTGAGGTTAGTTGCCAATACCACTCACCAGCCTCACCCTATCGGCTGCCTTTAATAAGTTTGCCTTCACAATTTTGCATTTATAATTCAAATGCTTATGCATGAATGGGTATTGTGTATACCTCGGACATTTATATAATTTACAGACATATATATATGTTGAATAATCGCAGACAGGCGATGTTAACAATGCAAGACAAGCCACAGGAGTGAATTTTTTTAGCTCAAGTACTCTCACACTTCTCAGTGCGTCATCAGGAGCTGTGCAATGTTGAATGGCAGCAACAGGAGAAATATGATAATTTTTTTTTCAGAGTATGGTAGGGCAGTATACCTGGAGTATACCTGGAGAGGGTTTCGTGGTCAATGCCCCCGCGGCACGGTCTGTGACCAGGTCTCGTGGTGGATCGGGGTTTGATCATCCAGGCTGTTACTGTTGGCCGCTCATAAATCGACGTATGAATCACAGCCCGGCTGGTCAGGTACTGACTTTACTTGCTTGTCCAGCGTTTTCTTGAAGACTGCCAGGGGTCTACTGGTACTCCAACTTATGTATGCTGGGAGGGAGTTCGACACTCTTGGGCCCCTCACACATATTGTGTTGTCTCTTATCAAGCTAGTGGCGCCTCTGCTTTTCTCTAGTAAAGCTGATGCATGCAGGGGATGAGATGAAAAGCTGTAAGCCTTCTCCCTGAAAGCTGGCTGCCTTGGATCAAACGTGTAGCGCAAGCTACACGCCAAGGTATTGTCCAGTGTGGGTAGACTGGTAAAGCACTGCGTACCTTGTCCTAAGGTTCGTAGGTTCGAGTCTCCTTCAGCCAGAGATCAGTGTTTGTGTATATTTCGCCTGCTCTCGCGAATTCCTTGCATATATATATATATATATATATATATATATATATATATATATATATATATATATATATATATATATATATATAAGCAGTGCAAGTCACGCATGCCGCCCCTCCCCCACACACGTACCAAAACACAAACACATACCATGAAAGATTATAATATTTACATTTGCACACTTACTAAGGTTTTAATACTTGGTGCTGCGTCCTTTACGCTTAATCACGTACCTCACCTGTGTAGGAAGACTCTCACACAAATTCTTGAGGTTTGGGAAGGTACATTATTCCATGCCCATGTAGAGTATTCTCCAGCCATGGGATGGAACTGATATCCTTGCCTAGTAAACTTTGTTTCACTATTGACCAAAGGTTCTCAATAGGCTTTAGGTCTGGGGAATTGCCTGGCCAGTCATTAAAGAATCTCACTTCACAGTCCTTAAGCCACTGAACTACATATTTGGTGGTACGACACAGTGCATCATCCTGCATAAAAACCGTAGCCCCACACTTGTTAAATGCCTCAGGTAAATTGTTACACAATGACTCCAGGAAATTATACTGGGTCATATACTGGTTTTTGGGAAGCACAATGAGTTCACCAACACTCTGAGCACTGAAACACCTCCAAACCATGAGCGAATCTGGGTGTTTGGTGGTCCAACAGGTGAAGTGTGGGTGTAGCTGGTCACTACCTCTGTGCCGTTACACATGTCCCCCATGGTTACAGGTGACGGTGAAGGTTGCTTCATCACTCCAAAGTACTTCAGAACACTGTTGAGGAGTCCATTGATGATATTGCTTTGCATAATCCAGCCTGTTTCATCTGTGGCTTGGAGAGGATTGGTTTCTTAACCTGGTGGTGGCTACAGTAGCCCAGTTCTGACACACGTCTGTTAACAGTTCTTACAGACACCTCTGAGAGAAGATGTGGGTTCTTTTCTTTCAATTCTCTAGTAGTTATCTTAGGTGTACTCTCTAACTGCTTCTTTAGCTAAGTTATGGTACGAACAGATGTCTTCTTCGAGGGGCCAGACCGAGGTTTGGCAGACGGTAACTTAACACCGCCAGTAACCTTGAAATGCTGCACCCAGTTCCTCACTGAACGCTCACACACACACCAACATTCTCCACTATTTCTTTCATCTAGTGCCCAGCTTTGTGAAGCCCTATGATTTGAGCAATAGTTTCAGGTGTTAAACACATTCTTTTCCTCATAATCAAACATGTATAGCCCCTAAACCAAAAGGAACACCAGACAAAAGATGGGGTGGATGAGAGACAAAAGTGCAACACTTCCTCTCACCACGGCAGCCACGTGAGCACTGAGGAGTCACTGTGGAGTGTGGCGGCAGGCCGTGACGTCATGCTAATGGCTGCTACTCGGCATTATGCAATGACGAAAAAATACCCCCTTCCCGCCCCTGTTTGGTAGGCCTTTGATTTTCATCAATGCATCATGCCGAGGCACTCACCCGGCATAATGCCATGATTAGCACTGTATATATATATAAATATATATGAAGCGATGCCATTGACACAATTCTCAGGAAGAAATTGGAAGAGTTAAGGAGAATGGAACAACGAATAGGCAATCTGGACACCCACGATGCCTTGTACCCTCTCACAAAGTGCTTGAGTCTGCCCAGGTTGACATATTTCCTAAGATGTGCACCTTCATATGATAACCCAATACTGCACGAATATGACAGTATCCTGAGGCAGATTTTTACGAAAGTACTTAACCTTACTCTAGAAGACGGGCAGTGGAACCAAGCTACACTTCCAGTCAGACTAGGAGGCATTGGTGTCCGCAAGTCATCACAGATTGCGCTACCTGCTTTTCTGTCCTCGTGTATTGAATCCAGAGGGCTTGTAGCAGCGATTCTCCCTGAACATCTTAGGGACAAGATTGGAGTCCAGGACCAAAAGTTCATTGACGGAGCCATGATCTGGGATAATCTAACGGGCTCTGAAACCAGACCTGCTCCCCCCAACACCCCTCAAGGAAGGTTCCTTGATGTTGGTGAGGGGCTCTTGATTTAGGGAATTGGATCTGTTCTCCAGTTCCCCGAATTAAGCCTGAATGCCTTCCACATCCCCCCCCCAGGCGCTGTATAATCCTCTGGGTTTAGCGCTTCCCCCTTGATTATAATAATAATAATAATCCCCCCAACAACCACAAACAATCGCACTGGGATGGTCCAATAGTGGAAAATGTAGCCTCAACAATGCTTCAGAGTGTGTCAGGGAAGGATAGAGCCCACCTCCTGGCAGTGGGAGCATCTCATGCAAGGGATTTTCTGTTGGCTGTTCCCAGCTCCAGCCTTGGCACACGCCTCGACCCACAGACCATCCGCATCGGTGTTGCCCTTCGACTTGCCGCCGCTATTCTCGCCGAACACAGGCGTATTTGTGGCAGTGAAGCAGCGGACCGATTCGGGTACCATGGTCTTGTGTGCCGTAAATCCGAGGGAAAGAGTGCAAGACATGAGGAGGTTAATAACATTATCAAGAGGAGCCTCACAACAGCCAGATGCCCAGCAGTAAGGGAGCCACCCCAGCTATGCAGATCTGATGGCAGCCAGAAGCGTCCAGATGGTATCACCCTTCAAGCCTGGACAGATGGGAAGCAGGTGGTGTGGGACTATACATATGCATCTGCCTTGGCTGATACCTATCTCAAATACACCAGGGAGGAAGGAGGGGCAGCTGCCAGTTTCAGGGAGTCCTAAAAGTCTAGAAAATATGGAGAACTTGCCCATCATTACATGTTCGTTCCCATAGGCTCAGAGACCCTTGGCTCATAGGGAAATAATGCATCTAAATTCCTTAAGGAGCTGGGAAAAAGGCTCATCAGGGTAACTAGGGATCCCAGGGCAGCTAGTTTTCTGTTCCAGCGGCTCAGTGCGGCTGTTTAAAGGGGTAATGCATGCTGTATTTTGGGCACACGCCCCAGCTCTGAGGAGCTGGATGAGATTTTCGCCCTGTAATCGGTGATACACACGTAACAACACGTACCGTATATGTCACCTTTATGTGAACACTGTATCTCTTAAACCTTTTGTACCATATTATGTAATAAAATATTCCTATTGTTGAAAAAAAAATTTGAAAAGATGGGGTGGTAGAGTAAGTGGAATATTCAAACGGCTTCAGTAAGAAATCCAAATATTCTTCCTTGAAGCCTTTTTATCCACTTCTCCCAGGCTGTGGGTCCCACAATTTACACCAGAGGTGGACCCCATCGATAATATATATATATATATATATATATATATATATATATATATATATATATATATATATATATATATATATATATATATATATATATATATATATATATATATATATATATATTCTAGGTAGTAGGTTGGTAGACAGCAACCGCCCAGGGAGGTACTACCGTCCTGCCAAGTGAGTGTAAAACTGAAGCCTGTAATTGTTTTACACGATGGTAAGATTGCTGGTGTCTTTTTTTTATCTGTCTCATACACATGCAAGATTTCAGGTATGTCTTGCTACTTCTACTTACACTTAGGTCACACTACACATACATGTACAAGCATA
The DNA here is from genome assembly GCF_026875155.1 of Cherax quadricarinatus. Taxonomy (NCBI): domain Eukaryota; kingdom Metazoa; phylum Arthropoda; class Malacostraca; order Decapoda; family Parastacidae; genus Cherax; species Cherax quadricarinatus. The sequence goes on from NC_069402.1 coordinate 38,231,616, forward strand.
TATATACACACCCCTTTGGGTTTTCTTCTATTTTCTTTCTAGTTCTTGTTCTTCTTTATTTCCTCTTACCTCCATGGGGAAGTGGAACAGAATTCTTCCTCCGTAAGCCATGCGTGTTGTAAGAGGCGACTAAAATGCCGGGAGCAAGGAGCTAGTAACCCCTTCTCCTGTATATATTACTAAATGTAAAAGGAGAAACTTTCGTTTTTCCTTTTGGGCCATCCCGCCTTGGTGGGATACGGCCGATGTGTTGAAAGAAAGATATATATATATATATATATATATATATATATATATATATATATATATATATATATATATATATATATATATATATATATATATTTATATATTCATTGTAAATATTTAAAAGTAAACTTCCTTACAGAAAATATATGCGATAAAAATTACTTATGAAAAAAAGAAGCTCTAGGAACCATTGAAGTTAACTCAACGTTGTTCATGGCTCTGTTTATCTGTACAATATTTATGGATTTGTTCATCTGTATATTATTCATGGCTCTTTTCATCTGTACATTGTTCATGGCTCAGTTTGTCGGTACACAATAAATGAGGTCTGAAAAGAGACCAAGAAAATAGGTACAATATAGCAGGTCTGCTGCACCATACTAGAATTTCACGTTTGTGTGCCTTGATGTTGGCGAAGAGCTCGTGATGCGAGGAATCTGAGCTTTCTAAAATCACACCAGATTGCCTCTCATGTCCCCAGATGTTGTATGACCCCTGAAAGTTTAGCACTTCCTAAAGAACATAATAATAATACTGGGCCACAATAAAACTTGAAGAAATATACGCTAGAACAAATAATAACCCCACAACAGAGCGAGAAACTAATGTGAAAGACTTAGGGGGGTGATATTTCACCTACATGAACCACAACAGTGTCGTTATCACAGCCTCGAGAAAAATGATACCTGGAGTTTATCTGGAGAGGGTTTCGGGGGTCAACGCCCCAGGCCTCATGGTGGATCAGGGTCTGATCAACCAGGCTGCTACTTCTGGCCGCACGCAAGCTGGCATACGAACCACAGTCCGGTTGGTCAGGTACTGACTTTAGGTGCCTGTCCAGTGCCTTCTTGAAGACAGCCAGGGGTCTATTGGTAATCCCCCTTATGTATGCTGGGAGGCAATTGAACAGTCTTGGGCCCCGGACACTTATTGGATGGTTAATAGATAATGAATAAAGAGAACCTCAAAACAAAGGATGCCAAAACAATCATGATCCTCTTTAAAAACTTGTTCTCTCTGAACTGGAAGACTTCTGGACATTAACAGCCCCTTTTAATGCAGGCGAAATTGCAGACCTGGCGAATGTAGAGAGAACCTTCACCGCAGTATAAGTTCAGTCAGGCTGGGAACATTTGAAATATCTTGATCTGCACTCCCTGGAATCCAGGCAAGATGCATAATTTACACCTGGAAAATCCTAGAGGGACTGATCCCAAATATACACACAAAAATCACTCCCTACGAAAGGAAGACTCGGCAGACGGTGCAACATACCCAAGTGAAAAGCACAGGTGCCATGGGTACACTAAGAAAAACACAGTAAGTGTCAGGGGCCCAAGACTGTTCAGCAGCTTCCTATCATACATAAAGGGGATTGCCAATAGACCCCATGGCTGTCTTCAAGAGGGAACTGGATAGATTCCTAAAGTCAGTACTTGACCAGCCGGGTTGTGGTTTGTAAGCTGGACTGCCTACGGCCAGCAGTAACAGCCTAGTTGATCAGGCCCTGATCTACTGGGAGGCCTGGTCACAGACCGGGCCGTGGTAGCGTTGACTCCGGGAATACCTTCCAGGTAGACTCCAGATAGGAGAGTTAAGTGGCCTGTCCACTTTGTGTGTATCTAAAGTGTGTTTTCCTTTGTCACAGTAACGAGATAATTATTTCTCAATAGATTATTATATGCACAAAAAACGGCAAACCCTTATGGAACGCCGCTGTAGCGCCATTAATTTGGCAGACAAATGAAGTGACTGGTGTTGTCTAGTAATTAACAATTTAAACAATGACAGTTTTTGGGACACTCTTAATGAGCCATTAAGTGGATCAATACTCGATGAAGACCCACGACTGCAGATTTCTCACTGAAGAATGAAAAAATAATGACGTGACTGGGCAGGATGGTGAATTTATATTTTAAATTGTGCATCATGTTGCAGCACTTTAGGAGGTATCCCCACCAACTCTGCTAGTTGAAGGATCGTAGGACCTTAAAGCGTTAGTATCCCACTAACTCTGCTGTTTGGTGGATCGTAACATCCCCTTGAGCGTTATTATTCCCACTAACTCTGCTGTTTGGTGGATCGTAATATCCCCTTGAGCGTTATTATTCCCACTAACTCTGCTAGTTGATGGACCGTAACACCCCCTTGAGCGTTAGTATCCCCACTAACTCTGCTAGTTGGTGGATCGTAACACCCCCTTGAGCGTTAGTATCCCCACTAACTCTGCTAGTTGGTGGACCGTAACATCCCCTTGAGCGTTAGTATCTCCACTAACTCTGCTAGTTGATGGACCGTAACACCCCCTTGAGCGTTAGTATCCCCACTAACTCTGCTAGTTGATGGACCGTAACACCCCCTTGAGCGTTAGTATCCCCACTAACTCTGCTAGTTGGTGGACCGTAACACTCCCTTGAGCGTTAGTATCCTCATTAACTCTGCTAGTTGGTGGATCGTAACTTCCCCTTGAGAGTTAGTATCCCCACTAACTCTGCTAGTTCGTGGACCGTAACACCCGCTTGAGCGTTAGTATCCCCACTAACTCTGCTAGTTATTGGATCGTAACATTCCCTTGAGCGTTAGTATCCCCACTAACTCTGCTAGTTCGTGGACCGTAACACCCCCTCTTGAGCGTTAGTATCCACACTAACTCTGCTAGTTGATGGACCGTAACACCCCCTTGAGCGTTAGTATCCCCACTAACTCTGCTAGTTGGTGGACCATAACACCCCCTTGAGCGTTAGTATCCCCACTAACTCTGCTAGTTGATGGACCGTAACACCCCCTTGAGCGTTAGTATCCCCACTAACTCTGCTAGTTGGTGGACCATAACACCCCCTTGAGCGTTAGTATCCCCACTAACTCTGCTAGTTGATGGACCGTAACACCCCCTTGAGCGTTAGTATCCCCACTAACTCTGCTAGTTGGTGGATCGTAACACCCCGTTAGTGTTAGTACCCCACTAACTCTGCTAGTTGGTGGACCGTAACAACCCCTTGAGCGTTAGTATCCCCATTAACTCTGTTAGTTGGTGGATCGTAACATCCCCTTGAGTGTTAGTATCCCCACTAACTCTGCTAGTTTGTGGATCGTAACACCCCGTTGAGCGTTAGTATGCCCACTAACTCTGCTAGTTGGTGGACCGTAACACCCCCTTGAGCGTTAGTATCCCCATTAACTCTGCTAGTTGGTGGATCGTAACATCCCCTTGAGCGTTAGTATCCCCACTAACTCTGCTAGTTCGGGGACGAACACCCCTTGAGCGTAGTATCCCCATTAACTCTGCTAGTTTGTGGATCGTAGCATCCCCTTGAGCGTTAGTATCCCCACTAACTCTGCTAGTTCGTGGACCGTAACACCCCCTTGAGCGTTAGTATCCCCACTAACTCTGCTAGTTGGTGGATCGTAACATTCCCTTGAGCGTTAGTATCCCCACTAACTCTGCTAGTTCTTGGACCTTAACACCCCCTCTTGAGCGTTAGTATCCCCACTAACTCTGCTAGTTGGTGGACCGTAACACCCCCTTGAGCGTTAGTATCCCTACTAACTCTGCTAGTTGGTGGATCGTAACACCCTCTTGAGCGTTAGTATCCCCATTAACTCTGCTAGTTGGTGGATCGTAACATCCCCTTGAGCGTTAGTATCCCCACTAACTTTGCTAGTTCGTGGACCGTAACACCCCCTTGAGCGTTAGTATCCCCACTAACTCTGCTAGTTGGTGGATCGTAACACCCCTTAAGCGTTATTTACCCCATTAACTCGCTAGTTGGTGGATAGTAACATCCCCTTGAGCGTTAGTATCCCCACTAACTCTGCTAGTTAATGGACCGTAACACCCCCTTGAACGTTAGTATCCTCACTAACTCTGCTAGTTGATGGACCGTAACACCCCTTGAGCGTTATATTCCCCACTAAACTCGGGCTAGTTGGGGGATCGTAACATCCCCTTGAACGTTAGTATCCCCACTAACTCTGCTAGTTGGTGGATCGTAACATCCCCTTGAGCGTTAGTGTCCCCACTAACTCTGCTAGTTGGTGGACCATAACACCCCCTTGAGGGTTAGTATCCCCACTAACTCTGCTAGTTCGTGGATCGTAACACCCCCTTGAGCGTTAGTATCCCCACTAACTCTGCTAGTTGGTGGATGGTAGCACCTTAGAACGTTAGTATCCCAGTGAACACAGTGGGAGTATGAGTCAGGCCGGGATGCTGGTCTGGGCAAGACCAGGAAGGTGTTGGTGGTAGTGGAAGTACCAGAGGCTTGTCACCCCCAACAATGAGGCCGAGTGGGAGCCCCCCACCATGAGTGACGGCTCTGAATACTTCATGAATCACCGGCTTTTCAAGACACATGTCGTGAATAGCAGCCAGGGCTGCCAGACTCATGGCGTGAATGGCAGCCAGTGTTGCCAACCCCAGCGTGAGTCCCCAGAGGGAAAAGATAAACACGTTGCTTTTGTTGTCTAGAATTTTTGTTTGATGTCGCAGCAAGAAAATCGAATATTTGAAATAGAAGAAAAATAGATTATACGAATATGAACTTGGCAGTTATTATTAAAAAAAGCAACGACATGGTTGATATTGGATTTTTTCTGTACAATGTATTTTATACAAGTGCAACACTTATATTTTAAATTTCTCTCTCTCCCTCTTCTTCTTCTTCTTCTTCTTCTTCTTCTTCTTCTTCTTCTTCTTCTTCTTCTTCTTCTTCTTCTTCTTCTTCTTCTTCATCTTCTCTTCTCTTCTCTTCTTCTTCTTTCTTCCTTCTTCTTCATCTTCTTCTTCTTCTTCTTCTTCTTCTTCCTTTTTTCTTCTTCTTCTTCTTCTTCTTCTTCTTCTTCTTCTTCTTCATCTTCTTCTTCTTCTTCTTCATCTTCTTCTTCTTCTTCTTCTTCTTCCTTCTTCTTCCCTTTTTCTTCTTCTTTTTTCTTCTTCATCATCATCTCTTCTTTTTTCTTCTTCTTTTTCTTCTTCTTCTCTTTTTCTTTCTTCTTCTTTTTTCTTCTTCTTCTTTCTTCTTCTTCTTCTTCTTCATCTTCTTCTTCTTCTTCTTCTTCTTCTTCTTCTTCTTCATTTTTCTTCTTCTTCTTCTTCTTCTTCTTCCCTTTTTCTTCTTCTTCTCTTCTTCTTTTCTTCATTCTTCTTCTTCTTCTTCTTCTCATCATCATCTTCTTCTTCTTCTTCTTCTTCATCTTCTTCTTCTTTTCTTCTTCTTCTTCTTCATCTTCTTCTTCTTCTTTTTCTTCTTCTTCTTTTTTCTCTTCTTCTTCTTCTTTTCTTCCCACTTCTCCTTCTTCTTCTTCTTTTTTCTTCTTCTCTTCTTCTTCTTCTTCTTCTTCTTCTTCTTCTTCTTCTCTTTCTTCTCTTCTTCTTCTTCTTCATCATCTTCTTCTTCTTCTTCTTCTTCTTCTTCTTCTTCCTTCTTCTTCTTCTTTTCTTCTCTTCTTCTTCTTCTTCTCCTTCTTTTTTCTTCTTTTTTCTTCTTCTTCTTCTTTCTTCTTCTCTCTTCTTCCTTCTTCTTCTTCTTCTATCTTCTTCTTCTTCTTCTTTCTTCTTCTTCTTCTTCTTCTTCTTCTTCTTTCTTCTTTTCTTCTTCTTCTTCTTCTTCTTTTTCTTCTTTTTCTTCTTCTTCTCTTGCATTCTCTCTTCTGAGCACCACCTACCTCTCGCAGCACCAGCGAGCTCTCTCCTAGCACCACCGAGCTCTCTTCGAGCATCACCGAGCTCTCTCCTAGCACCACCGAGCTCTCTCCTAGCACCACCGACCTCTCCTAGCACCACCGAGCTCCCAGCACCACCGAACTCTCTCCTAGCACCACCGAGCTCTCTCCTAGCACCAACGAGCTCTCTCCTAGCACCATCGAGCTCTCTCGTAGCACCACCGAGCTCTCCTAGCACCACCAAACTCCCAGCACCACCGAGCTCTCTGCTAGCACCAACGAGCTCTCTCCTAGCACCACCGAGCTCTCTCCTAGCACCACCGAGCTCTCTCCTAGCACCACCGAGCTCTCTCCTAGCACCACCGTGCTCATCCTAGTACCACCGAGCTCTCTCCTAGCACCACCGAGCTCTCTCCTAGCACTTCCGAGCTCTCTCCTAGCACCACCGAGCTCTCTCCTAGCACCACCGAGCTCTCTCCAGCACCACCGAGCTCTCTCCCAGCACCACCGAGCTCTCTCCCAGAACCCCACCGACTCTCTCTCCCAGCACCACCAAACTCTCTCCCAGCCCCACCGAGTCTCTCCACACCAGCCGAACCTCTCTCCCAGCACCACCGAACTCCCCTCCCAACACACCGAGCTCTCCCCCAGCACCACCGAGCTCTCCTAGCACCAGAGCTCTCTCCAACACACCGACTCTCTCCCAGCACCCCCGGAACTCTCTCCGCACCCCCGAGCTCTCTCCCAGCACCAAACCGAACTCTTCCACACCACCGAACTCTCCCCCACACCACCGAGCTCTCTCCAGCACCATGAGCCTCTCCAGCCACCTTACCGAGCTCTCTCCCACCCCAAAATTCCGAAGAGCTTCTTCTCCCATCACACACAGAGCTCTCTCCCAGCACCACCGAGCCTTCCTAGCACCCCCAAACTCTCTCCGCACCACCGAGCTCTCCCCTAAACCCACCGAACTCTCCCCCAGCACCACCGAACTCTTCCAGCACCACCGAACTCTTTCCAACTACTGAGCTCTCTCCCACACGACCCCTAAAAATCTCTCCTAGAAACCACCGACTCTCTCCAGCACCACCGAGCTCTCTCCAGCCCACCAAAGCTCTCTCCCAGCCACCGAACTTTTCCCCCAGCACCACCGAACTCTCTCCCAGCACCACCGAACTTCTCCCAGCCCCCGACCTCCCCAGCCCCCGCAACGACTTCCCCAACACCACCGAGCTCTCTCCCAGCCCACCGAATCTTCCCCCAAGCTCCCCCAACCTACTTCTCCCAGCACCACCAAAGCTCTCTCCACCACACCAAACTCTCTCCCAGAAACCATAACTCTCCCAGCACCACCGAACGCTCTTCCCAGCACCCCCGACTCTCTCCCAACCACCAGCCCCCGAACTCCCCTCCCCAGCCCCCAACCACGAGCTCTCTCTCAGCACCACCGAGCTCTCCCCCCAACAACCACCGAACTCTTTCCAGCACCACCAACTCTCTCCAGCACCACCGAACTCTCTCCCAGCACCACCGAACTCTCTCCCAGCCACCGAACTCTCTCCAGCCCCACCGAGTCTCTCCCAGCACCACCGAACTCTCTCCCAGCACACCGAACTCTCTCCACACCCCGGCTCTCTCCCAGCACCACCGAGCTCCCTAGCACCACCAAAGCTCTCTCCAACACCCCACCGAACTCTCCCAGCACCACCAAACTCTCTCCCAGCACCAACCGAGCCTCTCCCAGCCCCACCGACTCTCCCCCAAACACCACCGAGCTCTCTCCAGCACCACCGAGCTCTCCCAGCACCACGAGCTTCTCCCCACACCACCGAACTCTCTCTCCAGCACCACAGGTCTCAGCCTCTCCTAGCACCACCGAACTCTCCCCAAACCCATCCTCCCAAACCCAGACTCTCTCCCAGCCCCCCGAACCTCTCCCAGCACCACCGAACTCTTTTCAAACCACCAAACTCTTCCCAGCACCACCGACTCTCTCCACACCACCGGCTCTCTCCCAAACACCACCAAACTCTCTCCAGCACCACCGAACTCTCTCCCACCCACCGGAGCTCTCTCCCAAACACCAACCCCGAACTCTCCCACCCCACCGAGCTCCCCCCGGTCTCCCTAGCACCACCGAGCTCTCCCCCAAACACCACGACTCTCTCATCACCACCGAGCTTTTTCTCCCAGCACCACCGAACTCTCCCCCAGCACCACCGAACTCCTCCCAACAACCAAAACCGAGTCTCTCCCAGCACCAACCACTGAGCTCTCTCTCCACACCACCGAGCTCTTCCCAGCACCACCGAGTTTCTCCTGCACCACCGAGCTTTTTCTCCCATTCCCCCAAACACCACAAATTTCCTCCAGCCCACCGACTCTTCCAGCACCCCCGAGACTCTCTCCCAGCCCCACCAAACTCTCTCTAGCCCCAAACCGAACTCTCTTCCACACCACCGAACTCTCCCCCAGCACCACCGAACTCTCTCCCAGCACCACCGAACTCTCTCCCGCACCACCGAGCTCTCTCCCAGCACCAAAAACTCTCTCCGCACACCTCTCCCAGTACCCGCACCGAACTCTCTCCCACCCACCAAACTCTTCCAGCACCACCGAACTCTTTTCCACACCACCGAACTTTCTCCAGCACACCGAGGCTCTTCCAGCCCCACGACTTCTCCCAGCACACCGAACTCTCTCCAGCCCACCGAACTCTTCCCAAGCCCCCCCGGCTTTTCTCCCAGCACCACCGAACTCTCCCTCCACACCACCCACCAGCTCTCTCCCAGCAACCCCCGAGCTCTCCTAGCACCACCAAAGCTCCTCCAACACCACCGAGCTCTCTCCCCCAAAAGCAGCCACCGAGCTCTCTCCAGCACCACCGAACTCTCTCTCCAGCCCACCGACTCTCCCCCAAACACCACGAGCTCTAGCCCTGGCCCTTCCCAACCCCACCGAGCTCTCTCCCAGCACCCCCGAGCTCTTCCCCGCCCCAAACACCGAACTTCTCTCCCAGCCCCACCGGAGTTCTCTCTCAGCACCACCGAACTCTCTCCCAGCACCACCGAACTCTCTCCCAGTACCACCGAACTCTCTCCCAGCACCACCGAACTCTCTCCCAGCACCACCGAACTCTCTCCCAGCACCACCGAACTCTCTCCCAGCACCACAAACTCTCTCCCAACACCACCGAAGACTCTTTTCCCAGCCCCAACCAAACTCTCTCCACCACCGGCCCCGCCCACCGAACTCTCTCCCCAGCACCACCGAACTCTCTCCCTCCCCAGCCCACCAAACCCATCTCTTCCCAACACCACCAAACTCTTCCACCCAAGCACCCAACCGAGCTCTCTCCCAACACCACTGAACTCTTTTCCCCACACCACCGAGTTTCCCCTCCCAGCCCACCGAATTTCTCGTCCCCCAACCCCACCGAACTCTCCCCAACACCTTACCGAACTCTCTCCCCGCACCACCGAGCTCTTCCAGCACCACCGACTCTTCCCAGCACCACCGAACTCTCCCAGACCACCGAACTCTCTCCCAGCACCACCGAACTCTCCCCCAGCACCCCCGAACTCTCCCCCAGCACCACCGAACTTCTCCGCCCCACTGAGCTCTCCCAGCCCAACCCGAACTCCTCTCTCCAGCCCACCGAACTCTCCCCCACCCCACACCTCCACCGAACTCTCTCCCAGCACCACCGAACTTTCTCCAGCACCCCCGGCTCTCTCCCAGCCCACCGAACTCTCTCCCAGCACCACCGAGCTCTCTCCAGCACCACCGAACTCTCCCCCAGCACCACCGAACTCTCTCCCAACACCCCCCGAGCTCTCCCCCGCCAAGCACCACCAAAGCTCTTCCTCACACGAGCTCTCTCCCAACCACCAACTAGAACACTTTTCCTAAGCACCACCGAACTCTCCCCCAACACCCCCAACCGAACTCTCTCCCACACCACCGAACTCTCCCAACACCCCCGAACTCTCTCCCAACACCACCGAACTCTCTCCAACACCACCGAACTCTCTCCCACCACCAACCCCGGAACCCCTCTCCCCCACACCACCGAACTCTTTTCCCAGCACCACCGAACTCTCTCCCAAACCGAGCACTTCCAACACCCCAAAGCTCTCTCCCCACACCACCGACTTCTCCCAACACCACGACTCTCTCCCACCCACCGAACTCTCTCCCCACACCACCGAACTCTCTCCCAACACCACCGAACTCTCTCCCACACCACCGAACTCTCCCACACCACCGAACCCTCCCAGCACCACTGAACTCTCTCCCAGCACCACCGAGCTCTCTCCCAGCCCACCGAACTCCTCCAGCCCCGACCCCCCGAATTTCTCTCCCAGCACCACCGAGCTTCCCCCCAGCACCCCCGGAGTTTCTCTCCACCCCGAACTCTCTCCCACCCACGAGCTCTCTCCCAGCACCACCGAACTCTCTCCCAGCACCACCGAACTTTCTCCCAGCACCACCGAGCTCTCTCCCAGCACCACCGAACTCTCTCCCAGCACCACCGAGCTCTCTCCCAGCACCACCGAACTCTCTCCCAGCACCACCGAACTCTCTCCCAACACCACCGAGCTCTCTCCCAGCACCACCGAGCTTTCCTAGCACCACCGAGCTCTCTCCCAACACCCCCGAGCCTCTCCTAGACCACCGACTCTCTCCCCAGCACCACCGAGCTCCCCTCCAGCACAACCAAACTCTCTCCAGCCCACCGAGCTCTCCCCCCAGACCACCGAACTCTCTCCCAGCACCACCGAACTCTCCCCCAACACCCCCGAGCTTCCCCCAGCACCACCGAGCTTCCTAGCACCACCGACCCTCTCCCAACACCCCCGAGCTCTCTACCCCAGCCCCACCCCGAGCTCTCTCCCAGCACCACCAAACTCTCTCCCAGCCCCACCAAGCTCCTCCAACACCACCGAGCTCTTCCAGCACCACCGAGCTCTCTAGCACCACCGAGCCTCTCCAACACCACCTTTGAACCCTCTCCCAGCACCACCGAGCTCTCTCCAGCCCCCCGACTCTCTCCCCAGCCCATCCCGAGCTCTCTCCCGCATCACCAAACTCTCCCCAAAATCCACCGAACCTCTCCCAGAAACCACAAACTCTCTCAGCACCACGAACTTCTCCAGCACCACCAAACTCTCCCCACCCCACCAAACTCTCTCCCACACCACCGAACTCTCTCCAGCACCACCGACTCTCTCCCAGCCCCACCGAACTCTTTTCCCCAGCACCACCGAACTCTCCCAGCACCACCGAACTCTCTTCCCCAGCCCCCACCCAAACCCCCTCTCCCCCACACCACCAAGCTCTCTCCCAAAACACCACCGAGCTCTCTCGCCCCACCAACCCACCAAAAGCTCTCTCCCAGCACCACCGAACTCTCTCCCACCCCAAAACTAACCACTCCTCAGCACCACCGAGCTCTCCCAGCACCACCGAGTTTCTCCCCAGGCGCCCACCGAGCTCTCCCAGCACCACCGAGCTCTCTCCCAGCCCCACCGACCTCCTCGCGCATACCGAGCCCCTTCCAACCACCAAACTCTCTCCAGCACCACCGAGCCTCTCCAACACCACGAACTCTCTCCAGCAACCACGAGCTCTCTCTAGCACCACGAACTCTCCCCCAGCACCACCAAACTCTCTCCACACCACCAAACCTTTTCCCCCAGCACCACCGAACTCTTCCCAGCACCACCGAACTTCTCTCCCCACCACCGACCCTCTCTCAGCACCACCGAACTTCTCTCCCACCACCGAACTCTCTCCCACACACGACTCAGCACACCGAACCTTCTAGCAAAACTCTCTCCCAGCACACCGAACTCTCTCCAACACACCGAACTCTCTCCCAACACCCCCAACTCTTCCAAACCACCGAACCTCTCCTCCCCAACACCACCGAACTTCTCCCAGCACCAACCGAACTCTCTCCCAGCACCACCGAACCTCTCCAGCCCACTGAGCTCTCTCCCACACCACCGAGCTGTCTCCCAGCACCACGAGTCTCTCTCCCAGCCCACCGAACTCCTCCCAGCCCACCGAGCCTCATCCCACACCATCGAACTCTCTCCCAGCACCACCGAACTTTCCAGCACCACGAGCTTTTCCCCCACACCCCCGAACTCTCCCCACACCACGAGCTCTCTCCCAGCACCACCGAACTCCTCCCACCACCGAACTCTCTCCCAACACCACCGAGCTCTCTCCCAGCACCACCGAGCTTTCCTAGCACCACCGAGCTCTCTCCCAACACCACCGAGCTCTCTCCCAGCACCACCGAACTCTCTCCTAGCACCACCGAGCTCTCTCCCAACACCACCGAGCTCTCTCCCAGCACAACCGAACTCTCTCGCAGCCCCACCGAGCTCTCTCCCAGTACCACCGAACTCTCTCCCAGCACCACCGAACTCTCTCCCAACACCACCGAGCTCTCTCCCAGCACCACCGAGCTCTCCTAGCACCACCGAGCTCTCTCCCAACACCACCGAGCTCTCTCTCAGCACCACCGAGCTCTCCCAGCACCACCGAGCTCTCTCCCAGCACCACCGAACTCTCTCCCAGCACCACCAAGCTCTCTCCCAACACCACCGAGCTCTCTCCCAGCACCACCGAGCTCTCCTAGCACCACCGAGCTCTCTCCCAACACCACTGAGCACTCTCTCAGCACCACCGAGCTCTCCCAGCACCACCGAGCTCTCTCCCAGCCCCACCGAGCTCTCTCGCAGCATCACCGAGCTCTCTCGCAGCATCACCGAGCTCTCTCGCAGCATCACCGAGCTCTCTCACAACACCACCGAACTCTCTCCCAGCACCACTGAGCTCTCTCTTAGCACCACTGAACTCTCTCCCAGCACCACCGAGCTCTCTCTCAGCACCACCGAACTCTCTCCCAGCACCACCGAACTCTCTCCCAGCACCACCGAACTCTCTCCCACACCACCGAACTCTCTCCCAGCACCAACCGAACTCTCCCCCAGCACCACCGAATCTCTCCCAGCACCACCGAACTCTCTCCCAGCACCACCGAACTCTCTCCCAGCACCACCGAACTCTCTCCCAGCACCACCGAACTCTCTCCCAGCACCACCGAACTCTCTCCCAGCACCACCGAACTCTCTCCCAACACCACCGAACTCTCTCCCAACACCACCGAACTCTCTCCCAACACCACCGAACTCTCTCCCAGCACCACCGAACTCTCTCCCAGCACCACCGAACTCTCTCCCAGCACCACCGAACTCTCTCCCAGCACCACCGAACTCTCTCCCAACACCACCGAACTCTCTCCCAGCCCCACCGAGCTCTCTCCCAACACCACCGAACTCTCTCCCAACACCACCGAACTCTCTCCCAACACCACCGAACTCTCTCCCAACACCACCGAACTCTCTCCCAACACCACCGAACTCTCTCCCAACACCACCGAACTTCTCCCAACACCACCGAACTCTCTCCCAACACCACGGAACTCTCCCAACACCACCAAACTCTCTCCCAACACCACCGAACTCTCTCCCAACACCACCGAACTCTCTCCCAACACCACCGAACTCTCTCCCAACACCACCGAACTCTCTCCCAACACCACCGAACTCTCTCCCAGTACCACCGACCTAATAATTAATAATTCTTAAAAAATTTTTTAACTAGTGGATAATTGAAGATTCTTAAAAAATGCCAAAATAATTCCCCATAAACGTTAAAAAATGTTCATTGAAAGTTACTTTATATCTCCAAATACACTTTGAGGTGAACCAAAATGCAATAATGTACAATGAATACAATAATACAATAATACAATAATACAATAATACAATAATACAATAATACAATAATACTATAATACAATAATACAGTAAACGCAACAATAATCTAGGTTGGATATTTTTTTTATGATACCTGGAGGGTATATCTGAAGAGTATACCTGGAGGGTAAAGCTGGAGGGTATACCTGGAGGGTATATCTGAAAAGTATACCTGGAGGGTAAAGCTGGAGGGTATACCTGGAGGGTATACCTGGAGGGTAAACCTGGAGGGTAACCCTGGAGGGTAAACCTGGAGGTTATGCTTGGATGGTATACCTGGAGGGTGTATCTAGAGAGTATACCTGGAGAGTAAACCTGGAGGGTATACCTGGAGGGTATACCTGAAGGGTATACCTGGAGGGTAAACCTGGAAGGTAAACCTGGAGGGTAAACCTGGAGGGTATACTTGGGGGGTATACCTGGAAGGTATATCTGGAGAGTATACCTTGAGAGTAAACCTGGAGGGTAAACCTGGAGGTTATGCTTGGATGGTATACCTGGAGGGTGTATCTAGAGAGTATACCTGGAGAGTAAACCTGGAGGGTATACTTGGAGGGTATACCTGAAGGGTATACCTGGAGGGTAAACATGGAAGGTAAACCTGGAGGGTAAACCTGGAGGGTATACTTGGGGGTTATACCTGGAAGGTATATCTGGAGAGTATACCTGGAGAGTAAACCTGGAGGGTATACCTGGAGGGTATATCTGGAGGATATGCTTGGAGAGTATATCTGGAGGTTATACCTGGAGGGTATACATGGAGGGTATACCTGGACGGTATACCTGGAGGGTGCACCTGGAGAGTATACCTGGAGGGTATTTCGGGGGTCATCGCCCCCCGGCCTGGTCCAGTATCATCGTTAACATATATATTGTAGAAAGGATGAAGTTGAAATGGATTATTATATTCATGGGGAAGCGGCAAACCAGTAGGGGTTATACAGCGCCTGAGGGAATGGGAGGTAATCAGCTTTGATCTAAGGTGGTGTGGGAGTGGCTCCCATTCCTTGGACCATGAGCTTATCACCATGTTAGGAAGTATTTCTTCAGCCACAGAGTAGTCAGGAAGTGGAATAGTTTGGGAAGCGATGTAGTGGAGGCAGGATCCATACAAAGCTTTAAGGAGAGGTATGATAAAGCTCACAGTTCAGGGAGAGTGACCTAGTAGCGATCAGTGAAGAGGCGGGGCCAGGAGCTTGGACTCGACCCCTGCAACCTCAACTAGGTGAGTACAACTAGGTGAGTACCAGCAGCAGCAAGAGTCTTATGTTGAATGGAACACCCACATGGGCAGTATACATGAAACTAAAAAAATAAAAAGGGAGATTATATATATATATTTAATATATATATATATATTTATATATATATATATATATATTATATATATGGTGTTTTTGTGTGTGTGTGTGTGTGTGTGTGTGTGTTGTGTGTGTGTGTGTGTGTGTGTGTGTGTGTTGTGTGTGTGTGTGGTGGTATGTGTGTGTGTGTGTGTGTGTGTGTGTGTGTGTGTGTGTCGCACAGAAACAGTCGGGTATACAGAGACAGGTCACAATCAGCAGGACTTGATCCCATTACATGGAGATGGGCGAGGTTCCTAAGTGATTCTCTTACCACTCAGCCACAAATGCTTAAAAGTTGGGCAGCCTGGTTCATAAGGCTGCCCAGCTTTTAGGCATTTGTGGCTGAGTGGATAATTATTATAATCAAATCAAATAAAGCGCTAAACCGCGAAGGGTCATGCAGCGCTGAGTGGATAAGAGCGTCACTTGGGAACCTCGCCCGTCTCCATGCAGCAGCATCAAGTCCTGCTGACTGTGATCTTTTTCATACTTCGGCCTCTAGCTAAACCCTTCGTCAGTAGATGGCAAGCTGGAAGCCGATATTTACAGCCCTCAAATATACTTCTTGTTACATTAATATCTCCAAAGGGGGTTTTCCACTTCTATGTATTTTTAATTGATCCCCAGCGGGTGAAACGTTTCCTAAAAAAATGTCCTGGGTGTTCCAAACGTGTCTTTATTTTATATATTCATGGTGGAGCGCTATACCCGTAGGATTATACAATGCATGTGGGGGGGATGTAAGGTATTCAGGCTCAATTCAGATAACCGGAGCACAGATCCAATTCCCTAGATTAAGAACCGCTCACCAGCGTCAAGGAACCTCCCTTGAGGGGCCATTTGTGTCGTTATTCCACACTTGTGTGAGTTGTCTCCTCAGTGCTGCAGCGTCTCAGTTTCCACTCACGAGTGCAGAGACTGACAAATATATTAGAGAGGGCATTACTGTCCTCCTTACCAGGTGATCTAGAGAGTCGCCCCACCAGTCCTTTGACCTTACAGCTTAGGCAGGTATGATTATATGTTAGGTAAAAGGACAATCACCAGTCACCTTACGAAATTCAACGACGCCCGACTAGTGATCAGAGAACCTAATTTCCACAGACGTACATGCCTTGAATCATCATTAATCGCTGTTTCTAACACAAGAAAAATAAAGGCAGCTTCATCATCTCTGAAGTATTAGCGAAAATCCTCCTCAGAACAATTAACCCTGTCATCACATAGTCACTGCTGCTAATACTACACAAGAACATAACAGAGGAAGAACACTGAAACTAACCTTCTCAAATCAAACCATTAACAGAAATATTCGTCTAACCTATTTTTTATGTTACCCAAGTAATAGCTTTTATAACCTTTTACTCATGTGCAAGTTGATTGTTCTACCATATTGTATTACTACAACTAACTTTACTGCTACTACCACTAGTATTACACCTCACTCTAAGCCTATATACACCCTCTGTGTCCATGTATTGTTTGTAATGGCTTGACAAAGCTCCTGGAGAACGAAACGTTGCCACAATAAAATGTCACATTAGTTGCACTTGTGTCCTTTCACGTAACATATTGTCGGAAATTCTACTAACATTAATAAATATGTGATTATAGCTCAGACAGGTGTGATTATGGCTCAAACAGGTGTAACTATGGCTCAGGCAGATGTAATTATTACAAACACATGTGTATAACGGCCTGCCTGCACAGTGTCGTAATGTGATAAATAGTGGAGCAAGCAAATAACAGCAGAGGTTATATGACTTGCATATCCTTCACCAAAGAAAGAAGCTGGTATTTACAATATGTACACTATTTACACAACGTATAATAATTT
>NC_069402.1:38253543-38281043 GCF_026875155.1 Cherax quadricarinatus
TTAGAGAAAGTGAAAAGGTTAACAACAAGACTAGTCCCGGAGCTAAGGGGGTATGTCCTACAAGGAAAGGTTAAGGGAAATCAACCTGACGACACTGGAGGAAAGGAGAGACAGGGAGGACATGATAAAAAACATATAAAATATTGAGAGGAATTGGCGGGGTGGATAGGGACAGGATGTTCCAGGGATGGGACACAGTAACAAGGGGTCACAATTGAAGCTGAAAGCTCATATGAGTCACAGGGATGTTAGGAAGTATTTCTTCAGCCACAGAGTTGTTAGGAAGTGGAACAATTTGGAGAGTGATAGATTGGAGGCAGGATCCATACATGGTTTTAAGAAGAGATACTACAGAAGTCATGGAACAAGGAGAGTGGACCTAGTAGCGGCCAGCAAAGAAGCGGGGCCAGGAGCTGTGACTCGACTCCTTCAACCACAAATAAGTGAGTACACACACACACACACACACACTGCACGTTTACTTCTTTAAAAATGTAAAAGGATTGCAACAAACGAATCTGGTTGAGGAAGACCTTAAACACTGTTCATTCCTGGCTTCCCACCTTGCCTACCTGACCTCACCTCCTAGACCTCTCCCTCTACTTGATCTCCCATGACCCCACTTGGGACTTTCCCTATAACCTCTTTCGAGCTGAGTCTTAAAGTGTTCCTTTGCCTTATAAAGCGGAGTTCCTGTTCCTCCTCTTTGTATACTCGATAAAATCCGGCCCTGGACGAAGCGTTGTAACCGTAATGAAGGTTTACCTGCAACATAGTGTCTTTTATAGCCAGTCTATTCCCAATAATCCCCAACAACTATATATTTTTTTTTACCCCTCTGTAACTCTCCCTCTCCCCCTCCTCTCTCTCTCTCTCTCTCTCTCTCTCTCTGTTGTCTCTCACCCCTCACACTCTCGCTCTCGTACTCTGTCATCTGCTTTCACTTGGTCTCTTTCTCCTGCACTCTCTCTCTCTCTCCCTCCCTTAATACACCATCTCCCCTGTGCTAATTTACCAGAATAATGAAAAACAAACACAAATTACATAATTGCTTCGCGAGCATGTTGATTCTGCAATATTTTCCCGCGAACACAGTAGTGCGTGCCTCCGGATTTTAAATTGCCCAGATTACATGTAAATATATAACAGGTCGGGAACATAATATTGTAGTCGAGGAATGGACTAACTGTGAAGGCGAGGTGCTTTCCCAGGACTCTGATCTCCCCTGTGATGTTATCTTCAAAAGCCGCTATCTTCAAGAGCTCTTATGCCTCTGGGCTGTGACATCCAAGAGGTGTTCTTTCCCAGGGCTAAGAATGAGGGGAAGAGGGGTGGGTGCTACTGGGTTTGTGCAATAGCTTATGCAACAAAGCCTCAATGATTTTAATTTAGATCCAAAACACTGCCGTTATTAAAAAAAGGTATTAATTATTAAATTATTTAAAAAAAGTTATCGCTAGGCTAATATCAATATTTATCAGTTGTGGAAAATTATTCACCATGTTTGTTTATTTTAAGGTCGAAAGGAGTTGCCGGAAGCTTTGGAATCAGTTTGAAGTTAGGCGAAAATTGTTTACAAATTTTATTAATTTCAGTTACTCCTCGCCTCCATAGTGAGCAGTTGTGGACCAAGTGTTTGACTAGTGCGTTCTCCGAGCGTGTTTACCTTGTCTAGTGCGCTCTCTGAGCGTGTTTACCTTGTGTAGTGCGTTCTCCGAGCGTGTTTACCTTGTGTAGTGCGTTCTCCGAGCGTGTTTACCTTGTGTAGTGCGTCCTCCGAGCGTGTTTACCTTGTGTAGTGCATTCCCCGAGCGTGTTTACCTTGTGTAGTGCGTCCTCCGAGCGTGTTTACCTTGTGTAGTGCGTTCCCCGAGCGTGTTTACCTTGTGTAGTGCGTTCTCCGAGCGTGTTTACCTTGTGTAGTGCGTTCCCCGAGAGTGTTTACCTTGTGTAGTGCGTCCTCCGAGCGTGTTTACCTTGTGTAGTGCGTTCCCCGAGCGTGTTTACCTTGTGTAGTGGTTTTCCGAGCGTGTTTACTTTGCATATTGAGTTTTTCGAGAGTGTTCTCTCCGCCACAGTCAATTTTTCAAACAAGGTTGATAAATAATCCTGATTTCAATTATTCACTCTAAAATGAATTTAATTTTATACTCAATTCTAGGGGATAAATTTTCATCTCGAATTCTAATACGTAATAATTCCCAAGGATTTGCTTACAATTTTTACATAATGTGGATGCAAATCTTGACAAATCGCGCTAAATTTCCGACACGGAAAAACAAATGAGTACTCTCCTGTACAGTGTATATTGCCAGCTGCTTTATATAGCGAGAAGACCTCTCAAGGGAGGTCCCTTGATGCTGGTGAGGGGCTCTTGATCTAGGGAATTGGATCTGTGCTCCAATTCCCTGAATTATGACTGAATGCCTTCCATCCCTACCCCTTCCCCATCCACAGGCGCTGTATAATCCCCACGGGTTTAGCTATCCCTATGAAAATAATAATAATAATAATAATAATAATAATAATAATAATAATAATAATAATAATAATAATAATAATAATAATAATACTATAGGGAGAAGTATAGAAATTCCTCTCAAAATTCCGAGTTATTTTGTGAACTGTTTTAAGCTTCTGACACTGTCAGATCTGTGTGGACTACACTGCACCACACTGCTGGTGTGAGGTAAATGGATTTGTCCAATAGTAACTCCGCCTCCTCCTGCTTCTACTCACCTTACTCCTGTACATATAAGACACTTCTCTGAGCATATGCTGAAAACCATAATTTTTATAGGGGGGTGGACAGGTAAGCCAGTGGAAGGCCTCGGTCAGATGACCAGAAGCTCCAGCGGAGGGTCATCATATGACTTAAGACCCGCGTCAGGAAGCACTTGTCCTGTTTCCTGACAAATCTTGCCTAACCATTGCAATACTTTTCTTAAGATTGATGGCCTGAACATATCGACTCCAGGCTGAGGGACAGATTACCTCAAACTCCTCCTCATCTTTCACCGTTCTTCTCTGTATTGGACTGAAAAAGCTAGTGACTGGCGAATCGTTTCCTCAGTAAAGATTCCCAAATGTTGCACAAGCGTCTCATTATTCACTGTTGGTAATTACACGTGCGGGTTCGATACGGCTTATGCTGCCAGTGGCCCTGAAACCCAACAGAAGAAAAATTACACGTGCTTGAGTAGCTACGGTGTCCGAGGAAGGTATCGTATCCTTGTATCCCTTCACAAGTCCATCCCTCTCTGCATCAGTGAAAGCTGAAGGAACAGTGCAGGGCGGTCACGAAATTCTAATGAAAGATGATACAAAAGTATGTATGCGTGTGCATATGAATGTTAATGAAAGCATTATGCACAATCAAGCGGAGGCATATACGGAGAGAGATCGCGGTCAACAGCATTCGTATCCACATTCGGAAGGTAGCATAGTTCTCTAGGTGACGCCTTAGACCACTCAGCCACAGATGCCTCAAAACACTGAGTGGTCAAAGGCGTCATGTAGGGAACTATACCACCTTCCAAATGTGGGTTCGAATCCTGCTGACCGCAATCTTCTCTGCATGAATGTGTATGTGTATGAATGGGTGTTCATACATATGTGTGCATATGTATTCACATACAAATGCACACTTCTGCATATGTACACTTGTAAATGAATTTATTTGAATGTGCATACGTGTGAATGTATTCGTTTGTATATGTAGACGTGTATGTATGGCAATACGAGAAGAGCCGAACTGTGTACTGACTTTGGATGGTGTTATTAAACGAAGACTATCACCTTTAATGTATTTACAGGGCGTGGATATTGTGTGAGAGAGGCGTAGGGAGGCATAATATATATGGAGAGGTATATTTTATATGGATGCTCAGACCCATTATAGCGTTTAGGAGATAACTAGATAACGTTATACAGCGTAGTGAAGGAATAGTGATGACTGATGCCTCTGGGTACATCATACAACTCTAGCGAGGTTCACCACTCCCCTTATCTCCGCCGGTCGTAAATCATAACGCATAATGAAAGGCAGCAGCACGGTGTAGAAAAGAGCCTCGGATCGTAAACAAGTGAAATATTGCTGTCAGTTCTGTTTGTTGCTGTCTGCTCCCCCGCAGCGATCAACCTCACACTGAAGCATCGCAGCCAGTATAGGACACTGACCCTTCGTAGCCAGTGTTGGGCACTGGCTTCTCGTAGCCAGAGTTGGGCACTGGCCTCGCGTAGCCAGTGTTGGGCACTGGCTTCTCGTAGCCAGAGTTGGGCACTGGCCTCGCGTAGCCAGTGTTGGGCACTGACCACTCGTAGTCAGATCCGAACAATGACTCTCATGAACACTAAGTCTCCTCGAGTCGCCTCGAAAGGTGGCATCCCTATGATCCCCAACGAAAATACACCAGTCTGCTTGTCTTCTGTTTTTCTGGGTTATTAGTCCTCCCGGGTTAATAATCCGAACAAAATCTTCTACCATTCTCAGGATGTATACAGCACCTACGCTCTACGAAGAACTTTGTCTTTAGTGAGGACATAACATCACTAGATAAACTTCAGATGACTACGATATGAATAAGCAATAAACATGAGTATAAAACAAATTCCAACCACACAATAGAGCAAAAAACTAATGTGAAGGACCTGGGAGTGGTAAGTTAGATGATCTCACCTTCCAAGGCCACAACAATATATCTACCACATCCGCTAGAAAAATGAGGATAATGAGAACCTTCAAAACTAGGGATGCGAAACCAATGATAACACTCTTCAGATTGCTAGTTCTATCTAGGCTGGAATATTGCTGCACACTAACAGTGCCTTTCAAGACAGGTGAAATTGCAGATCTGGAAAATGTAAAGAGAACCTTCACAGCACACCAAAGTATGATAAAGCACCTAAATTACTGGGAGCGGTTGAAGTTCCTCGACTTGTATTCCCTGGAACGCAGGCGGGAGAGATACATGATCATATATAATGGAAAATCCTAGCGTGATTAGTACCAAATTTGCACACGAAAATCAATCCCTACGAAGCAAAAGACTCGGCAGACGATGCAACATCCCCCAAATGAAAAGCAGGGGCGCCACTAGCACGATAAGAGGCAACACAATAAGTGTCATGGGCCCAAGACTGTTAAACTGCCTCCCAGAATACATAAGGGGGATTACCAATAGACCCCTGGCTGTCTTCAAGAAGACGCTGGACAAGCACTTCAAGTCAGTACCTGACCAGCCGGGCTGTGGCTAGTACGTTGGTTTACGTGCGGCCAACAGTAACAGCCTGGTTGATCATGCCCTGATCCACCTTGCGGCCTAATCACAGACCGGGCCCCGGGGGCATTGACCCCGAAACCCTCTCCAGGTATTCGCGCGAGCGCCACACACACACACACACACACACACACACACACACACACACACACACACACACACACACACACACACACACACACACACAACACACACACACACACACAGCCTAGCAACACCTGTTGAGGGGCGGGGCGGACATGCCGGAGAATACAATTCTCTTGATCTGTTAACTATCTGCAACACATGCAAATATTTGCCTTAATTCCTGCCCTTCTGAAAAAAAAAAAGTTTCCGCTATGATATATTTAGACTGAGTCAGCATCTTCTTAAATTATGGAAATACGTCATTCTGGGCGTTGCCTTCACGTAGAAGTGGAAATAATCATAAGCATAATTTTTAAAGGAGTGGACCAATAAGCCAGCGGAAGGCCTTGGTCAGATGTCCAAAAGCTCCAGCGGCGGGTTATCATATGGCTAAGAGCCGCGTCAGGAAACACTTGTCCTGTTTCCTGGCAAACCTTTCCTAACCTAACCTTCACGTAGGACAGTTTTCCAACTGTGTCTAGAGTGGACTGGGTTGGAACAGCTCCAGGTGCTCACCTCTCCTTAGCTGCCCTGAGTGCCCTCTCGACACACACGTCAGATAAGTGAGGCTACCCCTTCAACACCTACGTAAAAGGTGGGTAAGGCTACCTTTTCAACATCCACGTCGAAGGTGAGTGAGGCTGCCCTCTCAACATCAGTGAATAAGTCTTCTCTCTCAACACCCACGTCAGAGATGAATAAGTCTTCCCTCTCAATATCCAAGTAAGCGTAATAGATCAACATCCACGTCAAAGATGAATAAGGCTGCCATCTCAACACCCACGTCAGAGATGAATAAGTCTTCCCTATCAACATCCACGTCAGAGATGAATAAGTCTTCCCTCTCAATATCCATGTCAGAGATGAATAAGGCTGCCCTCTCAACACCCACGTCAGAGATGAATAAGGCTGCCCTCTCAACACCCACGTCAGAGATGAATAAGGCTGCCATCTCAACACCCACGTCAGAGATGAATAAGGCTGCCCTCTCAACACCCACGTCATTTTTCAAGTGTAAAATACGAAGGATAATAAAATTATGTTGACAAGATCTACGATATCGAGCGAAGCAGCTGAACCTGACCGTCCTCGTAGTTGTAGTAACGCTACCTCGACTGAACCTCCACAAGGACAGAATGCCATCGTGTCTGCAATAAATTTTCTTATAACCCACTTCTACTTCTTTGAAAATTAACATGGGTTCATAAATATTTGCACACCGCGAAACAAGAACAAGCAACAAAGGACCTTATCATGTGGGGCGGTAAAGTTCAAGATCTTCCGCTCTGTGGACTATAAAGCCGCGTTCTCTAAGCTACACGCGGCAGCAAATAACAAGCCTCAATACGCTGATGAATCGAATATTGTGATTCTAATGCCAGACACCGTCTATTAAGGTGATTTCTGCCCCGTTAGTGGGAAGAACAGTGCTTGCAGCTTAGCACAGCATTGGGACGACCGAACAAAACAACTCGTACGAACCACGGTAACAAGGAATTTGCAGCATTCAGGAGGAATGTTTGTGTGTGTTGAGGGGCGGACGGACAGGTAGGGTAGTCTGAGGGCTGAAAGGGGGTATCAGAGGGGCACATCTATAAGCACAACAAAAGAGGGTGGGTCTGGCTCCTGGTGGAGTGGGTCTAAGAGCGAGGAGATAAATCATCCTCCCATATTTGGCTACTCACGTCACCTACCTCTATAATATGTAGGGAGGTGTTCACCTCATGTCACCTACCCCCTGCCTTCCTAAAAAGTGAGAAGGTAGTGGTGGAGGGTTGGGATGGTGGCTGTGGGTGGTTGCAGGTAGACTAGATACATAACTTTATGTATAGGTATGATAGGGACAGCGAGAGTAGGGGGTGAAGCCAGTGTTTGTTAGTTAAGAGAAGGGGCTGGTAGCCGAGACTCGACCCCCTGCTAACACAGATAGTACAAATAGACGAGTACAGTTGGAAAATACATAACTGGGATACAGCTATGCAAAATAAGATAGTTGCATTGGTACTTGAGGCGGTGATATAAACAAGTTGAATGCCACAATAAAGAAGAGGGATCACGCTCAATTCTCGCACGTCCCCAAACCCAATTTTACAAATCCCAGCAACATTTGAGGATCAAGTGAAGAATCCTGCGGGATAGAGGCACTTGGCAACCCCGGCGCTCCGAGGTATTCTTCATCTCTCTGTGATGTTATTTGCTGTATGTGTGTGTGTGTGTGTGTGTGTGTTGCTGTTGTTACCATTTTGTCAAAGGCACTTGTCCTATTCGGTGTTTGTATGTGTGTGTGTGTGTGTGTGCGTTTGTACTCACAAAATTGCAGGGTTCAAGTCATAACTCCTGGCCCCGCCTCTTCGCTGGTCGCTACTAGGTCCACTCTCCCTGCTCCATGAGCTTTATCATACATCTTAAATTTATGTATGGATCCTGTCTCTACTACATCACTCTCCAGACTATTCATCTTCCTAGCAACTCTATGACTGAAGAAAAACTTCCTAACATCCCTAGGACTCATCTGAATCTTCAGCTTCCAGTTGTGGCCCCTCGTTGCTGTGTCCCATCTCTGGAACATCCTGTCTCCGTCCCCCTTGTCAATTTCTCTCAGTATTTTATATGTCATTATCATGTCCAACCCCCCCTCCCGCTCTCTCTCCTGTCCTCCAGTATCGTCAGGTCAATTTCCCTTTAACCTCTCCTCGTAAGACATGCCCCTTAGCTCCGGGACTAGTCTCGTTGCAAACCTTTGTACTTTCTTTAATTTCTTGATGTGCTTGGCAAAGAGTGGGTACCAAACTGGTGCTGCATACTTCGGTATGGGCCTGACGTACATTGTGTACAGAGTCCTGAACGATTCCTTACTGAGATGTCGGAACGCTAGTCTTAGGTTTGCTAGTCGACCATATGCCGCAGCAATTATTTGGTTAATGTGCGCCTCAGATGTGCTTAGTATTATGCTCACCCCAAGATCCTTTTCCTTGAGTGAGTTTTGCATTCCTTGGTCCCCTAGACTGTACTCTATCTGCAGTCTTCTTTACCCTTCCCCGATTTTCATGAATTTACACTTGTTGGGGTTAAACTCTAGGAGCCAGTTGCTGGACCAGGCTTGCAGACTGTACAGATCCCTTTGTAGTCCTGCCTGATCCGTCGTCCGACTGAATTCTCCTCATTAGCTTCACATCATCTGCAAACAAGGGCATTTCTGAGTCTATCCCTTCCGTCATGTCATTCACATACGCCAGAAACAGCACCGGCCCTAGGACCGACCCCTGTGGAACCCAGTCTGATACCTTGTCACGTACCACGACTCACTAATGCCTTCCTGTCAGGTATTTTCTAATCCAATGCAGTGCCTTCTCTGTTATACCTGCCTGATCCTCCAACTTTTGCACTAATCTCTTGCGTGGAACTGTGTCAAAATCCTTCTTACAGTCCAAGAAAATGCAATCTACCCACCCCTATCTCTCTTGCTTTACTGCCATCACCCCCTTCAAAACTCCAGTAGGTTTGTGACACAGGTTTTCCCTTACCTGAATAATCTTGTCAATGACTTTGTGTGTGTGTGTGTGTGTATTTGTGTGGTAATAATGTTAGACGGAGCTGTGAATTTCGATTTCTGAGGCCCTCTTCAGGCAACAAACACATCTGTGGTTGTTGCCTCTGGAAGAAAGGTTGTGGAACCATCATGTTCAAGTTTCAAGTCTTAGTTGCAGTGTCGAGCAACCCGAGGCTTGGCACTAGAGTTATTAAACTGAGATTCAGCTATCTGGTGAGGAACACAAGAACATACGAAAAAACATAAAAATTGAGAAGAACTGCAGTAGGCCTACTGGCCCATGCTAAGCAGATCCACCTCATAATCCTGCTATTCTCATTCATACGTCGCGTGGATTATGGAAAAGAAACTTATGGTGGGTGTTATCATGATGGCTGCAATGTAATGAATACTGGTTACTGTAACACACAAACCTACATGTAGGCAAAAGGCCTATCAACACCCCCTCACCTCATAAAAGACATTACCAAGAAACCACTGTTTGTCTATAGAAGAATACTAGAACGGTGGCCCGTGGCCTGATAACAAAAGCTCTCGCTTCACACGGTGAGGGCCAGGGTTCGATTCCCGGCAAAAGTTGAAATATTGGGCGTGTTTCCTTACACCGTTTGCCTATGTTCACCCATCAGTCAAGTCGGTACCTGGGTGTTAGTCGACTGGTGTGGGTCGCATCCTGGGACAAAATTGACCTAATTTGCCCGAGTTGCTCTGCATAACAAGCGGCTTTCTATATACGTAATAGAATGTCATTAATGTCAGATAGGCCTGTATACCTTACACGTGTACTTGTAGAAATTAAGATATTATTATTATTATTATTATTATTATTATTATTATTATTATTATTATTATTATTATTATTATTATTATTATTATCATCATCATTATTATTATTAAGTTATCCTTTAGTGTCAGGATACCTATGTGAAATCCCACACCCACTGTGTACCCTCTGACCAAACTTGCAGAGTAGTTCCACCTGGACACTTGTAGCCATCATCAGATTTGCATAACTGGTGCGGCTCCCTTATTGCTGGACATCCATTTGTTGCAAGGCTCCTCGTCATAATACTGTTAACCTCGTCATGCCACATAATATTTCTCTCGGATTGACGTCAGACAAGACTGGCTTCCCCCAAGTAAAAATCCAAAATCAGCCAGTGTGTGATTTTAACTTCAGAATGCTTGCAACCAGCACCTATAGACTGATCAAACAAACTGTTAACCAAGAGTCATTGTCTGAATTCAGGTCGCGGGGGCGATGATCACCCACAAAGGCTTAAATAATTCAAGACTATTTCACTAAAGAATGAGTCTCAAATGGTTCTCCCATGAAGCTAAATTAAATTTAGCTTGTTATAATAAGGTTAGGTAAGTTTTCTAAAGTTCTTTTGATTCATTGCATTTTCTTGGACTGCAAGAAGGCCTTCGACACAGTTCGTCACAAGAGATTAGTGCAGAAACTAGAGGATGAGGCGCGTATAACGGGAAGGGCACTGCAATGGATCAGAGAATACCTGAGAGGGAGGCAACAACGAGTCATGGTACGTGATGAGGTATCACAGTGGGCACCTGTGACAAGCGGGGTCCCACAGGGGTCGGTCCTAGGACCAGTGCTATTTTTGGTATATGTGAATGACATGATGGAAGGGTTAGACTCAGAAGTGTCCCTATTTGCAGATGATGTGAAGTTAATGAGGAGAATTAAATCAGATGAGGATCAGGCAGGACTTCAAAGAGACCTGGACAGGCTGGACACCTGGTCCAGCAACTGGCTTCTCGAATTTAACCCTGCCAAATGCAAAGTCATGAAGATCGGGGAAGGGGGAAGAAGACCGCAGATAGAGTATAGGTTAAGCAGAAAAATATTGGGGTGAGTATAACACCAAGCATGTCTCCGAAAGCACACATCAACCAGATAACTGCTGCATTATATGGGCGCCTGGCAAACCTAAGAATAGCGTTCCGATACCTCAGTAAGGAATCTTTCAAGGATCGATCAGCAGGTACCACAAGCTGGTACCATCAGCAGGTACCATTAGCAGGAGCCACCAACAGGTGCCACCAGCAGGTACCACCAGCAGGTACCACTAGCTGGTGCCACCAGCAGGTGCCATCAGCAGGTACCACCAACAGGTACCATCAGCACGTAACATCAGCAGGTGCCACCAGCACGTACCACCAACAGGTTCTACCAGCAGGTGCCCTCAGCAGGTACCACTAGCAGGTACCATCAGCATTTACCACCAGCAGGTACCCCAGCAGGTTCTACCAGCAGATACCACTAGCACGTGCCACCAGCAGGTGCCACCAGCAGGTGCCACCAGCAGGTACCACCAGTAGGTTCTACCAGCAGGTGCCATCAGCAGGTACCACCAACAGGTACCACCAGCAGATACCACCAGCGGGTAGGACCAACAGGTACCACCACCAGCAGGTACCATCAGCAGGTACCACCAGCAGGTACTACCAGCAGGTGCCACCAGCAGGTACCAGAAGCAGGTACCACCAGCAGGTACCACCAGCAGGTGCCACCAGCACGTACCACCCGAAGGTACCACCAGCAGGTACCACCAGTAGGTATCACCAGCAGGTACTACCAGCAGGTACCACCAGTAGGTGCCATCAGCAGGTACCACCAACAGGTACTACCAGCAGGTTCTACCAGCAGGTCCCACCAGCAGGTATCACCAACAGGTACCATCAGCAGGTACCACCAGCAGATAAAAACCAGCAGGTAATACCAGCAGGTACCACCAGCAGGCACAATCAGCAGGTACCACCAGTAGGTACCACCAGCAGGTGCCATCAGCAGGTGAGACCAGTAGGTGCCATCAGCAGGTACCACCAACAGGTACCACCAACAGGTACCACCAGCAGGCACCACCAGCAGGAACCACCAGCAGGTGCCACCAGCAGGTACCACCAGCAGGTGCCACCAGCAGGTACCACCCGAAGGTACCACCAGCAGGTACCACCAGTAGGTATCACCAGCAGGTACTACCAGCAGGTACCACCAGTAGGTGCCACCAGCAGGTACCACCAGCAGGTACCAACAGCAGGTTCTACCAGCAGGTGCCACCAGCAAGTATCACCAACAGGTACCACCAGCAGGTACCACCAGCAGATACCACCAGCAGGTAATACCAGCAGGTACCACCAGCAGGTACAATCAGCAGGTACCACCAGTAGGTACCACCAGCAGGTGCCACCAGCAGGTGAAACCAGTAGGTACCATCAGGAGGTACCACCAACAGGTACCACCAACAGGTACCACCAGCAAATACCACCAGCAGGTACCACCAGCAGGTGCCACCAACAGGTACCACCAACAGGTACCACCAGCAGGTACCACCAGCAGGTATCACCAACAGGTACCACCAGCAGGTACCATCAGCAGGTACCACCAGCAGGTATCACCAACAGGTACCACCAGCAGGTATCACCAGCACGTACCACCAGCAGGTACCACCAGTAGGTATCACCAGCAGGTACTACCAGCAGGTACCACCAGTAGGTGCCACCAGCAGGAACCACCAGCAGGTACCACCAGCAGGTTCTACCAGCAGGTGCCACCAGCAAGTATCACCAACAGGTACCACCAGCAGGTAATATCAGCAGGTACCACCAGCAGGTACAATCAGCAGGTACCACCAGTAGGTACCACCAGCAGGTGCCACCAGCAGGTGAAACCAGTAGGTGCCATCAGGAGGTACCACCAACAGGTACCACCAACAGGTACAACCAGCAAATAAAACCAGCAGGTAACACCATTAGGTGCCACCAACAGGTACCACCAACAGGTACCACCAGCAGGTACCACCAGCAGGTATCACCAACAGGTACCACCAGCAGGTACCATCAGCAGGTACCACCAGCAGGTATCACCAACAGGTACCACCAGCAGGTATCACCAGCAAGTAACACCAGCAGATGCCACCAACAGGTACCACCAACAGGTACCACCAGCAGGTACCACCAACATGTATCACCAACAGGTACCACCAGCAGGTACCACCAGCAGGTACAACCAGCAGGTATCACCAACAGGTACCACCAGCAGGTACCACCAGCAGGTGCCACCAACAGGTACCACAAACAGGTACCACCAGCAGGTACCACCAGCAGGTACGACCAACAGGTACCACCAGTAGGTACCACCAGCAGGTGCCACCAACAGGTACCACCAACAGGTACCACCAGCAGGTGCCACCAACAGGTACCACCAGCACGTACCACCAGCAGGTACCACCAGCAGGTACCAACAGCAGGTACCACCAGCAGGTACCACCAGCATGTACCACCAGCAGGCACCACCAGCAGGTATCACCAACAGGTACCACCAGCAGGTTCTACCAGCAGGTACCACCAGCAGGTATCACCAACAGGTACCACCAGCATGTACCACCAACAGGTACCATCAACAGGTACCACCAGCAGGTACCACCAGCAGGTACCACCAACAGGTTCCACGAACAGGTACCACCAGCAGGTTCTACCAGCAGGTACCACCAGCAGGTATCACCAACAGGTACCACCAGCAGGTGCCACCAACAGGTACCATCAACAGGTACCACCAACACGTACCACCAACAGGTACCACCAGCAGGTACCACCAGCAGATACCACCAACAGGTACCACCAACAGGTACCACCAACAGGTACCATCAGCAGGTACCACCAGTAGGTATCACCAGCAGGTGCTACCAGCAGGTACCACCAGTAGGTGCCACCAGCAGGTACCACCAGCAGGTTCTACCAGCAGGAACCACCAGCAGGTATCATCAACAGGTACCACCAGCAGGTGTCACAAGCAGGTACCACCAGCAGGTACCACCAACAGGTACCACCAACAGGTACCACCAGCAGGTACCACCAGCAGGTACCGCCAGCAGGTACCGCCAGCAGGAACCACCAGCAGGTACCACCAACAGGTACCACCAACAGGTACCACCAACAGGTACAACCAGCAGGTACCACCAGCAGGTACCACCAGCAGGTACCACCAACAGGTACCGCCAACAGGTACCACCAGAAGATACCACAAGCAGGTACCACCAACAGGTACCACCAACAGGTACCACCAGCAGGTACCACCAGCAGGTACCGCCAGCAGGCACCACCAGCAGGCACCACCAGCAGGTACCACCAACAGGTACCACCAACAGGTACCACCAAAAGGTACCACCAGCAGGTACCACCAGCAGGTACCACCAGCAGGTACCACCAGCAGGTGCCACCAGCAGGTACCACCATTAGGTTCTACCAGCAGGTGAGATCAGCAGGTACCACCAGCAGATACCACCAGCGGGTAGGACCAACAGGTACCACCACCAGCAGGTACCATCAGCAGGTACCACCAGCAGGTACTACCAGCAGGTGCCACCATCAGGTACCACCAGCAGGTACCACCAGCAGGTACCACCAGCAGGTGCCACCAGCACGTACCACCCGCAGGTACCACCAGCAGGTACCACCAGTAGGTATCACCAGCAGGTACTACCAGCAGGTACCACCAGTAGGTGCCACCAGCAGATACCACCAGCAGATACCATCAGGTTCTACCAGCAGATACCACCAGCAGGTAATACCAGCAGATACCACCAGCAAGTATCACCAACAGGTACCACCAGCAGGTACCACCAGCAGATACCACCAGCAGGTAATACCAGCAGGTACCACCAGCAGGTACAATCAGCAGGTACCACCAGTAGGTACCACCAGCAGGTGCCATCTGCAGGTGAAACCAGTAGGTGCCATCAGCAGGTACCACCGACAGGTACCACCAACAGGTACCACCAGCAGGTACAACCAGCAGGAACCACCAGCAGGTGCCACCAGCAGGTACCACCAGCAGGTGCCACCAGCAGGTACCACCCGAAGGTACCACCAGCAGGTACCACCAGTAGGTATCACCAGCAGGTACTACCAGCAGGTACCACCAGTAGGTGCCACCAGCAGATACCACCAGCAGGTACCATCAGGTTCTACCAGCAGGTGCCACCAGCAAGTATCACCAACAGGTACCACCAGCAGGTACCACCAGCAGATACCACCAGCAGGTAATACAAGCAGGTACCACCAGCAGGTACAATCAGCAGGTACCACCAGTAGGTGCCACCAGCAGGTGCCACCAGCAGGTGAAACCAGTAGGTGCCATCAGGAGGTACCACCAACAGGTACCACCAACAGGTACCAACAGCAAATACCACCAGCAGGTACCACCAGCAGGTGCCACCAACAGGTACCACCAACAGGTACCACCAGCAGGTACCACCAGCAGGTATCACCAACAGGTACCACCAGCAGGTACCATCAGCAGGTACCAAGAGCAGGTATCACCAACAGGTACCACCAGCAGGTACCACCAACAGGTACCACCAACAGGTACCACCAACAGGTACCACCAACATGTATCACCAACAGGTACTACCAGTAGGTACCACCAGCAGGTACCACCGGCAGGTATCACCAACAGGTACCACCAGCAGGTACCACCAGCAGGTGCCACCAACAGTTACCACCAACAGGTACCACCAGCAGGTACCACCAGCAGGTACGACCAACAGGTACCACCAGTAGGAACCACCAGCAGGTGCCACCAACAGGTACCACCAACAGGTACCACCAGCAGGTGCCTCCAACAGGTACCACCAACAGGTACCACCAGCAGGTACAAGCAGCAGGTATCACCAGCAGGTACCACCAGTAGGTACCACCAGCAGGTACCACCAGCAGGTACCAACAGCAGGTACCACCAGCAGGTACCACCAGCATGTACCACCAGCAGGCACCACCGGCAGGTATCACCAACAGGTACCACCAGCAGGTTCTACCAGCAGGTACCACCAGCAGGTATCACCAACAGGTACCACCAGCAAGTACCACCAACAGGTACCACCAACAGCTACCACCATCAGGTACCACCAGCAGGTACCACCAACAGGTACCACGAACAGGTACCACCAGCAGGTTCTACCAGCAGGTACCACCAGCAGATACCACCAGCAGGTAATACCAGCAGGTACCACCAGCAGGTACAATCAGCAGGTACCACCAGTAGGTACCACCAGCAGGTGCCACCAGCAGGTGAAACCAGTAGGTGCCATCAGGAGGTACCACCAACAGGTACCACCAACAGGTACCACCAGCAAATACCACCAGCAGGTACCACCAGCAGGTGCCACCAACAGGTACCACCAACAGGTACCACCAGCAGGTACCACCAGCAGGTATCACCAACAGGTACCACCAGCAGGTACCATCAGCAGGTACCACCAGCAGGTATCACCAACAGGTACCACCAGCAGGTAGCACCAGCAGGTACCACCAGCAGGTACCACCAACAGGTACCACCAACAGGTACCACCAACAGGTACCACCAACATGTATCACCAACAGGTACCACCAACAGGTACCACCAGCAGGTACCACCAGCAGGTGCCACCAACAGTTACCACCAACAGGTACCACCAGCAGGTACCACCAGCAGGTACGACCAACAGGTACCACCAGTAGGTACCACCAGCAGGTGCCACCAACAGGTACCACCAACAGGTACCACCAGCAGGTACCACTAACAGGTACCACCAACAGGTACCACGAGCAGGTACCACGAGCATGTACCGCCAGCAGGTACCACCAGCAGGTACCACCAGCAGGTACCACTAACAGGTACCACCAACAGATACCACCAACAGGTACCAGCAGCAGGTACCACTAACAGGTACCACTAACAGGTACCACCAACAGGTACCACCAACAGGTACCAGCAGCAGGTACCACTAACAGGTACCACTAACAGGTACCACCAACAGGTACCACCAACAGGTACCAGCAGCAGGTACCACTAACAGGTACCACTAACAGGTACCACCAACAGGTACCACCAACAGGTACCAGCAGCAGGTACCACTAACAGGTACCACTAACAGGTACCACTAACAGGTACCACCAACAGGTACCACTAGCACCTAGGGCCATAAATTTCATATATTACAAACTGGACTTTTTGAAAACTGGAAAATTCACACTTTAATAATTTTTTTTAATCCAAAATAAACTAAAGTGATGAAAAACCTTTTTACAGTCGTTTGTTCATTTTAATTTTTTTTTTTTGTCGAAAATCGTGTATTTCTTTAAAGACGTAATTGTTTAACATCGACTGTTACCTGTTTGTTTCTGCATGTCTTTGTAAGAATGTGTTTGTTTCTGCATGTCTTTGTAAGTATGTGTTTGTTTCTGCATGTCTTTGTAAGTATGTGTTTGTTTCTGCATGTCTTTGTAAGTATGTGTTTGTTTCTGCATGTCTTTGTAAGTATGTGTTTGTTTCTGCATGTCTTTGTAAGTATGTGTTTGTTTCTGCATGTCTTTGTAAGTATGTGTTTGTTTCTGCATGTCTTTGTATGTGTTTGTTTCTGCATGTCTTTGTAAGTATGTGTTTGTTTCTGCATGTCTTTGTAAGTATGTGTTTGTTTCTGCATGTCTTTGTAAGTATGTGTTTGTTTCTGCATGTCTTTGTAAGTATGTGTTTGTTTCTGCATGTCTTTGTAAGTATGTGTTTGTTTCTGCATGTCTTTGAAAGTATGTGTTTGTTTCTGCATGTCTTTGTAAGTATGTGTTTGTTTCTGCATGTCTTTGTAAGTATGTGTTTGTTTCTGCATGTCTTTGTAAGTATGTGTTTGTTTCTGCATGTCTTTGTATGTGTTTGTTTCTGCATGTCTTTGTAAGTATGTGTTTGTTTCTGCATGTCTTTGTAAGTATGTGTTTGTTTCTGCATGTCTTTGTAAGTATGTGTTTGTTTCTGCATGTCTTTGTAAGTATGTGTTTGTTTCTGCATGTCTTTGTAAGTATGTGTTTGTTTCTGCATGTCTTTGCAAGTATGTGTTTGTTTCTGCATGTCTTTGCAAGTATGTGTTTGTTTCTGCATGTCTTTGCAAGTATGTGTTTCTCTGAAGTATTTTTATTCTCTTCTCGGAGGATGAGGTGACCATAATTACCATGAGAGGTGACATATATATATATATATATATATATATATATATATATTATATATATATATATATATATATATATATTTTATAATATATATATATATATATATATATAATACATATACATTTATATATCATGTAGGGAGGTACCACCTCCAGAACTTTACTGGGGACCCTTATCCTCAGATTAGACAATAAACCTACTTCAGGGAAAACTCGAGGTTCTTCTCGGAGCTGTTTGAATATTTTCTTCAACAACCTTTATATTCTTTATATTCTATGTAAAGTTTATCAACAGACAGAATACATTAACAG
The DNA here is from genome assembly GCF_026875155.1 of Cherax quadricarinatus. NCBI lineage: Eukaryota > Metazoa > Arthropoda > Malacostraca > Decapoda > Parastacidae > Cherax > Cherax quadricarinatus. The sequence goes on from NC_069402.1 coordinate 38,271,807, forward strand.
AAAACGCAAACACGAAATACATTGGTACAATATATCGAAGGTTATGAATCTTCTCCAGCTCCTCCGAGGCCGGACGCGAGCCCAGTATGCAGCAAGCATTTCCTCTCTGGATGGCCACGCTGAGGCACTGGAATATGAAAGTCGCCGCCCTCGGGTCCCTGGTGGTGACGATGAGCCTGGAACCCAGTTCTGTAAGGAAACGTGTGGTATTTTTCCCCCATGATCCCAAGGTCTCTGATCGCACTGGGACAAATTGACACTGTTGGCTTATGTCCCTGTACTTGCTGATCTTGTACTCCTCCCTGTGGTCAGCAGCTCCTCCCTGTCACCCAACACTGTGATGGAGGTAGGTAGGGGCCAACCTTGGAAGAATAGCAAGCTAAGAGCTTGCTATTCTTCCAAGGTTAGATGGTGATCCTGTCTGGGCAGTTCGCTGGGTTGTGGGTATTGTTGGCTGCTAGAGATCGGGGCTCTCTCTCGGCTGGGCATCCAGCCTTTCACCGAGGCAGGGTGACCCAAAACGAAAGAAAAACCAAAAAAGGAAGGAAAAAACTTTCATCATCATTCAACACTTTCACCATTACTCACACACAATCACTGTCTTTGTACAGGCGCTCAGATATATATATATATATATATTATAATATATATATATATATATATATATATATATATATATATATTATATATATATAATATATATATATCGGTTGGACTTCGAGCCTGCCTGAGCGTGTTAGGAGTGAGTGGAGATAAATGGTTTTATGTCGACGTGCTGTTGGAGTGAACAAAGTAAAATTTATTAAGGGTTTTAAATAAACCGGTTAGCCGTACTTGAGTCCTGGTGGTAAGAAGTACAGTGCCTTCACTCTGAAGGAGAAGTGGAGATATGTTTCAGTTTTTTAACTGTACTGGAGTGAATGATGATGTTGAAAGCGTTTATAAAAAAAATAAGAAAAAAATATATGTAGGAAGGGTGACCCAACAACTAAAACACTTTCGCTGTCACTCATTCAGTCTTGCCAAGAGAAGTGCACTGACATTACAGTTCAGATGACCTTCTACCCACAGCATTCCCACTCCTGCTACCGAGTGCAGGTACCGTACCTGCCACCTTCAGGACTCAAGTCCAGGTAACCTCTTACTACCGAGTCCCTTAACAAATGTTACATTACTCACACTCCAACAGCACTTCTAATCATAAAAAAAAACACTTGGCTTAACTCCTTTCTAACACCACGCTCACACAAGCCTGCTGGATGTACAAGCCCCTATCGCTCAACACATTCTTTATCCCCCTCTCTTTAACCTTCCCTAGCTCGACATCTACCTCTCCTTTCCCCACAGATAAGTGAATTTCCTTGTTTTAAAATGATTGAAAAGTATACTCTAAAGGAGAAAAAATACAGACTGCCGCAGGGGGAGACTAAGGACTGGACTGCCTTGTTAGAGAGTGCCAACAGGCACCCACACTACCTGTGACCACAACCACACTACCTGTGACCACAACCACACTACCTGTGACCACAACCACACTACCTGTGACCACAACCACACTACCTGTGACCACAACCACACAACCTGTGACCACAACCACACTACCTGTGACCACAACCACACTACCTGTGACACAACCACACTACCTGTGACCACAACCACACTACCTGTGACCACAACCACACTACCTGTGACCACAGCCACACTACCTGTGACCACAACCACACTACTGTGACCACAACCACACTACCTGTGACCACAACCACACTACCTGTGACCACAACCACACTACCTGTGACCACAACCACACTACCTGTGACCACAACCACACTACCTGTGACCACAACCACACAACCTGTGACCATAACGATACAACCTATGACCACAACCACACTACCTGTGACCCCAGTCACACAACCTATGACCACAACCACACTACCTGTGACCACAACCACACTACCTGTGACCACAACCACACTACCTGTGACCACAACCACACTACCTGTGACCACAACCACACAACCTGTGACCACAACCACACTACCTGTGACCACAACCACACTACCTGTGACCACAACCACACTACCTGTGACCACAACCACACTACCTGTGACCACAGCCACACTACCTGTGACCACAACCACACTACCTGTGACCACAACCACACTACCTGTGACCACAACCACACTACCTGTGACCACAACCACACTACCTGTGACCACAACCACACAACCTGTGACCACAACCACACTACCTGTGACCACAACCACACTACCTGTGACCACAACCACACTACCTGTGACCACAACCACACTACCTGTGACCACAGCCACACTACCTGTGACCACAACCACACTACCTGTGACCACACCACACTACCTGTGACCACAACCACACTACCTGTGACCACAACCACACTACCTGTGACCACAACCACACTACCTGTGACCACAACCACACTACCTGTGACCACAACCACACTACCTTGACAACAACCACACTACCTGTGACCACAACCACACACCTGTGACCACAACCACACTACCTGTGACCACAACCACACTACCTGTGACCACAACCACACTACCTGTGACCACAACCACACTACCTGTGACCACAACCACACTACCTGTGACCACAACCACACTACCTGTGACCACAACCACACAACCTGTGACCATAACGATACAACCTATGACCACAACCACACTACCTGTGACCCCAGTCACACAACCTATGACCACAACCACACTACCTGTGACCACAACCACACTACCTGTGACCACAACCACACAACCACACTACCTGTGACCACAACCACACTACCTGTGACCACAACCACACAACCTGTGACCCCAGCCACACAACCTATGACCACAACCCACAACCTGTAACCACAACCAGACAACATGTGACCACAATCACACAACCTGTAGCCACAACCACACAACCTGTGACCACAACCACACAACCTGTTACCACACTCACACAACCTGTGACCACAACCACGCAACCTGTGACCACAACCACACAACCTGTGACCATAACGATGCAACCTATGACCACAACCACACTATCTGTGACCCTAGTCACAACCTGTGACCACAACCACACTACCTGTGACCACAACCACACTACCTGTGACCCCAGCCACACAACCTATGACCACAACCCACAACCTGTGACCACAACCACACAACATGCGATCACAACCATACAACCTGTAACCACAACCACAAAACCTGTGACTACAATCACACAACCTGTGATCATAACGATGCAACCTATGACCACAACCACACTATCTGTGACCCCAGTCACACAACCTGTGACCACAACCACACTACCTGTGGCCACAACCACACTACCTGTGACCCCAGCCACACAACCTATGACCACAACCCATAACCTGTTACCACAACCACACAACATGTGACCACAACCACACAACCTGTAACCACAACCACATAACTTGTGACCACAACCACACAACCTGTTACCCCAGCCACACAACCTGTGACCACAACCACACTACCTGTGACCACAACCACACAACCTGTGACCACAACCACATACCCTGTAACCACAACCTGTGACCACAACCACACTACTTGTGACCACAACCACGCAACCTGTAACCAGTACCTGTGACCACAACCACACAACCTGTTACCCCAGCCACACAACCTGTGACCACAACCATACAACCTGTGACCACAACCACACAACTTGTAACCACAACCTGTGACCACAACCACATAACCTGTAACCACAATTACCAGCTACAAGCTACAAGCTGCTACAAACCCCTTCCCCTCTCTTCTCCAACCTTAACTTTCCTCTCCTCTAACCATCAGTTGCCTACCCTCCATTATGCTCCTTCCCTTGTTCCACTTCCATCCATCCATCGTCCCTTCCCTCATCTACTTATCCATTCCCCCTCCTCCCGCCTCATCGGTGCCAATATCGACACACTCTCGGTAAATATCAGGAACGAGTCCTTAATCAACCACAGTAAACATAGTTAACAGAACAGTATTTTTTTTTTTTTTTACCCTCGTGGGATATTCCCAACTTTTCACCTTCACTGCCTCATCCACTCTGTTGCTGGACGGGTGACGATCTGGGTTCGAATCCTGGTAGCTGCTATATTTCTTTACATACGCCACAAATTATGCATATTTATATATAAGATAAGATTTCGTTCGGATTTTTAACCCCGGAGGGTTAGCCACCCAGGATAACCCAAGAAAGTCAGTGCGTCATCGAGGACTGTCTAACTTATTTCCATTGGGGTCCTTAATCTTGTCCCCCAGGATGCGACCCACACCAGTCGACTAACACCCAGGTACCTATTTGCTGCTAGGTGAACAGGACAACAGGTGTAAGGAAACGTGTCGAAATGTTTCCACCCGCCGGGAATCGAACCCGGGCCCTCCGTGTGTGAAGCGGGAGCTTTAGCCACCAGGCCACCGGGCCACATACATACATACATACATACATACATACATACATACATACAATACATACATATATATATATATATATATATATATATATATATATATATATATATATATATATATATATATATATATATATATATATATATATATATATATCAACAAGTCGGCCGTCTCCCACCGAGGCAGGGTGACCCAAAAAAGAAAGAAAATCCCCAAAAGAAAATACATTCATCATCATTCAACACTTTCACCACACTCACACATTATCACTGCTTTTGCAGAGGTGCTCAGAAACAACAGTTTAGAAGCATATACGTATAAAGATACACAACATATCCCTCCAAACTGCCAATATCCCAAACCCCTCCTTTAAAGTGCAGGCATTGTACTTCCCATTTCCAGGACTCAAGTCCGACTATATGAAAATAACCGGTTTCCCTGAATCCCTTCACTAAATATTACCCTGCTCACACTCCAACAGATCGTCAGGTCCCAAGTATCATTCGTCTCCATTCACTCCTATCTAACACGCTCATGCACGCTTGCTGGAAATCCAAGCCCCTCGCCCACAAAACCTCCTTTACCCCCTCTTTCCAACCCTTTCGAGGACGACCCCTACCCCTCCTTCCTTCCCTATAGATTTATATGCTTTCCATGTCATTCTGCCCTCTGACTAATGCTTTTATTAACTCCACACCTTCTCCTAATTTCCACACTCCGAATTTTCTGCATAATATTTACACCACACATTGCCCTTAGACAGGACATCTCCACTGCCTCCAACCGTCTCCTCGCTGCTGCATTTACCACCCAAGCTTCACATCCATATAAGAGTGTTGGTACTACTATACTTTCATACATTCCCTTCTTTGCCTCCATAGATAACGTTTTTTGACTCCACATATACCTCAACGCACCACTCACCTTTTTTCCCTCATCAATTCTATGATTAACCTCATCCTTCATAAATCCATCCGCCGACACGTCAACTCCCAAGTATCTGAAAACATTCACTTCTTCCATACTCCTCCTCCCCAATTTGATATCCAATTTTTCTTTATCTAAATCATTTGATACCCTCATCACCTTACTCTTTTCTATGTTCACTTTCAACTTTCTACCTTTACACACATTCTCAAACTCATCCACTAGCCATTGTAATTTTTCTTTAGAATCTCCCATAAGCACAGTATCATCAGCAAAAAGTAACTGTGTCAATTCCCATTTTGAATTTGATTCCCCATAATTTAATCCCACCCCTCTCCCCAACACCCTAGCATTTACTTCTTTTACAACCCCATCTATAAATATATTAAACAACCATGGTGACATTACACATCCCTGTCTAAGACCTACTTTTACCGGGAAGTATTCTCCCTCTCTTCTACACACCCTAACCTGAGCCTCACTATCCTCATAAAAGCTCTTTACAGCATTTAGTAACTTACCACCTATTATATACTTGCAACATCTGCCACATTGCTCCTCTATCCACTCTATCATATGCCTTTTCTAAATCCATAAATGCAATAAAAGCTTCCTTACCTTTATCTAAATACTGTTCACATATATGCTTCAATGTAAACACTTGATCTACACATCCCCTACCCACTCTGAAGCCTCCCTGCTCATCCGCAATTCTACATTCTGTCTTACCTCTAATTCTTTCAATTATAACCCTACCGTATACTTTTCCTGGTATACTCAGTAAACTTATTCCTCTATAATTTTTACATTCTCTTTTATCCCCTTTCCCTTTATATAAAGGGACTATACATGCTCTCCGCCAATCCATATATTATATATATATATATATATATATATATATATATATATAATATATATATATATATATATATATATATATATATATATATATATATATATATATATATATATATATATGTAAAGAGAGTAGTAAGGGAGAAAAAGTTAGCATATGAGAAGTTTTTACAAAGTAGAAGTGATGCAAGGAGGGAAGAGTATATGGAGAAAAAGAGAGAAGTTAAGAGAGTGGTGAAGCAATGTAAAAAGAGAGCAAATGAGAGAGTGGGTGAGATGTTATCAACAAATTTTGTTGAAAATAAGAAAAAGTTTTGGAGTGAGATTAACAAGTTAAGAAAGCCTAGAGAACAAATGGATTTGTCAGTTAAAAATAGGAGAGGAGAGTTATTAAATGGAGAGTTAGAGGTATTGGGAAGATGGAAGGAATATTTTGAGGAATTGTTAAATGTTGATGAAGATAGGGAAGCTGTGATTTCGTGTATAGGGCAAGGAGGAATAAACATCTTGTAGGAGTGAGGAAGAGCCAGTTGTGAGTGTGGGGGAAGTTCGTGAGGCAGTAGTAAAATGAAAGGGGGTAAGGCACCCGGGATTGATGGGATAAAGATAGAAATGTTAAAAGCAGGTGGGGATATAGTTTTGGATGGTTGGTGCAATTATTTAATAAATGTATGGAAGAGGGTAAGGAAACCTAGGGATTGGCAGAGAGCATGCATAGTTCCTTTGTATAAAGGCAAAGGGGATAAAAGAGAGTGCAAAAATTATAGGGGGATAAGTCTGTTGAGTGTACCTGGTAAAGTGTATGGTAGAGTTATAATTGAAAGAATTAAGAGTAAGACGAGAATAGGATAGCAGATGAACAAGGAGGCTTTAGGAAAGGTAGGGGGTGTTTTGGACCAGGTGTTTACAGTGAAACATATAAGTGAACAGTATTTAGATAAGGCTAAAGAGGTCTTTGTGGCATTTATGGATTTGGAAAAGGCGTATGACAGGGTGGATAGGGGGCAATGTGGCAGATGTTGCAAGTGTATGGTGTAGGAGGTAGGTTACTGAAAGCAGTGAAGAGTTTTTACGAGGATAGTGAGGCTCAAGTTAGAGTATGTAGGAAAGAGGGAAATTTTTTCCCAGTAAAAGTAGGCCTTAGACAAGGATGTGTGATGTCACCGTGGTTGTTTAATATATTTATAGATGGGGTTGTAAGAGAAGTAAATGCGAGGGTCTTGGCAAGAGGCGTGGAGTTAAAGATAAAGAATCACACACAAAGTGGGAGTTGTCACAGCTGCTCTTTGCTGATGACACTGTGCTCTTGGGAGATTCTGAAGAGAAGTTGCAGAGATTGGTGGATGAATTTGTAGGGTGTGCAAAAGAAGAAAATTAAAGGTGAATACAGGAAAGAGTAAGGTTATGGGGATAACAAAAAGATTAGGTGTTTAAAGTTTGGGAAAAACAGTTTGGGGGGGGAAGAGTATGGAGGAGGTGAAAGTTTTCAGATTTTTTGGGAGTGGCCCGTGTCAGGGGATGGGCCCTTTTAAAGATGGGGTGAATCATAAAATTTTGATGAGGAAAAAGAGTGAGTGGTGCACTTAGGGGGCCCGGGTGGAGACAAAAAACCCTTTGGGCCCCTTTGGAGGAAAAAGGGGGAATGTAGAGAGTAAATTTTTTTACCAAACGGCTCTTATATGGGTGTGAAGCGGGGGGTGAAAATTTTGGCAGCGAGGAGAAGGCTGGAGGCAGTGGAGATGTTTTTCTGAGGGCAATGGGGGGGGTTTTTAAAATAATGCAGAGAATTCGTAGTTTTGGAAGTTAGGGGGAAAGGGCGGGGATTACCAAAACTGTTTTTCCAGAGGGCGAGGAAGGGTTTGTTGAGGGGGTTCGGGGCTGTAAGAGAATGGAGGAAAAAGAAAGGCCCCCAAGAGTGTTCATCTGTAAGGGAAAGGAAAGGGGGGGTAGGGGGCGGGCCCGGAAGGGTTGGGGGGGAGGGGGGGAAAAGGAGGGTTTTTTGTGCCCCCGGGGGTTGGACTTTTCCGAAGCATGCGTGAGCGGGGTTTGGGGTAGGAGTGAATGGAGCAAATGGTTTTTTTAAAACTTGACGTTCTGTTGGGGTGTGAGCAAAGTAACATTTATGAAAGGGGTTCAAAGGGGAAAAGGCCGCCCCCGGGCTTGGGGTCCCGGAGATTGGGGAAGGGTACAGTGCCTGCCCCTCTGAAGGAGGGGTGTTAATGTTGAGTTTTAAAAAATGTAGTGTAAAAAACCCCCCTTTTGGCAAGACAGTGATGGAGGAATGATGGGGAAAAGTTTTTTCTTTTTCGGGGCCAACCCCCCTTGGTGGGGGTTTGGCCCGGTTTGATAATTTAAAAATAATAAAAATAATATATAATATTAAAATAATAAAAATTTATTTATATTTTAAAAATATTTATATTTATATATAAAAATATTTATAAACAGTAAGTTTTCGAAAACGTTCTTGGAAACCCGCGACTTTAAGCGAAACGACCCCTATAATTTAAACCAGTTTTACAATTTTCTAAATTTAAAATTTAACAAGACATCTCGCTGTCCGTTTGTCCCAAACCCCCTTTAAAAAAGTCTATTTTTTTTTATAAAGTCAAAAATTTTTTTTTTTTTTTTTGTGGCCACAGAAAATCAGGGTTTCTGAGTTCAATTTCGACTTAAATGTAACAGGGTTAAAAACCCAAGGGAAAAAATGTTTGCAAGACAAAATTGCAAGAGCCACCTCACGCAGTTCAAAAACAAATAACAACAGACACGGCGGACTCGCTGTGTGCTCTCTTATCGTATCATTTATTGTCGTGCATTTCTGGATTATATATACTTTACGAATATTTATTTTTACTATAATTTGTATTCATTGTACTCATTCGATTTCTCTCTCATCAACGTTATAACGAAACAACATTGAATAAAATTAGGTTATTCGAGGACCTGCTTTCTCTCTCTCTCTTTATATGTGTACATATATATATATATA
>NC_069402.1:38283543-38353543 GCF_026875155.1 Cherax quadricarinatus
CACTCCCTCAAAGTATATCAAGGACATCACAGTATACCCCTCCCTTGGGAGGTAGTCAAAAGATTAGAGGTACATAATGGGTCCAGGGACTGGGCCCCAGACTTCTGATTGCTAAATAGCTACGGTGGTAATGAACTATTTACAAATTTATGATCTGGTAATAGTCGTAATGAGTTGTTCATACAGACATAAATTCAGTCCTAAAAAACATTGCAATGTAGCTTATATGCGGTTATGAGTTATTTATAATATCCCGATGCTTTAGCAGGCTGTAGTTGTGTTTACGAGTTATTTGCCGTAGGCAAAGTCAGGGAAATTTTCCAGAATAATTGGTAATTTGCCACTGTGAATAAAATACTCCGACATGACTTGCGAAATCGTTATGACACTGTTTATATACTCTGACATGTCTAACATTTCTGAGAGAGCTGTCTCTGAATAACTCAAGGTGTGACAATAGTTCCTCTGGCTAGGTTTATATTTGTCTCCATCAGCTGGTAATGCAAACTCCCGAAGAATCCAGTGGACCAGCAGAGGCCGGGCTGTGGTGACATCCAAGAGTCTGTTTATTTTGCTGGATGTGCCAAAGATATGTAGCTCCTCGTGAGTGATAGATGGACTAACCAATGTCAATCTCCCTCTGTCCCAAGTCGATACAAATTCATTTGAAATTCTTTTCGTATTATTTCCTCTAACTACTAGCCGACAGTAGAAGGGTGTAGTCTTCCTTTTTGTAGGGATATGTCTCTGCCATTTCATTAGTTCAATCATGCATTCAAAGCCCAGTGCGAGATGGAAGCCACAAGTGTACCCTGACTCCACAGTAAACAGTTCTACGATACCTGGCACGAAGATATCACATCTGACACAAATGGATCTAAGGGCATCTATGGGTGAAAGAGAATGACTTACCATTAATGACTTACCATGACTTACCATTACGTGCTCTAATTTCTATACAGGAAACATTACTCTGAACAACAACAATGACACTACAACTGTACCAGCGAGCTGGTGAAGAGAGCCATCGACAGGTTTAAAATGTAAAAGATTAGAGGATCGTTTTAACTTAAAACATTATGCTTAGAGTCGAGACGAAGCTCTGTTGTGATCTAAGAAGACTCTCTAGGAGAAAGTGTTGGGGATAGTGATTAGGTAAGAGGTAATTTATCATGGTTAGTTAGGTTAATATCTTTATTATGCACATCATACCCATGGTGTGGGTGGTAGTCAAAGGATTACAGAGATACATAATGGGTCCAGGGACTGGACCCCAAAGTTTAGATAACTGAACTAGTTACAAAGGTAATGAACTCCAGGTAGATCTGGTCACAATCATAACCAAGTTACTAAGGTAATGAATCATCTACACGTCTATACATGGTTACAATCATGAACAAATTACAAACTAATGAGCAATTCACACGTCCAGACGCAGTTCATGGAAGTGTCAATGTTATATTACTCGACAAAGATCATGTGTTTGATTCATTTGGAGGTCAATTCCAGTTTTTATGATTTGTTTGGAGGAGTGTTCAACCGTGGTGAATAAAAAAATGTAGGGCTTCTGTGCCTGGGTTGAGATGAGTCTGCCTGAGCATATTAACACCAATGATGACATGTCTTTCAGAGACACGAGCTCTGATGCTCGGAAAATCACGTTCTTTCTGCATGTTTAAAATTTTGGTGGTGCATGAACATCCTACAGTGTCCCGTAGCTCGGTCGCTAGCACACTCACCTCTCACACTGAGGTCCGGGGTTCGAATTTCCTCCGGTACCTGGTGTCCATGTCCCTGTTAACCCATCAGTTTAAAATGGGTATCTGGGAGTTAGTCGACTGGTGTGGGTCGCATCCTGGGACAAAACTGACCTAATTTGCCCGAAATGTTCAGCATAACAAACGGCTTTCTGTATAGTAATATGTCATTGATGTCAGCTAGGACTGTATACCATGTACCTTCTGTACCATGTACTTGTAGTAAGTAAAAATATTAGTATTATTATCATTCTGCAACTTTTCAAGCCCCGCAGTCTTCCTGTGTGACACACAAGCAAGTACAGGCGCAGCAATAGTCAACAAGTTATCCGACGAAAGATACACAATTTTCAAAAAAATTTTTGCCTTGTCTCCGTGCCAGGGATGAAGCCTTGACACAGCTCACGGCCTCCTAACTTCTTAATTCCTTGCACTCACAAAACCACAACACATACATTGTAACTGTAAACACTCTTCATCTCTCCCCTTCTTTTCCTCTTGTCCTCTCCACCTTTTCATTATCAGTAAGCTTTCCCTTCTCCACCTTTTCTTCTAGCCACTATTTCTTTTTCCTTTACCTTGTTCTTTTCTGTCATCTGTCGTTTTCTTTCTTCAACGATTTCTGCATCCTCTTTTTTTTTATTTTTTCTCCATTTTTTTCCTTTTTATAACATTTCCTTTTCCATGTCAATTCCTCCATCAAGGCTAAACCCCAATACCGCCACCAGTACAACACATAAATATAGAGCCCATCAATCTCCCTCTCCGCTCTTCCCTCCCCCGTACCCACACTTTCCCTCTCCAACACCAACACTCCTTTATTTCTCGCCTTCTTTGCATACCGCAATTGTTCTTCCTTCCCTATCGAAGTCTTCCAGCTCAGGCCGGTCTGATTCATTACAATCCGTAAGAAACCCGTCCTATGTGATGGTATATGATAGGGAAACACGGCTTGGTTTTATTCCCACTGTATCTATCATATAAAGAAGGGTAAGTAAGTAAGTAAGTAAGTTTATTCAGGTATACACAAATACAGTTACATAGAATTATCATACATAGCAGCATATGTGTAGAGAACCTAGGATAACCCAAAAAAGTCAGACAGAGTGACTTATTTCCATTGGGGGTCCTTTATTTCCAGCCCACTCCTGATGTTCCCACCATGTATATGTCATAAAAAGAATTGTAGTAACACTGAAGTCCCCACTTTTAATACAATCTCACCTCTATCGTCGCCACCTTCTTTTCTTTTTTCAAGACCAACTTCCTTGCTTGTATCGCCATCAAGAGCAAATCCGAATTTCGTTCTGCCTACCGACAATATTGAAGACGCAACACATTCCAGAACAAGCTTTTACTTCGAACTTTACCAGCTGATACGACTTGGTAAAGCTCTAACGTGTTTCTTTGCTGCACCATAAATCCTGAACACGAATACCTCACCCATTCCTCTAGGAGTCTAGCTCTTTCCCCCCACCCTCGCGTCAGCTGTATCAGGCTAGCACAATTGGCTTAACTGGCAGTTACAGAGGAGCATGACAGATGACTGAGTGATGTTTCCCTCCTGTGTGACGGATGGTGACATCTGCCCGGCCCCGGGTGAGTAGTGTTGGGTGAGCGGGTGTCGAGGGCACAAATTATGCTGCAATAATCGAGTACATCTTTGGAGTTTATGATTTATGGGTGACGTTGGCTGGCTTATTCACTGATTACTCTCTCTCTCTCTCTCTCTCTCTCTCTCTCTCTCTCTCTCTCTCTCTCTCTGTCTCTGTCTCTGTCTCTGTCTCTGTCTCTGTCTCTGTCTGTCTGTCTGTCTGTCTGTCTGTCTGTCTGTCTGTCTGTCTCTCTCTCTCTCTCTCTCTCTCTCTCTCTCTCTCTCTCTCTCTCTCTCTCTCTCTGTCTATCTGTCTCTCTCTGTCTGTCTGTCTGTCTGTCTCTCTCTCTCTCTCTCTCTCTCTCTCTCTCTCTCTCTCTCTCTCTCTCTCTCTCCTTCGTTGGTGAAATTATAGATAGATAAATTGAAATAAATTTAAATAACATAATCATACATTGGTCTCTCCCACATAAACTTTGTCGTACTGCACACAGGAAATAGTGTATACTCCTATTTCCTTAGAGACAGCATTAAATTGGGAGTTTCTCTTAGTAAGGCCACCAACTGAAAGAGTACCAAGAGTGGCAACTTAGATATTTCCTCTGGCAAGAGCTCGTATGGTATGTGTTGCCACATCACTTCGAGGCAATACAGGACATGTTTGGTTATATCTGGCGGATGGTGGATTGTGTAGAATGGTTTGAGCTTTGCGTCTGCAATCTGGACAAAATGAGAAGTGAAGTTTAAACGAGTAAATGTCTACCGAATGTATGTACATTTTTTTTTCCATGAACTCGGGATTAGAGATATATATAACCCTGAGGAAGAATCCTATAATCACCACGCGTTTGGTGAGCGAGTCGTGATAAAAAAAAAAAATGGGTGTAGGATGGTAGGCTTCCTATATACCTTGAAGGAAGGAGTAGCCTCCTCGGGTGTTCTGCAGTGTGTGCCAATAAAGGGAAGATTTCTTTGAGTTCAAGTGTAAACTTGATGGCTGGTTCTATATTGTTGACTTTATGTAGGGGCTCTTGTGTGTCGAGACGTCTGTTATAAAGGACTAGGATATCATCAACATACCGGAGCTGTGACGGCGTCTGGGACTATAGAGAGAAATCCTTTAAATGATGAATATTATCCTTCAGACAACGAATATCATAAGCTTGTTAAAAAGCCTAAAAGAAAAATCATGAGCCATATATTACACTAGAAGATTTTAGTTTTCCAAATTCACCTTTAAAGAGAAGCAGCTCTACGGGAAAACTGTCTGTGGGCCAGTTATGTGACGACCTATTCGGTGAGCCTTTAGATCATTTGATCGAAGCCTTCCGCTGGCTTACCGATCTACCCTGTAAAAAACTTATTGATCTCATTAAAAGATACGACGGTAAGTTTTCCGCTCCATATAAACAAACGGATCACCACACAGTTACATCTCTTCTTTTCAATAGCATTAATTCATGCCATATTTCTCCTTATATTCTAGCCTTGCCTAGCTGTAAGCTTGCCTCATTCCAATAATTTAGTTTAATCGTGGTGATTTTAGCCATTTTTATCACTGTTCCTTTCAATCAAACACACTGTTCCATCCATCTCCTCCTCCCCCAATACTCTACTGTTAGGAATTCGTTTTGTCTGCCTAAGCTCCTAGAATCTTATTTACTCCTCTTATTTGCATCAGCCAACGACTGTTATTCATTGTGCAGGTAGCCTTTCACTCTTTTCACTTGTTTTCAGCTAGACAAGGTGAACTGATCCTTGCTGTGTGCTCTTGTGCACGCCTCAGTAAGCTCTTGCTCTCGTGGCCACCTGCTACTCCAGGCCTCGCCTCACAAATACAATATTTTCATATTTTTCCCGTCGTGTTTGCTGCTTACACTGTAATATTGTGTTGCCATCCATCAGTGTGTGAATCCTGAGCCTCTTCTCCCTCCCTCCCATCCATCGCAGCCATAACACCTTTGTCATGAGCGTTTTTTTTTTCACTGAATTCTGATATATTTAACTGCACATGTGATGGGTGTAATGGTCATTGTGTAACTACCTAGTTGAGTGTGTAGATTTTCAGCTTGAGCTTTTAAATCCGTCTCTTAACTTTGTTGGCTGACTTTATCTGGTTCAGTTGCAACTATTTTTGAAGCGGTTTTTTTTTTATCTTGCACTATACAATTCTTCAGTTTGTTCAAGTTCTGCTTTACTCTAACTATAATAGTGTTTCATAAAGTCTCCGAGTCAACTTCGATGTGGTTCCTCTCGTCTTAAGCAATCTCTCCTTCTCTCTGTCAACATTCTCTCTAGAATTTAAATATGTTGTGATCAAGTCTTTTCTCATAATTTGTTGTTTAGTTTCAATTTCTTGTCTTTAATTAGGCGATGAAGAGATTTTCCCTGACACTCCTGTGATTTTAGACGAATTGCGGCGGTAATAAAGATCAACAGAGAAGAAAACAAACCTATGTCAGAGAGGGTAGTTTCCAACCATGATTTCCTGTTCTTGTTATGTCCCTCGTAAAGAGCCCACATCTACTGTTTCTGTATTACTGGGTATTTTGTATATCGTTATCATATCTCCTCTTGTTCTTTCTTGCAATGATGGCATACACATGCTGATTGGAGCAGATCAACCATGTCTCTGGGTATTTGTTGTTTCCTCGTCTTCCAGAGTTGAGAGCCTCCAGCAATATGGTTTTATCAATGGAAAAATGGGTGTCCAGTTCTAGCTCCACCTTCAGCCAGTCAGAATCAGCTCTCCAGCTTCTTTATCAGCGCCTTCATGATGGATGACTCCTATGTGGAAAACTGAGAGGTGATGCGTTCATCCACAGGTAAAGATGAGCGTTATTCACAAGTAAGAAAGAACATCATTCACAGGTAAGAAAGGATCATTCACAGGTAAGAGAGGATCATTCACAGGTAAGAGAGAATCATTCACAGGTAAGAGAGAACGTCATCTACTGGTAAAAGGGGTGTCATCCACAGGTAAGGGGTGTCATTCACAGGTAAGAAGTGTCATCCACAGGTAAAGGGTGTCATCCACAGGTAACGGTGTGTCATTCACAGGTAACGGGGTGTCATCCACAGGTAACGGGGTGTCATCCACAGGTAAGGGGTGTCATTCACAGGTTAAGGGGTGTCATCCACAGGTATGGGGTGTCATTCACAGCTAAGGGGGTGTCATCCATAGGTAAGGGGGAGAAGGGGAACTAACTGATCTGTCACTGGTGAAGGGAAGCTGAGCGGATCCCCAGTTAATTAATAAACGTCGATATCCGACTCAAGACACCAGGAACAGACATGAAGGACGGATAGGAAAGGACGGAGGGACGGATAGGAGAGGACGGAGGGGCTGATAGAGGATCTTCCAACACTCATGGTGTGTGCTACACACTGGCTCAGAGGATCTTAGGGGGAAGGGAAGCACTCTTCCAGCTTTTAATGTGCTTGGATTCCTTCCAAGACACTGTAGAAAAATCAGAACCGCCCAAGGAAAGTAACGCGCCCCTCAGCAGAAGTTGACAAGATTGACGATGACTGGAACTCCCATACCAAGGTACACAACCTATCTTTTCCTAAGTCACAACGTTGTTTTTGCGCTATATTCATTGAAACAAATTTCTCTACGTACAATATTTTACGCTGGGTTAGCTCAGGTTATGTTATAATAACGTAATTTAATCTAACTGAATTAAAGCTTGAAACGCAAATGCAGAAAAATAACATTACGAAGAGAATGTTTTGACGATGTAGTCTGCAGACTCCAGAAGCAACGTTGTGTTGTAGCGCCAGCATCGCTTTTCTTCAAACTTTTAACTTAGCAGGAAAAAACAGTATTCTCTTAGGAAGATAGAAGTGTGCATTAAAAGGGCAGCGCAATAGTTAGGAGCCGTAACTCTAGTGGTGGAGATCTGCAACTTCTTCAAACAGCCACAACCGAAGTACCGGGGATACTACAGTAATTCCTACAGTTAATCTTAACACTAGTACTGAAGATGTGATTACAACTCTTTCAGACAAAACAGATGAGAATCTCGGAATTTCGTGAAAGTAATGAATTATGCAATGTTTCCTGAAGACCAAACTCTGACTACGTCGCTGCAAGTCTAGACTCCATTTACAGCCAGAGGTTCTCTTTCCGGTATTATCAGACTATCATACAGTGAGGGGGAAAGAGATGGGAAGGAAGAACAACAGGTTTCCAGAGCAATTCTAACATAAGTAAACTACACTTTTCAAAATATTAATTAGGAAAGGCGCTCAGTTAGATTTCCTGGTACTGAGAAACACCCCCCCTACCTCTGCCCACCTATGGAAATAACGCTTGTGTTAGCCGACTGTTGTGGGTCGCATTTAGAAGAGAAATGTGTTAGGAAACTTCATTACTTCTGGAACGTCAAACCCTATGGAAGAAAACACTCCGGTTCTGTGAGTAAGAAACCGCAGTACTTGCTGGAAGCATTCAAGTGTCAGGTGAAAGGTACCTTTGTCCTAATGATGATATTTATGGAAAATAAAAAGTTGCTACCTTAATGCTACTACGTCCAGTATCCTTGTATCCTGCCTTCCATTTTCACCCCCTTACTCTACTTTCCCAAGTTTTCCTTCACTGTTACCTTTTTCCATGCTCCTCACACCATGTCTCTTCTTTCTTCCCTATACGTTCCTCTCTTCGTCAGTGTTCATGTCTCCCTCCTTTCCTATTCCTTCTCTCAATCCACGTTCCTCTCTCCCTCACTTCATTTTGCTCCCTCCCTCCCTCTCTACATGTTGCTTGCCCCTTCCCTCCCTACCTTCACGTTGCTCCCTTCCTCCCTCCCAGAGCAGGCAGGAGGGAGGGAGGTAGGGCCTCCACCAGCGAGGTGTTCCACCAGCCATGAAACACGCTAATTGCCAATTAATGGTGTGTGTTCCTTTGTGACAGTGATGCTCCCTTCAGCTAATTTATAAATATCAGATATCACACGTCTACCATATGCCGCACATCTACCATAGAATGTGACACCACCACCATGTCACAAATCTACCATAGAATGACATTAATCTAAAGCAGAATGCCTCATATCTACTATGAATGCCACATCTATCAGAGAGACAGAGAAAGAGAGAGAGAGAGAGAGAGAGAGAGAGAGAGGGAGAGAGAGAGAGAGAGAGAGAGAGAGAGAGAGAGAGAGAGAGAGAGAGAGAAAGAGAGAGAGAGAGAGAGAGAGAGAGAGAGAGAGAGAGAGAGAGAGAGAGAGAGAGAGAGAGAGAGAGAGAGAGAGAGAGAGAGAGAGAGAGAGAAGAGCAGGTCTATTACATCCTAATTAACCAAAAAAACACTGTCAATCTAATGACAAAATATCAGGGACATAAAATTAACCATTTGTTCGAAGCCCTCGCGAGCCATTTAATTCCCTGACCATTATTCTTCTGGAGGAAATTGACCATCATGACGTAAGTGGCCTAACATTACAAGGGCTCGCAGTTCCATTTTAAAGTGAGCACCGCATCGCTCATAAGAGCACGGTAAGTGTTTGAGACAATAATGGGGCTGAGATGGTCTTGTAGCGCTCTCATAGGCTCACGGGGATGTGAGTTTACTAGTAGTAATGATTCTTCCTTGTATAAGAATGTAGACGAGGGGCTTTGTGAGGATTAAAGGACATGCTACGTTCCATTCCATTTAGTTTATATGTATATATATATATATATATATATATATATATATAATATATATATATATATATATAATATATATATATAATATATTATATATATATATATATATATATATATATATATATATATATATATATATATATATATATATATATATATATATATATATTATTTTTATTAACACATCGGCCGTTCCCACCAAGGCAGGGTGGCTCAAAAAAAAGCAAAAAAAAAAAAAAACTTTCACCATCATTCACTCCATCACCGTCTTGCCAGAGACGCGCTTACACTACAGTTATGAAACTGTAACATTAACACCCCTCCTTCAGAGTGCAGGCACTGTACTTCCCATCTCCAGGACTCAAGTCTGGCCTGCCGGTTTCACTGAATCCCTTCATAAATGTTACCTTGCTCACACTCCAACAGCACGTCAAGCCCTAAAAACCATTTGCCTCCACTCGTTCCTATCTAACACGCTCATGCATGCTTGCTGGAAGTCCAGGACCCTCGCACACAAAACCTCCTTTACTCAATCCCTCCAAAAAAATCTGTCCTAGGCCGACCTTTACCCCGCCTTCCCTCTACTACAGATTTATACACTCTCGAAGTCATTCTATTTTGTTCTAGCCTCTCTACATGTTCAAGCCACCTCAACAACCCCTCCTCAGCCCTCTGGATAATACTTTTGGTAATCCCGCACCTCCTCCTAATTTCCAAACTACGAATTTTCTGCATTATATTCACACCACACATTGCCCTCAGACATGACATCTCCACTGCATTCAGTCTTCTTGTTGCAACATTCACCACCCATGCTTCACACCCACATAACAACGTTGGTATAACTATACTCTCATACATTCCCCATCTTTAATTCCATGGACAAAGTTCTTTGTTTTCACAGACTCCTCAGTGCACCACTCATTTTTCCCCCTCATCAATTCTATGATTCACCTCATTTTTCATAGACCCATCTGCTGACATGTCCATTCCTAAATATCTGAATACATTCACCTCCTCCATACTCTCTCCCTCCAATCTGATATCCGATCTTTCGTTATCTATTTTTTTTTATCCTCATCACCTTACTCTTTCCTATATTCACTTTTAATTTCCTTCTTTTAAATACTCTACCAAACTAATCCACCAACGTTTGCAACTTCTGTTCAGAATCTGCCAAAAACACAGTGTCATCAGCAAAGAGCAACTGTGACAACTCCCACTTTGTGTTAGATTCTTTATCTTTTAACCCCACACCTCTTGCTGGCAAAGAGGTGTGGGGTTAAAAGATTGTAAGCGAAGCTTTACAATCTCATCTATAAATATAATGAACAACCACGGTGACATCACACATCCTTGTCTAAGACCTACTTTTACTGGGAAATAATCTCCCTCTCTCCTACATACTCTAACCTGAGTCTCACTATACCCGTAAAAACTTTTCACCGCTTTCAATAACCTACCTCATATTCCATACATTTGAAACATCTGCCACATTGCCCCCCTATCTACTCAGTCATACGCCTTTTCCAAATCGATAAATGCCACAAAAATCTCTACTCTTTTCTAATTACTGTTCACCTATATGTTTCACTGTAAACACTTGGTCTGCACACCTGTTACGACTTCGTGGTGCGTAATTTATATAGAAAGTCCTCGCTCCTAAAGTGTAAATGACCTGGCGAGTCTAGGAGCATTTAAATTATTTAATATTGAAAAAAAAACCACTTTAGGACCAGCATGTACCTTCATAAAAATTATGAAGCATAAACTTAAATAGTCAATGTATTTTAAGGAAAGGAACAAAAACTCACCTATACAAAAATATAATATGTATTAATCATAAAGTATATATACAACCTACAATCTACTCTACTACAACCAACATCACCACACTCCAGTTCAC
Source organism: Cherax quadricarinatus (assembly GCF_026875155.1). Taxonomy (NCBI): domain Eukaryota; kingdom Metazoa; phylum Arthropoda; class Malacostraca; order Decapoda; family Parastacidae; genus Cherax; species Cherax quadricarinatus. Next base: position 38,294,456 of record NC_069402.1, read on the forward strand.
CTTTAGCTCACTGCTACTAGTGAGTATAACAAAATATATAAACATTTATAAACAGGGAGGCTCCATGACACACACTCCACTTCTTCTGCCGGTCTCTCTACCAGCAGGAAAAACACTCTCCTAAAACTTAAACAAGCCTCTGCACACTAGGGCCTTACAGGTAAACATGAGAGTACTTAAACACAAATAAAATAACCTATGGTATAAACTTACAATAAATAAGAACACCCCCACCTACTTAAACCAACGCTAAACCATGACGACTTCTCCCAGCATCCGCCCTTCTTGTACTGTCCCAGGAACACCTCACCTGCTCCTGTCTCCTCACTCTATTATCATTACTGATTCTAAGTCATCAGTGAAGGGTCTTAACTTATATAATGACTCCAAGAACATGCTCATTAGAGAAGCCAGGTATAGATACTCAAAAATCCGGAAAAGGGGAATTAATGTATGGATCCCATTACACATAGGATTACTCCTTTATGATAAAGTTGATATGTTAGCCAAGAAGAGTACCCAGAAGGAGAATGTAGAATATAATAACTTTGGTATATCTGTGTCTAGCATTAGGAATAATATTATGAGAGAAGTAAATAATGAAAATTAATGTTATAGGAATGCAACTTGAAGTCTGAGTAGATCTGTAACCCACTATGATAACATGAACGTAGATAAGTATGTTTATGGAGCAACTTGCAATGTGAACAGACTGACTGATGTTGTAGTGGCCAGGCTTAGGCTTGGTTACAAGTACTTCTGGCAGTTTGGGAGACACACAGATGATGATCAAACTAAATGCAAATTATGTGGTCAGGCATATGGTCACTGTCTTGAACACTATGTGCTTAATTGTCCACGTATTGATGAATATAGAGACAGACAGTATAATAATCTATGTGACATGTCAGGACATTTTATTAATGAAAATAAGATACCAGATATACTAAGCATATTTCCTAAATTTGATTGTAACAGATAAAAATCCAAATGTTCACCTGTAACCCTTTTGGGCCCTAGTTCCTAGGCCTTATGTCTATCCATATGCTCTTGCGCTACCGTCCACAGGATGGATATGGGATGCACAATAAACTAGCCACTTCGGTGGCAAAATCTAAAAAATCTGCTGGCCACTCTGCCTGACCAGGTATAATACGCGTCCGGTTTCTGAACATATCCCGGAAAATGACATTATATATGGAGCATTTTTATTAAGCCTCCTTGCTCATCTGCCATCCTACTCTCCGTCTTACTCTTAAAAATTTGTTGACAACATCACAATCTCTCATTTGCTCTCTTTTTACTTGGATTCACCACTCTCTTGTCCTCTCTTTTCCTCTCAATATACTCCTCCCTCCTTGTATCAGGGGATACGACAAATTCTAACTATACAATAGAGCGGAAAAGTAATGTGAAAGAGCTGGGAGTGATAATGTCAGAGGATCTCGCCTTCAAAGACCACAACAATGTATCTACCTCATCCGCTAGGAAAATGATAAGATGGATAATGAGAACCTTCAAAACTAAGGACGCAAATCCCATGATAATTCTCTTCAAATCGCTTGTGCTCTCTAGGCTGGAATACTGCTGTACACTAACGGCCCCCTTCAGGGCCCCCTCCATTGCAGACATGGAGAGTGTACAAAGAACTTTCACGGCACATATAAGCACGATAAATTACCTAAATTACTGGGAACGGTTGAAGGTCCTTGATTTGTATTCCCTGGAACGCAGGCGAGAGAGATACATAATAATATACACTTGTAAGGTCCTGGAGGGATTGGTACCAAAACTGCACACGAAAATCACTCCCTATGAAAGCAAAAGTCTAGGCAGGAGCTGCAACATTCCCCCAATGAAAAGCAGGGGTGCAACGAGTTCATTGAGAGACAACACAATAAGTGTTCAGGGTCCAAGACTGTTCAACTGCCTCCCAGCCTACATAAGGGGGAATTACCAACAGATCCCTGGCTGTCTTTAAGAAGGCACTGGACAGGCACCTAAAGTCAGTACCTGACCAACCAGGCTGTGGTTCGTAAGTGAGCTTGCGTGCGGCCAGTAGTAACAGCCACGTTGATCAGACCCTGATCCACCGTGAGTGAGGCCTGGATTCAGACCGAGCCGCAGGGGCGTTGACCCCCGAAACCCTCTCCAGGTAAACTCCAGGTAAGCACATACACCAAGCCTACACCTCATCTGGAAGGGGAAATTTCCATCTGATAAACAGCAGACGAACGCCGTGTTTACCTGGAGTTTACCTGGAGAGAGTTTCGGGGGTCAACGCCCCCGCGGCCCGGTCTGTGACCAGGCCTGCTGGATCACAACACATAAGCAACAGACACTATGTATCAAGAGTGTCAGTCCACTGTACCACCTCAAGAAAGCTGCTTTGATGCCGGTGAAGGGCTTTTAATCCAAGAAACTGAGCCTATCATCCTTTTCATTGGACATAATCTAATTATACACAAATAACCCACACATAAAAGAGAGAAGCTTACGACGACGTTTCGGTCCGACTTGGACCATTTACAAAGTCACACTGGACTTCCAGTCACGGTATTGTGCCTTTTTTTTTTGTTATTTATTGACCTAATCTAATTGCCTGTATAATCCTGTATAATCCTTATTAATGGTCTCCAAATGAAAATAATAATAATAATAATAATAATAATAATAATAATAATAATAATAATAATAATAATAATAATAATAATAATAATAATAATAACACTGGCCTGATACTCTAGGGTTCACTTCTAGAGTTATTTCATCGCCTTCCAGGTAGTTAAGCGACACGATGTACATTAAAATGAGATAAACTCTAGTTATTTCTCTAGTTATTTCGAAGCTCATTAAGTCCTTCGAGGCGAACTACCCTTTGGTAAACACTAGATAGAAATTCCCTCCACATTACAAACATCGGGAGGCCTAGTCTGGGTTTGGGACACATGGGTCGGTCACAACCTGAAATCATCTCATTACAAAAACCAATGAATGCTTCTCTTCACGTGATATAACCAATAACTGTTTTAAAAATATACCTAGTTGGATGAATCTTATTGTAGCCAGCTGGCTGAGTGGCTTACGTACTGGCCTGGATTTTTATGACTGACTCGCCCTGGTTTCAAACCTCACCCCTACCGTGGCTTATTTTCAATCGTGTAATTTCGATTTCGTGAGTCATAATACCTTCAGAAGAGCAATAAGGATTTAAATTATGAAGTATATCTGAATTTTATGGAAGACATTTTAATTTTAATGTTTATTTCCAGAAAATGACTTGTATAACATTGTGTGTGTGTGTGTGTGTGTGTGTGTGTGTGTGTGTGTGTGTGTGTGTGTGTGTGTGTGTGTATGTGTGTGTGTGTGTGTGTGTGTGTGTGTGTTGGGGAGGGGAGGATGCTGTCCGAGAGAAGAGATAAGCTGGTTGTGGTCAGACCGGATGCCAGGAGAAACTGTTCATATGACACTGAATGAATAGCTCCTGTGTACCCCCGTCTGGAGAGTAAAGGGGAGCGGAAAGCATGAGCTCTGAATTGAAAACGGTTAAATGTGGTTGGAAATACATTGAGTGGAAGGGGGGTAGGGGGAAAGGGAGGGAGGATTCCTGAGAGCAGATGGTCGGGATTGAATGAGTTATGAGAGGCGGCAAATTGGACACAGATAGGTGTATATCTGTGGGAGGGAGCAGCAGCAAGCAGCAGCAGCAGCAGCAGCAGCAGCAGCAGCAGCACTAGCAAGCAACAGCAGCAGCAGCAAGCAGCAGCAGTAAGCAGCAGCAGCAGCAGCAGCAGCAACAACAGCAGCAGCAGCAGCAGCAGCAGCAGCAGCAGCAACAACAACAACAGCAGCAGGCTCTGGTCTGCCCCAGGGTAGCTGGTAGCCTGGTAGCTGACGGCTCTTTGATCATGGACCCGAGATGACCCAGCCGCTGGGTACTGTGCTACACACATACACTGCCTTACACACTATATCCTTTTATTCCGACAACTCTAAACTGTATGTTGAAACTACGCGGAGAACGAAGCTTTATGCATAGATTATTGTTGGCTCTAACCTCCCGTACTTGGCAAAGAGTTTACCCTCCCTCTCAAACGAACTCTGTAATTCTAACATATAATACGGGAAATATAGTGTTATGGGGAATTATAATGGTGGAACTGTGTGTTTATCATTTAGGTAACTTTGTTTCAGCTGTTTCACGCATCAGTGCTGTTTGCTACAGCTGTTTCTTGCTTCTTCATAAGAACGAACATACGAATATAAGAATGAACACTGCAACAGGCCTATTGGCCCATGCGAGGCAGGTCCAATTCACCCACCGGCCCAAGCCTATTCAGGGCAGGTCACATCCACTTAAGGAGGAGCACGGCATCAGACCCATCAGCACAAGCTAGTCAGGTCCAACTCACACCCATCCACACCCACTCATATATTTATCTAACCTATTTTTAAAAGTACACAACGTTTTAGCTTCTATGCCGATACTCAGGAGTTTGTTTTACTCATCCACAACTCTATTGCCAAACCAGTGCTTTCCTGTATCCTTCCTGAATCTGAATTTTTCCAACTTAAAACCTTTGCTGCGAGTCCTATCTTGGTTAGATATTTTTAGCACGTTATTTACATCCCCTTTATTTATTCCTGTTTTCCATTTATACACCTCAGCCATATCCCCCTAATTCTACGCCTTTCTAGAGAGTGCAGATTCAGGGCCCTCAGTCTGTCCTCATAAAAAAGATTTCTAATACATGGGATCAACTTTGTCATCATCCTTTGTACTTTTTCCAGAGCATTTATATCCATCCTGTAATACGGTGACCAAATCTGTGCAGCATAATCTAAATGAGGCCTAACGAAAGATATATAGAGTTGAAGAACAACCTGAGGACTTCTATTATTTATGCTTCTAGATATGAAGCCAAGGATTCTGTTTACTTTATTAAGAACACTTATGCACTTTTGCCTTGGTTTCAGAATACTGCTAACCAGAACTCATAAATCCTTTTCCCAATCACTAATATTAAGATCTACATTATTTAATTGATATGTGGCATGGTTATTTACCTGCCCAACTTTTAGAACTTTGCATTTGTCTATGTTAAACTGCATCTGCCACTTCTCCGACCACTGCATCAGTCTGTTCAAGTCTTCCTGGAGTGCTCTAAATCCTCATTAGAATGAATTGGACGGCCTATTTTGGTGTCATCAGCAAACTTTCTTATGTCGCAATTTATTCTCTCATCTATGCCGTTTATGTAAATCGTGAACAACAAAGGGCCCAGCACTGACCCTTCTGGAACACCGCTTGTGACGTGTCAACACTCTGATTTCTTCCCATTTATGCAAACTCTGTGATTCCTATTTGTCAACTATGCCTCTACCCAGGGAAAAATTTTTCCTCCTATTCCGTGTGCCTTAAGTTTCCTCAATAGCCTCTGATGTGGAACTCTATCGAAAGCCTTACTGAAGTCCATATACACGATATCATATTCACTACCATGATCCATCTCCTCAAATACCTTAGTGAAAAAAGTTAGTAAATTCGATAGGCAGGAACGCCCCTTTGTAAAACCGTGTTGAGATTCATTAATCAATTTATGCCTTTCAAGATGGCTACGAATTTCCTCGGCAATTATTGATTCCATAAATTTTCCCACTATGGAGGTAAGGCTTATTGGTCTATAGTTCGAAGCTAAGGTCCTGTCTCCTGCTTTGCCAATAGGTGTTACATTTGCCATTTTCCACTTGTCTGGCACTATGCCGGATTTTAGTGATATGTTAAAAAAGATTAGTGAAATGTTTGCTAAATTCTACTTTACATTCCTTTAAAACCTTGCAAACAGTTCATCAGGGCCTGGGAATTTGTTAGGTTTTAATTTCTCTATTTGTCTGAGGACCATGACACTAGTTACCCCAATCATACATAGTTTATTATCGTCCTGTTCTACATAATTTATTATTTCTGGAACTTGCTAGTATCTTCCTGAGTAAAAATTGAGAGGAAGTAATTGTTGAAAATTTCACACATTTCCTTATCACTCAGTGATCTGACCTGAGTTACTTTTGAGTGGGGCTATCTTGTCTCTAATCTTACTTCTGTATACCTGAAAAAACCGTTTTGGGTTATTCTTTGAATCCCTTGTGACTTTAGCCTATAATCCCTTTTTGGTTTTCTTATTCCCTTTCTTATTTCTCACTTTAACTGAATATATTGATTTCTTAACTGCCCATCCCCTCTTCTGACACATCTGTATATGCCTCTCTTTTGATCAATGAGATGTTTTAATCTATTGTTAATCCATTTCGGATCATTTTTGTTAGATGTAATTACCCTACTTGGAACATAAGTTGCCTGGGTAGCTAAAACTATGCTCTGAAAAATGTCACATTGGCATCCATCACTACCTACCTGACCCATATTCAAGTCATTCCAATTCAGTCCACCCAGGTAATTTCTCAGCCCGATGAAATCTGCCAAGTGGAAGTCTGGGACAGAGACTTGATTGAAGTTATTTGGGTAATGCCATGATATATTAAAACTAAGTGATTTCTGATTCCTTTCCCCAAGCTCACCATTAACCTCAAGATTAGTGATTCTTTGTTGGGAAGAACCAAGTCAAGCAGGTTGTTTCCCCTAGTTGGCTCTGTTACAAACTGTTTTAAAAGTAATCCTGAATTATATTAAGAAAGTCACTAGACTCAAGATTTCCTGTCACATTGTTCCAGTCAATTAGTCTAAAGTTAAATTCTCCCATTATCACAACATTTTCATATCTAGACGCCTTATGAATTTCGTCCCCTAGCAGCTTACTGCACTCTCGATCAAGGTTTGGGGGCCTATAAATCACACCCAAAATTATTTTTTTACTACCCTCGAGAAACTGTAGCCAAACAGATTCTGTGTCCGATGTTTCTAATTTTTTATCTTGTCTAACACAACAATTTAAATTATCTCTGACATACATCGCCACTCCACCACCTTTCCTGTTGACCAGTTCAGTGTGCAATAGTTTATAACCCTGTATATTGCATTCAGAAGGCATTTCTCTATCTTTCAGGTTGAACCAGGTCTCTGTTATACCAATAATATCTATATTACCTACACTTGCTCATCTATCATACAGTTGCTAAGTTCGTTTCTCTGATCGATGCAGCTGCGGCTTCTGTTGAGTGCTGCTTCTGCTGCTGCTGCTATTACTGCTGCAGCTACTATCACTACTAGTGCTGTTTTTACTACTGCTGCTATTATTACTACTGCTGTGAAATTGTATTACTGTTACTACTGTTGCTACTATTACTAATACTACTGACACTATTGCTCTCGCTGCTGCTGCTGTTGGTTGATACAGCATCCGTGTGTCTGTTTCTGATGTTTTAAGTGGTCACAACATTCTTCAGCACTAAAAAAAATTCTACGCTTTTTCCCCTCATGCATTACATCACTTGAGCATTATATATATGTCGTACCGAATAGATAAAACTGGCCAATTAGGAAGAACTCATTTAAAATTAAGTCCTTTCTAAAATTTTCTCTTATACGTTTGAAGATATATATTTTTTTCAAATGAGCCTATTTTTAAAGTAGCTGGGTTTATCTAAGTCTGTGATTCTTGTTTTTCTGTCCCTTTATGATGGCGATAATTTATTGTACGGAAGTAAGGGAGTAAATGGAGAAATACATCAAACCGAGGGTGTTAATGATGGAGGAAAAGTTGAGAATCCATGATCTAAGTATACTACACAGTACACAGTAACACTACTGACAGAGGGAGTAGTAAGGGAGAGGGAGTAATAACGGAGAGGGAGTAATAAGGGAGAGGGAGTAATAACGGAGAGGGAGTAATAAGGGAGAGGGAGTAATAGCGGAGAGTGGGTAATAAGGGAGAGGGAGTAATAAGGGAGAGGGAGTAATAAGGGAGAGGGAGTAATGAGGGAGAGGGAGTAATAAGGGAGAGGGAGTAATAAGGGAGAGGGAGAGTGGTTATTCATCAGCCTCAATGTCCGCATCGCAGCACCGTAATCCACTTAGAATACTAGCTGCGGCTACGTCACACTAGCTGCGGTTACGTCACCCTAGCTGCGGCTACGTCAACCTAGCTGCGACTACGTCACCCTAGCTGCGGCTACGTCACCCTAGCTGCGGCTACGTCACCCTAGCTGCGGCTAAGTCACACTAGCTGCGGCTACGTCACCCTAGCTGCGGCTACGTCTCAAAAGCTGCGGCTACGTCACCCTAGCTGCGGCTACGCCAAACTAGCTGCGACTGCGTCACACTAGCTGTGGCTACGTAACTAGCTGCGGTTGAGTCAATAATACTTCCAGCAGGTAATATTTCCAGCAAGTAATACTTCAAGCAGATAATACTTCCAGCAAGTAATACTTCTTGTGGGTAATACTTCCAGTAGGTAATATTTAAAGTAGGTAATGCTTCGAGTGGGTAATACAGCAGATAATACTTCCAACTGGTAATACTTCCAGTAGGTAATACTTCCAGTTGCTAATACTCCCAGCAGGTAATACTTCCAGCACGTAATACTTCCAGCAGGTAATACCTCCAGTGGGTAATAGTTCCAGCAGGTAATACCTCCAGTGGGTAATAGTTCCAGCAGGTAATGCTTCCAGCAAGTATTACTTCCAGTAGGTAACACTCATAGCAGGTAATACTTCCAGCAAGTAATACTTCGAGTAGGTAATACTTCCAGCGGGTAATACTTCCAGCGGGTAATACTTCCAGTGAGTAATGCTCCCAGCAGGTAATGCTTCCAGCACGTAATACTTTCAGTAGGTAATACTTATAGTAGGTAATACTTCCAATGGGTAATAATTCCAGCATGTAATACTTCCAGCAGGTAATACTTTCAGTAGGCAATACTTCCAGTGGGTAATAGTTCCAGCAGGTAATACTTCCAGCAAGTAATACTTCCAGCAGGTAATACTCATAGCAGTAATACTTCCAGCAGGTAATACTTCCAGCAGGTAATACTTCGAGTAGGTAATACTTCAGGTAGGTAATACTTCCAGCGGGTAATACTTCTAGTGGGTAATATTTCCAGCAGGTAATACGTCCACCAGGTAATACTTCGAGTAGGTAATACTTCCAGCAGGTGATAATTCCAGTCGGTAGTACTTCCAGCGGATAATACTTCTAGTGGATAATACTTCCAGCAGGTAATACTTAAAGTAATACTCCCAGTAGGTAATACTTCCAGCAGGTAATACTTCCAGCAGGTAATACTTCCAGCAGGTAATAATTCCAACAGATAATACTTCCGACAGATAATATTTCCAGCACGTAATACTTAAAGTAATATTCCCAGCAGGAAATACTTCTAGCAGGTAATATCTAAAATAATATTCCCATCATGTAATACTACCAGCAGGTAATAATTGCACTCAGTAATACTTCCAATAGGTAATACTTTCAGCAGGTAATATTTCCAGCAGGTAATACTTCGAGTAGGTAATACTTCAAGCAGGTAATGCTTCCAGCAGGAAATACTTTCAGCAGGTAATACTTCCAGCAGGTAATACTTCCAGCAGGTGATAATTATAGTCGGTAATACTTCCAGAGGATAATACTTCAAGTGGGTAATACTTCCAGCAGGTAATACTTCCAACAGATAATACTTCCAACAGGTAATATTCCCAGCAGTTAATACTTCCAGCAGGTAATACCTAAAGTAATATTCCCATAATAATTCCAGCAGGTAATAATTCCAGTCGGTAATACTCCCAGTAAGTAATACGTCCAGCAGGTACTGGAGTTTCTTACACGTCACATGACACTCCAGTGGGTACTGTAGTTGTTTAACATCACATGATACTCCAGTGGGCACTGTAGTTGCTTAACACCACATGATACTCCAGTGGGTACTGGAGTTGTTTAACATCACATGATACTCCAGTGGGTACTGTAGTTGTTTAACACCACATGATACTCCAGTGGGCACTGTAGTTGTTTAACATCACATGATACTCCAGTGGGCACTGTAGTTGTTTAACACCACATGATACTCCAGTGGGTACTGGAGTTGTTTAACATCACATGATACTCCAGTGGGTACTGTAGTTGTTTAACATCACATGATACTCCAGTGGGCACTGTAGTTGTTTAACATCACATGATACTCCAGTGGGCACTGTAGTTGTTTAACACCACATGATACTCCAGTGGGTACTGTAGTTGTTTAACACCACATGATACTCCAGTGGGTACTGTAGTTGTTTAACACCACATGATACTCCAGTGGGCACTGTAATTGCTTAACATCACATGAAACTCCAGTGGGTACTGTAGTTGCTTAACACCACATGATACTCCAGTGGGTACTGTAGTTGTTTAACATCACATGATACTCCAGTGGGTACTGTAGTTGTTTAACACCACATGATACTCCAGTGGGCACTGTAGTTGTTTAACATCACATGATACTCAAGTGGGCACTGTAGTTGCTTAACATCACATGATACTCCAGTGGGCACTGTAGTTGTTTAACATCACATGATACTCCAGTGGGTACTGTAGTTGCTTAACATCACATGATACTCCAGTGGGCACTGTAGTTGTTTAACATCACATGATACTCCAGTGGGCACTGTAGTTGTTTAACATCACATGATACTCCAGTGGGTACTGTAGTTGTTTAACACCACATGATACTCCAGTGGGCACTGTAGTTGTTTAACATCACATGATACTCCAGTGGGCACTGTAGTTGTTTAACATCACATGATACTCCAGTGGGCACTGTAGTTGTTTAACATCACATGATACTCCAGTGGGCACTGTAGTTGTTTAACATCACATGATACTCCAGTGGGCACTGTAGTTGTTTAACATCACATGATACTCCAGTGGGCACTGTAGTTGTTTAACATCACATGATACTCCAGTGGGTACTGTAGTTGTTTAACATCACATGATACTCCAGTGGGCACTGTAGTTGTTTAACATCACATGATACTCCAGTGGGCACTGTAGTTGTTTAACATCACATGATACTCCAGTGGGTACTGTAGTTGTTTAACACCACATGATACTCCAGTGGGTACTGTAGTTGCTTAACATCACATGATACTCCAGTGGGCACTGTAGTTGTTTAACATCACATGATACTCCAGTGGGTACTGGAGTTGTTTAACATCACATGATACTCCAGTGGGCACTGTAGTTGTTTAACATCACATGATACTCCAGTGGGCACTGTAGTTGCTTAACATCACATGATACTCCAGTGGGTACTGGAGTTGTTTAACATCACATGATACTCCAGTGGGTACTGTAGTTGTTTAACACCACATGATACTCCAGTGGGTACTGTAGTTGTTTAACACCACATGATACTCCAGTGGCCACTGTAGTTGCTTAAAATCACATGATACTCCAGTGGGTACTGTAGTTGTTTAACATCACATGATACTCCAGTGGGTACTGGAGTTGTTTAACATCACATGATACTCCAGTGGGTACTGGAGTTGTTTAACATCACATGATACTCCAGTGGGTACTGGAGTTGTTTAACATCACATGATACTCCAGTGGGTACTGGAGTTGTTTAACATCACATGATACTCCAGTGGGTACTGTAGTTGCTTAACACCACATGATACTCCAGTGGGTACTGTAGTTGCTTAACACCACATGATACTCCAGTGGGTACTGTAGTTAAGAACATAAGAACATAAGAACGAAGGAACACTGCAGAAGGCCTACTGGCCCATGCGAGGCAGGTCCAAGTCCCTACCGGCTTAAGCCAATGCACCCAACCTAGTCAGGTCAGGTCACACTGACTTAAGGGAGGAACACGGCAACCGACCTGTTAGCACAAGCTATCAGGTCTAACTCACACCCACCCACATCTACTCATGTATTTATCCAACCTATTTTTAAAGCTACACAACGTTCTGGCCTCTATAACGGTACTTGGGAGTTTGTTCCACTCATCCACAACTCTATTACCAAACCAGTACTTTCCTATATCCCTCCTGAATCTGAATTTTTCCAACTTAAAACCATTGCTGCGAGTCCTGTCTAGGCTAGATATTTTCAGCACACTATTTACATCCCCTTTATTTATTCCTGTCTTCCACTTATAAACCTCAATCATATCCCCCTAATTCTACGTCTTTCTAGAGAGTGCAGTTTCAGGGCCCTTAGTCTATCCTCATAGGGAAGGTTTCTGATACATGGGATCATCTTTGTCATCCTCCTTTGTACATTTTCCAGAGAATTTATATCCATTCTGTAATACGGTGACCAAAACTGTGCAGCATAATCTAAATGAGGCCTAACCAAGGATGTATAGAGTTGAAGAACAACCTGAGGACTCCTATTATTTATGTTTCTTGATATGAAGCCAAGGATTCTATTAGCTTTATTGCGAACACTTATGCACTGTTGTCTTGGTTTCAGATTACTGCTAACCAGAACTCCTAAATCTTTTTCGCAATCCGTAATATTAAGATCTACATTATTTAGTTTATATGTGGCATGGTTATTGTCCTGTCCAACATTTAGAACTTTGCATTTAGAACTTTGCTTAACATCACATGAAACTCCAGTGGGTACTGTAGTTGTTTAACATCACATGATACTCCAGTGGGCACTGTAGTTGTTTAACACCACATGATACTCCAGTGGGTACTGTAGTTGTTTAACATCACATGATACTCCAGTGGGTACTGTAGTTGTTTAACATCACATGATACTCCAGTGGGCACTGTAGTTGTTCAACATCACATGATACTCCAGTGGGCACTGTAGTTGTTTAACACCACATGATACTCCAGTGGGCACTGTAGTTGTTTAACATCACATGATACTCCAGTGGGTACTGTAGTTGTTTAACATCACATGATACTCCAGTGGGTACTGTAGTTGTTTAACATCACATGATACTCTAGTGGGTACTGTAGTTGTTTAACATCACATGATACTCCAGTGGGCACTGTAGTTGTTTAACATCACATGATACTCCAGTGGGTACTGTAGTTGTTTAACATCACATGATACTCCAGTGGGCATTGTAGTTGTTTAACATCACATGATACTCCAGTGGGTACTGTAGTTGTTTAACATCACATGATACTCCAGTGGGCACTGTAGTTGTTTAACATCACATGATACTCCAGTGGGTACTGTAGTTGTTTAACATCACATGATACTCCAGTGGGCACTGTAGTTGTTTAACATCACATGATACTCCAGTGGGCACTGTAGTTGCTTAACATCACATGATACTCCAGTGGGCACTGTAGTTGTTTAACATCACATGATACTCCAGTGGGCACTGTAGTTGTTTTAACATCACATGATACTCCAGTGGGTACTGTAGTTGTTTAACATCACATGATACTCCAGTGGGCACTGTCGTTGTTTAACATCACATGATACTCCAGTGGGTACTGTAGTTGCTTAACATCACATGATACTCCAGTGGGTACTGTAGTTGCTTAACATCACATGATACTCCAGTGGGTACTGTAGTTGTTTAACATCACATGATACTCCAGTGGGTACTGTAGTTGTTTAACATCACATGATACTCCAGTGGGTACTGTAGTTGCTTAACATCACATGATACTCCAGTGGGTACTGTAGTTGTTTAACATCACATGATACTCCAGTGGGTACTGTAGTTGTTTAACATCACATGATACTCCAGTGGGTACTGTAGTTGTTTAACATCACATGATACTCCAGTGGGTACTGTAGTTGTTTAACATCACATGATACTCCAGTGGGTACTGTAGTTGTTTAACATCACATGATACTCCAGTGGGTACTGTAGTTGCTTAACATCACATGATACTCCAGTGGGTACTGTAGTTGTTTAACATCCCATGATACTCCAGTGGGTACTGTAGTTGCTTAACATCACATGATACTCCAGTGGGCACTGTAGTTGTTTAACATCACATGATACTCCAGTGGGTACTGTAGTTGTTTAACATCACATGATACTCCAGTGGGTACTGTAGTTGTTTAACATCACATGATACTCCAGTGGGTACTGTAGTTGTTTAACATCACATGATACTCCAGTGGGCACTGTCGTTGTTTAACATCACATGATACTCCAGTGGGCACTGTAGTTGTTTAACATCACATGATACTCCAGTAGGTACTGTAGTTGTTTAACATCACATGATACTCCAGTGGGTACTGTAGTTGTTTAACATCACATGATACTCCAGTGGGTACTGTAGTTGTTTAACATCACATGATACTCCAGTGGGTACTGTAGTTGCTTAACATCACATGATACTCCAGTGGGCACTGTAGTTCTTTAACATCACATGATACTCCAGTGGGCACTGTCGTTGTTTAACATCACATGATACTCCAGTGGGCACTGTCGTTGTTTAACATCACATGATACTCCAGTGGGCACTGTAGTTGTTTAACATCACATGATACTCCAGTGGGCACTGTCGTTGTTTAACATCACATGATACTCCAGTGGGCACTGTAGTTGTTTAACATCACATGATACTCCAGTGGGCACTGTAGTTGTTTAACATCACATGATACTCCAGTGGGCACTGTAGTTGCTTAACATCACATGATACTCCAGTGGGCACTGTAGTTGTTTAACATCACATGATACTCCAGTGGGTACTGTAGTTGTTTAACATCACATGATACTCCAGTGGGCACTGTCGTTGTTTAACATCACATGATACTCCAGTGGGTACTGTAGTTGCTTAACATCACATGATACTCCAGTGGGTACTGTAGTTGCTTAACATCACATGATACTCCAGTGGGTACTGTAGTTGTTTAACATCACATGATACTCCAGTGGGTACTGTAGTTGTTTAACATCACATGATACTGCAGTGGGTACTGTAGTTGCTTAACATCACATGATACTCCAGTGGGTACTGTAGTTGTTTAACATCACATGATACTCCAGTGGGTACTGTAGTTGTTTAACATCACATGATACTCCAGTGGGTACTGTAGTTGTTTAACATCACATGATACTCCAGTGGGTACTGTAGTTGTTTAACATCACATGATACTCCAGTGGGTACTGTAGTTGTTTAACATCACATGATACTCCAGTGGGTACTGTAGTTGCTTAACATCACATGATACTCCAGTGGGTACTGTAGTTGTTTAACATCCCATGATACTCCAGTGGGTACTGTAGTTGCTTAACATCACATGATACTCCAGTGGGCACTGTAGTTGTTTAACATCACATGATACTCCAGTGGGTACTGTAGTTGTTTAACATCACATGATACTCCAGTGGGTACTGTAGTTGTTTAACATCACATGATACTCCAGTGGGTACTGTAGTTGTTTAACATCACATGATACTCCAGTGGGCACTGTCGTTGTTTAACATCACATGATACTCCAGTGGGCACTGTAGTTGTTTAACATCACATGATACTCCAGTAGGTACTGTAGTTGTTTAACATCACATGATACTCCAGTGGGTACTGTAGTTGTTTAACATCACATGATACTCCAGTGGGTACTGTAGTTGTTTAACATCACATGATACTCCAGTGGGTACTGTAGTTGCTTAACATCACATGATACTCCAGTGGGCACTGTAGTTCTTTAACATCACATGATACTCCAGTGGGCACTGTCGTTGTTTAACATCACATGATACTCCAGTGGGCACTGTCGTTGTTTAACATCACATGATACTCCAGTGGGCACTGTAGTTGTTTAACATCACATGATACTCCAGTGGGCACTGTCGTTGTTTAACATCACATGATACTCCAGTGGGCACTGTAGTTGTTTAACATCACATGATACTCCAGTGGGCACTGTAGTTGTTTAACATCACATGATACTCCAGTGGGCACTGTCGTTGTTTAACATCACATGATACTCCAGTGGGCACTGTAGTTGTTTAACATCCACATGATACTCCAGTGGGCACTGTCGTTGTTTAACATCACATGATACTCCAGTGGGCACTGTCGTTGTTTAACATCACATGATACTCCAGTGGGCACTGTCGTTGTTTAACATCACATGATACTCCAGTGGGCACTGTAGTTGTTTAACATCACATGATACTCCAGTGGGTACTGTAGTTGTTTAACATCACATGATACTCCAGTGGGCACTGTAGTTGTTTAACATCACATGATACTCCAGTGGGTACTGTAGTTGTTTAACATCACATGATACTCCAGTGGGTACTGTAGTTGTTTAACATCACATGATACTCCAGTGGGTACTGTAGTTGTTTAACATCACATGATACTCCAGTGGGTACTGTAGTTGTTTAACATCACATGATACTCCAGTGGGCACTGTAGTTGTTTAACACCACATGATACTCCAGTGGGTACTGTAGTTGTTTAACACCACATGATACTCCAGTGGGTACTGTAGTTGTTTAACATCACATGATACTCCAGTGGGTACTGTAGTTGTTTAACATCACATGATACTCCAGTGGGTACTGTAGTTGCTTAACATCACATGATACTCCAGTGGGTACTGTAGTTGTTTAACATCACATGATACTCCAGTGGGTACTGTAGTTGTTTAACACCACATGATACTCCAGTGGGTACTGTAGTTGTTTAACATCACATGATACTCCAGTGGGTACTGTAGTTGTTTAACATCACATGATACTCCAGTGGGTACTGTAGTTGTTTAACATCACATGATACTCCAGTGGGTACTGTAGTTGTTTAACATCACATGATACTCCAGTGGGTACTGTAGTTGTTTAACACCACATGATACTCCAGTGGGTACTGTAGTTGTTTAACATCACATGATACTCCAGTGGGCACTGTAGTTGTTTAACATCACATGATACTCCAGTGGGTACTGTAGTTGTTTAACATCACATGATACTCCAGTGGGTACTGGAGTTGTTTAACATCACATGATACTCCAGTGGGTACTGTAGTTGTTTAACATCACATGATACTCCAGTGGGTACTGTAGTTGTTTAACATCACATGATACTCCAGTGGGCACTGTCGTTGTTTAACATCACATGATACTCCAGTGGGCACTGTCGTTGTTTAACATCACATGATACTCCAGTGGGTACTGTAGTTGTTTAACATCACATGATACTCCAGTGGGTGCTGGAGTTTCATACACCTGTGACTGGAGTGTTTTCTTACACATATAATACTCCAGATATGCTGAAGTATTCTAGTACATTTTTTTTTCTCCTGGACGTAACCGTCAACAGTCGCATTATACACAGCTCAACCCGAGAGAGGTTCCTTGACGCCGTTCTTGATCCAAGGAATTGAGCTTATTCTTCCTTTGTTTAGACTGAACCTGATTTCCTTCCATTTTCCCAGACGCTGTATAACCAATATGGGTTTAGCGCTCCCCCATGAATATACTACTACTAATTCTACTACTACTACTACTACTACTACTACTGCTACTACTACTACTACTACTGCTACTACTACTACTACTACTGCTACTACTACTACTACTACTGCTGTTGCTGCCGCTGCTACTTCTACTACTACTACTACTACTACTGCTACTACTGCTACTACTACTACTACTACTACTACTACTACTGCTACTACTGCTACTACTACTACTACTACTAGTACTACTGCTACTACTGCTACTACTACTACTACTACTACTACTACTACTGCTACTACTACTGCTGTTGCTGCCGCTGCTACTTCTACTACTACTACTACTACTACTACTACTGCTACTACTACTACTACTACTACTACTGCTGCTGCTGCTACTACTACTACTACTACTACTACTACTACTTCTACTACTACTACTACTACTTCTACTACTACTACTACTACTACTACCACTAATAATAATAATAATAATGATAATATTAATGTAGACACCTATTATTTTTATTACTAGGTGGACGGAGGTGTAATGAAAAGTGCCGAAAAGATTCTCAGTGTCAGGGACTCGAACCGTAGTCCTTACTATCACCCAGAAACCCAAAAGTGTGGATTCTTGTTTTTAGTTGGTAAAAATGGACACATCAGTAATGAGTTGCTGTCCTATTTATAAGGCGAGACTCACTGGGTGAAAGATGTATGTGGTGGGTAGAGAGATGTATAGGGTGGGGGTAGAGATGTATGGGGTGTGGGGGGTGAGGCATGTGGGTAGTGTGAATGGGTGACGGAGGCAGGGAATAAGAGATGGGAGAGGCAGGAAGATACACAACATTAGCCTTCAAAAGGAGAGTGGGTGTGGTTGAGTGTACGGAGAATATATGAGGCGTGGAGTGAGGAGTGGGGAGAGAGAGGGAGAGAGAGAGAGAGAGAGAGAGAGAGAGGAGAGAGAGAGAGAGAGAGAGAGAGAGAGAGAGAGAGAGAGAGAGAGAGAGAGAGAGAGAGAGAGAGAGAGAGGAGTTTGTAATAGAAAGAAGTATATAAATGAAAGAATAAATTAAGTCGGTGAGACAAACACTGAAAAAGTGCAAATGTATAAAAAAAGATAAATGAGAAGAGTAAAAGGAAGAAAAATAAAATCAAATAAAATATGAGAATTTAATTGGAAAAAAAAAAAAACACAAGAAAAGTCGAGTCAAAAATGGCTTCATTGGGGATAATACTCCCAAGGAAGTGAGCTGTTCCATGGGCTTGTTCAGGGACTTACTAAATCATTTAATGGAATGTAGTACGTATGTGGATGACCGCACTAACCTTTACTGTAAAGAAAAATGTTAAAAAATATTAGATACACAACATTGTGAGGCTACCCTGATCTATATGATTTTTTTACTAAATTAGAGCAAGAACTAGGTTTAATTAACACATCAATCACACAGGAAAGGTTGCAGACATAAAATAACGAAATGTTTCAGCAGGGCAATGCGGATATAGTCAAGCATTCAGCATCTGCGGCAGAGTTACTAAATAAGAGATTTTCAGTGGCCTTGGGTTCACAAGTCACCAACATGATGAGGGCTACGCGACAGTATGGTACATTTAATGCTGAGAAAACATGAAGGATCATGATTACTTCTCACCGTGATGCAACCACCGGGGACGGGTGCGAGGGTGAGTGAAAGTGAAGAGAAAGAATTTTGTTTTCGGGTTATTAAACCGACAGTGTTATGCACCCAAGATAAACCAAGACAATCGAACAAGGTGGATTATTTCCGTTGGAGTCCTTAGATTCACTCACCTTAGAGGCGATTCTTAACAGTATGCTAATTCACATGTATTCATTGACTGCTAGGCAAGTGCGAGCATTTGGTGTAAGGAGACTCGCCCATACATTTCGCCTCGCCCAAGATTCGAACCAATTTCCTTCGGACTCAAAACCAATTTCTACTACTGAGTTCATCTGGGAAGTGGGTAGACTTAGATACAAATCTGGATGTGCAAATGCTATGAAGAGCCAGAATTAAAAGCCAGTTTAGACGAGTACGCTCTAATATTTACACGTACTCAAACAGAAGAAGGATTATTTACAGCCCTCCAGCACAACACTGAAGACTTTACAGGTGTCTCGATTTTCAGCATGTGATGGAGAGTTAAATTTTCTTTTGAGTTTGTTTTCTTTGATACCTTTATTATGATCATACCTATCCTCTTGGTGGTAGTCGAAAGATTACACAGCTACATAATGGACTCCAACATTTCTTCTAGCAAAACAACATACAGTGGTAATGAACTAAATGCAAATTTATTAATTGGGACCAATATCAATCAGATGTTTGCAGCCGTGAATTGAGACACAAAAACATTACAATATAACTTATACGAGCTTATGAGTTTTTGCAGTACTCATTATTTAGCATATTACGGCTGTTTTGAGACAAGTTCCAATGGTTGTTTGCTTCTGAGAAAACACATGATAGCCGAATAGTCAGCTTCATGTTATTACTAGAGTTCAGGTAATGAATGGAAGTGTGTTAGTGCATACTGAAGTTTATGTTTTGAGGTGAAATATGACTTCATAAGGACCTGTGAAGAATCATTTGGTAAAACTTCAAGCAAGACAGATGAGAAGCTTTCACCGCTAAGGCTCAGACTGTACCTCGCTCGACAGCAGAGGCTACAAGACAGCAGAGGCTACAAGACAGCAGAGGCTACAAGACAGCAGAGGCTACAAGACAGCGGAGGCTACAAGACAGCAGAGGCTACAAGACAGCAGAGGCTACAAGACAGCAGAGGCTACAGACAGCAGAGGCTACAAGACAGCGAGGCTACAATGACAGCAGAGGCTACAAGACAGCGAGGCTACAAGACAGCAGAGGCTACAAGAAGCCAGAGGCTACAAGACAGCAGAGGCTACAAGACAGCAGAGGCTACAAGACAGCAGAGGCTACAGACAGCAGAGGCTACAAGACAGCAGGAGGCTACAAGACAGCAGAGGCTACAAGACAGCAGAGGCTACAAGACAGCGGAGGCTACAAGACAGCAGAGGCTACAAGACAGCGAAGGCTACAAGACAGCAGAGGCTACAAGACAGCAGAGGCTACAAGACAGCAGAGGCTACAAGACAGCAGAGGCTACAAGACAGCAGAGGCTACAAGACAGCAGAGGCTACAAGACAGCAGAGGCTACAAGACAGCAGAGGCTACAAGACAGCAGAGGCTACAAGACAGCAGAGGCTACAAGACAGCAGAGGCTACAAGACAGCAGAGGCTACAAGACAGCAGAGGCTACAAGACAGCAGAGGCTACAAGACAGCAGAAGGGCTACAAGACAGCAGAGGCTACAAGACAGCAGAGGCTACAAGACAGCAGAGGCTACAAGACAGCAGAGGCTACAAGACAGCGAGGCTACAAGACAGCAGAGGCTACAAGACAGCAGAGGCTACAAGACAGCAGAGGCTACAAGACAGCAGAGGCTACAAGACAGCAGAGGCTACAAGACAGCAGAGGCTACAAGACAGCAGAGGCTACAAGACAGCAGAGGCTACAAGACAGCAGAGGCTACAAGACAGCAGGAGGCTACAAGACAGCAGAGGCTACAAGACAGCAGAGGCTACAAGACAGCAGAGGCTACAAGACAGCAGAGGCTACAAGACAGCGGAGGCTACAAGACAGCAGAGGCTACAAGACAGCAGAGGCTACAAGACAGCAGAGGCTACAAGACAGCAGAGGCTACAAGACAGCGGAGGCTACAAGACAGCAGAGGCTACAAGACAGCAGAGGCTACAAGACAGCAGAGGCTACAAGACAGCAGAGGCTACAAGACAGCGAGGCTACAAGACAGCAGAGGCTACAAGACAGCAGAGGCTACAAGACAGCGAGGCTACAAGACAGCAGAGGCTACAAGACAGCAGAGGCTACAAGACAGCAGGAGGCTACAAGACAGCAGAGGCTACAAGACAGCAGAGGCTACAAGACAGCAGAGGCTACAAGACAGCAGAGGCTACAAGACAGCAGAGGCTACAAGACAGCAGAGGCTACAAGACAGCGAGGCTACAAGACAGCAGAGGCTACAAGACAGCAGAGGCTACAAGACAGCAGAGGCTACAAGACAGCAGAGGCTACAAGACAGCGAGGCTACAAGACAGCAGAGGCTACAAGACAGCAGAGGCTACAAGACAGCAGAGGCTACAAGACAGCAGAGGCTACAAGACAGCAGAGGCTACAAGACAGCAGAGGCTACAAGACAGCAGAGGCTACAAGACAGCGAGGCTACAAGACAGCAGAGGCTACAAGACAGCAGAGGCTACAAGACAGCAGAGGCTACAAGACAGCAGAGGCTACAAGACAGCAGAGGCTACAAGACAGCAGAGGCTACAAGACAGCAGAGGCTACAAGACAGCAGAGGCTACAAGACAGCAGAGGCTACAAGACAGCAGAGGCTACAAGACAGCAGAGGCTACAAGACAGCAGAGGCTACAAGACAGCAGAGGCTACAAGACAGCAGAGGCTACAAGACAGCAGAGGCTACAAGACAGCAAGGCTACAAGACAGCAGAGGCTACAAGACAGCAGAGGCTACAAGACAGCAGAGGCTACAAGACAGCAGAGGCTACAAGACAGCAGAGGCTACAAGACAGCAGAGGCTACAAGACAGCAGAGGCTACAAGACAGCAGAGGCTACAAGACAGCAGAGGCTACAAGACAGCAGAGGCTACAAGACAGCAGAGGCTACAAGACAGCAGAGGCTACAAGACAGCAGACGGCTACAAGACAGCAGAGGCTACAAGACAGCAGAGGCTACAAGACAGCAGAGGCTACAAGACAGCAGAGGCTACAAGACAGCAGAGGCTACAAGACAGCGAGGCTACAAGACAGCAGAGGCTACAAGACAGCAGAGGCTACAAGACAGCGAGGCTACAAGACAGCAGAGGCTACAAGACAGCAGAGGCTACAAGACAGCAGAGGCTACAAGACAGCAGAGGCTACAAGACAGCAGAGGCTACAAGACAGCAGGAGGCTACAAGACAGCAGAGGCTACAAGACAGCAGGAGGCTACAAGACAGCAGAGGCTACAAGACAGCAGAGGCTACAAGACAGCAGAGGCTACAAGACAGCAGAGGCTACAAGACAGCAGAGGCTACAAGACAGCAGAGGCTACAAGACAGCAGAGGCTACAAGACAGCAGAGGCTACAAGACAGCAGAGGCTACAAGACAGCAGAGGCTACAAGACAGCAGAGGCTACAAGACAGCAGAGGCTACAAGACAGCAGAGGCTACAAGACAGCAGAGGCTACAAGACAGCGGAGGCTACAAGACAGCAGAGGCTACAAGACAGCAGAGGCTACAAGACAGCAGAGGCTACAAGACAGCGAGGCTACAAGACAGCGAGGCTACAAGACAGCAGAGGCTACAAGACAGCAGAGGCTACAAGACAGCAGAGGCTACAAGACAGCAGAGGCTACAAGACAGCAGAGGCTACAAGACAGCGGAGGCTACAAGACAGCAGAGGCTACAAGACAGCAGAGGCTACAAGACAGCAGAGGCTACAAGACAGCAGAGGCTACAAGACAGCAGAGGCTACAAGACAGCAGAGGCTACAAGACAGCGGAGGCTACAAGACAGCAGAGGCTACAAGACAGCAGAGGCTACAAGACAGCAGAGGCTACAAGACAGCAGAGGCTACAAGACAGCAGAGGCTACAAGACAGCAGAGGCTACAAGACAGCAGAGGCTACAAGACAGCAGAGGCTACAAGACAGCAGAGGCTACAAGACAGCAGAGGTACAAGTACAGCAGAGGCTACAAGACAGCAGAGGCTACAAGACAGCAGAGGCTACAAGACAGCGAGGCTAAAGACAGCAGAGGCTACAAGACAGCAGAGGCTACAAGACAGCAGAGGCTACAAGACAGCAGAGGCTACAAGACAGCAGAGGCTACAGACAGCAGAGACAGACAGCAGAGGCTACAAGACAGCAGAGGCTACAAGACAGCAGAGGCTACAAGACAGCAGAGGCTACAAGACAGCAGAGGCTACAAGACAGCAGAGGCTACAAGACAGCAGAGGCTACAAGACAGCGGAGGCTACAAGACAGCGGAGGCTACAAGACAGCAGAGGCTACAAGACAGCAGAGGCTACAAGACAGCGAGGCTACAAGACAGCGGAGGCTACAAGACAGCAGAGGCTACAAGACAGCAGAGGCTACAAGACAGCGGAGGCTACAAGACAGCGGAGGCTACAGACAGGGCTACAAGACAGCGAGGCTACAAGCAGCAGGCTACAGAAGCGAGGCTACAAGACAGCGGAGGCTACAAGACAGCGGAGGCTACAAGACAGCAGAGGCTACAAGACGCGGAGCTCAAGACGGGAGGCTACAAGACAGCAGAGGCTACAAGACAGCGGAGGCTACAAGACAGCGGAGGCTACAAGACAGCGGAGGCTACAAGACAGCAGAGGCTACAAGACAGCAGAGGCTACAAGACAGCGGAGGCTACAAGACAGCGGAGGCTACAAGACAGCAGAGGCTACAAGACAGCGGAGGCTACAAGACAGCGGAGGCTACAAGACAGCAGAGGCTACAAGACAGCGGAGGCTACAAGACAGCGAGGCTACAAGACAGCAGAGGCTACAAGACAGCGGAGGCTACAAGACAGCGGAGGCTACAAGACAGCAGAGGCTACAAGACAGCGGAGGCTACAAGACAGCGGAGGCTACAAGACAGCAGAGGCTACAAGATAGCAGAGGCTACAAGACAGCGGAGGCTACAAGACAGCGGAGGCTACAAGACAGCGGAGGCTACAAGACAGCAGAGGCTACAAGACAGCAGAGGCTACAAGACAGCGGAGGCTACAAGACAGCGGAGGCTACAAGACAGCGGAGGCTACAAGACAGCAGAGGCTACAAGACAGCGGAGGCTACAAGACAGCGGAGGCTACAAGACAGCAGAGGCTACAAGACAGCGGAGGCTACTAGACAGCGGAGGCTACAAGACAGCAGAGGCTACAAGACAGCGGAGGCTACAAGACAGCAGAGGC
The DNA here is from genome assembly GCF_026875155.1 of Cherax quadricarinatus. Taxonomy (NCBI): domain Eukaryota; kingdom Metazoa; phylum Arthropoda; class Malacostraca; order Decapoda; family Parastacidae; genus Cherax; species Cherax quadricarinatus. The sequence continues at coordinate 38,318,840 of NC_069402.1, forward strand.
TACAAGACAGCAGAGGCTACAAGACAGCGGAGGCTACAAGACAGCGGAGAAAAGGCTAAAAAGACAGCGGAGGCTACAAGACAGCAGAGGCTACAAGACAGCAGAGGCTACAAGACAGCAGAGGCTACAAGACAGCAGAGGCTACAAGACAGCAGAGGCTACAAGACAGCAGAGGCTACAAGACAGCAGAGGCTACAAGACAGCAGAGGCTACAAGACAGCAGAGGCTACAAGACAGCAGAGGCTACAAGACAGCAGAGGCTACAAGACAGCAGAGGCTACAAGACAGCAGAGGCTACACAGAGACTAAGACAGAGGCTACAAGAACATCAGCAGAGAGGCTACAAGACAGCAGAGGCTACAAGACAGCAGAGGCTACAAGACAGCGGAGGCTACAAGACAGCAGAGGCTACAAGACAGCGGAGGCTACAAGACAGCAGAGGCTACAAGACAGCGGAGGCTACAAGACAGCGGAGGCTACAAGACAGCAGAGGCTACAAGACAGCGGAGGGTACAAGACAGCGGAGGCTACAAGACAGCGGAGGCTACAAGACAGCAGAGGCTACAAGACAGCGGAGGCTACAAGACAGCGGAGGCTACAAGACAGCAGAGGCTACAAGACAACGGAGGCTACAAGACAGCGGAGGCTACAAGACAGCAGAGGCTACAAGACAGCGGAGGCTACAAGACAGCAGAGGCTACAAGACAGCAGAGGCTACAAGACAGCGGAGGCTACAAGACAGCGGAGGCTACAAGACAACGGAGGCTACAAGACAGCAGAGGCTACAAGACAGCGGAGGCTACAAGACAGCGGAGGCTACAAGACAGCAGAGGCTACAAGACAGCGGAGGCTACAAGACAGCGGAGGCTACAAGACAGCAGAGGCTACAAGACAGCGGAGGCTACAAGACAGCAGAGGCTACAAGACAGCAGAGGCTACAAGACAGCGGAGGCTACAAGACAGCGGAGGCTACAAGACAGCGGAGGCTACAAGACAGCAGAGGCTACAAGACAGCGGAGGCTACAAGACAGCGGAGGCTACAAGACAGCAGAGGCTACAAGACAGCGGAGGCTACAAGACAGCGGAGGCTACAAGACAGCAGAGGCTACAAGACAGCGGAGGCTACAAGACAGCAGAGGCTACAAGACAGCAGAGGCTACAAGACAGCAGAGGCTACAAGACAGCGGAGGCTACAAGACAGCGGAGGCTACAAGACAGCAGAGGCTACAAGACAGCGGAGGCTACAAGACAGCAGAGGCCACAAGACAGCAGAGGCTACAAGACAGCAGAGGCTACAAGACAGCAGAGGCTACAAGACAGCAGAGGCTACAAGACAGCGGAGGCTACAAGACAGCGGAGGCTACAAGACAGCAGAGGCTACAAGACAGCGGAGGCTACAAGACAGCAGAGGCCACAAGACAGCAGAGGCTACAAGACAGCAGAGGCTACAAGACAGCAGAGGCTACAAGACAGCAGAGGCTACAAGACAGCGGAGGCTACAAGACAGCAGAGGCCACAAGACAGCAGAGGCTACAAGACAGCAGAGGCTACAAGACAGCAGAGGCTACAAGACAGCAGAGGCTACAAGACAGCGGAGGCTACAAGACAGCGGAGGCTACAAGACAGCAGAGGCCACAAGACAGCAGAGGCTACAAGACAGCAGAGGCTACAAGACAGCAGAGGCCACAAGACAGCAGAGGCTACAAGACAGCAGAGGCTACAAGACAGCAGAGGCTACAAGACAGCAGAGGCCACAAGACAGCAGAGGCCACAAGACAGCAGAGGCTACAAGACAGCAGAGGCCACAAGACAGCAGAGGCTACAAGACAGCAGAGGCCACAAGACAGCAGAGGCCACAAGACAGCAGAGGCTACAAGACAGCAGAGGCTACAAGACAGCAGAGGCCACAAGACAGCAGAGGCCACAAGACAGCAGAGGCCACAAGACAGCAGAGGCTACAAGACAGCAGAGGCCACAAGACAGCAGAGGCTACAAGACAGCAGAGGCTACAAGACAGCAGAGGCCACAAGACAGCAGAGGCTACAAGACAGCAGAGGCTACAAGACAGCAGAGGCTACAAGACAGCAGAGGCTACAAGACAGCAGAGGCTACAAGACAGCAGAGGCTACAAGACAGCAGAGGCTACAAGACAGCAGAGGCCACAAGACAGCAGAGGCTACAAGACAGCAGAGGCTACAAGACAGCAGAGGCTACAAGACAGCAGAGGCTACAAGACACCGGAGGCTACAAGACAGCGGAGGCTACAAGACAGCGGAGGCTACAAGACAGCAGAGGCTACAAGACAGCGGAGGCTACAAGACAGCGGAGGCTACAAGACAGCAGAGGCCACAAGACAGCAGAGGCTACAAGACAGCAGAGGCTACAAGACAGCAGAGGCTACAAGACAGCAGAGGCTACAAGACAGCGGAGGCTACAAGACAGCGGAGGCTACAAGACAGCAGAGGCCACAAGACAGCAGAGGCTACAAGACAGCAGAGGCTACAAGACAGCAGAGGCCACAAGACAGCAGAGGCTACAAGACAGCAGAGGCTACAAGACAGCAGAGGCTACAAGACAGCAGAGGCCACAAGACAGCAGAGGCTACAAGACAGCAGAGGCTACAAGACAGCAGAGGCTACAAGACAGCAGAGGCTACAAGACAGCAGAAGCTACAAGACGGCGGAGGCTACAAGACAGCAGAGGCTACAAGACAGCAGAGGCTACAAGACAGCAGAGGCTACAAGACAGCAGAAGCTACAAGACGGCGGAGGCTACAAGACAGCAGAGGCTACAAGACAGCAGAGGCTACAAGACAGCAGAGGCTACAAGACAGCAGAGGCTACAAGACAGCAGAGGCTACAAGACAGCAGAGGCTACAAGACAGCAGAGGCTACAAGACAGCAGAGGCTACAAGACAGCAGAGGCTACAAGACAGCAGAAGCTACAAGACGGCGGAGGCTACAAGACAGCAGAGGCTACAAGACAGCAGAGGCTACAAGACAGCAGAGGCTACAAGACAGCAGAAGCTACAAGACGGCGGAGGCTACAAGACAGCAGAGGCTACAAGACAGCAGAGGCTACAAGACAGCAGATTCTACAAGACAGCAGAGGCTACAAGACAGCAGAGGCTACAAGACAGCAGAGGCTACAAGACAGCAGAGGCTACAAGACAGCAGAGGCTACAAGACAGCAGAGGCTACAAGACAGCAGAAGCTACAAGACGGCGGAGGCTACAAGACAGCAGAGGCTACAAGACAGCAGAAGCTACAAGACGGCGGAGGCTACAAGACAGCAGAGGCTACAAGACAGCAGAGGCTACAAGACAGCAGAGGCTACAAGACGGCGGAGGCTACAAGACAGCAGAGGCTACAAGACAGCAGAGGCTACAAGACAGCAGAGGCTACAAGACAGCAGAGGCCACAAAACAGCAGAGGCTACAAGACAGCAGAGGCTACAAGACAGCAGAGGCTACAAGACAGCAGAGGCTACAAGACAGCAGAGGCTACAAGACAGCAGAGGCTACAAGACAGCAGAGGCTACAAGACAGCAGAGGCTACAAGACAGCAGAGGCTACAAGACAGCAGAGGCTACAAGACAGCAGAGGCTACAAGACAGCAGAAGCTACAAGACGTCGGAGGCTACAAGACAGCAGAGGCTACAAGACAGCAGAGGCTACAAGACAGCAGAGGCTACAAGACAGCAGAGGCTACAAGACAGCAGAGGCTACAAGACAGCAGAGGCTACAAGACAGCAGAGGCTACAAGACAGCAGAGGCTACAAGACAGCAGAGGCTACAAGACAGCAGAGGCTACAAGACAGCAGAAGCTACAAGACGGCGGAGGCTACAAGACAGCAGAGGCTACAAGACAGCAGAAGCTACAAGACGGCGGAGGCTACAAGACAGCAGAGGCTACAAGACAGCAGAGGCTACAAGACAGCAGAGGCTACAAGACGGCGGAGGCTACAAGACAGCAGAGGCTACAAGACAGCAGAGGCTACAAGACAGCAGAGGCTACAAGACAGCAGAGGCTACAAGACAGCAGAGGCCACAAAACAGCAGAGGCTACAAGACAGCAGAGGCTACAAGACAGCAGAGGCTACAAGACAGCAGAGGCTACAAGACAGCAGAGGCTACAAGACAGCAGAGGCTACAAGACAGCAGAGGCTACAAGACAGCAGAGGCTACAAGACAGCAGAGGCTACAAGACAGCAGAGGCTACAAGACAGCAGAGGCTACAAGACAGCAGAGGCTACAAGACAGCGGAGGCTACAAGACAGCAGAGGCTACAAGACAGCAGAGGCCACAAGACAGCAGAGGCCACAAGACAGCAGAGGCTACAAGACAGCGGAGGCTACAAGACAGCAGAGGCTACAAGACAGCAGAGGCCACAAGACAGCAGAGGCTACAAGACAGCGGAGGCTACAAGACAGCAGAGGCTACAAGACAGCAGAAGCTACAAGACAGCAGAGGCTACAAGACAGCAGAGGCTACAAGACAGCAGAGGCTACAAGACAGCAGAGGCTACAAGACAGCAGAAGCTACAAGACAGCAGAGGCTACAAGACAGCAGAGGCCACAAGACAGCAGAGGCTACAAGACAGCAGAGGCTACAAGACAGCAGAGGCTACAAGACAGCAGAGGCTACAAGACAGCAGAGGCTACAAGACAGCAGAGGCTACAAGACAGCAGAGGCTACACGACAGCAGAGGCTACAAGACAGCGGAGGACACAAGACAGCGGAGGCTACAAGACAGCAGAGGCTACAAGACAGCAGAGGCTACAAGACAGCGGAGGCTACAAGACAGCAGAGGCTACAAGACAGCAGAGGCCACAAGACAGCAGAGGCCACAAGACAGCAGAGGCTACAAGACAGCGGAGGCTACAAGACAGCAGAGGCTACAAGACAGCAGAGGCCACAAGACAGCAGAGGCTACAAGACAGCGGAGGCTACAAGACAGCAGAGGCTACAAGACAGCAGAAGCTACAAGACAGCAGAGGCTACAAGACAGCAGAGGCTACAAGACAGCAGAGGCTACAAGACAGCAGAGGCTACAAGACAGCAGAAGCTACAAGACAGCAGAGGCTACAAGACAGCAGAGGCTACAAGACAGCAGAGGCTACAAAACAGCAGAGGCTACAAGACAGCAGAGGCTACAAGACAGCAGAGGCTACAAGACAGCGGAGGCTACAAGACAGCAGAGGCTACAAGACAGCAGAAGCTACAAGACAGCAGAGGCTACAAGACAGCAGAGGCTACAAGACAGCAGAGGCTACAAGACAGCAGAGGCTACAAGACAGCAGAGGCTATAAGACAGCCGAGGCTACAAGACAGCAGAGGCTACAAGACAGCAGAGGCTACAAGACAGCAGAAGCTACAAGACAGCAGAGGCTACAAGACAGCATAGGCTACAAGACAGCAGAGGCTACAAGACAGCAGAGGCCACAAGACAGCAGAGGCTACAAGACAGCAGAGGCTACAAGACAGCAGAGGCTACAAGACAGCAGAGGCTGCAAGACAGCAGAGGCTACAAGACAGCAAAGGCTACAAGACAGCAGAGGCTGCAAGACAGCAGAGGCTACAAGACAGCAAAGGCTACAAGACAGCAGAGGCTACAAGACAGCAGAGGCTACAAGACAGCAGAGGCTACAAGACAGCAGAGGCTACAAAACAGCAGAGGCTACAAAACAGCAGAGGCTACAAGACAGCAGAGGCTACAAGACAGCAGAGGCTACAAGACAGCGGAGGCTACAAGACAGCAGAGGCTACAAGACAGCAGAGGCTACAAGACAGCAGAGGCTACAAGACAGCAGAGGCTACAAAACAGCAGAGGCTACAAGACAGCAGAGGCTACAAGACAGCAGAGGCTACAAAACAGCAGAGGCTACAAGACAGCAGAGGCTACAAGACAGCAGAGGCTACAAGACAGCGGAGGCTACAAGACAGCAGAGGCTACAAGACAGCAGAAGCTACAAGACAGCAGAGGCTACAAGACAGCAGAGGCTACAAGACAGCGGAGGCTACAAGACAGCAGAGGCTACAAGACAGCAGAGGCTACAGGCATAAGGTTTCCTTCGCCTTCAGTATCCACAACTTTCTATGAATACCTGCCTCCACCCCATCGTAGTTGTCTGCAAGGAAAAGAGGACCACGCAATTTGATTCATCCTTCGCCTCGATTTAGCAGTCTGGTTGGAGTTATCATTTCAACCAGAGATATGCAGGAGGCTTCATTTGGGTCATCTCTGTGGACAACACAAGGTGCAAGACGAGGGGCCAAGACGAGGGCCAAGACTAGAGCCAAGACGAAGGCCAGCCAGCAGTAGTCTCGTTCTTTTTGAATACTGTTGAAGAACGTGACTCCATCTGCAATCCTTCATTCCTCGAACGATTCATTTGGCAAAGATTCTCGGAGAAATATAAGACCTTTCCTCTGATTAAATCTGTTTACCCTCCTTACCCTGGCACTGTACGATCTCTACTGGTCTAGCGCTTCCATGTGAGTCTAATGAAAAATAATCTAAAAAAGTAGATACTAGGGCAATATAATAGATTTGCTAAGTAAAAGGTGTAGCTTACAGCTGGCTCCGACATTTGAGTATACCCTGTATGTATGTGTGTTTTATGAATATTACCTATATTCCACACTTATGAATTATATTCAGTAAAGAAATTGATGGAGAAAAGCTTTAAAATGAGCTGAGGTAGAATAGAAGATTATAACTTGTAAAATAATTGAAGGAACTCCTAGCGAAACTATTGTAACACCTTCAAGAGAGAGAGAGAGAGAGAGAGAGAGAGAGAGAGAGAGAGAGAGAGAGAGAGAGAGAGAGAGAGAGAGAGAGAGAGAGAGAGAGAGAGAGAATGAGGGAAGAAGATAAAATTAAGGGAAAAAAAAAGAGGTGGGTGGAGTAGGGAGAATAATGTCTTTCCTTTTTTTTCTTGCCATTTTTCCACAGCCTCGCATCTATTTATCTTTCTAAGGTTCATCAAGCAGATAATTCATGGTCTTTTCCTCTTTTTCTTAGCTTTTACATTCCTTTCTCCCACTAGCGTTTCGTCTCTTTTTTTCTTGTTAAGATCCACAAATCAATAGCACAGTTCTTTTGAAGTTTTTCAAGATAAGTAGCCAGAAGAGCAAGAAAGACCAGCCTCACCTCTCCGCGACCAGAGGCAGAACCTCTCCACCTCAACCACCTCGTGGGATATATACGACTCATCATAGAAATCACAATGTTTACTCCTTTTTTTGTAAAACATATGTAGACATCACAGTGATTGGGTTACAGTTGTTGAGCAGAGATCCATACAGCTGGTTTTAGCGACTTCTCGTACAAATTTTTGCGACATCTCCTTGAAATGGGAAGCATTCTGGGTATCACGACCTTCCACTTGCCTCCACACTAGCATTTCACCACATAACACAACACTTTAAGAATGTACCATGGCACTTTTTGGGCCTTTTCACCACGGAGTAGGACCATGTATGATTTTCTTTTGCGCCCCGTACCCCCACCAGGGACCCTTCAAAAATTTTCCCAACCCCTAGCGACCCAAACGCGTCCCTTTGGTCATGCTTCCCCACCCCTCACACCCACAAACCAAACCTTTACACATTCCTTCGAAAACAAAATTAAAAAAAATTTTTCCAAAACTAATAAGGCCAGGGGGGGGGGTTTTGGTTTTGAATTTTCCGTAGAGTATAGTGTGAGGTAGTGTGAAAAGGGTGTTGTGGAAAGGCATAGATGAGGGGGGGAAGTGTAAAGGGGGTGTAGTGGGGGGGGGTTTGAAAGGGGAGGGGGGGACTGTGAAAAAAGGTGGAGTTCAACAGAAATCCCGTGTAACAGGGGAAAGTGTGACAGTTACAGTGAAATTTAGGGGGGGCAGGGGGACAGGGGAATTGGAGGGAAAAGGGAAAAACATACTTAAAAATTTCTGCCACAGATGAGAAATAAACGAGCCAAAAATTTGCTTTTAAACTGCTTAGAAAAAACAAAAAAAAAAAAAGAAACAATCCTACCTCACTTCTTTAATAGTCGACAAGCTTTTTAAAAAATCAAGGATCCCTGATTACATTTTAAATTTATTTTACCAGAGACTGAATTTAAATTTTTTAAAGATATAGGGCGAGATTTTTTTCACCCAGCGCCCAGTGAGTGCCCCGGGGGAAAAGGGGTTCCAGGAGTGCTCCAGGAAGCGTTCCGGGCGAGTGCTCCGGGCCCAGCTTTTCCGGGAAAACTTTCCCCGTGAATTTTCCCAAGGGGAGAAAGGGGGTTGAGCGTTCCAGGGAGCCCCCCCGGTTTTGAGTTTTTCCAGGAACTTACAGCTAAAAACCCCTCACGAGTGTTCCAATAAACAATCCATGAAAAAGGGCCCGTGAGCTTTCAAACCCAAGCAGGGGTAAATTGGGGTTTTTCCCAAAAATCAGCGTAACAGCAAAGTGGCTGAGTCTCAGCGAATTTTCCCCAAAACGTTCCATAAAAAACTTTCCCGGGCGAGTTTTTCTGGGCCAAAACCTTTTCCAAATCGAACACCCCACGAGTGTTCCAGCCAACGTTATATCGAACATCCCAGGGAGTGTTCATGCTAACCACCAGCTAGCGTTCTAGCGGGCAGGAAGTTTTCCCAGAGATTTTTTTTCAAAGCTGGGAATTTAAATTTTAGGGGTTCCGAAAAATTTTTCCATAACCAGTGCGGGCAATCATTCAAAGCAACGTTCAAACCCAAGAAATTCGGGCCCCGGCTTTCCCTAGCGGGGCTTCTAACAGACGTTCCCAGCAAGTTTTTCCATGATTCCCGGAGCAAGGAATTTTAGCAAATACCAAGGGCCTTTTCTTTTGGGGGGTATTCCACCAAACCAAATTTGCAAAAAAAAAGGGAAAACATTAAAAATTCACTAAAAAAAAAAAAAAAAAATACTTAAAAGCCTAAAAAAAAAAAAAAAGGGGAAAATTTTTTACGGAATATCAAGGCTTTTTTTTTTTTCACTGGAAAAACATACTTCGGGGGCGAGCATTTTCTATTCCACTTTTCCCACGAGACCACTGTAAAACCCCGATATCAAAATTTTTGTAGTTTACTATTTTAAAAAGGCACTTGTCACAACACTTAGCCTTTTTGTAAACTGAAATTTGTGGGGATGAAAAATTGGTTTTTGTTGTTTTTGGGGTTGGGTGGTGTTTGAGCGACCGAGGGGTATCCCAGACGCATAGGACAAGGGGGGAAGACGGGTGTGTTGGTCCGACATTATAACCAGTCTTTCAATCCCTCTTTTTTTGTGGGTTTTTCTCAGCGGGGGCCCAAACCGGCTCCGTTTTCCCCAATCGACTTTTGATATTCGGGATTTGACGGGAGTTCACATGCTTAAATTTACTGGAGGTGTGCGTGTGTGTGTCTGTGTGTTACCAACTATTTTACTCCCAACTTGTTTTTGGCAAGGGTCGGTTTTAGCTTCGGGGCCCTCCCTCTTAAATTTGGCCACTTACGGGGTTTTTTTCTATTTTAACCTAAGTCCTTTTTAAAACCTATTCTTAGAAAAGCTAAAACACTGTTAATTAATCTCGACGTAGTCTTATCTACCCTTTACCCACCTTTTTAAAACCCCTCTTTTTTCCTTCCCCCTTTATCAAGTCCTCATAGTATTTTGTGTCGGTATCATGTTTTTTCCCGATTCTTCTATAATCCTTGAGGGTATTTTTAATCAGTTGGGGTTTTTTTCAAACGCAGAGTTTCAATACATAAAAAAAGGGGGAATTGACACGTCAGTCAAATTTTTGGTTTCCCCAAAAAATAAAAATCTTAGACTAAACTAAACGAATTCAATGTAGGGTTATTCAGGTTTGTCCATTTTGGGGCCCCTCCTCCCAGAGGTCTGAGTCGGGTCCCCTGATTTTAAATTTTCGATTGTCTTCTTCTTTCTTTTTTCCCATATCCAAAAACATTGTACTTGCAAAAAAGGTCACTGCTAGACCACTTGTCGGGCAATTCTGAGATTTGCCCCAGGCCCCTTCTTTTTTTTCCCTTATCCTTTTTCTTTTTAAATTTTCCTTCCATTTTTTTCAGTTTTTTTTAAAAAAGGGGATACATAAACGGGTCTCTTCCAAATGTCCTTCTTAACAAAACCAAAAAAAGGTCCAGCCCCCAATTTAAAACCTTTTAAAATTTCCCCAAAACTTTCACGTCCCCCATTGTTACAACTCTTAAGGGACGATTACTTTTCTCTTTTTTGTTGTGTGCTTTCCCAAATGCATTCCGGGCTTTTTCCACATTTTTTTGTCCCACTCTTGTGTGATACGTTTTTAAAACATTTTTTCGCGGGCCATAAAAAATGTGTTTCCCACTAATCTTTCCCTTCCTGTTTTCATTTCAGATACTTTGTCTTGTGAAGGCTTCCCTTCAGCCCTGAAACCAACTTCAGAAAAAAAATTCCCAAAGGGCTGGCTCCTCCTCAGAAAATTTAGTAAAATAGAAAAAGAAATAATAACAGCCAAACATAAACATTTTATTATATAAAAATATAAAATAAAAAAACACTTAAATATGAAATTTTTAATCCTACATTAAAGAAAAAGGGAAAAATGAAAAAAAAAATGATCCCCTAAATTTCAACGAAAAATATGTATAAGGGGGTTTTGGTTTTGGTGACACTGGTTGTTTAAATCGTAGCCGTTTGCTGATAAAGGGGGGGGGGGGGGGCGCGGGTTTTTGGTTATGACCCCGGCAGTTTTTTCACATAGTTTAGAGCCTTGAGAAAATTATATCCCAAATAAACGGGAAAAGGGCGGGTTTTTTACCACGAAAATGATGGGGGTTTTAGGGCCCTGAAATTTCAAAACAGGTGCACAGGAAATTAAATCCAAAATGGGACGTCCCGGACGTTATTTCCTCCCCTGTTTTTTCCCCCGTTGATTGCCCAGGTGACCCTCTCGGGTCATCCAACTAAAAAAGAAGACGGGTTTTACCCACTCCCTTAAATAATCACTATCCATGGCAAGTACAATACTCAAAAACTTTGGTGATTATTACAACAGTAACCTAGACAAGACTGAAAGGAAAAAAAAATTTTTTATTTTTGGGGAAAAAAAGTGAACCCCACACCACCTTTCGGGGGGGGGGGGGGGGGGGAGGGGGAAGGGATAGGGGGAGCTAGCCCGACCCTACCTTAACGGCACCGGGGCAATCAAACTATCACTTTCAGGGGGGGGGAAAAAAGGGGGGGAAAAAAATTGGGAGTTTTGATTTAAACCCCCCTTAACTTTTTACCCGGGAAAATGAAACTATTGTTACTAAAATCGCTACTCCTATCTATTGAATTTTTCCCTCACACTCCCCCATCCAAGATTTTATAGTAAAGGGATAAAAAGGGGGAAAAATTTGGCAAGGAAAAATTTCAAAACCTGTGGAAGTCGTGAAAGGGCAACAAATCTTCTACTGACTGTCACGATTTTAACCAGTCAGAGAAAAAAATTGGATGAACCTTTGATAAAACACAATTTTGGAACTTAAAACCCTTTGGAGGCCAATTCCACCTCAAGAGGCGACTGTTTTTCCCCTTTAAAAAATTTTTCTAGGTAAATAAAATTTTGGGGCCCCCTTTTTCCTAAAATGAATTTTTTCCCCCCAGCAAATAAAATTTAAGTTTGGAGTTTCCCCCACACAGGGGCCCCAAAACATTCCTTTCTATGGGGGGAGAAACTCTTTTTCGGGGGGAAAAGGGTTTTTCCCGGCTTAAAAAGCATACAGGGGATACCATCATGGAAAAATTGTAGTAACCCGCCCCTAAGCCATTTTTTGGAGGCATCGGGTTCTTAAGAAAAAAGTTTTTTTAAATACGGGAATTTTAAAAGAAATAGGGTTTTTCGAAAAGATATTTTTAAATTTCCTTTAAATTTTTCCCCCGCCCTACGTGGGAAATTTAAAATTTTTCCCTTTTCACAGATTTTTTTAAGGAAGCCCGGATAAGATCCCCTGAAAAAGATCAGAAAGGGTTTGGGGATAAACCGTGAAATAAAAATTTACAGAACCAAGAAAGGGGCGCATGACTTTTTTGGTTTTTGGGGGTTTTAAAATTCAATAAAGCTTTTATCTTATTTGGGGAGAGGCTGCAGAATTTAAATTAAAAGAAACAGTCCAAATATCTAATCTTTTTTAACCCCCCAAAGGGAACATTTTCTTTGGGCTTGGCAGTGGGGCCATGTGAGGGGAACCCTCCCGCAAAACGATGTTAATGTTTGGATATTTTGGGCCCCACGGGGATGTCTTTACGTAAATGTTATCAAAATAAACTGAAACATTTGGCAATTACCCAAAAACCTTTTCCCCTCAGTCTCACTTTAGGTAGCACGGGGCAGTTACCAACCAAAGGGGCAAATTTCTAAAAATTGAAATCAGCCCTTGGGGGTTTTGGGAAAAAGCGGTGTACGCTTAGAAGAAGGATCAAAACTTTACTTGATGATGCCTGCGAAATTTGTCAATTTCTGAAAAAAGGAAGCGTCAAAAAAAATTTGGTAAAAGGGCTATCTTTTAAAGGGCATGGGCTCAGAAACCCCCGAGTTATAGCCTTTTAAGGCCTTTTAATCAAAAAGCAAGTCTATATAAATTTTACCCCTCCTTCTTAACCATGAAATTCCCCGGGGTGAGATATGCGAAACTAAAGGGTTCAATAGCTTTAGTTTTATTAATTTGTCTCCTTTCTGGGTCAAATGCACCCCAAAAGGGTGAACTGGAACTGGGTAAAAATTTCCGTTGATAGACTTGCCCATTCACCCAAATCAATTTTAAGGACTTTCCGTGGAGGGAACGCCTGGAATATCATAAAGATGTCCCGAAAAGGGTTTCTCACACATTGAAGTAGTTCATGTCTCTTTTGGTCATCCCCAAAAATTATTAAAATTAAAAGTTGGAGCCCCCGAGGGTCAAAATTTACCAAGTAGGGATTTTTTCATCATAGTCTAAGTTAAAGGGGTCAAAATTTCGCACACTTTTTCATTCTCAGTTGTTTTTCAAGTTTGTGTGGAAAAACTAAGTCAAAAATTTATTAAGGGAGTTAACCCAATTTTTTTGGTAAAATTTCTTAAAAGGGGTTGATATGAAAAGCTTAGGTTTCCCCCTTGAAATTCTATGGGGTATCCCCAAATTTTTCCCCCAAATTTTTTAAAACTTTATATGGACCTTTTCCCTGCAAATAATAATTTTAAATTTTACTTGATCGGAAAAGTACAAGAAAATTTTCTCCTACTTTAAAACTTCCCTTTTGACTTTTGGAAATTTAAAATAGGTTTTTTACTGGTCCATTTTAAAACTTAGGTTTTTTTTTGAAACATGTCAAGGTCTTCTCAAGTTTGGATTAAAGGGCAAGGAGAAAAATGGTAAGAAACTGAAACCCCAGCATTTTTCCCCCCCATTAAATCCATAAGTCATGAAAGGGGGAAGTGGGACCTCTGGCCTGTCTACCCAAAAGAAGGGTTTAAAAAGGTTTAAAACCCCCAAAGAGTCCCCTGGGGAAATTTCCCCAAGGCAAAAAAAAGCACAGGGGGGGAACGATTCCCCACCTTAGGTTTAAGGGAGCAAAGTTTCCTTAAAAAAGGGATTAAATCGAATTTCTGGCGCTCAATCCCCCATTTCGCTGGAAAGATTTTTGGGGTGGTGAAGAGAGGGTTCACTTTTCCCCGAATTGGTATAAGGGTTGGGGTTAAGTCAGAAGTGAATTGTGTCCCAAAGGTCAGACCCAAAAATTTTTCTAGGAAGCCCCCCCCTGGGAAATGGACCAAAAGGGGTTTTAGCCACCCTGTAGTATTAAGGGCTTTAAAAAAACGGGTTCAGGGAAACTCGAAACATAATTTAACTAATGTTTAATAAATCTATGTCCCCCAGATGAAATTTTGGGGAAAAAAAGGGCCAACGATGTCCCAAAATCACTTTTCAAACGGTAACCCCTAAAGCGGCATTTTTACCATAGGTGACTCAAGAAATCGAATGACACGATTTCAAATAAACCCCAAACCCCCGGGCCCGGGGGTTTAACCCCGCGGGCATAAAAGCTCAAAAAATCCCAGGGCCCCCCGCGTTAGCCACTAAACCACTAGCCACAATAAGATTCATTTCCAAATAGGTAAAATTTCTACACCATAGAAAAGTTTACACAGGCACCTCTGTGACCCCAAAAAGCAAGTTTTTAAAGACGAATCCCCACTAGCGTGGGGCCCTGACGAACCTACTCAAATCCCCCACACTGGCCCCAAATGACTCAAGAAAAACGTAAAGACCCGATTGCAAATAAACCATAAACCCCCCGGGCCGGGGTTGAAGCCGGGGGGTCATATAAATCTCCCAAAAATCCAAACCCCTCCGTTAGCCACTAGACCAGCTAGCCGGGGGGATGGTTTTTAATTTTCAATCCCTGTCATTACGTTTTTTGAAATCATTTTTGACGGCCCTTTAAGGACTTGACTAGAATTCGTCACGGGCCCCGCTAGCCCGGAGATTCGTTTTAAAAAATTGCATTTGTGGTCCCCCCAGAGGTGCCTGTGCTAAAATTTTCCCATGGGATAAATAACCTAGTTGGATGAATCTTTTGTGGGGTAGCTGGTTTTAGGGCTAAAGCGAAAGGGGTTGGGGTTTTTTAAAACAAAACCGCGGGGTTTAAACCCCGGGCCCGGGGGGATTTTTTTGACCAGATACCCCCTGGGACCCTCGGGAGGATAAAAGTTTTTAAACTTTTTCACGATTTTACAAAAGTATTTTCAACTTTAGGACATTTTAAAAGGGAAAAAAAGGGTTTTCCCCAATTTTTTTTAAAGTTTTACATCGAGAAAAGTCCGGCCACGGCATCATTGGGCCCTTTTTAAGAACGTCTCCCCCGCATTGACTTGGAACGACTAAAATGGAATAGTTTTTCTCATCTGAATTTAATTTGAATACTGAAATTTGTGCAAGATACCTTTTTAAAATATTCAAAAATTTTTATGAAAATTTTTTTCCCCCGGATAACTTTATTTTGTTTAGCGGTTATGGCAAAATTCCCGGAAAAAGAAGGGCAAAATTTCTTTTTAAATTGACAAAGGGGTTTCCCTTTGATATGTCTAAAGGGTTAAAAATCAAAGGGGAAAAACAAAGGATGGACAGTAGGGGAACATGGGGTTTTGGGCTGAGCCCAAACAAGACATTTATGGTTCGGAAAATGATATCTTCACTTTCATCTAACCCAAATTAAAAACCCGGGGAATCCTACTACCCCGCTTTCGAGAGTAGCATCACTGGTTTTTTTAAACCCACATGACCCCTCCAAAGAGGAAAATTGCCCAATTTTAACTTTCGAGGGGGTTTTTTTCCGACTCTACAGGAAGAGGATCCCGAAACACTTATATCCATCTTTTGGGGATGAAAGGTCAACCTCAGAAGGAAGAATGGCACCTTTTAAAATTACCAATTTAGTACGGGCAAGAAGTGATGGGGGCTAGAAAGGCTTCAGAAAACCCAACCCCCCCTTTTGAACCATTTAGCCAAAAGTAACAACGGGTGGTAAAAAAGGGGTCTGTAAAGGCCCAAGTTTCTGAAAGTAAAAGCAGAGGAATGAGTTTTTTTTAAGGTTTGGGAACAGCTTTCAAAAAAAGACTATACATGTGGGAAACCAATTTTCTCGTAAAATGGGAGATACAATTTAAGGGCCATTAACTGTTTCCCGAACAGAAAAGGGGGCTTGGGGCTTACGTCTTTTAAAAAATCTTCCCAAAATTTTTGGGGACCCTTTTTAGAAAAGGGCAATCTTTGGGCGTTTAAATTTTTCCCTTAACAAACCCCACAAATACAAACAGGAAAAAAAGAAGCCCTTTTAAAATTTTCCCCTAGGGGGCTTTGATTTCTTTAAAGGGCTTTATGAACCCTTGCCCCTTTGGGTTCGAAACCCTTTTGGTCTTTTTAGGAAATTTTGAGCCTCAGCATACAGGTCGCAGCCTCAGCAACCCTTTCCCCACTTTTTCAGGTTTTCGTTTTTCCCCGATGAAAAAATTTGTATCTGATGGGGAAGAGCTGTCCCGGGAAATGGTCAGCAACCAGAAGTCCCGAAAAAGATTCATAACTGTGAAACAATTCCGAACTCCCTTTTCCAAAAATCGAACAAACGAAAGAGTGTTACCTTAACTGCAAAGTTCTGGCCCCCGGGTGTAAGGTGACATACCCCGAAATCTTTCCGTAAAATTATGGTTTTTAAAGGGATGCTTTTTGGGGTTCTCCCTTCTTTAGTAGGTTTATAAATTTTCATATAAAATCCTGCGACAAAGTTGCATAGATATTTCAAAGCTGTACCAGAAAATTTAAAATTCCTAACCCGGAGCCCAGGTGTCACAGGCCATTCACAGGGGGGGGGGTGGGGGTTTTTTTTTCAAACCCGATAATTTATGAAATTTTTCCCTTTACCCCCTGTGGGAAAGGGGGGTAAATTAGGTGTTGGAAAAATGGGGCACTAAAATGCACGTTGTTCCATTTACTCCTTCCCCTAATTTGTTGTTTTTAAAAATTTAAAAATTTTATTTTTTTTAATTTTAAGGGGAGATTTTTTTGGAAACTCGCAACCTTTTCTCTTCTATTTAAACCCTGTTCTCAACCTTTGCTCTTTCCTCAATTCCCTTAAAATTTTAAATTGTTCCCTCACGTAACTTAGCTTTTTTCCTCACGTACTTAGGGCCCGTTTTTCCCCACGTTCCCAATCTATCACGCCTTTTTGGTCTTCTCGCTCTCGTTTTTAACTGTCCTTTTGGGTTTCCTCCCCTCAATTTAAACTCTCTCTCCTTTTTTTCTTCTTTTTTTCGATTCTCCCCTCTCTCCTTTTTTCCTTTTTTCGATTCTGCTCTCCCCCTTAATTTTCTTCTCTTTTCCCCTTTTCTAGGCCCGTCTTTTTTCTCTCTCAAACCCCCTCTTTTTAAGTCTTTCCTGGGTCTTAGCACTAATGAAAGATTCTAAATTTTTCCCTGTTATTTCCCAACTTGCTTCCCCCGTTCCTCCAAAACTGATATTCCTCCATTCTTTTCAAGAATAACTTAAACTATCAGGGGGAAAAAAAAAGGGTATTAAAAAAAACGGAGGGTTTTAAATTTCCCGCTCCGTTTAAACGTAAATAAACCGAGGGCTCGGGTCCCTTTCTTCAAATTTAAAAAATATGTATTAATAAAACGAAGGTTCTATGCCGGGGCCCCCACAAACAGTAAGTAGAATGGGGTCCCCTTGACCCTCCAATCTTCTCACCAACAAAAACAAAAAAGTGGCCTACGACAGTTTCCGTTGAACAAAAAGAGCTCAATGAAACAAATTGACACTGGGGAAAAACTCGGGGACCTAGAGGGCTAATCCTCCAAAGGGTTTCAAGCTCACAAGAAAGGTGGCAGAATTAAAAAAAATCCGGGCCCGACTTTTAATTACAAAAAATTTAAAACTATAACAATCACCAAATCTTTAAAAACCGTACGGGGAATTCCCCACCATAGAAATGATTTCTCAAGGCTGGTGGTAACCGCTGGGTATTGGGGGGTTTTAAGTTCCAATGGGAGCTGAGATGGATTGAAAAAATTTTTCAGAGAGTTGATCCCGGCAAGGTCGCCCCCTTGTGAAGACCCTTTCTCACCCCGTAACAACCCCAGACAGTATTTCCAAGGGGTGGCTCCTCCTCAGGAAAAAAGTGAATAGAAAAAAAAAATAATAACAAACATAAACCCCTTTATTTTATAAAAATATAAAATAATAAAACACTTAAATAAATAAAAAAATCCCACATTAAAGAAAAAAAAAAAATGAAAAATTTAAAAGGGTAACTGAATTCAAAAAGCTAAAAATGTATAGGGGTTTTGGTGTTTGGGGGACACTTTTTGTGAAAAACGAGCCGTTCCTTTAAGATGGGGGGGGGTTCGCCAGGTGTTGGTTACGACCCCCTTGGGTAGTTCCTTTACAGTAGAAGAGCCTTGAATAGTAAACCCATGACAGGAAAAACAGGGTTTTTTTACCGCTGCAAAAGAAGTGGGGGTTAAAGGGCCTGCAATTTCATACCGGTGCACAGGGAAAATTTAAAAAAAAAAATGGGGCGTCTCCAGGACGTTTTTCCGTCTCCTGTTTTTCTCGTTGGATTGACAGGTGACCCTCTCTGTCATCCAAGCTGAAAAGAAGACGGTTTCCCCCCTTTTTAAATAATCACTCTCCATGGAATCAATACTCAAAAAAACGTGGTGATTATTACAAAAGTCAAACCCAGAGCAGACTGAAAAGGGCAAAGGGTTTTTTATTGGGCAAAAGTAAACCCTTTAAAACCCAAAAAATCCACTAGAATTTCAAGGGAGGGATTCCCTTTCATAGTGTTGGGGGCTGTTATCGAGTGATTTACTTTTTTGACCAGAGCCCCACCGGGCCCCTTTCGGGGGGGGGGGGAAGAGGGAGGGGGAAGGGGAAACGGGAGCTAGACTGACCCTACCTTAACAACGCCGGGAGTCCAAAATATCACTTTCAGGGAAAGGGGGGGAAAAAGGGGGGGAAAAAAAGGGAGCTTTGACTTACCCCACCTTAACTAGTAGCCGGGGAAGAAACAAAAATTACTATATCCCCCCTACTTTCCCATCTATTGAAATTTTTCCCCCACGTCATAGAAACTACAACATTAGCAGAAAGGACCTTTTAATTCCCCATTTCCGAAACATAAGAAAGGAAAAGAAAAACCCAAAAACACATACCCCCACACCCACACACACACACACAAAACACACACCCACACAACCCCCACACACTCCACACACACAACACACACAAAGACACACACACACACACACACACACCACCCACACATATATACTCCCCACAAATAGGGGTATGCCTCCCAAACCTCATAGACAAAAAGGGTTTATCTTTAAATTTAAAGATTCCGATTGAATAAGAAAAATCAAATAACCCCAAAAACCCACTCATGCCTGGCGCTGTATAACCCTTTTATGCCATTTACAAATCTGTGGGAAAATGGCCCATAAAGGGCACTGGGAAGACAAATGTCTGTTTTAGAAGTGGGCTCGCTAAAAGCAGCCTCTGGCTCGGCATCTATCGTTCATCACCCGGGACACGAAAATGGCCTGGGTACCAGGAGAATTTGGAGAGCCCAATTCAGAGCCTTTCTAAGCAGCATGGTAGAAAAATGTTAGTAATTTTCCCCGAGTGCTGATGAAGCTATTCATTCAGAATCAAAATATTAAGGTTATAGCATGTTTCTTAAGGTTTCTTAAGGTGTTGGAATTTTTTTGGATATATTTTAATTCGTATAAAGTCAAGGATTTCAAAACAAATATTTATATAAAACAAAAGCGATAAAACAAGTGGGAACGTGTGAAACGAAAATTCACAGCTTTAAAAGAAGAAAAATAAATCTAGTACGTGTTTTCCTGCATCTTTCAGTTTTGGGCGAACGCGAAGAAAAATATTTTTCCGCCAGAGTGGAGTAACGTTAGATTTTTAAGAATTTGCAACTCGTGATGGAAAGACAAAAATTGTTTCCCAGAATATGTCTCTACCTTCCTCAGCTCTGTCTCTCACCTCCATCTCTCACTTCTGAACCTCACCACCTTTTTCTGTGTTGTCTCATTATTTTACAGTTCAGTTTTCAGGTTTTAGGAGCTGTCAATTACGTCAGCTTTTTTAAAAGACTAGTCATGTCTAAAGTATGCTAACTCCTCCCTTCGATGTTTCCTAAAATGCGACTTACAATAGTTTTACTAACACCAAGATACTATTTATTACTGTCTGAACCAGGACAGCAAGTATGAGGAACTTGCCCATGCGTTTCGCTCTTACGTCTCACCATGCCCTCTACAGTCAGGTAGAGCATCCCTCTACAGTCAAGCAGACCATGCCCCTTTAATCAGGTAACCATGCCCCTCCAGTCAGGTAGACCATGCCCCTTTCAGTCGATAGAAAATGCCCTCTACAGTCAGGTAGACCATGCCCTATACAGTCACGTAGATCATGCCTTCTACAGTCAGGTAGACCATGCCCCTCCAGTCAGGTAGACCATGCCCCCTCCAGTCAGGTAACCATGCCCCCTCCAGTCAGGTAGACCATACCCCTCCAGTTTAGGTAGACCATGCCCCCTCCAGTCGGGTAGACCATACCCCTAAAGTCAGGTAGACCATATCCCCTCCAGTCAGGTAGACCATGCCCCCTCCAGTCAGGTAGACCATGCCCCTGCAGTCAGGCAGACCATGCCCTCAAACAGTCAGGTAGAGAATGCCCTCTACAGTCGGGCATACCATGCCCCCTCCAGTCAGGTTGACCATGCTCCCTCCAGTCAGGTATACCATGCCCCCTCCAGCCCAGGTAGACCATGCCCCTCCAGTCAGGTATACCATGCCCCCTCCAGTCAGGTAGACCATGCCCCCTCTAGTCAGGTATACCATGCCCCTCCAGTCGAGGTAGACCTGCCCCCTCCCAGTCAGGTTTTTCCATGCCCCCTCCAGTCAGGAAAGACCATGCCCCCTCCAGTCAGGTATACCATGCCTCCTCCAGTCAGGTAGACCATGCCTCCTCCAGTCAGGTAGACCATGCCCCCCCATCGGGTATAACCATACTCCCCTCCAGTAAAGGTAGACCATGCCCCCTCAGTCAGGTATACCATGCCTCCTCCAGTCAGGCAGACCATGCCTCCCTTTTAGTCAGGTAGACCATGCCCCCTCCAGTCAGGTATACCATGCCTCCTCAAATCAGGTAACCATGCCTCCTCCAGTCGGGTATCCCATGCCCCCCACCATCAGGTATACCATGCCCCCCCAGTCAGGTAGACCATGCCCCCCCATCAGGTATACCAGCCTCCTCCAATAAGGTAGACCATGCCTCCTCCAGTAGGTATACCATGCCCCTCCGGGGGTCAGGTATTCCATGCCCCTCCAGTCAGGTAGACCATGCCCCCCCAGTCAGGTTAAACCATGCTCCCTCCAGCAGGTATACCATGCCCCTAGTCAGGTATACCATTCCCCCCCCAAAGTCGGTAGACATCCCCATCAGTCAGGTATACCATGCCCCCTCCAGTCAAGTAATACCATGGCCTCCTCCAGTCAGGTAGACCATGTCCTCCTCAGTCAGGTAAAACCATGCCCCCTCCAATCAGGATACCATGCCCTCTCCAGTAGGTAGACCATGCCCCTCCAGTCAGGTATACATCCCCCCATCAGGTATACATCCCTCCTCCAGTCAGGTAGACTATGCCCCCTCCGTCAGGTATACCATGCCTCCTCCAGTCGGGTTGACCATGTTCCCTCCAGTCAGGTAGACCATGCCCCCTTCCCGTCGGGTATACCATGCCCCCTCCAGTCAGGTAGACCATGCCCCTCCAGTCAGTATACCATGCCCCCTCCAGTCAGGTAGACCATGCCCCCCCAGTCAGGTATACCATGCCCCCTCCAGTCAGGTAGACCATGCCCCCCCGGTCAGGTATACCATGGCCCCCTCCATCAGGTATACCATGCCCCCTCCAGTCAGGTAGACCATGCCCCCTCCAGTCAGGTATACCATGCCCCCTCCAGTCAGGTAGGCCATGCCCCCTCCAGTCAGGTATACCATGCCCCCCCCCAGTCAGGTAGACCATAAAACATAAGAACGAAGGAACACTGCAGCAGGCCTACTGGCCCATGCGAGCAGGTCCAAGTCTCCTACCAGCTTAAGCCAATGCACCCAAACTAGTCAGGTCAGGTCACCTTGACTTAAGGGAGGAACACGGCAACCGACCTGGTAGCACAAGCTATCAGGTCCAACTCACACCCACCCACATCCACTCATGTATTTATCCAACCTATTTTTAAAGCTACACAACGTTCTGGTCTCTATAACTGTACTTGGGAGTTTGTTCCACTCATCCACAACTCTATTACCAAGCCAGTACTTTCCTATATCCTTCCTGAATCTGAATTTTCCAACTAAAACCATTGCTGCGAGTCCTGTCTAGGCTAGATATTTTCAGCACACTATTTACATCCCCCTTTATTTATTCCTGTCTTCCATTTATACACCTCAATCATATCCCCCCTAATTCTACGTCTTTCTAGAGAGTGCAGATTCGTATAAAGTCAAGGATTTCAAAACAAATATTTATATAAAACAAAAGCGATAAAACAAGTGGGAACGTGTGAAACGAAAATTCACAGCTTTAAAAGAAGAAAAATAAAGTCTAGTACTGTGTTTCCTGCATCTTTCAGTTGGTCGAACGCGAAGAAAAATATTTTTCCGCCAGAGTGGAGTAACGTTAGATTTTTAAGAATTTGCAACTCGTGATGGAAAGACAAAAATTGTTTCCCAGAATATGTCTCTACCTTCCTCAGCTCTGTCTCTCACCTCCATCTCTCACTTCTGAACCTCACCACCTTTTTCTGTGTTGTCTCATTATTTTACAGTTCAGTTTACAGGTTAGGAGCTGTCAACTTACGTCAGCTTTTTTAAAAGACTAGTCATGTCTAAAGTATGCTAACTCCTCCCTTCGATGTTTCCTAAAATGCGACTTACAATAGTTGACTAACACCAAGATACGTATTTATTACTGTCTGAACCAGGACAGCAAGTATGAGGAGACTTGCCCATGCGTTTCGCTCTTACGTCTCACCATGCCCTCTACAGTCAGGTAGAGCATGCCCTCTACAGTCAGTAGAGCATGGCCCTTTACAGTCAGGTAGAGCATGCCCTCTACAGTCAAGCAGACCATGCACCCTTTAATCAGGTAGACCATGCTCCCTCCAGTCAGGTAGACCATGCCCCTTTCAGTCAGATAGAAAATGCCCTCTACAGTCAGGTAGACCATGCCCTATACAGTCACGTAGATCATGCCTTCTACAGTCAGGTAGACCATGCCCCCTCCAGTCAGGTAGACCATGCCCCTCCAGTCAGGTAGACCATGCCCCCTCCAGTCAGGTAGACCATACCCCTCCAGTTAGGTAGACCATGCCCCCTCCAGTCAGGTAGACCATACCCCTAAAGTCAGGTAGACCATATCCCCTCCAGTCAGGTAGACCATGCCCCCTCCAGTCAGGTAGACCATGCCCCTGCAGTCAGGCAGACCATGCCCTCTACAGTCAGGTAGAGAATGCCCTCTACAGTCAAGCATACCATGCCCCCTCCAGTCAGGTTGACCATGCTCCCTCCAGTCAGGTATACCATGCCCCCTCCAGTCAGGTAGACCATGCCCCCTCCAGTCAGGTATACCATGCCCCCTCCAGTCAGGTAGACCATGCCCCCTCTAGTCAGGTATACCATGCCCCTCCAGTCAGGTAGACCATGCCCCCTCCAGTCAGGTATACCATGCCCCCTCCAGTCAGGTAGACCATGCCCCCTCCAGTCAGGTATACCATGCCTCCTCCAGTCAGGTAGACCATGCCTCCTCCAGTCAGGTAGACCATGCCCCCTCCAGTCAGGTATACCATACTCCCTCCAGTCAGGTAGACCATGCCCCCTCCAGTCAGGTATACCATGCCTCCTCCAGTCAGGCAGACCATGCCTCCTCTAGTCAGGTAGACCATGCCCCCTCCAGTCAGGTATACCATGCCTCCTCAAATCAGGTAGACCATGCCTCCTCCAGTCAGGTATGCCATGCCCCCACCAGTCAGGTATACCATGCCCCCTCCAGTCAGGTAGACCATGCCCCCTCCAGTCAGGTATACCATGCCTCCTCCAATAAGGTAGACCATGCCTCCTCCATCAGGTATACCATGCCCCCTTCCAGTCAGGTATTCCATGCCCCCTCCAGTCAGGTAGACCATGCCCCCTCCAGTCAGGTTGACCATGCTCCCTCCAGTCAGGTATACCATGCCCCCTCCAGTCAGGTATACCATTCCCCCTCCAGTCCAGGTAGACCATGCCCATCCAGTCAGGTATACCATGCCCCCTCCAGTCAAGTATACCATGCCTCCTCCAGTCAGGTAGACCATGCCTCCTCCAGTCAGGTAGACCATGCCCCCTCCAATCAGGTATACCATGCCCTCTCCAGTCAGTAGACCATGCCCCCTCCAGTCAGGTATTACCATCCCTCCTCCAGTCAGGTATACCATCCCTCCTCCAGTCAGGTAGACTATGCCCCTCCAGTCAGGTATACCATGCTCCTCCAGTCAGGTTGACCATGTTCCCTCCAGTCAGGTAGACCATGCCCCTTCCCGTCAGGTATACCATGCCCCCCTCCAGTCAGGTAGACCATGCCCCCTCCAGTCAGGTATACCATGCCCCCTCCAGTCAGGTAGACCATGCCCCCTCCAGTCAGGTATAACCATGCCCCTCCAGTCAGGTAGACCATGCCCCCCCGGTCAGGTATACCATGCCCCTCCAGTCAGGTATACCATGCCCCCTCCAGTCAGGTAGACCATGCCCTCTCCAGTCAGGTATACCATGCCCCCTCCAGTCAGGTAGCCATGCCCCTCTCCAGTCAGGTATACCATGCCCCCCCCCAGTCAGGTAGACCATAAGAACATAAGAACGAAGGAACACTGCAGCAGGCCTACTGGCCCATGCGAGGCAGGTCCAAGTCTCCTACCAGCTTAAGCCAATGCACCCAAACTAGTCAGTCAGGTCACCTTGATTTAAGGGGGGAACACGGCAACCGACCTGGTAGCACAAGCTTTCAGGTCCACTCACCCCCCCACATCCCCTCATGTTTTACCAACCTATTTTAAAGCTACCAACGTTCTGGTCTCTAAAACTGTATTTGGGGAGTTTGTTCCACTAAACCACAACTCTATTACCAAGCCAGACTTTCCTATATCCTTCCTGAATCTAAATTTTTCCCAATTTAAAAACCATTGCGCATCCTGTCTGGGCTAATTTTTTTCAGACACTATTTACATCCCCCTTTTATTTATTCCTGTCTTCCATTTATACCCCAATCAAATCCCCCCTAATTCTACGTCTTTCAGAGAGTGCAGATTCAGGGCCCTTAGTCTACCCATAGGGAAGGTTTCTGATACAGGGATAATTTTGTATCCCCTTTGTAATTTTCCAGACTTTATACCCCATTCGTAATAGGGTGACCAAAACGTGCAGCATAATTAAAAGAGGTCTAACCAAGTGTATAGATTTGAAGAACAACCTGAGGACTCCTATTATTTATCTTCTTGATATGAAGCCAAGGATTCTATTAGCTTTATTGGAACATTTATGCACTTTTGTCTGGTTTCAGTTAGCAAACCAGAACTCCAAAAATTTTTTTTTCGCAATCCGTAAAATTAAGATCTACTTTATTTAGTTTTATGTGGCAGGGTTATTGCCCTGTCCAAACATTTAGAACTTGCATTTGTCTAATTAAACGCTCCCCACCTCCCGACCATGCATCAGTCTTTTCAAATCTTCCTGGAGTGTTTAAATGTCCTGTCAGAATAAAAATTCGAGGGCCCTATTTTGGTGTCATCTGCAAATTTGCTGAGTCGCTCTTATGCCCTAATGTCGTTATGATATTGGAACAGCAGGGGCCAACACTGCCCCCTGGGGAAACACCGCCTGACGCTTCCCCCCCCCCTATGCAAACTCTCTGCTGCCTATTTTCAACCAGCCCCTACCAGAAAAAAAATTTTTCCTCCTATTCCATGTGCCTTAATTTTCCTCAAAAGTCTCTGATGTGGGGCCTGTCAAAAAACCCTTTCTGAAGTCCATATACACAATACATATTCATTACCATGACAACCCCCTCAAATACCTTAGTGAAAAAAGTTAATAAATTCGTAAGGCAGGAACCCCCCTTTGTAAAAAACCCTGCTGAATTCGTTTTATTAATTTATGCTTTTCAAAGGGACTACGAATGCCTCGGCAATTTTTGATTCCATAAATTTTCCCCTAGGGGGGTTAGGCTTATTTGGTCTATAGTTCGAAGCAAGGACCGTACCTGCTTTTAAAAAGGTTTCACATTTGCCTTTCCACTTATCTGGACCATGCCTTTTTTAGTGTAGTTGAAAAAGATTACCCAAAGGGGTTTGCTAACCCCCTTTTAATTCCTTTAGAACCCTTGCATACATTTCATCGGGGCCGGGAGATTTGTTGGGTTTTAATTTATCTATTTGCCAAAGGACCAGTCCTTGTGACCTAACGTGCACAGTTTTTTATCGTCCTGTTTCACAAATTTACTTTTTCTGGAATATCGCTGGTATCCCCTGTGAAAAAAACTGAGAGGAAAAATTGTTTAAAATTTCTACACTTTTCCCTTTATCACGTCAGTGGTGCCCCGAGGAACTTTTGAGGGGGCCCATTTTGCCCCCGTCTTACTTCTGTATACCTGAAAGAACCCTTTTGGGTTGTTTCCCAAATCTTTTGCAACTTTAACCTCATAATCTCTTTTGCTTTTCTAACCCTTTTTTTTATTTTCTTTTTTAATGAATATACGATTTCTTAATTGCCCCTCCCCTCTTTTGATTTCCTATATATGCCTCTCTTTTGCCCAAATTAATATTTTAATCTTTTGTTATCCTTTTAGGATCATTTTTTGTTTGATTTATTTCCCTTTTGGAACATAATTTGATGACAGCTAGAACTTGCCCTGGGAAAACGCATATCGGCAAAACCGGGGCCCCCCAGTCATTACCATGCCCCCTCCAGTCAGGTAGACCATGCCCCCCTCCAGTCGGGTATACCATGCCCCCTCCAGCCCGGTATAACCATGCCCCCTCCAGTCAGGTAGACCATGCTCCTCCGTCAAGTAGACCATGCCCCCTCCAGTCAGGTAGACCATGCCCCCTCCAGTCAGGTATACCATGCCCCTACAGTCAGGTAGACCATGCCCCCTCCAGTCAGGTAGACCATCCCCCCAACAGTCAGGTATACCATGCCCCTCCAGTCAGTGGGACCATGCCCCCTCCAGTCTGGTATACCATGGCCCCCTACAGTCAGGTAGAACAATGCCCCTCCAGTCAGGTAGACCTTTGCCCCCCCCAAAGTCAGGTAGACCATGCCCCTCTGTATATTAATGCTTCGAAACTGACTGAAAAAACAGCTAAAAAAATACTTGTGTTAAATTTAAACCCAACCGGAAACTAAATAATAAACTCAGTATTGAAATAAAAATATGTTAGTAAATAATTTAGGGGACTA
The DNA here is from genome assembly GCF_026875155.1 of Cherax quadricarinatus. NCBI lineage: Eukaryota > Metazoa > Arthropoda > Malacostraca > Decapoda > Parastacidae > Cherax > Cherax quadricarinatus. The sequence continues at coordinate 38,345,897 of NC_069402.1, forward strand.
ATAAAGCTTCGTTTTCTAACTTGTTGTTTAATGAAAAACCGAATTGAAATGAATCTTAATGTTGCTCTGATCGATCAGTCCAGAAGCTCACCATCTCCAGAGATTCACCAGCCCCTTTAGAAAGTCGCCAAAAATCCGGTGGTTCACCAGCTCCAGGGTTCACCAGCTCCAGGGGTTCCCCATTTTCCAGGGGCCTACAGCTCGGGGGCCCCACTAGAATCCAGGGGTTGTCCCAAATTTCCCAGGGTCCAGCACCCCAAGGGCCCACCAGCTCCACAGGTCCACTAGTTCCAGGGGGTCTACCAGTTCCAGGGGTCCACCAGATCCAAGGGTCCAGATCCACTGACCTGAGAAAATCATCAGAGTAAGAAGTCCAGCGTCCCAGGAGGTGTGCTGGTCCACCTCAGGGTCCTCTTTGCAATATGCCTGAATTATCGTCTTAGCTAACACAAACCAACATTTTTTCTTAGTACTTCACACAATTCCTTCTCCTTTTCAGTAATTCTATTCTCTTTTCAATTTTGTATATGGTCTTTCATATTTAATTTTAGCACATCGGTCGTCTCCCACCCAGGCAAAGTGACCCGAAAAAGGAGAAATGCTTTCACAAAGAGATATAGTTACTAGCCTCTTGCTCCTGACATTTTAATCGCTTCTTACGACACACATGGTTTACGAAGGAAGGATTTTGGTCTGTTGTTTTCCTTTCTTTTTCAAAGTTTTTTATGTTAATTTCCGCTTTTCTTTTACCTTTTGAGAGTATATGATTTGGTCCTTTCTCTCTCTATCCTGCTTCCATGCATCCTTTTTATTATGACTCCTCCACCTTTCATTTTTTAAATTTGTATGTTGTTCCCCCTATTCTGTAATTTGTTTAAACAAAATTTCTGATTTGGGTTGAGCATGTTCCTTTATACCTGCTCTCCTTGTTCACCTAGTAGTAAGTAGGGACCTGGGGGTGTTAGCTGACATAACCAGGGGATTTCTATATAGGATATCATGAATGTCAGCATGGTCTGTACAGTTGCATCACGTAACTGTAGAAATAAATATTATTATTATTATTATTATTATTATTATTATTATTATTATTGTTGTTTTTGGGTTGTTGTTGTTTTTTGTTGTTGTTGTTGTTGTTGTTGTTGTTGTTTGTTGTTGTTGTTGTTAATTAATAATAATAATAATAAAAAATAATTAATAATAATAATAATAAAAAATAATAATAATAATATTATTATTATTATTATTTTTAATTATTATTTTTATTATTATTATTATGATGCAGAAATGGAAGAATGTTTTTGTTTGAACAGAGTCGGTCATTTTAAACCTGAAGTGAATGTTTGGCTGTATGTGGTAATGTGTTAATTTTACTTTGATCCTATACCAACCTCTTATTTAATGACTTAAATGAATCAAACAGTTACTGTAATTACTACACTGCAGAACAATCAAGGCACTTCTCAGAGCTAACAACAACATAACTATCTTTAACTACAATATCAATCTTTAAAACAAGCATTACGATGACCCATAGCATTACTAAATTCCTTACATGCCAATATGTCCATCATTACACAACTGAAACCTAGCTAAAGCCTGATAGTACAGATGCATGCCATTCCTGGTTACACCCGCCATACACAACTGTAGGCCAACCAACAAGGGGTGGCACAGCCATTATACTACCAACCAACTAGAATGTATCACTAATACTTGCACAAGAGATGAACATGGGGGAAAATATAATAGCTAAATTCAAATCCAAATACCCACAAAAAACCTCTCACAGTGATAAACATCTACAGAGTTCCACAATCAAAAATTAGCCAATTAGTCAAAACCTAGGGAAATATGATAAAATGATGCACGCATGAACAAAGATCACTTACTACTCTCAGGTGACTTCAATATAATCTCCTGCAAGACCAGGACCCACACGTTACTGAATCACAAACACAATGAGTAACTGTATTTTCTTAAACCCAAAAGTAACAAACCTACAAGAGTTACAGAGACTAGTGTTTTCCCTACTTTACCACATCTGGACCAACACCATATCCCCTTTAAAATCAGGAATAATTACAGATAATACCACAGACCACTACCCTACTTTCCTCATAACAACTCTTGGTAAACTACCCCAAGACACTACTAAAGTCACCTTCAGACTTTTACAATGAGGCCCGCCATTAATAACTTCACAACAGCAGTAACAAACATTGATTGGTACACTGAGCTAGAAATCTATACAGATATTGACGAATGTATTAATAATTTTCTAAAAAGACCCAATACCTCTATAACAAGCACTGCCCTAAAAAAACTAAACAGATGACAGCTAGAAGAAACCCCCGGAACTGGCTGATAAATACACAACCATAAAGCAAGGAACCCGGTTGGATTGATAAAGTTTGTCAATGAAACAAGACAAATGTTTCCTGACGCGGTCTTGGTCATATGATGACTCACACTGAGCTTTCCTGTTCATCTGACCGAAGCCTTTCGCGGCAATACAGGTCTACCTTTATTTATAAAGTATGCTGATAGTTTAGAACCACTTAGACTGATCTTTCGACGAGACTCTGTTGCAACCGATCAGACGAGTTATTCTTCAGTCAAACCGTGTGCATCCAACCATCCCAAATCAAATTCGCACTTGCGCAGCTAACCCCCAATATGCCTCTTTCATTCTCATAAAAGTTACGAACGCATAAAGACTTGAGCCCTGCAGAAGACGTACAATATATTTTCAAGTTATATCACGAAGAGCAATACCTTTCATCATTAATACAAAAATTGACACCTACACTCTCAATAACAATTTAAGTAAGTTCTCTATGAAAAAAAATACCAGAATTGGAAAGTTTGAAGCTGAACAGAAGTGATTTCTCAGGTTATTATTGCACTGAAGACAATGTAAGAATAACTGTATAACTCACTAAGAGGTTGTGCTCATCCCGCCAGTTAGTTCACTAGGTATAGTTCGTCACCATTGAAGGATTGAAGACGTTGGATGAGGCGTTCTCAAGTATGGACAAAAACGACACTGGAAGAAAAGGAAAACAACGTATGTATAATGACAAATCTACAAATATAAGAGTATCAGAATGTAAGATTTCAGCGGGCTCACTAAACTCGTAAAACTGAAACTCCATAAACGGTGAGTTATTCAATATGTCTCAGGCACACATACTTGAGATATTGTAATGCTTTAGAACGTATCATTGTTCCTGCAAACGTAAGGTACCTCGACAAGTCCTCCTCTCTTCTCCCTGGTCATGATTTGAACCCGAGTCATCTACGCAGCTTCCGAGAAGTTCGCCAAAACGCTCACGCCCTGTATGTTAATAAAATATATGGTAATGTAACCTATGTTACAGAAAACAGTTGGAGTTTATTTTGATAGGTTTCTTTTCTGCCTTGAGTTTACTTGTATCTCTCAGGAGTAAAAGTAGACTATAAAAGATGATAAGCAAGAGCAGATTATTACTGTCTTAATGACCCTGACAGTTGAAAGGCTCTAACCGAGCAAATCTGACTTTCCCTGGCCGTTCTTAGAATGAAATTACTAACTCAAACACTCGGCATTTGGTTGACATGGGGTTCTAATAAATATACTATACACGGCTTTCTGAAGTGTGGCCTCTCAGAGGAATGGTGGTAAAAGGTACTAGTGCGACAGTTACCGAGCATTTGGACAGCGGTTCCGAAGTCTGGCTACACGCCTAGGGTTATGCTGGAAGGAGAGGTTTCTGTTACGAGTGAGTCAATGTGTTGTTAATCATATTTACTCATACAAGCCCAAGCCACCTCCAGGAATTCGAATTCAGGCGAACTGATTTAAGAGTCACCAACACGAAATCCCGTACCGACTGTTATGCAAGGGTAAATGTATAAATTAGTCATGCGTATTTTATCCACTTACAAAAGGATATAGTATCAGGAAACGATTTTAAACGAATTATTAGGTATCCGGAAGAGTACCTGCAAAAAGTATCCTGAATTTTCTCTTTCTGATTAAGAGATATTATATAGGGGGGGGGGGGGGGGGGGGGGGGTACATGTCCATCTCGCGGTGGAACACTGAAGACAATAACAGCAAACACCGGCAGTGAATAACACAATGGCCAGCAGAGATTTTTCTTTTAAGGCAATGTTTCCTCCAAGGCGGGGGATATACAAGATAGCTCTCAATATCAAGATTCTATCTGAATTATAGCAGCATTACATTGAAGGATTGATCGAAAAATCCTCTGATACTAGTGATCTTTATTTCCTTGACAAACTGGAGCTGGAATGGTCTGCGTGTTCGCATGAGGGGAGCACATCAACACTGTGAGGTCCTTTCATTACAATTTGGTTGGTCTAGCAATATACGGTCTATTTTTTTTTTACACAGGTTTAACCAACAGAAGCCAATATGTGTATCGCAATGGGGGCAAACTCTTCGCGCCAACCAATTACCGTTGGTGTCCCACAGGAAGTGTCCTGGGCCCTCTTTCTCTTTCTCCTATACATAGGAATGACCTACCAAATGCTCGCAATTACTCAAAAAAACCCACACAATTGCTGATGACACTACAACGTCTTCTCTCAACCCGAGCCCAGTACGCTAGCCAATACTGTACATTACCGAATTACAGAAAATATCTACCTGGATGAGGACTAACAAACTTACACTAAAACATTGGACAAAACCTACTTCATTCAGTTTGGTAAACAGAGCTACAGATGTCCCTCTTTAACAGTAAAGATAAACGGATCACCTACACAAAGCTAACAAGGAATATTCTACGGAATCCACCTGACGATAATAGACTCAAATTTCCTACACATATACAACAAATTTCTAAGAAAATTTCCAAGACTGAGTAGGCAATACTATATCGAAGAAACGGTACTATATTCCTCAGTCAGCCCTCCTGGCCCTATATCACTCTCTTATTTCCCTATCTCACCTATGGAAATTGTCATGGGGCTCAACAAACAATTAACCACTCAGACCACTAATTACCCAACAAAAGGCTGCAGTTAGAAGAAAACAAATTCCCACTACAGGCAGCACACTCCACCAATATTGCGAATAAACTAAACCTACGTGCGCCATACAAAACATCCATACTTATTACTGCACCTATTACCTACATAGAACCTTAACTCTGATAATAACCCTCCCCTCAAACATCTTCCTTGCCAACCTCAACAGAACACATGACCATAACACAAGCACAATCACTCTTTGATGTTCCTCGGTGTCCATCTCACGCTATGCAAAAACTCAATGCACATATAAGGCCCTAAAATCTGAATTCATTACCTGTACATATACAAAAGAACACTACCTTGTTTATAAATTCAAGTCTCTTCTCAAAAGATCACTTACTCACCCAAACCAAATAAATACTGAATAACTAACTTCTAAATTGTATATCTTAAATTTTTCTCACAATTATATCACATAAATGTTAAACCAAAAACCGAACAAACTTTTATTATTTTTAAATACACTACCCTAACAGAATACTCCATACGACTGAATGTACAACACAATGCATGCAACCATATGACCTGTCCTTTTGTTAATACTCATTTGTGCTTTATAGTTATCTGTTTACAATAATGTATTATCCTGATTTCATCATTGCTTATTAATTTGAAGCCAGCCCGAAATGCTAGCATATAAAAAGTGGCTTTGGCATTGCTGCTCTTATCTGTAATTTTTTTGGTACCTCTGTATGGTATGCTCAAATGTTAATAAATAAATAAATAAAATAATAAATAAATAAATGGGTCTTTTATAACGATGTATTTTATTGCGCGCCAGCGAGCGCGCGCGTGTGTGTGTGTTGTGTGTACCATACCTAGTTACTCACCTAGTTGAGGTGCCGGGTTCGAGTTCAAGAGCTCCTGGCCCCGCCTCTAACTGGTCGCTACTAGGTCACTCTCCTTGAACCATGAGCTTAGCATACCTCTGCTTAAAGCTATGGTATGGGATCTGCCCTCCACTACATCGCTTTCCCAAACTATTCCACTTCCTGACTACTCTGTGGCTGAAGAAATACTTCCTAACATCCCTGTTATTCAATCTGTTGTCTTCAACGTCCAACTGTTTCCCCTTGTTACTTGTCCAATCTCTGGGAACATCCTGTCTTTGTCCACCTTGTTAATTCCCTCAGTATCTTTGTCATGTCGTTAAATCATGTCCCCCCCCCTATCTCTCCTTCCTCCAGTGTCCGTCAGGTTGATTGTCCCTTAACCTCTTCCCAATAGACATACCTCTTAGCTCTGGACTAGTCTTGTTTGCAAACCTTTGCACGTTCTCTAGTTTCTTATACGTGCTTGGCTACTGTGGGTTCCAAACTGGTGCCGGATACTCCAATATGGGCCTAACGACAACTGTGTCCATGGTCCCTGAACGATTCCTTATAAGATTCGACATTCTGTTCTGAGGTTTTGCTATGCGCCCAAGGATGCTGCAGCATTTATTTGGTTGATGTGCCGTTCAGATGTGCCTGTGTGTGCGTGTGTGGGTGTGTGGTTGTGTGTGTGGGAGTGTGTTGTGTGTGTGTGGTGTGTGTGTGTGTGTGTGTGTACTCACCTAGTTGAGGTTGCAGGGGTCGAGGTCCTGCTTCCTGCCCCGCCTCTTCACTGGTCGCTACTAGGTCACGTTCCTGAACCGGGAGCTTTAATCATACTTCTGCTTAAAGCTGTGTGGTGTGTGTGTGGTGTGTGTGGGTGTGTGTGTGTGTGTGTGTGTGTTGTACTCACCTAGTTTGTACCACCTAGTTAGGTTGACGGGGGTCGAGTCCGAGCTCCTGGCCCCGCCTCTCACCTATCGCTACTAGGTCACCTCCCTGCAGCCGTGAGGCTTTATCATACCCTCTGCTTAAAGTATTATGTGATCCTGCCCCACTACATCGCTGCCCAATAATATTCCACTTACTGACTACTCTGTGGCTGAAGAAATACTCCTCACATCCCTGTGATTTCATCGTTCTTCAGCATCCCCACTGTGTCCACCTTGTTACTGTGGTCCATTCTCTGGAACATCCCTGTCTTTGTCCACCTTGTCAATACCTCTCAGTATTTTGTAAGTCGTTATCATGTCCCCCTATCTCTCCTGTCCTCCAGTTCCGTCAGGGGTTGATTTTCCCATTCCCTCTCCCGTAGGACATACCTCTTAGCTCTGGGACTATCATATTGCAAACCTTTGCACTTTCTCTAGTTTCTTCACGTGCTTGGCTAGGTGTGGGTTCCAAACTGTGCCGCATACTCCAATATGGGCCTAACGTACACTGTGTACAGGGTCCTGAATGATTCCTTATATAAGATGTCGGAATGCTGTTCTGATGTTGCTAGGCGGCCGCACAATGCTGCAGCCGTTATTTGGGTGATGTGCAGCTATCAGGAGATATGCCTGGTGTTATATAGCTCCACCCCAAGGATCTGTTTTCCTTGAGTGAGGTTTGTAGTCCTCTGACCCCCTAGACTGTACCTCTCCGTCCTGCGCCTACTTTTGCCTTCCCCAATCATTCATGACTTTGCACTTGGTGGGATAGAACCCAAGATGCCAAAGTGCTGGACCAGTCTCTGCAAGCCTGTCCAATCCCGTTGTAGTTTCACTGGCCTGTCTTCGATCGAGTG
>NC_069402.1:38358543-38393665 GCF_026875155.1 Cherax quadricarinatus
TAAGCAGAGGTACTGACTAAAGCCACGGTTCAGGAGAGTGCCCTAGAGCATCAGTGAAGAGGCGGGGCCAGGAGCTCGACTCGACCCCCGTAACTCTCAACTAAGGTGATTACAACTAGGTTGAGTACACACGCACAACACACACACACACACACACACACACACAGCACACACACACACCACACTACACCTTGGGAATCACAAGCACCGTCAAGCTGTCTTTAGATTCTACTGATAAAGTAAAAACTTCAGCTCGGGGATGGTGCAGTGGTGATGTTGGTAACTTTGCTCAGTGAGGCACTGCACTTACAACATATTCTGAGTATATACGAACACAACAAACATAGAGAAAAAGTAGTAAAGGCGTTTATAGACCGCCTGTGTGTGTGTGTATTGTTGTGTGTGTGTATGAGTTGTGGTGTGGTGTGTGTGTGTGTTGTGGTGAGTGTGTGGTGTGTGTGTGTGTGATTGGTGCGTGTGTGAGTGTGTGTGCTGTGTGTGGTGTGTGTGTGTTGTACTCACCATAGTTGACTCACCTAGTATGAGTTGCGGGGTTCGATCCGAGCTCCTGGCCCCGCCTCTTACACTGATCGCTACTAGGTCCACTCTCCATGAACCGAGAGCTTTATCATACCACGCTTAAAGCTGTAGTATGGGTCATGCCTCCGCGACATCGCTATCCACAAACGATTCCACTTACTGACTACTGCTGTGGCTGTAAATAGCTTCCAAACAACCCGTGATTCTCTCTGTGTCTTCAACTTCAACTATGTCCCCATCTGTTACTGAGTCCAATCTCGAACATCCTGTCTTTGTCCACCTTGTCAATTCCTCCTCAGTATTTTGTATTCGTTACATGTCCCCCCCCCTATCTCTCCTGTCCCTCCAGTGTCGTCTGGTGATTTCCCTAAACTCTCCACGTAGGACATACCTCTCAGCTCTGGGACAAGGCTTGTTGCAAACCTTGGCACTTTCCTCTAGTTTCTTACGTGCTGGACTAGGTGTGGGTTCCAAACGGGTGCCGCATTCTCTAATATGGGTCTAACGTACACGGTGTACAGGGTCCTGAGAACGATTCCTTATTAAGATGTCGGAAATGCTGTTGCTGAAGGTTTGCTAGGCGCCCATATGCTGCAGCATTAGTTGATTGAAGTGCGCTTCAGGAGATGTGCCTGGTGTTATTCTCACCCCAAGATCTTTTCCTTGAGTGACTTTGGGTCCTCCTGGGCCCCCTAGAACTGAAGTCCCGTCTGCGGTCTATCTTGCCGCTTCCCACTTTGCACTGGTGGGAGATAGAACTCCAGAGCCAATTTGTGCGACCCGTCTGGCAACCAGTCCCAGACCCGTTTGTAGTTCAGCCTGGTCCTTCGATCGAGAGTGAATTCTTCTCATCCACTTAATATTTTCCACTCATGCTGCAAACAGGGACACCTTCAGAGTCTATTCCTCCCGTCATGTCGTTCACAAATCCCAGAAAACCAGCACTGGAGTCCAGGACTGACCCCTGTGGGACCCCGCTGATGCACAGGTGCTCACTCTGACACCTCAGCCACTGGAACCATGACTCGCGCCTGCTGTCTCCTGAGACCAGTATTCCCTGATCCATTTGTAGTGCCTTCCTGTTATCCCTAGTGCTTGGTCCTCCAGTTTGATATGCACCATCTCTCTTGTGTGGAACTGAGTCAAACGCCTTCTGAAGTTCCAAGAATATGCCAATCCACCCAGCCCCTCTCTCTCTTGTCTTACACTGTCACGCATGTCAGAGAACTCCAGTAGGTTGTGACACAGGAGTTTCCCCGCCCTGAAACCATGTGGCGTGCAGTTGACTGAGATCATCCTTTCTAGGCGTTCCACCACTCTTCTATAATCTTCTCCATGAGTTTTGCGATACATATACAGTCCGGACACTGGTCTGTAGATTTAATGCTTAGCATTCGTCTCCTTTTAAAGATTCGAATACATTTGCTGTCTTCCATGCCTCAGGCAATCTCCCTTTTTTCGATAGAAGTATTGAATCTTGTTGTTAGGGGTACATATAGCGCGTCTGCTCCTCTCTCAATACCCATGGGAGTTATGTTATCTGCCCCCAGATTGCCTTTTGAGGTATCTAGCACACTACAGAAGCCTCTTCACTTCTTCCATCGTTGGGTGCAACTGTGTCCACACAGGTGTGTTGCCCCACCTCTCCGTCTTTCTGGACCCCTTCTGTCTCCTCTGTGAACACTTCTTTGAATCTCTTGTTGAGTCGCACATACTTCACGGTCATTTCTTGTTGTCTCCCTTCCGTTCCTTCCTTAGCCTGATTACCTGTCCTTGACTGTGTTTTTTCCTCCTGATGTGGCTGTACAACAGTTTCGGATCAGTAATTGGCTTTCGATGCGATGTCATTTACACATACATTGTCTTTGGGCCTCCCTTCTTATCTGTGCATATTCGTTCTGCGCTACGACGCCTCCTTATTCTCCTGGGGTCCTTTGCCTCTATATTTCTTCCATTCCCTAGCACACTTGGTTTTTGCCTCCTTGCATCTTTGTGGTGTTAACAATGGCTCATCCTGGGCTTTCATTGTTCCTGTTACCCTTGGGTACAAAACCTCTCCCACAGCCTCCTTGCTACATATTCCATCATTCATTAACTGGGCTTCCCTGCCAGTTTCTCTGTCCCATGTGTGTGTGTGTGGGTTTGTGTGTGTGTGTGTGTGTGGTGTTGTGTGTGTGGTGTGTATGTGAAAGAGAGAGAGAGAGAAGAGGGAGAGAGCAGAATAAAAATTTAAGATTGTGCTGCGAAAGACCTTCAAAGAAGACACGAAGAGAGAGGCGGAAAACTTGCATGGAAACAGGAGTCGAGAAAAAAAAACTCAAGGTCAGGAAACACGCCATCTGGCCCAGCAAACTTCAAACTTAAACTACAGAGAAGAGAGAGAGAGAGAGAGAGAGAGAGAGAAGAAGAGAGAGAGAGAGAGAGAGAGAGAGAGGAGAGAGAGAGAGAAGCAAGCGAACTAGAATACATAACAAAAAAAAATGATTCTTGCAATGCAACCTTTAATTTAAACAACAAAGGTACCAGGTAGGTTAGTCGCTATTATTATTATTATTATTATTATTATATTAATATTATTATTTATGATTATTATTATTATTATTATTATTTCGAGGAGTGTGTAACTTATTAATTCCAGCGGCAAAATGTGTCCCTAGAATTCCTAGGATCAAGACTATTAATTATTATTATTAATATTTAAATTTTATAATATTTGGGGGAAGCGCTAGACCCGTAGGGGTCCGAGAGCCTGTGGGATGGTAGGTAAACAGGTTTTATAATTCCAGGAAATAAGAGTTGCTCCAACCTCCCCCTTCATGAATTTCTCTCACCCATACATATAAATTCACTAACCATCCCTCTCTTCTCCCTCCTGGTGAATGTATTACCTTCCCTTATAAGCCAAGTTATGGCCCCATGGACAAAAATATTATTTCTCCATAACCCCGCACACTGTGCCATAGAGGATTTATTACGGCAATACATAACCTTCACTGGTTAACCTTGACGGGGGGTAACTCCTTGCTGGGGTAACTTGCTGGGGTAACCTTGCCTGGGGGGAACATTTGACGGGGTAACCTTGCTGGGGGCAACCTTGCTGGGGTATCCTTGCTGGGGGTAAACAATGACGGGGGTAACCTTGCTGGGGGCAACCTTGCCTGGGGTAACATTGACGGGGTAACCTGGCTGGGGGCAACTCTTGCTGGGGTAAACATTGAACTGGGTTAACCTTGCTGGGGGTAACCTTGCTGGGGTACCCTTGCTGGGTGTGTAACATAGACCGGGGGTACACTTGCTGGGGGCAACCTTGCCTGGGGTAACCTTGCTGGGGGTAAACATGTGACGGGGGGTACACCTTGCTGGGGGCACCCTTGCGGGGGTAACCTTGCGGGGGTAACAGTACGGGGTAACCTTGCGGGGGGCACCTTGGCTGGGGGAAACCTTGCTGGGGTAACATTGACGGGGGTAACCTTGCTGGGGCAACCTTCTGGGGTAACCGTGCTGGGGGTAAACATGACGGGGTAACCTTGTGGGCAACCTTGGCTGGGGGTAACTTTGCGGGTGTAACCGTGACGGGCAATCTTGCTGGGGAAACCTTGCTGGGGGAAACCTTGACGGGGTAACCTTGCTGGGGGCAATCCTTGCTGGGGTAACCTTGCTGGGGGTAACAATTGACGGGGTATCCTTGCTGGGGCAACCGTGCATGGGGTAAACTTTGCTGGGTAACCTGACGGGGGCAATTCTTGCTGGGGATAACCCTTGCTGGGGTAACATTTGACGGGGTTAACCTTGCTGGGGTAAGCCTGCTGGGGAAAACAGTGACGGGTAACCTTGCTGGGGGCAACCTTTGCTGGGAGTAACTTGCTGGGGCGTAACCTTGCTGGGGTAACTTTGCTGGGGTAACCTTGACGGGGGGCAACCTTGCTGGGATAACCTTGCTGGGGTAACATTGACGGGGTAACCTTGCTGGGTAAATCGTGCTGGGTAACATTGACGGGGGTAACCGTTGCTGGGGGGCAACTTTGCTGGGGGTAACCTTTCTGGGGTAACCCTTGCCTGGGGTAACTTTTGCTGGGGTAACCTTGACGGGGCAACCTGCTGTGGGATAACCTTGCTGGGGTAACATATGACGGGTGAAACCTATGCTGGGGTAACGATGACGGGGTAACCTTGCAGGGGTAACATTGACGGGGTAACCTTGAGAAGTGAGGGCAACCTTGCACTGGGGGTAACACTTGCTGGGGGTAACAATTGAACGGGGTAACCTTGCTGGGGTAACCTTGCTGCGTGTAACCTTGCCTGGTGGTAAGCTTGCTGGGGTAAACTTTGCTGGGGTAACCTTGACAGGGTAACCTTGCTGGAGTAACCTCACGGGGTAACCTTGACAGGAGTGACGCTTGCTGGGGGTAACCTTGAACGGGATAACCTTGCTGGGGTAGTGGTGAAGGTCTTACGCAAACCCTGTCTAGACAAGCACGGAAAATATTTTTGCAATGCTTTATCGAAATTCTGAAATTTATAACATCTTGCTGTGCATGATGGAACTGGGTCAGAACCGACTCCTCCATGCACACGTTAGAACGGGCTAGACACATATTTAGTGAACGATCCGTGGTAGCCCGGACGGTTTTCAGTTCATTTTATGCAGAATTTCTGAAAGCTACTCGATTCTGTATCCCGAAAGCCTGCCCATAGGCCTTACTGATCTCCACTTGCGCATCTAAACGACACTACACCTCCACAATAAACCAAGTGAGCGGGGGGCTATGTGATAAAAGTTCTCGTAGAGGCCTTTATTTGACAGCAAGAGCAGATCTGCAGCCTCCCTGACCACTTACTCTACAAATACAGTGGTTCACCGACGGTGAGATTACGGGGACCGTAAATAGCAGACATTTCATACAGTTAGCCCTAATATCTACTAGTCTTTGATCTGGGAAAAAAAAAAAGAACGGTGAACCAGATGATTTCCGGTCGTTGTACGATCCGCCCCCCCCCAAAAAAAAAAATACTATATTCCATCAAAACTAATTCTTCTACCTCAGGACACGCAATAGTGTGGGGTATAATTTCTAATGCAGTTAAATGCAGCACTGGAAATTTGAAGCCAATCATAAAGGCATTTAGAAGTTATACGCATAAACGAGTATCCTACTTCAGATAAAAATGGAAAATTGTCACATACACTAACTGAACACAATCGACTTTCCACTAATATACATACCAACTCTGACAGTTTAAACTCAATTAGATGAGTTTTTGCAAGGTTTATCTAATATCCCCAAAATAACCAGCACTTAAATTTGAGACGTGCTCAAAGATGTACTCCCTAATATTAGGCGAAAAGTCAGAAGCCGCATCAAACGAGGCGTTCAAAATCACCACATCAAAAAGTGTTGTTTCAAGTATTTCTTCAATAAAATTGGCATACTGGCACATACACCGCTGACCAAAAGTGAAAACTTATCTCTAAGTAAGATACAACAGTGTTTAAGGTTGAAAGTCGATTAAAAGGCATTCCCAGGTATTACTAGAAAATACTTCCGTTATAATAAATCTGGCTGATAAATACACAACCATAAAGCAAGGAACCCGGTTGGATTGATAAAGTTTGTCAATGAAACAAGACAAATGTTTCCTGACGCGGTCTTGGTCATATGATGACTCACACTGAGCTTTCCTGTTCATCTGACCGAAGCCTTTCGCGGCAATACAGGTCTACCTTTATTTATAAAGTATGCTGATAGTTTAGAACCACTTAGACTGATCTTTCGACGAGACTCTGTTGCAACCGATCAGACGAGTTATTCTTCAGTCAAACCGTGTGCATCCAACCATCCCAAATCAAATTCGCACTTGCGCAGCTAACCCCCAATATGCCTCTTTCATTCTCATAAAAGTTACGAACGCATAAAGACTTGAGCCCTGCAGAAGACGTACAATATATTTTCAAGTTATATCACGAAGAGCAATACCTTTCATCATTAATACAAAAATTGACACCTACACTCTCAATAACAATTTAAGTAAGTTCTCTATGAAAAAAAATACCAGAATTGGAAAGTTTGAAGCTGAACAGAAGTGATTTCTCAGGTTATTATTGCACTGAAGACAATGTAAGAATAACTGTATAACTCACTAAGAGGTTGTGCTCATCCCGCCAGTTAGTTCACTAGGTATAGTTCGTCACCATTGAAGGATTGAAGACGTTGGATGAGGCGTTCTCAAGTATGGACAAAAACGACACTGGAAGAAAAGGAAAACAACGTATGTATAATGACAAATCTACAAATATAAGAGTATCAGAATGTAAGATTTCAGCGGGCTCACTAAACTCGTAAAACTGAAACTCCATAAACGGTGAGTTATTCAATATGTCTCAGGCACACATACTTGAGATATTGTAATGCTTTAGAACGTATCATTGTTCCTGCAAACGTAAGGTACCTCGACAAGTCCTCCTCTCTTCTCCCTGGTCATGATTTGAACCCGAGTCATCTACGCAGCTTCCGAGAAGTTCGCCAAAACGCTCACGCCCTGTATGTTAATAAAATATATGGTAATGTAACCTATGTTACAGAAAACAGTTGGAGTTTATTTTGATAGGTTTCTTTTCTGCCTTGAGTTTACTTGTATCTCTCAGGAGTAAAAGTAGACTATAAAAGATGATAAGCAAGAGCAGATTATTACTGTCTTAATGACCCTGACAGTTGAAAGGCTCTAACCGAGCAAATCTGACTTTCCCTGGCCGTTCTTAGAATGAAATTACTAACTCAAACACTCGGCATTTGGTTGACATGGGGTTCTAATAAATATACTATACACGGCTTTCTGAAGTGTGGCCTCTCAGAGGAATGGTGGTAAAAGGTACTAGTGCGACAGTTACCGAGCATTTGGACAGCGGTTCCGAAGTCTGGCTACACGCCTAGGGTTATGCTGGAAGGAGAGGTTTCTGTTACGAGTGAGTCAATGTGTTGTTAATCATATTTACTCATACAAGCCCAAGCCACCTCCAGGAATTCGAATTCAGGCGAACTGATTTAAGAGTCACCAACACGAAATCCCGTACCGACTGTTATGCAAGGGTAAATGTATAAATTAGTCATGCGTATTTTATCCACTTACAAAAGGATATAGTATCAGGAAACGATTTTAAACGAATTATTAGGTATCCGGAAAGAGTACCTTCAAAAAGTATCCTGAATTTTTCTTTTCTGATTAAGATTTTACATGTCATCTCTCGTGTGGACCAACTTGAAGACAGATAACAGCAAAACACCGGCAAGTGGAATAAACACAATGGCAGCAGAGATTTCTTTTAAGGCAATGTTTCCTCCAAGGCGGGGATATATCAAGATATCTCTCAAGTATCAAGATATCTGATATAGCAGCATTACATTGAAAGGATTGTATCGAAATGATCCTCTGATACTAGTGTCTTTATTTCCTTGACAAACTGGAGCTGGAGATGGTCTGCGTGTGCGCATGTGACGAGCAAATCAACACTGTGAGGTCTTTCATTACAATTTGGTTGGTCTAGCAATATACTGGCATGATTTTTTTTTTACACAGGGTTTAACAAGGTTAGGTTAAGGATCCCTAGCTTTATTGACAAGCTATTTACAGGTTAAGGATTCCTAACTTATTGGACAAGCTAAGAGCTGTTACCTACATCAGCTCATTTGAGAGCATTTTTATTATTATAAGACATACAAGTAGGGAACAGGATGAAGTTGGAGCTATCTGTGGGCCAGCATTTTCATTTGATCAACTGACTTTATCTCGTTGACATCATTATGCTGTACGAATGTGCTCCATACTCAAGTCATTCTGGGTATATATGATCTCAGATGGAGTGATGTTCTGGAGAAGGGTACAGCCAGAGTGAAGCTGCTTTCTTGCCCGTCTTGTGGTATAAAAGCTTGTTTCATGCTGTCCTCGAAGTGGATCCAAGTGCGGTACTTTGACAATATTGGCCTTGTACATAACAGTAAGGCCACTCACATCCCTCCTGTGTTGAAGGCTCTGCTGAGTGACAGATCTATCCAGGATGGGTCCAGGCGAGAGATGAGAATTCTTGCTCTGTTCTCTACTCTGTCAAGCAGTCGCAGATGAGAGGGGGGGGGGGCCAGGCAAACCAAGAAAGTGGAGCATACTCAAGGTGTGACCGTACTTGTGCCTCATACAGAATCTTGCAACCCCTACTGTCAAGCAGATGCGAGATACGGCGAAGTGCTGTAAGCTTCCTGGCTGCCTTGTTTGCAAGATTTACAACATGGTTCTTCATGGTTAGTTTGGAGTCAGATTTCACCCAAGGATATCAACTTCTTCTCCAGTGCCAACACCCTCCCATTCATCCTTACTACTGCACCAGCATTACCATCATGGTACCTAGAGACGATCATCATTTGCGTTTTCACAGGTGCAAATGTTACTTGCCATCTATTTCCAAAAGCTGATATAGCTCTTAGCTGGTGATTGATGTAGCTTAGAGCAGCTGGCATTTCTTCTCTTGGATAAGTGAATGTCAATGTACAGTAGTCTGCATATGCATGGGATTCTGGATGAGATGAAGAAGGTCGTTGAAGTAGACATTCCATAACAATGGTCCCAGCACGCTTCCTTGTGGAACACATGCCCCAATAGGATGTCTTGCTGATTCCGTTCCATTGAGAACTACCTTAGAGATCTACCATGAAGGTAATCACTGAGGAGACATAGCGTAGAGCCGGCGATTCCCAGTGCTTGAAGTTTGCTAAGAGGCCCTGGTGCCACACCTGGTCGAAAGCACCGCAATGTCCAGTGCTACCACACAGCTGACTTTGGATTCATCCAGTGACTGGTGCCACTTAGTGGAGAGGTTTAACAACAGATCAGCAGCAGAGTAACCTTTCCTGAAGCCATATTGACGATCACAAAGTAGTGAATGGTAGTCAAAAAACTGTCATTTGTCTTGAGATTATTGTCTCAAGGATCCTACCAGTGATTGACAGGAATGACACTGGTCTGTAGTTGCTGATTTCTGCTCTGCTCTTCTTTTTGTGAACAGGGACTACATTTGCCTCTTTCCATAGAGAGGGCATTTACACTGTGTCTAGGCAGTGCTGCCCCTCAAGGAAGGTTCCTTGATGTTGGTGAGGGCTCTTGATTTAGGAAATTGGATCTGTGCTCCAGTTCCCCGAATTAAGCCTGAATGCCTTCCACCCCCCCCCAGGCGCTGTATAATCCTCGGTTTAGCGCTTCCCCTTGATTATAATAATAATAATAGGCAGTGCTGAAAGATGCGAGTTAGAGGTGCTGCTAGCTGGTCTGCACATCTTCTCAGCAATCTTGGGCTCAACTTGTCTGGGCCCACAGCCTTTTCTTGGTCAAGCGATTTAAGAAGGAAATGCACCTCCTCCTGCCTTATTGTCACCACTGACAGTTTTGGCACAGTTCTTGCAGCTAGCCAAGGAGGGTCCCTTGCTGGATCAGGAACTTGCATTTTGGTAGCAAAGTGTTCGGCAAAGAGGTCCGCCTTCTCTTGACTACTAGTAGAGGTGGTCCCATCCTGTCGATTTAGAGGTGGAATGAGTTCATCAGACAGATAACCTTGTCTGTCCTTGACCAGGGACCACCAGGTTTTGGAGCCTACCCTACCTGATGCTAGCTTTCTTTTAGTGTCCACCTCCCATTTAGCAATGGCCCACTTTTGAACGTCACCCATATGCTACAGGCCTGCCTGTGCAAGTTCCTGTTATAGGTGGCAGGATGTCTCTTATACCTTCGCCATGCTTTGTACTTAGCAGTAGCACCCTCTCTACAACGAAACCCAAAACAAGGCTGATTGTAGGCTTCGTCTATTCCTTGGGTAATGAATAGAAAAAATAAACCACTACGAAATAAAAGTAATGAAATCCTCTAAGTGGAAAGAGAGTGTATAGTACTGAGAGGAAGATAAACACAGACCCCGGTACTTATTTAGAACGCAGCAGATTACAAGAGTACAATGTTCAAGTGGCTAGAAACAGTGGGTGAAAAGCTCTAGACGAGGCTTACGTTGGCACTTACTCTTGGATCGGTCATCTTCAGCGGGAGCCTTCAGTATCTGGAGCCTTAATTAATCTGGGAGGTTCTATATTCACGCCAAACTTCCCGTTGACAACAAAGGAGACAGCTGTTAAAACCGCATGATGGGAAGTAATCCAACAGCGTCATCTTTCCCTGGAAGACTCCTGGGAAAGTTCTCGCAGTATTCGTCTGAGTCTAGTTTACTTGCCCTAAATTCTAGTGCATACTACGTAGGTTGCCAAATTATTAGATAAAGTTGACACATACAAAATAACTCTTACACTAGGCATTGCTAGGATCAGGCTTTAAAATTAGCCGAGGAAGGATAACATCTCTTAGTTTGCAGGTGGATGAATTCTTTCTTACCCTTTTAATTCCGAAGAATCCTTACAGAGAGAGAGAAAGAGAGAGAGAGAGAGAGAGAGAAGAAGGGGAGGAGGAGAGAGAGGGGAGAGAGAGAGAGAGAGAGAGAGAGGGGAGAGGAGAGAGAGAGAGAGGTTTCCCCAGGCGCCAGAGATTTGCACACTTTTAAAAGATTAGAGGTTGAGTCTCTGGCTCCGGCAAAGGAAGACAGGCCTAGCCTCCGGCTCTTCTCCCCTTCCTTCATTACTCTTCCCACTCTTCCTCTACCTTTTTCTCCTATT
This sequence comes from Cherax quadricarinatus, assembly GCF_026875155.1. Lineage (NCBI taxonomy): Eukaryota > Metazoa > Arthropoda > Malacostraca > Decapoda > Parastacidae > Cherax > Cherax quadricarinatus. The sequence continues at coordinate 38,369,778 of NC_069402.1, forward strand.
CCATTTTCACTTTTCTTTCCCCTTTCCCCCCCCTCCTCCCTTCCCTAACATTTCCTTTTCCCTTTTTCCACTTCTTCTACCTCACATAATGGATCTTTATTGCCCGGAAGTGGGTGAGAGTAGGCAAATTTAAAAGTGGAGAAACCGACGGAAAACAGGGAAATAAGGTCCACACTGCCAGCCCCCAGAGTGAGGCTCAGGAGGTGCTGACCCTTATCTAGGGTCAGTCTTGTGGAGAGAGGAGATGTTGTGTTTATGCATGATGGTTAATCCGTGTGTATGACGTACGTGGTATTAAACCATGATAATTGATACCTACAAATTGGCTAAAGAAAGGGGCACGTGAGCAAAGGACTAGGACATATTCGATAGAAAATGTTTCGGTCCTGGGACCTTGATTTTCTAATAAAATAACGTTCGTATATACTGCATGATTTATATTACGACCCAGGAATAAAAAGGGCCTGTTATCCTGGGTGTAAAAGGCAGCGAGGAGCAGAATAAACACATCTGATTGGACTATGATTTAAATTTTCCTGCCCAAGTGCCGATTATATGTATTTACATAGTATGTACACTATATGTAGTTGGATTGTATGTGTACACACGGTAAAGCAAAAGACACAACCTGGTAAACAGAACTGGACAACCGTGTTCAACCAGCAGCTGGGTGAAAAAATGCAAGGGTGAGAATGTGAGCGGTAATCACGTCACCTTCAAAACTGCCATATCTACAATATGAATTGACTGAACCTAGGGAATTGATCTGACGATGGGGCCCTGATTGTCCGTCCCTTAGTTCCTGGTCGCAGGTTGCTGAGGGAAGCCTATATGAGTGTGTTAAACATGCTCCGAATAAAGATTACATACTCTTGTATGCAAACAGTTTACATTGTATGAATACCTATGTTTGCATGTATGGCTCAAGTTCGTATTTAATAATGCTGAAGGTAGGAATATTTGGATGACTGTCATAAGCAAGCCTAGCGTCTACATGCCTGATATTTGTGTGTATGACTGATATTCGTATGTCTAACTGACGTTCATATGGCTAACGTTATGTACTGATCATATTTGTATGTGCGGGGGGCCGATTTTCGAATGCACAGCTGACGTTTTTTATGTACGCCTGGTGTTTATACATATGGCTGATGTTTTTATGTAAGCTAATGTTTGTATTTACGGCTGATATTTGAATATTTTCATGAAGTTTGTATTACTGAAGTCTGTACGGGTACATGACGCATGTATGTCGAACTGGCTGTTGTATATATGTACGTGTGATAATTGAGCACTGTATAAACTTTCCATTAAAATTCAATGATGATAGTGACATTACTTTTGTGTCAGTAGAGTTTGTAAGTTGACGCATGTAGCATCATTGCACTGTAAACGTTTCTAAAAATATTTACCTGATATATCCAACAGTCATGACAGTTGCGAAGCTCTAACTCAAAGTTTCTCATCCAGTGGGTCGCGGCCCCCCTGATAGGCAGAGGGATACCATTGAGCTGCTCTCCTCCACTGACAAATTTTTTGCACCCATTTTCAATGACTCATATAACTGAAAACAATATTTTTGTTTACGGAGACGAAAACACATTTATAGAACTATCAGTTTGACAGCAGCATCGAAACGTTTCCTGTTGACAACTTCGTGGAAACGTTACGTGCTGACAGCAGCATGGTTCTTCTGTTGAGGAAACGTTACCTGTGTTCTGGATTTCGTGAGCCAGTTCACATTCCTCTTTCTTCCATGGAAAAATGAACACAAATTGCGGTACAACGTTTCGCCCATACAGCGGGCTTTATCAAGTCACAAACATATCCACCTAGGTAAAGAGTGCAGAGTGAAGAGTCAGGTGGAGAATGCTGGATAGGTTGGATTTGAGACGGACCGGCACGGGACGGGCGAGTATATATATGTTGTTACGTGGGATAACGATGAAGTTTCCCGGCAAGGGGTTCAGCTACGCTGTAAAAAACCACTTGTTTCCCATCCTGCCCAGACTCTGTCATAGTTGATGATTTTTCTCTGATTACTTCCCGAGACTCTTAACTGTCAGTTTGGTAATACCCTCCAGCAATCAAGGCGCTGGAAATAAATGGTATAAAATACCGACACAATGGAAATATAAACATATATGCTGTATAATGTGATCCTTTATTGACAACGTTTCGCCCATACAATGGGCTTTATCAAGTCACAAACAGATCTACCTGGGTGGAAGGTACGTGAGTATTTATAGGATGAGGTCAGGTGGAGAATGCTGCATGTAACAAATTTACTGAGTAGGGTTATAGAGTCTATGTGCGGGTTATTTGTGTATAGAGTCTAATACCTTGGGTAGCTTGGAAGAGAAAGCTACCCAAGGTAAATTAGACTGTAACCCTACTCAGTGAATTGCCACATGCAGCATTCTCAACCTGACCTCACGAACTATCCAAAATGAATATTGGTGGTAGCTTACTCTGTAGGATAATAGGATATCTGTCAAACAGAGTAGCCTCTGTCCTCTACCAAGGCTTTAGAACCGAGTCTAAAGAAATGTCCCTAGGTACACCTCAGAGAGGAGTTCTTAGTCCCATGCTATTTAATGTTCTGATCAATGCTCTCCTAAATTCTCTAACCTGCCTCACATAAACTTATAGCTATAAGCTATGCTGATGACATCATGATCCACACAACAGGACATAATTCGATGAGTACCATTCTTAACGAAGTTCAAGCAATTTGTCATCGATTAGGCCTCCTCAAATAATCATCTAAAACAAAGATATTAACAAGCAAACAACATCCACCACCCATCTGTTTAAACGGTGAAAACATTACCTACGTTAAATCTTACAGATATCTTGGTGTAGACGTACCCTTCAATAAATCCAGCTTACCACAACTAAATAAGATAAGCTAAAATAGGCTAAATGCTCTGAAAGCTGTTGCTGGCTACAACCTCAACTATGGTGCTATTGCGAGAGTAGTGAGAATGATGTACATAGCCTAAGTTAGGTCCTTAATTGGTTATGCCGCTCCCATATTGATATTAGCTATGGAATATTCTCTCCGACCCTTGGAGTTAATGCAAAATGAAGCCCTCAGAATTATTCTTGGCCGTCGCAAATATATCAAGGTTTTTTTAATAAGGAAGGAGCTTGGTATCTCTAATATAAATGATAGGATTATCGAGATTAACACTGTACTTGGTATAAGAATGTTAAGAAATGAACCAGACACTGTCACTATGAGTCTTACTAAATGCCTAGAAATAAATACATATATCTCTAAATGGATTGTGAACACATGCAATTATATTAAGTTGTATAACTTGCACGAACTGTATCACCGTAGACAAGAGCATTTCACCCCTCCATAGAAGATGTGTTCATTTAATATCACATACCTGTAAGCCCCTCCCAAGAAGCTCACTTGTAAAAGCAACTGCTCAAGAAGAAGTTTCTCGCCTGACTGGTAGAAATAATTTATTACAAGTTATATACACTGATAGATCTAAGCAAGAGTCTACTGGCAGGGCTGCATCTGCTCTTGTTGCCACCTCCCTAGTTAAGAACGATATGAACTCTGTTGAGTTTGGCATAAGAATTGACGACTAGACATTGACACTGCAAATTGAATTGTTTGCCATCCTAATGGCGCTAAAGCTAACTTATGACACTGAGTTTGACTCTATCATCTTGACTGACTTATGCCATCAGTGAAGGCTCTTGACTCGCGTAATGACTCTAACAACATGCTCATTGGAGAAGCCATGTATGGATACTCAAAAATCCGGAAAAAGGGAATTAATGTACAACTGTTATAGATCGCAGCATCACACATTGGATGACTAATTCATGATAAAGTTGATATGTTAGCAAGAAGAGTACTCTAAAGAATAATGCAGAATATAACTTTGGCATATCTGTGTCTAGCATTATTAAAAATATTAGGAGAGAAGTAAATAACAAAAATGAATGTTATAGGAATGCAATTAGGAACTTGAGTAGATCTATAATCCACTATGATAACATGAACGTAGATAAGTAAGTTTATGGAGTAACTTGCAATGTGAACAGACTGACTGATGTTGTAGTGGCCAAGCTCAGGCTTGGTTACATGTACTTCTGGCAGTCTGGGAAACACACAGATGATGATCAAACCAAATGCAAAGTATGTGGCCATCCCTGTGGTCACTATCGTGAACACTATGTACTGAATTGTCCATTTATTGAGGAATATAGAGACAGAGAGTATAATAACCTAAGTGACATGTCAAGATATCTTATTAATGAAAATAAGATACCAGATATATTAAGCAAATTTCCTGAATTTGCCTTTAACAGATAAGTGAACTGTAGATATAAATCCAGATGTACTTCTGTTAACCCTTTTTGGCCTAGTTCCTAGCCTTTTGTGTATCCATATGCTCTTGGGCTACCATCCACAGGATGGATATATGGTGCACAATAAACTAGCCACTTCGGTGGCAAAATCTAAATCTGCCCAACCTGGGCCAGATTATCTTGCAGAAACTAGCACCAGTTCCTCGGTAATGGTAAGATCTCTCTTGTCCACCATATATTACCTCTCCTACCGGAAGTTTGTTTGCTAGAATTATGTTTAAACTGAGGCCTTTTTCTTTACTTGAATGCGTGAGGCTTTTTTTTTAGTTAAAGTTGTGATAAAGACACTGGAAGCAGTGAAGTCCTTTACTGCTACGATGTTTCACTCATGAGCAGGTTTTTTCAGGTACTCAAAAACAAACTTCATGGGTGAAACATTGTAGTTGTAAAGGGTTTCAGTACTAGTAATGTGTTCACCACTCGGCGCTGCACCTCCAGCACATGCCATGTTAAATTTGTTCCATTTGTGATAAGAAAAAAATATTTACTCGAATTCATTCGTTTAGGCGTTTGTATCATGCATAATCAGCAGCAACGTGTTGACACTTATGTGGGCCATGAGTTAGTATCTAGAAAAGAAAGAAGTCGTTCCATTTTCTGGAATTAAGAGTCCTTCCCGTGAAGTTAGACTGCGTGTTACGACAGAGACGAATATAGGGGAAAAAACAAAAGCGAAAGAGAATGGTTGAAGGCAAGCGAGGGTGGAGACGAGGCTCGTACAAGTCCCAAGCCAGGCGAGTAAATTCCTCAGAGTCTGATACGCAAGAATTTGTGTGATGATATTCACGGGAGCCAGAAACGTAACTTTAACCTTTGTCAAGAATTCTCGGTATGTTCAACTAAAAAAAAAAAAAAACTTATTCTTTGTCTCCGGCAAGCTCGACGCATGGAGCCGGGAACCCTGAGCGTGAGGAAGAGCGAAGAGAAATTTGACGAAGAATTTTTAAGTTTATCTGCAGCGCCTCCAGGAAAAGTGTATCAAAAGCCGACGTAGTCAAGGAAATATCAGATTCATTTTCCGTTCTGGGAATGTGACACCAAAGCTAATACTCGGGCGAAATGGAAAAGGAATGTGCAGTGCTTTAGTTCGGCGGCAGTTCATAAAATCGGCTCACAGCTCAAAGACTCAGATCTCAGCTTCAGGTCACAGATTCAGGTCGCAGACTCGGGTCACAGAACACGTGTGCAACGCTTGGATAACTTCATTGCTCAGAAGTTTTGGCAACAAAGATAATTAAGTGCTGCAAATGTGTCTTATTCATCACCTTGTTACAGACGAAACTTGTAAGTTAGTTTCAGGTCAAAAATCCAAGACTAGTCATATATTAACCTCACAGCCACAGGTCACAGTCCCAGGTCCCAGTCCCAGGTCACAGCCCCAGGTCACAGTCCCAGGTCCCAGTCCCAGGTCACAGCCCCAGGTCACAGCCCCAGGCCACAGCCCCAGGTCCCAGTAGCAGGTCACAGCCCCAGGTCCCAGTCCCAGGTCCCAGTCCCAGGTCACAGCCCCAGGTCATAGCTCCAGGTCACAGCCCCAGGTCACAGCCCCAGGTCATAGCTCCAGGTCACAGCCCCAGGTCACAGGCTCGGGTCACAGATCACAGATTCAGATCATAGTTCATAGACTTATGGCTGTATTTACGAAAGTTCAGAAATCATTTTAATCCTGAGATTTTTACATAGATATCCCTGAGTTATACATATCCCAGGGATGTGACATACACATCCCAGGGATGTGACATATACACCCCGGGGATATGACATGCACATCCCTGAGTTGCTAAACACTTACCCGGGCTGCCACATACATCCTTGGTATTTCACACGCATTCGTGGTATTTTATACACATTCTCGGCATTCCATACACATCCGAGGGTTGCCATACACATCCCAGGGTTTCCATACACATCCCAGGGTTTCCATACACATCCCAGGGTTTCCATACACATCCCAGGGTTTCCATACACATCCCAGGGTTTCCATACACATCCCAGGGTTTCCATACACATCCCAGGGTTTCCATACACATCCCTGGGCTGTGTCACAGATTCATCGTCAGCTATGGAGGACAAATAATAACATTTACTCTCCTGGGTCGTACATGTAACCAAGAAAAGTCTTACGTCAGTATTTCGCAACACTGGAAATACTTGACTATCGTCAGGTAATAAAATAATATTAAAATGTATTTATTGGTTCATTTCTAACAGTTCATTATAACAGATGAACAGAACAGTTGAACACAACAGTTGAACACAACAGTTGAACACAACGGTTGAACACAACAGTTGAACACAACAGTTGAATACAACAGTTGAACACAACAGTTGAACACAACAGTTAAACACAACACTTGAACACAACAGTTGAACACAACAGTTGAACACAACGGTTGAACACAACGGTTGAACACAACAGTTGAACACAACAGTTGAACACAACGGTTGAACACAACGGTTGAACACAACAGTTGAACACAACGGTTGAACACAACAGTTGAACACAACAGTTGAACACAACAGTTAAACACAACAGTTGAACACAACGGTTGAACACAACAGTTGAACACAACAGTTGAACACAACAGTTGAACACAACGGTTGAGCACAACAGTTGAACACAACAGTTGAACAGAACAGTTGAACACAACGGTTGAACGCAACAGTTGAACACAACAGTTGAACACAACAGTTAAACACAGCAGTTGAACACAACGGTTGAACGCAACAGTTGAACACAACGGTTGAACGCAACAGTTGAACACAACGGTTGAACGCAACAGTTGAACACAACAGTTAAACACAGCAGTTGAACACAACAGTTGAACACAACGGTTGAACGCAACAGTTGAACACAACGGTTGAACGCAACAGTTGAACACAACAGTTGAACACAACGGTTGAACGCAACAGTTGAACACAACAGTTGAACGCAACAGTTGAACACAACAGTTGAACACAACGGTTGAACACAACAGTTGAACACAACGGTTGGACACAACAGTTGAACGCAACAGTTGAACACAACAGTTGAACACAACGGTTGAACGCAACAGTTGAACACAACGGTTGAACGCAACAGTTGAACACAACAGTTGAACACAACAGTTGAACACAACAGTTAAACACAGCAGTTGAACACAACAGTTGAACACAACGGTTGAATGCAACAGTTGAACACAACAGTTGAACACAACAGTTGAACACAATAGTTGAACGCAACAGTTGAACACAACAGTTGAACACTACAGTTGAACACAGCAGTTGAACACAACAGTTGAACACAACAGTTGAACACAACAGTTGAACACAACAGTTGAACACAACAGTTGAACACAACAGTTGAACACAACAGTTGAACACAACGGTTGAACGCAACAGTTGAACACAACAGTTAAACACAACAGTTGAACACAGCAGATGAACACAACAGTTGAACACAATAGTTGAACACAACAGTTGAACGCAACAGTTGAACACAACAGTTGAACACAACAGTTGAAACAACAGTTGAACACAACGGTTGAACGCAACAGTTGAACACAACAGTTGAATACAACAATTGAACACAGCAGATGAACACAACAGTTGAACACAATAGTTGAACACCAACGGTTGAACACAACAGTTGAACACAACAGTTGAACACAACAGTTGAACACAACAGTTGAACACAACAGTTGAACACAACAGTTGAACACAACAGTTGAACACAACAGTTGAACACAACAGCTGAATACAACAATTGAACACAGCAGATGAACACAACAGTTGAACACAATAGTTGAACACAACGGTTGAACACAACAGTTGAACACAACAGTTGAACACAACGGTTGAACACAACAGTTGAACACAACAGTTGAACACAACAGTTGAACACAACAGTTGAACACAACAGTTGAACACAACAGTTGAACACAACAGTTGAATACAACAATTGAACACAGCAGATGAACACAACAGTTGAACACAATAGTTGAACACAACGGTGGAACATAACAGTTGAAAGCAACAGTTGAACACAACGGTGGAACATAACAGTTGAAAGCAACAGTTGAAACACAACAGTTGAATACAACAATTGAACACAGCAGATGAACACAACAGTTGAACACAACGGTTGAACACAACGGTTGAACACAACAGTTGAACACAACAGTTGAACACAACAGTTGAACACAACAGTTGAACACAACAGTTGAACACAACAGTTGAACACAACAGTTGAAAGCAACAGTTGAACACAACAGTTGAACACAACAGTTAAACACAACAGTTAAACACAACAGTTGAACACAACAGTTGAACACAACAGTTGAACACAACAGTTGAACACAACAGTTGAACACAACAGTTGAACACAACAGATGAACACAACAGTTGAACACAACAGTTGAACACAACAGTTGAACACAACAGTTGAACACAACAGTTGAACATGTAGACAGCCTGTACTGGCAGAGCACACAGCCTAGCCGTCTGCTCTGACTAGTTCATATTTCGCAGCATTCAGTGCTGCCCTCTGTAGGCCTACCTAGGTCGGTGGGACGCACAGTCCACCCTCTCTCACTCCCGCCTCGACCGACTTGACGTACACAAGTACTCCCCCTCCACGGACTGGCTTGCGGTCACTTCCTCACACTGCCCGTTGTGTACTCACTCCTACCCGATTAAAGCCAATCTAGTCCACGGCCGTATCATTGCTACCTACGCTACCTTCATCGGCACTAAACCGCTGTTCAACAGCAAGAACAGTAATAACAGTGGTGACAGCGGAGTCAGCGGCATTGTGAGCCTTTCAGGGTGGAGGGGATCGGTCGACACCAGTCAACATCATCCGTCGTCATCCAACGCACCTGCTAGCCTAAAGAGTTATCTGCTACTCCCAGCGTCTTGACGGGACCCGAGATAGATCTTCGTCCTAGATTTTTCCCACAAAATCTGGACATAGGCATCACGGCGTCATCTCCAGCCGTAGCAGTCACGTGTTCACCTCATCACCCTCTCTACAGCCCTTCAACACTCTCCAGCACCATTCTCCTGCCTCCTACAGCGTCCCTACGCCCTTCTCAGCTACAAGAAGTAGAGGTGAGGTCGTTTAGGGTGTTGGCTTCGTGTGGCTCCACGAGTGACCACGAGGCAGCTCTGGGGGTTGGTTTATACCCTAATCAGCGTGTAAACACACCAGCCCTCTATACAGCCTTATCTGCTAGGCAAAGACGTCCTTCTCGCCGTCCATGTGTGTTGTGTTCTTCCCAGTTCCTCCAAGAAGTTCTACCGGGCTTAACCACGTGGGAACCCAGTTGGCTTAGCCCCTAAGCCAGCAAAGTTCAGCGTCTACAGCAGCTCGTGACTCATCATAGTGTCTACAACTACTCAGTGCCTACGTATCTCCAGCCAGTGCAGTTTTTTTTTTTGTGTTGCCCAGTTTATATTTTTTTTTCCCTTTCCCTTGCTGTTTTATTCCCAGTTCTTCACCAGTTCTGTTTTCCCCAGTGATTTGTTACAGTAAAACTTACTCGTCCCAGTTCAAAGTTTCACTTAAGCTTGTTTTTAGCACGTTCGAGTAGTGCAGTAAATGTTTTGTTCTCCGTGTGCTGAAGCCGCAGTCAGTCAGCGCGCCCAGACACGCTTGCCAGTGTAAACAACCAACACCAGCTGTGGTTCACGCCGGGTATCCACGTTCTTCTAATATCTTATACCTCCACAGAGTTACTCCGGTCCTTCCTGTTCTTCCCAAGTCCATTCTGATAATTTTTTCTACGACATTGAAGCCCCATAGCAGTATACAAATGCTACGAGGCGTGTAGTGTTACTAGAGCACCCCTACCTTCGTCCATCTGCACTCAAAGTTAAGTAAACAGTGACTTACCTAGCATTTCCTAATATTTTGTGACATTATTTAACTGTCCTGCACCAATACAGTTAGTTACTGAAGCCATACTTCAGTAAATTGTTCAGTGTCATCAGTGCACATTTTGCCATTTACCTACAGCTTATTAAATTTTGTAAATTTATTTTTGCACTCCTACATTTTAAATTCCAGTTTTTTATTCTGCTTTTGCACCTCAGTTATTGATTTAAATTGTTCAGTGTTAACCATTTATACAATTTACCTCTCACATACAGTTTTCATGTAATTCCTGTGTGCTGTTATTTTTTTTTTGTTGCACCTGCAAGTTAGCCACAGATTGTTGACACCCCTGCACTGTTTTGTTTGTTAGCTTTTTTTTTTCTTTTAATAAGTGTAATCTTCAAGTACTTAAGTATTAGTATATTCTACCTGCAGTGATACAATCTGTGCCTAGCCCATTAAATTTTTTTTTTCTGTTCCCCCATTTATTTTGCTCTACATATATTCTGTTTTATCAGTGAATATTCACCTATGTGCATTGCATTTTGCTATTTTATATACCCAAGTCATTGAGTGTATTTTTGGGAACCTGCTTATTTACCATTAATTACCAAAATTCCTTGTGAAGTTAATTAGTTTTGACCTTGAGATTGTGCAAATTTTTCTTTTTGCCAGTGTACACCCTGCTAACACCAGTTAACCTTTGCCATATTCTTGAATTTAATAATTTGCATTTTTATTAATTTTATTTTGTGTGCAATATAGCAATTCTGGACAGTGTATTTTTTTTTTTCTGTGAGTTTTGGCACTATTCCATACTCTGATATCCTTTTTGTGCCAACTTCCCTTGTGCAAGTGAATTACCCCTTTTTTTTTGCATTTCAATTTGCAACTGTTAGCACCCGCAATCTTTTAAACTGTGCTTGCAGCACAGTTTAGTGTTGTGTAGTACCTGATTTATTTTAATTTTGTGCAATTTTTGCTACCAGTGTTACAGTTCAGCTCCTTTTCATAAATTTTGTGCCAGATTCCTGGTGAAATTATTGACTATCCTTAGCTTCATTTTGTGCACTTCCCTGTAGTACATTCACTTGCATACATCTCTTATTTTGTGTTCAGAGTGTATCACTATTTCCCTTTTTATTGTTGTTTTGCTCAAATTATTTCTATCACTAAGCAGTTTTACCTAGTACTGTGGTGCTGAGTTCTCTTTGACTCTGTTTTGAATTGTAGCCAGTGCATACCATTTCTTGCTCTGACCTGTTTACCATCTTCGTGACCTACTTGCATTTCAACAATTGACGTCATGACTAAGACACGCAGTGGCCATGCCGTTACCCCAGATTCTGCTGGTGCCAGCAATGGTGCCTCAGCCAGCGTGAACACGCGGCAGGGCATCGAAGCCCCAGCGACAGTTGGTCAACTTGTGGCTCAAGCCTCGACCACCAGTGGGCCGGCTCATCGTCAATACCTGACCCTTATTTTTGACGGTCGTGCAAATAGCTTAGAGCCATGGCTGCAGTCAGTCGAGGCGACTGTTCAGGCTCTATTTGATAGCCCAACGGATACACAGTACATTCGTGCTGCTGTTGCAGCAGTGGATCTCACCCAGGGTGATATAGGTGCCTTTGTGCAGCTCAAGGGCGTTTGTAAGATTCAGTCTTGGGGTGAACTTAAGGAGGAATTTAGGCGTTATTTTCGGCGTAGTCGCCAACGCCATTACATTGACATCGTTACCAGCGTCTTGGCCGAATGTCAATACCGGCACGAAAGCCCCCTGGCTTGCGTTTGCCGTTTCGAGCAAGCCGCCACGGACTTTACTGATGCCGTCAACTCCACTAAGTGGGCAGATGGTGATGGCCGTATTGCTATTAAAGACATCATCCCCATGCTGGCTGTCGGCATCATGCGGAGGGATTCCGCCCCTAACCTCTGGGCTGCCATTGATGCGCTAGGACTCGGCCCTCAGCACGACGTCCTGGGTGCATATGACGCCATCGACTCGCTCAAGCCGCCTTCCGAGCAAGGCAAGGTTTGCCGCTTTGCGGATGATCCCCTACCCATCCCTCCAGCGCCGTCCACAGTGACCACGCGGTCGCAGCCGGAAGTCACTTTTGCTGCTGCTGTCAGACAGCCAGCCCACAAAGGTTCTAACCCCAGTCCCACTAATACGCGCCTAAGTAAAAATAGCGACCACAGTAACAACAGTCGGTCTTATACAAAAAGGCAGTCATCGACTTCCTGGACCAGGGCGAAACGTCGCCAGCAGACACCACCCCCAACCTCACCCGCTAAGCGTGTAGTGACTTGTTTCAACTGTGGCAAACGTGGGCACTACCGATCTGAGTGTTACAAACTTAAGTCCCCGCAAAGTAACCGTCACAGTCCCCACGCTCAGTATCAAGGTAACCGTCACCGTCCCCATGCCCAGTCTCGCGAGGGAATCTGTGTTTACCACAATACTTCCAGTCATACCTCCCATGAGTGTAACAAGCTGCGAAGTATGCTGACAGCTGAGTGGAGCAAGCAGTCGTCGCGCAATGCACATGCTCGAAAGAAGCCCTTCCACTAGTTCGGGGGAAGAGGCGCGTCCGCAAAACCAGCGAAAGACGTAGTAACCTTGTCGGAGTCGCTGTATTCCGTCCCTGTCCGCAATGCATTCGCCGCCCTGGGCAGTGATACGCTTGCCGACAGTGAGGAAACCGAGTGTCTTGACGTTGTTGCTGAGACTCGTACCGTACCTTCCAGGTCGAGCCTCGTCAACAAGTGTCGAGCCTCGAGCAGCTGTGACTCCGGGGACCTCGTCGGCCTGTCATGCCTTCATGTTCGGTATGACAACCCATGTGGACCGCTCATCGAGTCCACTGTCCACAATAAGCCTGTTCAGCTTTTCCTAGACACAGGTTCGGTGGTTAACATTGTCCGCTCCACCTTTTTCCGAGACATTGGCCTTCACGCGGCCATGTTGACAGAGCCATCTGCCATTCAGACCTTGAGAGGAGTCTCAGGTAAACCGCTGACGGTTCGCGGTCGCACAACGCTAGAAATTGTGGTCCAGGGTCACAAGCTGTCCGCAAAATTCTTAGTCGTAGATGGTATTGTTTTCCATGGTGACCTGCTCATAGGGTTCAAAACCATGGCAGATCTTAGGATCCGTTTAGATCCAGCTGAGTGGAAAGCGGAATTCAACGGAGTGGATGTGCCCTTCTGGGGCGTGCGCTTAGGATCCACTACGTGCTACTCTGTCTCAGAGTATGCACAGTGCCTAGAATCGTTGGAAACCGGTGGTTTCCATAGCACATTCTCCCCGGGGTCGGTCTCTCGTCCTGATCGACCTCGTAGTAGAGCTCGTTGCCCATCACCTCCTGGCCATCAGCGCATAGTTACCAGTGAAACCCAGTCTGGGGACGCCCAGTTCAAACCTTCACTCTAACTCTGACGCTGTTGTAGAGACCAGCAGTTGTCAAGCCGCAGTATCCCTGTCGGCAGGCGACTGTCTGACTCGTGTCATGGCATCAGCGAGCAGAGTTACTGCTTGTACAAAGTATGACGTCACTTTGTCAGCTAACTCGCTCACTCCTGTTACGGTGTAACGTGAGCAGAGCTTTTGAAGGAGACCATGTGCTGGTTGACAACGACACATGCCGAGTCAAGGGCCTCTCCCTTGAACCATCCTTGCACACAGTGCAACGTGGTAAGTTGCAAGTCCTTGTTGTCAACATGCATAGTCGAGAATTTCCCCTGCGGAAGAATACCTCACTTGTCGACCTTGTCAGATTCCCTCTCCCGGTGAGAGTGGAGGGTGAAGCCCCAGCTGACTTCCTTGTGAGTGCAGTTCTCCCAGGCGAGTCTGCTGCTGACTCTTCCAACACCCGGCCAGTGCAGGAAGATGATCTAGCTTTGACAGACTATCCTGAAGAGGTCCCAAAACTTCTCCAGGTTCTCAATCGTGCACGTTCTGCAGTTGCACTAGATGGTGAGTCAATGGGTTTGACCCCACTGATCTCTCACCGTATTCCGCTTGACAAAGGTACTAAACCCATTTATGTACCTGCGTATCGCCTGCCACATGCGCAAAGAGTCTTCGCCGAAGAACTCATTACACGGATGCTCCGTGATGGAGTTATTGAGGAGTCCACTTCCCCATGGAATGCTCCCCTTATTCTGGTTCCCAAGAAAGACGGAACCTGGCGCCCTGTTATCGATTACAGGAAACTGAATGCATGTACCATCCCAGACCGTTTTCCATTGCCAGTTCTGAACGACCTGTTGCAGAACATCGGCGATAATAAGGTCTTTTCAACTCTTGATCTTCTTCAAGGGTTCTGGCAGATCCCCCTCGATGATGAGAGTAGAGAGTTGACAGCTTTCTCTACTCCAACTGGTCATTACCAGTTCAGGAGGATGCCCTTCGGCTTGCGCGGAAGCCCAATCACGTTTAGTCGTTTGATGACGACAATTTTCCGTACCCTCCTAGGTGGCACGCTCATGGTCTACCTGGATGATCTCATAGTCATGTCACAAATGTCCCGTCACATCTTGAGAAAAATTGACAGGGTATTGGACAGGCTAGCTCAGGCAAATCTTAAGGTAAAGCTCTCCAAATGTCATTTCCTCCGGAAGGAAATAAAATTTCTGGGTCACGTAGTAACTCAGAATGGCATAAAGACGGACGAGTCTAAAATCTCGGCCGTGCAGAAATTCCCCAGACCCATGACGGCGGATGCAGTCCGGTCCTTCATAGGCCTGGCGGGTTTCTACCGCACCTTTATCGCAGGTTTCTCCACCATTGCGGCACCCCTGACACGCTTACTCAAGAAGGATGCCCCTTTTGAGTGGACGTGCGATCAGGAACGAGCTTTGTCATTCTTAAGAACAAGTTAACATCAGCCCCAACCCTTAGATTCCCTGATTTCACCAAGGCATTTACCTTGACGACTGATGCCAGCAAAGTTGGCATCGGTGCAGTCTTGTCACAGGAATCTAATGGTAAGCAACAGCCTATTGCCTATGCTAGCCGTGTTCTTACTAAAGCGGAAGTCAATTATTCAGTGACAGAGCTAGAAGCTTTAGCCATTGTATGGGCCCTGAGTCATTTTCGGGATATCATCTATCATTATCCTATCAAGATTTATACAGATCATTTACCCTTATTGGCCCTTTTTGCAAATAAGAACCTCTCGGGAAAGCATGCTCGGTGGTCGCTCACGTTCAATGACTACAACCCTGAAATTTGCTATGTCCCAGGTAAGCAAAATGTGTAGCTGACGCCCTGTCGAGACATATAGCATTCGTGAGTGTCGGCAATTCGTTCTCTGTTGAGGATCTCGAGAGAGCCAACGACAGGACCCTGTGTGGTCTCCAGTCCTTCGTTTCCTTACCAAGGAGGACGTTGACTTACAGGTCAAGTCTCCCGTTCCACTGAAGGATTTAGTGGTCAACCAAGGAGTACTGTGCCGTGTTGCACAGCTGGTGGACCCCGGCAGAACCGTATACCAACTGGTGATACCAGAGTCCATGATACCAGCTACTCTTAGGTTGATCCACAATGTCCCAGGTGTAGCGCACCCCGGGAAGGACCGCAGTATCAAACAGGCACGAATGAAATATTTCTGGCCTAAGATGGCATCGGACATTGCCAAGCATGTACACCAGTGTGTTGTCTGCCTACAGCACAAGGGTACCATTACAGGTCCTAACCCCATTCTAAAGTATCCCATTACAAAGGAGCCCTGGGAGAGAACTTCTGTCGACCTGTTGACGAACTTCTCGACCTCGGAGAAGGGAAATAAGCACCTGCTTGTAATGGTAGATAACTTGACGCGGTACAGTGAATTAGTACCCATTCCTGATAAAACCGCTGAAACGGTCGCTAGTGCTTTCCGTGAGCATGTTGTTCTTCGTCATACTTGCCCACGTGTCCTTCTGTCAGACAATGGGTCTGAGTTTATAAATGGCATAATGCAGGATCTTTGCTCCAGATTCAACATTCACCAAGCGCCAGTGGCTCCACGCCACCCTGCGAGTAATGGTCTTGCTGAACGTACAAATCGCAAAGTCCTGGAGGTGCTCAGAGTAACCGTTAACCCAAGTTGTACTACATGGGATGAGGCTATCCCAGACGTTCAGTGTACATTAAATTCCTCCCTCAACAGCTCGATCGGTGAGACACCTCATTTTGCTTTGTATGGCTATGACAAGCGCTTACCATATGAAATTCTGTTTACTTTCCCCCTAGACCTACTTACGATACTGATAACCCCAGTGTAGTAAAGATGAGGACAACGCAGCTTGTCTTCCAGCGGGTACGAGAGAACCTTATGAAAGCTACTGATAGGTTCACGTCAGAGCGCAATGCCCGCGCCAAGGAAAGCAAAGTGGAACCAGGTTGCAAAGTTATGTTGCTCAACCCAGTGCAGACCCCAGGTATGCACAAACTTGTCCCTAAGTTTGTGGGTCCTTACCGTGTCCCCACGACAGCTCCGTGGCAATAAGTTCGAGGTGAGGGAGATTGCTACGGGAATTATCAAGGAAGCCCACCTTGATCACATGAAGTATGTGGACCATATGCAGGCCGAAGTAGAGCTGGAGGCGCGTGCGTTGCAACGCCACGATCAGACTAATGTTAGGGACAAACCGTCTATCCCTTCTCCCACTACTACTACTGGTACGGAAGACGGCCCAGTAAGGCTCCATACTTATGGCCTGCGACCCAGGACAACAGTACATTTCTGTGACATTGACGTACCTACTGACTTGTCCGACTCCTACGCTAGTTATGCTAATTGTTTGCTTGCAGAAATGGGTATAAATGCACACACATTGTATAGCTAGTCGATAATAGAGTCAGGGTGGACAACATCATGTAATTATGGGAAATACTTTTAGAAGGGTACCCAGAGTGTAATGAATTCCATGGATATAGTATTATTGTACGTATGTGCACCAGTGTTTTTTTAACTAAAGGAAAAAAGCCTGTATTACGGTCAGGGCAGTGCTGCCCTCTGAGTTACATGTCACACCTTAGGAAATGCTACTGTCAGTCATTGTTTGCAGATGTGAGCGTGCAACAACGTTAGTAGACGAGCGGTCAACTGATGTTCAGCCCTGCGGACAACCTGTATATAGAAGATTTTAGTTCCAGTGCTGACGTCTCCCGGCTCTCTACTCGATGAAACAGCGCGGGCAAACCAGTTTTCTCTTCCCCTGGATGGGAGAGTTTTTTTTTGCCTGTTGCATTTTTTTGTCCATTTTTTTATTTACTAGTGAGCGAAAGCCAGTCCCTCTCTGGGGTAGCTAGTGTAATTCCTTTATACCTATGGGCCCACCAGTATTGTCGCGTCGGGACGACGCGAGGTGCGTGGCCGAGCAAATGTAGACAGCCTGTACTGGCAGAGCACACAGCCTAGCCGTCTGCTCTGACTAGTTCATATTTCGCGGCATTCAGTGCTGCCCTCTGTAGGCCTACCTAGGTCGGTGGGACGCACAGTCCACCCTCTCTCACTCCCGCCTCGACCGACTTGACGTACACAAGTACTCCCCCTCCACGGACTGGCTTGCGGTCACTTCCTCACACTGCCCGTTGTGTACTCACTCCTACCCGATTAAAGCCAATCTAGTCCACGGCCGTATCATTGCTACCTACGCTACCTTCATCGGCACTAAACCGCTGTTCAACAGCAAGAACAGTAATAACAAACACAGCAGATGAACACAGCAGTTGAACACAACAGTTGAACACAACAGTTGAACACAACAGTTGAACACAACAGTTGAACACAACAGTTGAACACAACAGTTGAACACAACAGTTGAACACAACAGTTGAACACAACAGTTAAACACAACAGATGAACACAACAGTTGAACACAACAGTTGAACACAACAGTTGAACACAACGGTTGAACACAACAGTTGAACACAACAGTTGAACACAACAGTTGAACACAACAGTTGAACACAACAGTTGAACACAACAGTTGAACACAACAGTTGAACACAACAGTTGAACACAACAGTTGAACACAACGGTTGAACGCAACAGTTGAACACAACAGTTAAACACAACAGTTGAACACAGCAGATGAACACAACAGTTGAACACAATAGTTGAACACAACAGTTGAACGCAACAGTTGAACACAACAGTTGAACACAACAGTTGAACACAACAGTTGAAACAACAGTTGAACACAACGGTTGAACGCAACAGTTGAACACAACAGTTGAATACAACAATTGAACACAGCAGATGAACACAACAGTTGAACACAATAGTTGAACACAACGGTTGAACACAACAGTTGAACACAACAGTTGAACACAACAGTTGAACACAACAGTTGAACACAACAGTTGAACACAACAGTTGAACACAACAGTTGAACACAACAGTTGAACACAACAGCTGAATACAACAATTGAACACAGCAGATGAACACAACAGTTGAACACAATAGTTGAACACAACGGTTGAACACAACAGTTGAACACAACAGTTGAACACAACGGTTGAACACAACAGTTGAACACAACAGTTGAACACAACAGTTGAACACAACAGTTGAACACAACAGTTGAACACAACAGTTGAACACAACAGTTGAATACAACAATTGAACACAGCAGATGAACACAACAGTTGAACACAATAGTTGAACACAACGGTGGAACATAACAGTTGAAAGCAACAGTTGAACACAACGGTGGAACATAACAGTTGAAAGCAACAGTTGAACACAACAGTTGAATACAACAATTGAACACAGCAGATGAACACAACAGTTGAACACAACGGTTGAACACAACGGTTGAACACAACAGTTGAACACAACAGTTGAACACAACAGTTGAACACAACAGTTGAACACAACAGTTGAACACAACAGTTGAAAGCAACAGTTGAACACAACAGTTGAACACAACAGTTAAACACAACAGTTAAACACAACAGTTGAACACAACAGTTGAACACAACAGTTGAACACAACAGTTGAACACAACAGTTGAACACAACAGTTGAACACAACAGATGAACACAACAGTTGAACACAACAGTTGAACACAACAGTTGAACACAACAGTTGAACACAACAGTTGAACACAGCAGATGAACACAGCAGTTGAACACAACAGTTGAACACAACAGTTGAACACAACAGTTGAACACAACAGTTGAACACAACAGTTGAACACAACAGTTGAACACAACAGTTGAACACAACAGTTAAACACAACAGATGAACACAACAGTTGAACACAACAGTTGAACACAACAGTTGAACACAACGGTTGAACACAACAGTTGAACACAACAGTTAAACACAACAGTTGAACACAACTGTTGAACACAACAGTTGAACACAACAGTTGAACACAGCGAATCATGCTGAGCTAAATTCTTCCTAATTTAGAAATGGGATTCAAAGAGAAGTTTTTTTTTTTTAGCGCAATATACCGTAGGCCTACACTCACAGAGTTAGGCCTACACTCACAGAGTTAGGCCTACTCACAGAGTTAGGCCTACACTCACAGAGTTAGGCCAACACTCACAGAGTTAGGCCAACACTCACAAAGTTAGGCCTACACTCACAGAGCTAGGCCTACACCCACAGAGTTAGGCCTACACTCTCCGCCCTTTGAATCAATCTTATATAAAGAAAACGCCTTAAGATTTTATTCATTATGTTCTATTCTTAGTTTTCTTCTCGTTTTCTTTTTAATACCTTAAGCTAATTGATTTTTTCTTAGATAATGGGTAACTATTTATTTTTTCTAACATAATAGACATGAATCTTGTTTCTAATTTAGCTTCTGAAAATTAGTTGATTTAACCTGCCCTTTTTTTTTCTTTATAGTCTTTTTTTTATTTATTAAAAGAAAACCAAAAGATTTTTCGAGGGGGGGGGGGCAATGGTCCCAGACCAGGCATCCTCGTTGTGGATGAAAACCTGAGGAACTAGGTTGTTCCTGTTGACCGCACGCACGTTGGTACGAACTACAGCCCGGTTCGTCAGGAACTGACTGGAGGTACTTGTCCAGTTCCTTCTTGAAGACAGACTTATGCACGGTGGGTGGGCGTTGAAGAGTCGGGGGCCCCTGACACTCATCGAGTTCTCATTTAGTATATTCGTCGAGCCTCTGCTATTCACTAAAGATATTTTGCACCATTTGCCAAGTCTCTTATTATCTGGTATCGTTGTTTTCATTGGGATAATTAGGTGATTAAAGATAGCGTGTATTTATCGCTATTAGTGGTCGGAGAATCGAGCCTCCACCATTCCTTGCGTAAATGAGCCACACGGATTTAACGCTAAAAGGAAGTACAATAGCTATTTGATTTTCAGCTCAGATGTGTCATTATCGACTGTACGGCAGAGTGAGGCCAGCCTCACAACACAGTACAGCACGCTGGGTAACCCACACAAGACCACAACAGCAGGAAGGCAGCTTCACTAGGTGGTGCAGCAGCAGGAAGGCAGCTTCACTAGGTGGTGCAGCAGCAGGAAGGCAGCTTCACTAGGTGGTGCAGCAGCAGGAAGTCAGCTTCACTAGGTGGTGCAACAGCAGGAAGGCAGCTTCACTAGGTGGTGCAGCAGCAGGAAGGCAGCTTCACTAGATGGTGCAGCAGCAGGAAGGCAGCTTCACTAGGTGGTGCAGCAGCAGGAAGGCAGCTTCACTAGGTGGTACAGCAGCAGGAAGGCAGCTTCACTAGGTGGTGCAGCAGCAGGAAGGCAGCTTCACTAGGTGGTGCAGCAGCAGGAAGGCAGCTTCACTAGGTGGTGCAGCAGCAGGAAGGCAGCTTCACAAGAACACCTTCAATGCTTGGCGAGGAGGTCAAGACAGAGGAACATTGTTCTTGCAACAGTCTTTACCTCTCCCTCGGCTCTGCTCTCAACAGCGACTTGAGGTGAGTCCCATTCACCACCAGGTGGCCACAACAAACTCTCCTGAACAAGAATTTCTTTGCTTGCATTTTCAATTGAAACAAGATTATGTGTTAACTTTCCTTTTCAGGCTGCAATACTGCTGTATACCGCCGGCCTCTTTCAAGGCAGGAAAGATTACACAGCTAGAAAATTTACAGAGGAGCTTCTAAACTGCTGGGAACGCTTTAAGTCTCTTGGAACGTAGGTGAGAAAGGTACATCATGATTTACTCCTGGAAAATCCTGGAGTTGTTGGTCCCAAACCGGCACACTGAAACCTCTCCAGAAGGGAACTTGATAAGTACCTTAAGCCTGTTCCTGATCAGTCGGGGTGTTTAACATGCGTAGACCTGCTTGCGTCGACCAGATC
Organism: Cherax quadricarinatus; assembly: GCF_026875155.1. Classification (NCBI taxonomy): domain Eukaryota; kingdom Metazoa; phylum Arthropoda; class Malacostraca; order Decapoda; family Parastacidae; genus Cherax; species Cherax quadricarinatus. The sequence goes on from NC_069402.1 coordinate 38,391,334, forward strand.
AACAACTGGGAGGTCTGGTCTAAGACTGGGCCGCGGGGGCGATGACCCCTGGAACTGTCGTATGGAAACGTAAGATAAGATACATTTCCTTCAATAGAACAACGAGGTGGTGGCACTTTGCGTGTCAGGAGAATTGGGAAAAATTGTCTCCTGACTCAAGCCTTGTTCATACGTTGACCTATCAGAAGAGTTTGTGGCCGTTTGACCGAGGCTTCCGCTGGCTTACCTGTCTACTCCAGGGAAAATAATGAAGATAATGTAACGAGATGTGTATTATGAGATGAAGGGAAGATGTGGGATGTAGAATTCTGTATAATAAGTTTTAATAACCACCTCATTCAGCGATATTTTCATTCATGAGTAACCATCTAATGCCCCTGTTATATATATATATATATATATATATATATATATATATATATATATATATAATTATATATATTAATATATATATATATATTTATATATATATATATATATATATATATAATGCATTTACGCTGAGAGTTTATTATATATCCTAATTTAGAGTAGAGAAAGATAACGGGCCTAAAGCCATAGCCATTTTATTGCTATTGGTAAAGGTCGCCCTAACGTCAGGGAAAAATGATAAAATATACCCACATTTTATACCTAATCATAAACATCAGTAAAGATAATAGAAATGAAGATAATAATAATAATAATAATAATAATAATAATAATACAATAACAAGGAATGCCCAGTTGGTATTTTAAAAACACTAAAATTCTATTTTTTTTTTGAAGTTGGACCTCCGGAAAGGAAGGTAAGGTGATCCGTGAAGGAGCGTGGGTGGCATCCCTACCCACGACAGCCTCGCTGTGGTAAAACTCAACAAGATCCTCTAAGTCGAGGATCCTGGGAATCAGGGCCGGCGAGAGGCTCTGCAACGTAAACTCTGAGACCAGATTACCTACGTAAGAAGGCTTCTTCAAAGAGCCTAGTTAAATCCCACTCTCAGGGGCTCTACCCCCTCCCCCGATTCTTCGTCTTCCTCTATCTCTGTGTAGGGAACCACGCAGCTGACAGTGTCGGAGGTAATCTGAACGTGGGCTGACACACCACTCAAACTCCCCGGGAAGCTGCTGATGGGGGTGATCACACTTCTTCAGCTCATCCAGCCTTTGTAGATCACCTCCTCCATTGTTTGTTTTATTTACATTTATGGTTTGTAAAATAAAAATCAGTTGAGCATCAGGAGTGTTGGTAATGTTGGGAGTTTATTAAACTGCTCTGACTGGCAGATATTTCGTGGATTTGTTGATGCCCCGCAGTGTTTTAAATTCTCGGCCGAGTATCTGAACATTCACATGTATTTTATTTACTGTATCCTTGTACTGTTGGTGAGAGCGTCGCCTATATTCCGTCTTTCCCACCATCTCTCCTCATTCTGTCTTTCACTTTGTACTGTCCTTTTCTCTTATTTTTCTTTTAATTTTCCCATCTTCCATGTGTCATCTTCCTCCTTTTCTCTCTTCGCCCTGCTCTCTCTCTCTCTCTCTCTCTATCCTTTGAATGTTCGTTGTACTTCATATTACTTGTCTACCCATAATATTCTCTCTATCTCCCTTCACTTCTCGTCTCTCCTCGTCATTTTACACCAGCTATCTTCCTCTCACTCTGCCTCCACTCACTCTTCCTTCTCTCGCTCTGGGTCCAAGCACACTGCCCTCTCCCTCACTCTGTCTTCCCTTGCTTTATCTCCCCTCGCCTGTCTCCCCTCGTCCGTCTCCCCTCACCCGTCTTAAAGCTGTTGTCACTACCGCTGGTTTTATTAGGTTGTAACGAGGTGGTCGGGTGGTAGTTGTTGCTGTCGTTGTTGCTTGTGTCGTGGTGGTCTGTGCCATCATGTTGGTGGTCCCTACGTCTGTGTCCCACTCATGTAGGCACAGCGACAAGCTCGCGTTCGCACACACACACACGCACACACACACCACACACACACACACACACACACACGCACGCACCACACACACACAACACCACACACACACACACACACACACACACACACACACACACACACACACACACACACACGCACACGCACACGCACACACACACAAACACACACTGAACTAAGTTTCGACCCCTGCAACCATAAATAGGCGAGTACACACACACACACAGACACACACAGTTACCCTTACAACAGAAAAAAGGTGGCCTGATAATCCTTCAGTGTGACAATGTGGTGAGAGTAACTCGCACTCGGTATAACACACAGGGTGGTCTCTCTTTCTCTCTCTCTATCTCTCTCTCTCAGTGTATAGTGGGCAGTGTTCTCTCTCAATGTATGCATACCAAACT
>NC_069402.1:38394165-38420693 GCF_026875155.1 Cherax quadricarinatus
TCTTCCTCACCCTCGGACAACAGTTTTGGTAATCCCGCACCTCCTCCTAACTTCCAAACTACGTATTCTCTGCGTTATATTCACACCATACATTGCCCTCAGACATGACACTCCACTGCCTCCAGCCTTCTCCTCACTGCAACATTCATCACCCATGCTTCACACCCATATAAGAGCGTTGGTAAAACTATACTCTCATACATTCCCCTCTTTGCCTCCAAGGACAAAGTTCTTTGTCTCCAGAGATTCCTAAGTGCACCACTCACCCATTTCCTCTCATCAATTCTAGATTCACCTCATCTTTCATAGACCCATCCGCTGACACGTCCACTCCCAAATATCTGAATACATTCACCTCCTCCATACTCTCTCCCTCCAATCTGATATCGAATCTTTCATCACCTAATCTTTTTAATCCTCATAACCTTACTCTTCCTGTATTCACTTTTAATTTTCTTCTTTTGCACACCCTACGAAAATTCATCCACCAATCTCTGCAAACTTCTCTTCAGAATCTCCCAAGAGCACAGTGTCATCAGCAAAGAGCAACTGTGACAACTCCCACTTTATGTGTGATTCTTTATCTTTTAAACTCCACGCCTCTTGCCAAGACCCTCGCATTTTACTTCTCTTACAACCCCATCTATAAATATATTAAACAACCACGGTGACATCACACATCCTTGTCTTAGGCCTACTTTTACTGGGAAATAATTTCCCTCTTTCCTACATACTCTACCTTGAGCCTCACTATCCTCGTAAAAAACTCTTCACTGCTTTCAGTAACCTACCTCCTAAAACCATACACCTGCAACATCTGCCACATTTGCCCCCCTATCCACCCTGTTCATACGCCTTTTCCAAATCCATAAATGCCACAAAGGACCTCTTTAGCCTTATCTAAATACTGTTCACTTATATGTTTCACTGTAAAACACCTGGTCCACACACCCCCTACCTTTCCTAAAGCCTCCTTGTCCATCTGCTATCCTATTCTCCGTCTTACTCTTAGTTCTTTCAATAATATCTTCTACCATACACTTTACCAGGTATACTCAACAAACTTATCCCCCTATAATTTTTGGACTCTCTTTGTGTTCTGAAGTTTGGAGCATTTTACAATGTAATGGGAGAGGAAGGCATCTACAGAGACGAAGCCAGGCCTTCCTCTCCCACTACATTGTAAAATGCTCCAAACTTCAGAACACCCGTGACTTAACCTGAATCCTCATTTTTTTTTTTTTCTTTTTCTTCTTCCTCTTCCCCTTTCCTCTTTCCTTTTCTCCTCTGGGTTGTCTTTCTCTCTCCTGTCTCGTGTTTCTGTTCCTTCTTCATTTATTTCACCACTTCCCCTTTCACGCACCTCTGTGCGCTTGCTCTCCCTCTGTGGGCATCTAGCTCTCTTGCAGTGCTCCCCTTCCTTTGTATTTGACTGGCTCGTCATCCTTATTTCCCACTTCAACCACTACCACTACTACTACCTCTTCTTCTTCTACTACTACTACCACTACTGATGAAATTAAGACACAAGTGCAGCGTCTGGTTGTCTTTGTTGTGGACGTTTCGCCATCCAGTGGCTGGCTGGATGGCGAAACGTCTACGATGGGGATGCCCGAGTGTTGTGCATGTGTCTTAATTTCATCTTGTCGGAATTATATACAATTCTTGTACTACTACTACTACTACTACTACTACTACTACTACTACCACCACCACCTTTTCCTGCCTATATATAGCCGTCCTGCTCCACCTCTGGTTAGTGTGACTTTGTCAATGGCCCCAAGTCGGACCGAAACGTCGTCGTAAGCAACTCTCTTTTATGTGCGGGTTATTTGTGTATCGTTCCAGTCACGGTATTGTGCCTTTTTATCTTCCCAATACCTCTAACTCTCCATTTAATAACTCTCCTCTCCTATTTTTAACTGACAAATCCATTTGTTCTCTAGGCTTCCTTAACTTGTTAATCTCACTCCAAAACTTTTTCTTATTTTCAACAAAATTTGTTGATAACATCTCACCCACTCTCTCATTTGCTTTCTCTTTTTACATTGCTTCACCACTCTCTTAACCTCTCTCTTTTTCTCCATATACTCTTCCCTCCTTGCATCACTTCTACTTTGTAAAAACTTCTCATATGCTAATTTTTTCTCCCTTATTACTCTCTTTACATCATCATTCCACCAATCGCTCCTCTTCCCTCCCGCACCCACTTTCCTGTAACCACAAACTCCTGCTGAACAGTCTAACACTACATTTTTAAACCTACCCCATACCTCTTCGACCCCATTGCCTATGCTCTCATTAGCCCATCTATCCTCCAATAACTGTTTATATCTTACCTTAACTGCCTCCTCTTTTAGTTTATAAACCTTCACCTCTCTCTTCCCTGATGCTTCTATTCTCCTAGTATCCCATCTACCTTTACTCTCAGTGTAGCTACAACTAGAAAGGATCTGATATATCTGTGGCCCCTCATGAACATGTACATCCTGAAGTCTACTCAACAGTCTTTTATCTACCAATACATAATCCAACAAATTACTGTCCATTTCGCCCTACATCATATCTTGTATACTTATTTATCCTCTTTTTCTTAAAATATGTATTACCTATAACTAAACCCTTTCTATACAAAGTTCAATCAAAGGGCTCCCATTATCATTTACACCTGACACCCCAAACTTACCTACCACACCCTCCTAAAAGTTTCTCCTACTTTAGCATTCAGGTCCCCTACCACAATTACTCTCTCACTTGTTCAAAGGCTCCTATACATTCACTTAACATCTCCCAAAATTCTCTCTCTCTCCTCTACATTCCTCTCTTCTCCAGGCGCATACACGCTTATTATGGTCCACTTTTCTCATCCAACCTTTACTTTAATCCACATAATTCTTGAATTTACACATTCATATTCTCTTTTCTCCTTCCATAACTGATCCTTCAACATTACTGCTACCCCTTCCTTTGCTCTAACTCTCTCAGATACTCCAGATTTAATCCCATTTATTTCCCTCCACCGAAACTCACCTACCCCTTTCAGCTTGTTTCGCTTAGGGCCAGGACATCCAACTTCTTTTCATTCATAACATCAGCAATCATCTGTTTCTTGTCATCTGCACTACATCCACGCACATTCAAGCATCCCAGTTTTATAAAGTTTTCTTCTCTCTTTTTTTAGTAAATGTCTACAGGAGAAGGGGTTACTAGCCCATTGCTCCCGGCATTTTAGTCGCCTCATACAACACGCATGGCTTACGGAGGAAAGATTCTTTTCCACTTCCCCATGGACAATAGAAGAAATAAAGAAGATGCATGTATATATATATATATATATATATGCATGTGCGTGTCTGTGAAGTGTGACCAAAGTGTAAGTTGGAGTAGCAAGATATCCCTGTTATCTAGCGTGTTTTTTATATATATATATATTATATATATATATATATATAATATATATATATAAATATATTATATATATATATATTATATGTCGTGCCGAATATGTAAAACTGGTCAATTAGCAAGAACTCATTTAAAATTAAGTCCTTTCTAAAAATTTTCTTATACGTTTAAAGATATATTTTTTTCATTAATGTTAATGTAAAAATTTATAATTTTGCGCCAAAGAAATTTAGAAAACTTGCCTAACCTTATTATAACAAGGGCAATTCATTTTAGCCTAACCCAACTAAATATATTTTAGATTTGTTTACAATAATTTAATACTAAACAAACACAGTGAAATATATTTTTTCCGTTAGGTTCAGAATGATTTTGGCGAAATTATTGCATACACAAATTTTCACTTGTCCTATATGGGAAGATGAGCGTTGCTATTTAAGCCAAGATCGCAAGTTCTGCCTATTCGACACGACATATATATATATATATATATATATATATATATTATATATATATATATATATATATATATATATATATATAATATACAGTGGACCCCCGGTTAACGATATTTTTTCACTCCATAATTATGTTCAGGTGCCAGTACTGACCGAATTTATTCCCATAAGGAATATTGTGAAGTAGATTAGTCCATTTCAGACCCCCAAACATACACGTACAAACGCACTTACATAAATACACTTACATAATTGGTCGCATTCGGAGGTAATCGTTATGCAGGGGTCCACTATTATATATATATAATATTAGTAAGGGATGGTTTATAGCTCTATTTTAAAACAAAGTATTTGCAGTTTCCCTCAGAGATGCCTTAAGTATTATGATTCACTTATTAATAATTAAAAATTGGATCTTACTAAAGTAGATAAGATAAATGCAGTAGTAATTTAAAAAAAAAAATTATTACCAAGATAAAATGAATAATCTCCTAGATACAGAAACTTATTCTAAACTTGGAAAGAATCCCTTAGAAACTGTAAAGAGTAATTTCAATCAAACAAAACTTTTACTGATATATGAAGATGAATTAATTAGAAAAATACTTCCACTAGTCCATTTTTACCCAACATTTATGAATTAACAAAAACGCACTAACCAGGTAATCCATTTAGATCAATTATTAACTCCATTGGCTCAGTTTCATATAAATTATCTAAATGGCTTGTAGATATTGTGAGCCCTATTGTTAGAAAAAATTCTAACTTTAATGTTAAAAGCAATATAGATTTATTGGATAAATTAAGCACCTTGACTGACGTGAATGATTTCAATATGGTTAGTTTTCATGTTACTTTCTTGTTTACAAAAGTTCCAGATGATGATTTATTAAGTTTCTTATCTGAAGAACTTGTTAATTACGATTTACTGTTGTCAGTTCTTCCTATTATTAAAGTTATTAACCTTTGTATTGTTGAAGCAAAATTTGTATTTAATGACTAGTTTTACACTTAAAAGTTTGGTATTGCAATGGGAAATCCTCTTTCCCCTGTTCTTACTAATTTATACATGAATTTTTTTTTAAATAAGATTACTTAATATAATCCTTAATAATAGAACTAAATGGTTTAGATGTGGTGTTGATATTTTGTGTCTTATGCTTAAGACTGTTGTTGTAAATCATTTCCTTGTTAAATAGCTTAGCTCTTTCTTTAAATTTTGCTGCTGAGTTCTAAAAAACTATCTCATTGCCTTTCCAAAATGCTTTAATTGTTAAGAGTAACCATAATTTTAAATATAAAATTGACAGAAAACCAACAAATAACAGCTACTATTTTCACTATTATTCTTCACATCAAGATAATGTTAATGTGTAGGTATTCTAATCAATATTATTGAGAGCTATTACGTATTTGTAGTCCAGAGTTCATAGATGAAATCTGCAAAATTTATGAAATAGCTGATGTTTAAAATACTCAAGAAACTTTATTGATAAATTCTTTAAAATAGCTGGAAATACTTTTACTGTTCAAAAAGGGACAACCAAGTTATTAAACTAAAAGTATGTTGGTTCTCCTTTACCATGAAAACTTGGTTGATATGCCTTCTCTTCTTAAGACTTTTAATATCTAAGTTGTATTTCAAAATCTTGACACAGTTACAAAACTTTTGTTAAAATATTCCCCCCAAAAATGCTGACAGGTGTGTCCATAAGATTTCTTGTCAAATATTGGATAAAGTTTATTACGGTCAAACTGGTAAAAGACTTGAACTAATATTAAAACATAAATATAGCATTAGAAGTGGACAAGATTCTAATTCTCTGTTTATTCATGTGAGAGATATTAACCAACCAGTTGATTTTAAAAATTCTGAGAAAGTCCATGGTCAACAGGAATATAATTAATTACACAAAGTAGTTTTGAAAATATGAATATTTCTTTTGGTTTATATAAATTGGATTGTTTTTAAAAATAATAAAATTCATAAAGAATTTAAGGAACATTAGACAAATTTTTGGATGGAATATAAGCAGTGTTTCACGGATCACCGACTACCTACCTACATCATCATAAAAAGTCAGGTGGTGTTGAGGGGTGGTAGCGAGTTGTAGTATCGTACACACATGCCTTCCTGTTAACCTTTTATTTTGATAGTTCCTTGGTAATGTCAGAAGTCAGGAACACGCTTGGAATTTCACTATTTTTTCGCAGTAGTTGTTCTGCATATTGTGACAGTTTACTATCAAAGATAAATGATTCCCGGTTTATTGGATTTTTTCCTAGAACTAGAGAATGCATCATTTGCTCAGCTTCAAACATACGATGCCAGTGTGCTTTGCTGAATAGCAGGATTGTTTCTCTATTGGGCTGTGTAAGTACAAATCTCTTAATATCATGCAACATACTGGGCTACTGATTTTATTTCGTTCATTTGTGAACGCTTATTCTGATCAGCTTTAATCTTTAATTAATAATCTATCTCGTGTATACGGATGTGATGGTTAGGCTGAGCTTGCAGTGTCAACAACATAACTGACAACTTTTCCCATACCCTCGCCGCTGCTCCTGAGAGCCAGTCTTCAAGGCACACTGAACACTAAGGTCTCTAAGTAGGATAAACTCTGCTTATATTACCCAACTTTCGCCATTCGCGAAAACTGTAAGAACACAACTCATTTGTGTTATTATACTGTGACGGTATTTTATAGTGGTTCAGTTCTGGTTCCTGAGTCTCGTTATTCTTGGAATTTTCTTCAAGAGTTAAAAGTTAAAGTGTTTATGTTGCACCAACGGAATGAGAGACTTGCACATTTGATGAAAAGTAAAGGAAAACAGCTCTGGATCCGTGGATTAAGAGCCCTTCATCCAAGTCAAAGTTTGTGTTAATAATAATAATAATAATAAAATATTATTATTATTATTATTATTATTAGAGACGTTAAACCCATTAGGAGCAATCATTTTCTTCAGTCTGTTCTTCAGAAAGTCTTTGTCCTGTCGAAAGTGTTGTTTAATGAGTCCTGGTCCAATAATACTTATGCCGCATATTACACTGTTCATTTCCAATCGACTGAGGTACACAGGTATTACGAGATAACACCTGTGTACCTCCTGTGTACGACACAGGGTAGTACAAGTCTGTTACATATATGCGGTGTTGGCATCTGGGTTACTTGTGTCATGTTTGCCCCAAGTTAATTAATCAACGGCTGGTGTCCTCTTTTCTGTGTTGTGGTTAACGATTATCTAGGACAGTGGTTCTTAACCTGTCTCGTTCTGACCCCACGAGACTCTTCAGGATATTACTGTGACCCCTGGAGTTTACCTGGAGTTTACCTAGAGAGAGTTCCGGGGGTCAACGCCCCCGCGGCCCGGTCTGTGACCAGGCCTCCTGGTGGATCAGAGCCTGATCAACCAGGCTGTTACTGCTGGCTGCACGCAAACCAACGTATGAGCCACAGCCCGGCTGATCAGGAACCGACTTGAGGTGCTTGTCCAGTGCCAGCTTGAAGACTGCCAGGGGTCTGTTGGTAATCCCCCTTATGTGTGCTGGGAGGCAGTTGAACAGTCTCGGGCCCCTGACACTTATTGTATGGTCTCTTAACGTGCTAGTGACACCCCTGCTTTTCATTGGGGGGACGTTGCATCGTCTGCCAAGTCTTTTGCTTTCGTAGTGAGTGATTTTCGTGTGCAAGTTCGGTACTAGTCCCTCTAGGATTTTCCATGTGTATATAATCATGTATCTCTCCCGCCTGCGTTCCAGGGAATACAGGTTCAGGAACCTCAAGCGCTCCCAGTAATTGAGGTGTTTTATCTCCGTTATGCGCGCCGTGAAGGTTCTCTGTACATTTTCTAGGTCAGCAATTTCACCTGCCTTGAAAGGTGCTGTTAGTGTGCAGCAATATTGCAGCCTAGATAGAACAAGTGACCTGAAGAGTGTCATCATGGGCTTGGCATCCCTCGTTTTGAAGGTTCTCATTATCCATCCTGTCATTTTTCTAGCAGATGCGATCGATACAATGTTATGGTCCTTGAAGGTGAGATCCTCCGACATGATCACTCCCAGATCTTTGACGTTGGTGTTTCGCTCTATTTTGTGGCCAGAATTTGTTTTGTACTCTGATGAAGATTTAATTTCCTCGTGTTTACCATATCTGAGTAATTGAAATTTCTCATCGTTGAACTTCATATTGTTTTCTGCAGCCCACTGAAAGATTTGGTTGATGTCCGCCTGGAGCCTTGCAGTGTCTGCAATGGAAGACACTGTCATGCAGATTCGGGTGTCATCTGCAAAGGAAGACACGGTGCTGTGGCTGACATCCTTGTCTATGTCAGATATGAGGATGAGGAACAAGATGGGAGCGAGTACTGTGCCTTGTGGAACAGAGCTTTTCACCGTGCCTGCCTCGGACTTTACTCTGTTGACTACTACTCTCTGTGTTCTGTTAGTGAGGAAATTATAGATCCATCGACCGACTTTTCCTGTTATTCCTTTAGCACGCATTTTGTGCGCTATTACGCCATGGTCACACTTGTCGAAGGCTTTTGCAAAGTCTGTATATATTACATCTGCATTCTTTTTGTCTTCTAGTGCATCTAGGACCTTGTCGTAGTGATCCAATAGTTGAGACAGACAGGAGCGACCTGTTCTAAACCCATGTTGCCCTGGTTGTGTAACTGATGGGTTTCTAGATGTGTGGTGATCTTGCTTCTTAGGACTCTTTCAAAGATTTTTATGATATGGGATGTTAGTGCTATCGGTCTGTAGTTCTTTGCTGTTGCTTTACTGCCCCCTTTGTGGAGTGGGGCTATGTCTGTTGTTTTTAGTAACTGTGGGACGACCCCCATGTCCATGCTCCCTCTCCATAGGATGGTAAAGGCTCGTGATAGGGGCTTCTTGCAGTTCTTGATGAACACGGAGTTCCATGAGTCTGGCCCTGGGGCAGAGTGCATGGGCATGTCATTTATCGCCTGTTCGAAGTCATTTGGCGTCAGGATAACATCAGATAGGCTTGTGTTAACCAAATTCTGTGGCTCTCTCATAAAAAATTCATTTTGATCTTCGACTCTCAGTCTGGTTAGTGGCTTGCTAAAAACTGAGTCATATTGGGACTTGAGTAGCTCACTCATTTCCTTGCTTGCTGTCATCTGTGTAGGACCCATCTTGTTTAAGTAAGGGCCCAATACTGGACGTTGTTCTCGACTTTGATTTGGCATAGGAGAAGAAATACTTTGGGTTTCTTTCGATTTCATTTATGGCTTTTAGTTCTTCCCGCGATTCCTGACTCCTATAAGATTCCTTTAGCTTAAGTTCGATGTTTGCTATTTCTCTGACGAGTGTCTCCCTACGCATTTCAGATAGATTGACCTCTTTTAGCCGCTCTGTTATTCTTTTCCGTCGCCTGTAAAGAGAGCGCCTGTCTCTTTCTATTTTACATCTACTCCTCCTTTTTCTTGTGCATACATCGAGTGCCACCAGTTAATCTGTTCTAGGCATAAGTTGGGGTCTGTGTTGCTTAGTATATCTTCCCAGCTTATATCGGTTAGGACTTGGTTTACTTGGTCCCACTTTATGTTTTTGTTATTGAAGTTGAATTTGATGAATGCTCCCTCGTGACTAATCTCATTTTGTCGGTCTGGGGCTCCACGCATACATGTCTGAACCTCAGTTATGTTGTGATCTGAGTATGTTTTTGATATGGTGACATTTCTTATCAGATCATCATTGTTAGTGAAGATGAGGTCTAGTGTATTTTCCAGTCTAGTAGGCTCTATTATTTGCTGGTTTAAATTGAATTTTGTGCAGATATTTAGAAGCTCGTGTGAGTGTGAGTTTTCATCAGAGCTGCCTCCTGGTGTTATTACTGCAACAATATTATTTGCTATATTCCTCCATTTTAGGTGCCTTAAGTTGAAATCCCCCAGGAGCAAGATGTTGGGTGCAGGAGCTGGAAGATTTCCAGACAGTGGTCAATTTTTAACAGCTGTTCCTGGAATTGCTGGGATGTTGCATCCGGAGGCTTGTAGACTACCACAATGACTAGGTTTTGGTTCTCGGCCTTTACTGCTAAAACTTCCACTATTTCATTTGAGGCATTAAGCAGTTCTGTGCAAACAAGTGACTGCAATGTACAGGCCACACCCCCCCCCCCTTTTGCCTGTTCACTCTGTCACATCTGTATAGGTTGTAACCTGGGATCCATATTTCGTTGTCTAAGTGATCCTTTATGTGGGTCTCAGTGAAAGCCGCGAACATTGCCTTTGCCTCTGCAAGCAGTCCACGGATGAAAGGTATTTTGTTGTTTGTTGCTGGCTTTAGACCCTGTATATTTGCAAAGAAGAATGTCATCGGACTGGTGGTATTGTTGGTACTGGGGGGGGGATTTTTTTTCCGGCATTAGTATCTGTATCTGTTGGTTTGGAGTGGAGGCCATCGACTGTGGTTCCACTCCAGGAATGACTGGATTTGGTGTACAATTTCTGCCATTTCCTGCCAGTTTTTTTTTCCTTCCTGGCACTAAAAAAAACTCTCCCTCTTGAGTGGCTGTGGCTACCCAGGTTTTCCCATGGCCTGGATGTTTTGTATTTTTTTGTCCCCTTTAGATGGTGTGCCTGGCAATTTAAGTTATAGCACAGTCTTTCCTGTACTGAAGAGGTACACATTTCAGGGTGAAAAAGCTTACAGGAAGGGAGTTTGCATTTTCCTGTTGTCATATGGGCACGGCATTTTCTAGGGTGGTCATAGTTGCACGTCCCATCTGTTTTTCCAGATTTCTCATGTCTGCAGATACCAAGTGCATAGTATGTGCACAGGCTTGGTTTCCGTTTGCCTTGGGTTTCTGTGACTGTATTCCCTGTTGGTGCATGTTTACCTGTCTTATTCCTATCTTCCCTAGCACCAACAATGGAGCTCCCACCAGTTGTTTTTGGTAATATATCCTCACTATTGCTAGTGGAGTCCTCTTGTTTGCTATTTCCTGTTGTATTTCTTGTTTGCAATATTGGTTTTATCTTATCTTTGACTACACTTGTTTCCCCACTACGGCTCCTGTCCCCTATGAGGTCATTTATATGCATTCCTTCCTGCGTATAATTCCCGACTACCTGGACAAAATCTCCAGCTTCACCATTACTGTCTCCCAGGACAGCACCTCCAGCTTCACCATTACTGTCTCCCAGGACAGCATCTCCAACTTCACCATTACTGTCTCCCAGGACAGCATCTCCAGCTTCACCATTACTGTCTCCCAGGACAGCACCTCCAGCTTCACCATTTCTGCCTCCCAGGACAGCACCTCCAGCTTCACCATTACTGTCTCCCAGGACAGCACCTCCAGCTTCACCATTACTGTCTCCCAGGACAGCACTATCAGCCCCACATTTACTGACTACCAGGACATCACCTCCAGCCTTACAGTTTCTGACTACATGGCCAGTATCAAGGGCAGTACCATTCAGCCCAGACTTTTTATGTTCCCATCTGTTGTAGAAAGCTTCCAGGTTGTCTATGAAAGCAGCTTTGATGTTATCCTCTTTTAATACCCTTGTGATTTTAGTCCACAGATTTTATCTCCTTTGGGCATACCCAAAAACACTTCCCTGCTTTAATACTGCTTGTAGCTAGTTCTTGGATATCTGCACAAGGGGCGTGACACCAATTTCCACAAAAATGACAATTTATCCATGTGGAAGCCGTTTGTTTGATTTATTGCAGACTACACACAGCTTCATAATGATTTGAATGGTTTGATTTACTGTAATTCTACTAGCAACCTCTTGAATACTCTATTAATAACCTCTTTAAGTAAAGCTCTAGCTATCTGTATATCTATTTCTAACTGTACTTTTATATCAGGACAGCTTACCGGAGTACGCTCCTGGAGTTTGTTTTATAATAAATTCTGGAATGGTGAAACTTTGAAAAGGTAAAATAAAGCAAAATGATAGGAAGACCATGGTTTAATGAAAATGCCACGGAACTAAAACCTTGAAAAATTCCGCATAGCCTATACAAATGCCAGAACACTGTAAATTCCACAGAACTATTGAACTTCATACAAAACCTACTTCTCATTCACTCAGTGGGAGGTTTGAAATTGTTTTGCGAGGGGCTGTGCTCGACAGGCAACCCCCTCATGTGAGCATCGATCACAAGCCTATTGAGTGCCTTCGTTTTCAGTGTTACAATTGCTGAGAATCCAATCTCCCAGTGATATGTTGACGTGGACTGGATCAGCATGGTCAGTGCACGCATCCAAAGAATGGAACAGTCATCCTGCACTTTTTCATAGAAAGTAACTTTCGATGGCGTCATTCACTGCCACAGAATCCAGAAGTGCCATTTGAGTGAAGAAAGTTGTATCACCGTCCTCAACTCTTTCCTGGTAAAGTTGAATTTTACACTTGAAAGTTGTCACTTTGTCACAAGCTGTGTGCAGCATTATAAGGTTTCCCTGGAGTGAAAAATTCAGGGAATTCACTTCAGAGAAGAAATCTGCCAAGTAGGTAACCTTTGTTACACAATAATCATTCTGCATCTTTTCATGAAGATTATCCTTCGCCGTACGACCTCATTCCAACAGCATTGTTATTTCCTCTCGAAGTTGTAGCACGCGATTTAGAATCTCGCCACGTGAGAGCCAACATATCTCTGTGTGTAATAGGAGAACAGAGAAGTCGGCACCTTTCTTTACACAGTCGTTGCGCTCCCTCGGATATGGTTCACAATATTCACAACGTTTGTGACCATTTCTTGAAGTCCAGGTGGGAGAGTCTTCATCACTAAAGCATGGCGATGAATCACACACAGTAAGTGAAGATGACATGCGAAGCGACGTTCTTCGCGAAGGCTTTGAAGCCAGATTTGCAACCGGTCATAGTAAGAGCCCCATTTGTACACACTCCGACAAGTGCTTCTCAGCTTAGCTCGTGTATAAGAGAAAAGCTTCAAGGATTTTCAAAATATCTTCTCCACAAGTGGTTGTGGCCAATGGTTCAGAGAACAAGTACTCTTCCTTCATAACTTCCCTGACAAGACAATGAACATGAAGAAAGACGTTAGGAACATGAAGCCACATCCATTGACCAGTCCAGTTGCAAATGAATACACTGGACTACTTCTCAAAGCAACCACTACCTACAGCAGGATATCCTCACTTACGTCCGAGATCTGACCTCTGACTGTATCATTCGAAAACGAAATTGCCCTCAACCTGTTTGCCTGCTGTTCTCCAAGAACCGCCTTCGTTGCTTCCAGAATGCAAGGCTTAATCGGGTCGTCGCCAATGGTATGAGGCTTCTTGGTCTGGACGATTTTTAAGGCAATTCTACATGAAGCCTCCAACACTGCTTCATTCTAACGAGCGAAGTGAACAGTGAAATCGATACTACTGGCCTTCGGAGAACCTTCTTTCGCTTGAGAGAGTCCAAGCTTTCGTCTACAAGATGGCTGTGGGAAGACTCAAAATGGACCTTCAGTTTGCTTGGTTTCGTATTCTCGTGACTCAAAACTTTGGTGCAAATGACACATTGCGGCTTGACCACAGAGTTCTGAATAATGCATGTGAAACCCATTTTGAGAAAGGCTTTATTGTATGTACGCTTCTTGGCAGACATAGTGCAAAAGGGAACTTGCCCTGGGAGTCAAGGAGCAAGAACGACATATGGACATCCCCACCATACCTATGGACTGAATGAGTGACTTGTTGTGGCTGTGTTTACTGTAGCAAACCACCGCACGTGTGATCAGAGTTTATACTCACCAAACTGGTAAAAGCTCAACTGAGTAATTCAGTTATATGAAAATAAATTATATTCTGAACTCTTTGTGACCCACGAGAAACCCCAAAAGACCCCCAGGGGTCAAGACCCCCCCAGGTTAAGAACCGCTGATCTAGGGTGTAGTAGTCGTATTTATATACGAGTTTCTTTGTTTTGTGTAGTGTAAATTGGTGATAGTTTTGTGTAGTGTTAACAGTTGTGTACAGTCGACAATTATGTGTAGTTCAAATTCGTGATAGTTTTGCACGGTGTATAGTAAAATGGTATAAAATACCGACAGGTTGTTAGGTAAGACACATATGCAACAGTTAGGTATCTTTATTCGAAACGTTTCGCCTACACAGTAGGCTTCTTCAGTCGAGTACAGAAAAGTTGATAGAAGCGAAGATACTTGAAGACGATGTAATCAGTCCATCACCCTTAAAGTTTTGAGGTGGTCAGTCCCTCAGTCTGGAGAAGAGCATTGTTCCATGGAAGAAACAATATTGTTTCATTCCATGGAACAATGCTCTTCTCCAGACTGAGGGACTGACCACCTCAAAACTTTAAGGGTGATGGACTGATTACATCGTCTTCAAGTATCTTCTGCTTCTATCAACTTTTCTGTACTCGACTGAAGAAGCCTACTGTGTAGGCGAAACGTTTCGAAATAAAGACACCTAACTGTTGCATATGTGTCTTACCTAACAACGGTGTATAGTGGAGATATTTGTGTCCATACAGTGGTGATTGTTCCATGTGGTGTGTGGTTGCGTTTAAGGGGTTAGTTTACCTGGAGAGAGTTCCGGGGTCAACGCCCCCGCGGCCCGGTCTGTGACCAGGGCTCCTGGTGGATCAGAGCCTGATCAACCAGTGGTGATACTGTTGACGAGTAAAGGATTTTTAGTGTTGCCTGATGTAGTGGTAATTGATTTGTGATACTAGATTTAGTGCAAATTGCACAAAGTTTATAGTGTTTAAAAATGTGGTATTGAGGATACTTTGTTTAGCATAGAACTAAGTCTTATTTAGTGTACAGTGGTGACAGTTTTGTCTATGTGTAGTGATGATTATTTATTGTGCAGTAGTGATAGTTCATCAATGGCTTAGTAGTAGTGGTAGTTGATTTAGTGGTGATGATACTTCTAAGGCATAAAGTGTGAGTTTTGCCTAGTGTGTAGTAGGGTAATGTTTTGTCTAGTGTGCAGTGATAGATCATCTAGTGTATAGTGGTAATAGATCATCCAGTGTGTAGTAGTGATAGATCATCTAGTATTTAGTGGTGATAGACCATCTAGTGGATAGTGTTGATAATTCATTCCTTGGCAATGGTTTGCTTTAAGTGGGTCATACTAGGTTTAAATTTCTTAATGAATCTTTTTACATCTGTGTGCTTGACCATTACCAACTATTTTTTGACATTAAATACATCTTTACATCAATGTTATTGCTGTTCTTGCTGTTGAACAGCGGTTTAGTGCCGATGAAGGTAGCGTAGGTAGCAATGATACGGCCGTGGACTAGATTGGCTTTAATCGGGTAGGAGTGAGTACACAACGGGCAGTGTGAGGAAGTGACCGCAAGCCAGTCCGTGGAGGGGGAGTACATGTGTACGTCAAGTCGGTCGAGGCGGGAGTGAGAGAGGGTGGACTGTGCGTCCCACCGACCTAGGTAGGCCTACAGAGGGCAGCACTGAATGCCGCGAAATATGAACTAGTCAGAGCAGACGGCTAGGCTGTGTGCTCTGCCAGTACAGGCTGTCTACATTTGCTCGGCCACGCACCTCGCGTCGTCCCGACGCGACAATACTGGTGGGCCCATAGGTATAAAGGAATTACACTAGCTACCCCAGAGAGGGACTGGCTTTCGCTCACTAGTAAATAAAAAATGGACAAAAAAATGCAACAGGCAAAAAAAAACTCTCCCATCCAGGGGAAGAGAAAACTGGTTTGCCCGCGCTGTTTCATCGAGTAGAGAGCCGGGAGACGTCAGCACTGGAACTAAAATCTTCTATATACAGGTTGTCCGCAGGGCTGAACATCAGTTGACCACTCGTCTACTAACGTTGTTGCACGCTCACATCTGCAAACAATGACTGACAGTAGCATTTCCTAAGGTGTGACATGTAACTCAGAGGGCAGCACTGCCCTGACCGTAATACAGGCTTTTTTCCTTTAGTTAAAAAAAACACTGGTGCACATACGTACAATAATACTATATCCATGGAATTCATTACACACTGGGTACCCTTCTAAAAGTATTTACATAATTACATGATGTTGTCCACCCTGACTCTATTATCGACTAGCTATACAATGTGTGTGCATTTATACCCATTTCTGCAAGCAAACAATTAGCATAACTAGCGTAGGAGTCGGACAAGTCAGTAGGTACGTCAATGTCACAGAAATGTACTGTTGTCCTGGGTCGCAGGCCATAAGTATGGAGCCTTACTGGGCCGTCTTCCGTACCAGTAGTAGTGGGAGAAGGGATAGACGGTTTGTCCCTAACATTAGTCTGATCGTGGCGTTGCAACGCACGCGCCTCCAGCTCTACTTCGGCCTGCATATGGTCCACATACTTCATGTGATCAAGGTGGGCTTCCTTGATAATTCCCGTAGCAATCTCCCTCACCTCGAACTTATTGCCACGGAGCTGTCGTAGGACACGGTAAGGACCCACAAACTTAGGGACAAGTTTGTGCATACCTGGGGTCTGCACTGGGTTGAGCAACATAACTTTGCAACCTGGTTCCACTTTGCTTTCCTTGGCGCGGGCATTGCGCTCTGACGTGAACCTATCAGTAGCTTTCATAAGGTTCTCTCGTACCCGCTGGAAGACAAGCTGCGTTGTCCTCATCTTTACTACACTGGGGTTATCAGTATCGTAAGTAGGTCTAGGTGGAGTAAACAGAATTTCATATGGTAAGCGCTTGTCATAGCCATACAAAGCAAAATGAGGTGTCTCACCGATCGAGCTTTTTGAGGGAGGAGTTTAATGTACACTGAACATCTGGGATAGCCTCATCCCATGTAGTACAACTTGGGTTAACGGTTACTCTGAGCACCTCCAGGACTTTGCGATTTGTACGTTCAGCAAGACCATTACTCGCAGGGTGGCGTGGAGCTACTGGCGCTTGATGAATGTTGAATCTGGAGCAAAGATCCTGCATTATGCCATTTATAAACTCAGACCCATTGTCTGACAGAAGGACACGTGGGCAAGTATGACGAAGAACAACATGCTCACGGAAAGCACTAGCGACCGTTTCCGCGGTTTTATCAGGGATGGGTACTAATTCACTGTACCGTGTCAAGTTATCTACCATTACAAGCAGGTGCTTATTTCCCTTCTCCGAGGTCGAGAAGTTCGTCAACAGGTCGACAGAAGTTCTCTCCCAGGGCTCCTTTGTAATGGGATACTTTAGAATGGGGTTAGGACCTGTAATGGTACCCTTGTGCTGTAGGCAGACAACACACTGGTGTACATGCTTGGCAATGTCCGATGCCATCTTAGGCCAGAAATATTTCATTCGTGCCTGTTTGATACTGCGGTCCTTCCCGGGTGCGCTACACCTGGGACATTGTGGATCAACCTAAGAGTAGCTGGTATCATGGACTCTGGTATCACCAGTTGGTATACGGTTCTGCCGGGGTCCACCAGCTGTGCAACACGGCACAGTACTCCTTGGTTGACCACTAAATCCTTCAGTGGAACGGGAGACTTGACCTGTAAGTCAACGTCCTCCTTGGTAAGGAAACGAAGGACTGGAGACCACACAGGGTCCTGTCGTTGGGCTCTCTCGAGATCCTCAACAGAGAACGAATTGCCGACACTCACGAATGCTATATGTCTCGACAGGGCGTCAGCTACAACATTTTGCTTACCTGGGACATAGCAAATTTCAGGGTTGTAGTCATTGAACGTGAGCGACCACCGAGCATGCTTTCCCGAGAGGTTCTTATTCGCAAAAAGGGCCAATAAGGGTAAATGATCTGTATAAATCTTGATAGGATAATGATAGATGATATCCCGAAAATGACTCAGGGCCCATACAATGGCTAAAGCTTCTAGCTCTGTCACTGAATAATTGACTTCCGCTTTAGTAAGAACACGGCTAGCATAGGCAATAGGCTGTTGCTTACCATTAGATTCCTGTGACAAGACTGCACCGATGCCAACTTTGCTGGCATCAGTCGTCAAGGTAAATGCCTTGGTGAAATCAGGGAATCTAAGGGTTGGGGCTGATGTTAACTTGTTCTTAAGAATGACAAAAGCTCGTTCCTGATCGCACGTCCACTCAAAAGGGGCATCCTTCTTGAGTAAGCGTGTCAGGGGTGCCGCAATGGTGGAGAAACCTGCGATAAAGGTGCGGTAGAAACCCGCCAGGCCTATGAAGGACCGGACTGCATCCGCCGTCATGGGTCTGGGGAATTTCTGCACGGCCGAGATTTTAGACTCGTCCGTCTTTATGCCATTCTGAGTTACTACGTGACCCAGAAATTTTATTTCCTTCCGGAGGAAATGACATTTGGAGAGCTTTACCTTAAGATTTGCCTGAGCTAGCCTGCCCCAATACCCTGTCAAGTTTCTCAAGATGTGACGGGACATCTTGCGACATGACTATGAGATCATCCAGGTAGACCATGAGCGTGCCACCTAGGAGGGTACGGAAAATTGTCGTCATCAAACGACTAAACGTGATTGGGCTTCCGCACAAGCCGAAGGGCATCCTCCTGAACTGGTAATGACCAGTTGGAGTAGAGAAAGCTGTCAACTCTCTACTCTCATCATCGAGGGGGATCTGCCAGAACCCTTGAAGAAGATCAAGAGTTGAAAAGACCTTATTATCGCAGATGTTCTGCAACAGGTCGTTCAGAACTGGCAATGGAAAACGGTCTGGGATGGTACATGCATTCAGTTTCCTGTAATCGATAACAGGGCGCCAGGTTCCGTCTTTCTTGGGAACCAGAATAAGGGGAGCATTCCACGGGGAAGTGGACTCCTCAATAACTCCATCACGGAGCATCCGTGTAATGAGTTCTTCGGCGAAGACTCTTTGCGCATGTGGCAGGCGATACGCAGGTACATAAATGGGTTTAGTACCTTTGTCAAGCGGAATACGGTGAGAGATCAGTGGGGTCAAACCCATTGACTCACCATCTAGTGCAACTGCAGAACGTGCACGATTGAGAACCTGGAGAAGTTTTGGGACCTCTTCAGGATAGTCTGTCAAAGCTAGATCATCTTCCTGCACTGGCCGGGTGTTGGAAGAGTCAGCAGCAGACTCGCCTGGGAGAACTGCACTCACAAGGAAGTCAGCTGGGGCTTCACCCTCCACTCTCACCGGGAGAGGAATCTGACAAGGTCGACAAGTGAGGTATTCTTCCGCAGGGGAAATTCTCGACTATGCATGTTGACAACAAGGACTTGCAACTTACCACGTTGCACTGTGTGCAAGGATGGTTCAAGGGAGAGGCCCTTGACTCGGCATGTGTCGTTGTCAACCAGCACATGGTCTCCTTCAAAAGCTCTGCTCACGTACACCGTAACAGGAGTGAGCGAGTTAGCTGACAAAGTGACGTCATACTTTGTACAAGCAGTAACTCTGCTCGCTGATGCCATGACACGAGTCAGACAGTCGCCTGCCGACAGGGATACTGCGGCTTGACAACTGCTGTCTCTACAACAGCGTCAGAGTTAGAGTGAAGGTTAGACTGGGCGTCCCCAGACTGGGTTTCACTGGTAACTATGCGCTGATGGCCAGGAGGTGATGGGCAACGAGCTCTACTACGAGGTCGATCAGGACGAGAGACCGACCCCGGGGAGAATGTGCTATGGAAACCACCGGTTTCCAACGATTCTAGGCACTGTGCATACTCTGAGACAGAGTAGCACGTAGTGGATCCTAAGCGCACGCCCCAGAAGGGCACATCCACTCCGTTGAATTCCGCTTTCCACTCAGCTGGATCTAAACGGATCCTAAGATCTGCCATGGTTTTGAACCCTATGAGCAGGTCACCATGGAAAACAATACCATCTACGACTAAGAATTTTGCGGACAGCTTGTGACCCTGGACCACAAATTCTAGCGTTGTGCGACCGCGAACCGTCAGCGGTTTACCTGAGACTCCTCTCAAGGTCTGAATGGCAGACGGCTCTGTCAACATGGCCGCGTGAAGGCCAATGTCTCGGAAAAAGGTGGAGCGGACAATGTTAACCACCGAACCTGTGTCTAGGAAAAGCTGAACAGGCTTATTGTGGACAGTGGACTCGATGAGCGGTCCACATGGGTTGTCATACCGAACATGAAGGCATGACAGGCCGACGAGGTCCCCGGAGTCACAGCTGCTCGAGGCTCGACACTTGTTGACGAGGCTCGACCTGGAAGGTACGGTACGAGTCTCAGCAACAACGTCAAGACACTCAGTTTCCTCACTGTCGGCAAGCGTATCACTGCCCAGGGCGGCGAATGCATTGCGGACAGGGACGGAATACAGCGACTCCGACAAGGTTACTACGTCTTTCGCTGGTTTGCGGACGCGCCTCTTTCCCCCGAACTAGTGAAGGGCTTCTACGAGCATGTGCATTGCGCGACGACTGCTTTGCTCCACTCAGCTGTCAGCATACTTCGCAGCTTGTTACACTCATGGAGGTATGACTGGAAGTATTGTGGTAAACACAGATTCCCTCGCGAGACTGGGCATGGGGACGGTGACGGTTACCTTGATACTGAGGGGGGGACTGTGACGGTTACTTTGCGGGGACTTAAGTTTGTAACACTCAGATCGGTAGTGCCCACGTTTGCCACAGTTGAAACAAGTCACTACACGCTTAGCGGGTGAGGTTGGGGGTGGTGTCTGCTGGCGACGTTTCGCCCTGGTCCAGGAAGTCGATGACTGCCTTTTTGTATAAGACCGACTGTTGTTACTGTGGTCGCTATTTTTACTTAGGCGCGTATTAGTGGGACTGGGGTTAGAAACTTTGTGGGCTGGCTGTCTGACAGCAGCAGCAAAAGTGACTTCCGGCTGCGACCGCGTGGTCACTGTGGACGGCGCTGGAAGGATGGGTAGAGGATCATCCGCAAAGCGGCAAACCTTGCCTTGCTCGGAAGGCGGCTTGAGCGAGTCGATGGCGTCATATGCACCCAGGACGTCGTGCTGAGGGCCGAGTCCTAGCGCATCAATGGCAGCCCAGAGGTTAGGGGCGGAATCCCTCCGCATGATGCCGACAGCCAGCATGGGGATGATGTCTTTAATAGCCATACGGCCATCACCATCCGCCCACTTAGTGGAGTTGACGGCATCAGTAAAGTCCGTGGCGGCTTGCTCGAAACGGCAAACGCAAGCCAGGGGGCTTTCGTGCCGGTATTGACATTCGGCCAAGACGCTGGTAACGATGTCAATGTAATGGCGTTGGCGACTACGCCGAAAATAACGCCTAAATTCCTCCTTAAGTTCACCCCAAGACTGAATCTTACAAACGCGCTTGAGCTGCACAAAGGCACCTATATCACCCTGGGTGAGATCCACTGCTGCAACAGCAGCACGAATGTACTGTGTATCCGTTGGGCTATCAAATAGAGCCTGAACAGTCGCCTCGACTGACTGCAGCCATGGCTCTAAACTATTTGCACGACCGTCAAAAATAAGGGTCAGGTATTGACGATGAGCCGGCCCACTGGTGGTCGAGGCTTGAGCCACAAGTTGACCAACTGTCGCTGGGGCTTCGATGCCCTGCCGCGTGTTCACGCTGGCTGAGGCACCATTGCTGGCACCAGCAGAATCTGGTGTGTCTTAGTCATGACGTCAATTGTTGAAATGCAAGTAGGTCACGAAGATGGTAAACAGGTCAGAGCAAGAAATGGTATGCACTGGCTACAATTCAAAACAGAGTCAAAGAGAACTCAGCACCACAGTACTAGGTAAACTGCTTAGTGATAGAAATAATTTGAGCAAAACAACAATAAAAAGGGAAATAGTGATACACTCTGAACACAAAATAAGAGATGTATGCAAGTGAATGTACTACAGGGAAGTGCACAAAATGAAGCTAAGGATAGTCAATAATTTCACCAGGAATCTGGCACAAAATTTATGAAAAGGAGCTGAACTGTAACACTGGTAGCAAAAATTGCACAAAATTAAAATAAATCAGGTACTACACAACACTAAACTGTGCTGCAAGCACAGTTTAAAAAGATTGCGGGTGCTAACAGTTGCAAATTGAAATGCAAAAAAAAAGGGGTAATTCACTTGCACAAGGGAAGTTGGCACAAAAAGGATATCAGAGTATGGAATAGTGCCAAAACTCACAGAAAAAAAAATACACTGTCCAGAATTGCTATATTGCACACAAAATAAAATTAATAAAAATGCAAATTATTAAATTCAAGAATATGGCAAAGGTTAACTGGTGTTAGCAGGGTGTACACTGGCAAAAAGAAAAATTTGCACAATCTCAAGGTCAAAACTAATTAACTTCACAAGGAATTTTGGTAATTAATGGTAAATAAGCAGGTTCCCAAAAATACACTCAATGACTTGGGTATATAAAATAGCAAAATGCAATGCACATAGGTGAATATTCACTGATAAAACATAGAATATATGTAGAGCAAATAAATGGGGGAACAGAAAAAAAAAATTTAATGGGCTAGGCACAGATTGTATCACTGCAGGTAGAATATACTAATACTTAAGTACTTGAAGATTACACTTATTAAAAGAAAAAAAAAGCTAACAAACAAAACAGTGCAGGGGTGTCAACAATCTGTGGCTAACTTGCAGGTGCAACAAAAAAAATAACAGCACACAGGAATTACATGAAAACTGTATGTGAGAGGTAAATTGTATAAATGGTTAACACTGAACAATTTAAATCAATAACTGAGGTGCAAGAAGCAGAATAAAAAAACTGGAATTTAAAATGTAGGAGTGCAAAAATAAATTTACAAAATTTAATAAGCTGTAGGTAAATGGCCAAATGTGCACTGATGACACTGAACAATTTACTGAAGTATGGCTTCAGTAACTAACTGTATTGGTGCAGGACAGTTAAATAATGTCACAAAATATTAGGAAATGCTAGGTAAGTCACTGTTTACTTAACTTTGAGTGCAGATGGACGAAGGTACGGGTGCTCTAGTAACACTACACGCCTCGTAGCATTTGTATACTGCTATGGGGCTTCAATGTCGTAGAAAAAATGATCAGAATGGACTTGGGAAGAACAGGAAGGACCGGAGTAACTCTGTGGAGGTATAAGATATTAGAAGAACGTGGATACCCGGCGTGAACCACAGTTGGTGTTGGTTGTTTACACTGGCAAGCGTGTCTGGGCGCGCTGACTGACTGCGGCTTCAGCACACGGAGAACAAAACATTTACTGCACTACTCGAACGTGCTAAAAACAAGCTTAAGTGAAACTTTGAACTGGGACGAGTAAGTTTTACTGTAACAAATCACTGGGGAAAACAGAACTGGTGAAGAACTGGGAATAAAACAGCAAGGGAAAGGGGAAAAAAAAAATTTAAACTGGGCAACACAAAAAAAAAACTGCACTGGCTGGAGATACGTAGGCACTGAGTAGTAGACACTATGATGAGTCACGAGCTGCTGTAGACGCTGAACTTTGCTGGCTTAGGGGCTAAGCCAACTGGGTTCCCACGTGGTTAAGCCCAGTAGAACTTCTTGGAGGAACTGGGAAGAACACAACACACATGGACGGCGAGAAGGACATCTTTGCCTAGCAGATAAGGCTGTATAGAGGGCTGGTGTGTTTACACGCTGATTAGGGTATAAACCAACCCCCAGAGCTGCCTCGTGGTCACTCGTGGAGCCACACGAAGCCAACACCCTAAACGACCTCACCTCTACTTCTTGTAGCTGAGAAGGGCGTAGGGACGCTGTAGGAGGCAGGAGAATGGTGCTGGAGAGTGTTGAAGGGCTGTAGAGAGGGTGATGAGGTGAACACGTGACTGCTACGGCTGGAGATGACGCCGTGATGCCTATGTCCAGATTTTGTGGGAAAAATCTAGACGAAGATCTATCTCGGGTCCCGTCAAGACGCTGGGAGTAGCAGATAACTCTTTAGGCTAGCAGGTGCGTTGGATGACGACGGATGATGTTGACTGGTGTCGACCGATCCCCTCCACCCTGAAGAGGCTCACAATGCCGCTGACTCCGCTGTCACCACTGTTATTGCTGTTCTTGCTGTTGAACAGCGGTTTAGTGCCGATGAAGGTAGCGTAGGTAGCAATGATACGGCCGTGGACTAGATTGGCTTTAATCGGGTAGGAGTGAGTACACAACGGGCAGTGTGAGGAAGTGACCGCAAGCCAGTCCGTGGAGGGGGAGTACATGTGTACGTCAAGTCGGTCGAGGCGGGAGTGAGAGAGGGTGGACTGTGCGTCCCACCGACCTAGGTAGGCCTACAGAGGGCAGCACTGAATGCCGCGAAATATGAACTAGTCAGAGCAGACGGCTAGGCTGTGTGCTCTGCCAGTACAGGCTGTCTACATCAAATAAATGTATGTACGAGGAGAATTCGTGGCAACTCTAGTACCCCGATAAGCCTGTATGTAGGCTTTTTTTTTTTTATACTATGTTGAGTCCTTCATGGCAAACATGGTCTAAACCCAATTTATACCATGAATACAATAATAGACAGGTTTTATCTTTCCATAAATACATTGGTAGTCAGTGTAAATAAGGGTTGCAAGTCGGAGAACCACTGTATCACGGTCCATGAGTCATGACGTGTGCCCATTGCCAAATAGGAACTGTTAAAAGGAAGTCTCGAGAGTGACGCTTGCTTACAATTTGAGAATTCATAATTTTCTTGATAAACTTTATAGTTTCTGGTAACTTTCAAGAAAGTAAGTTGAAGATTGAGATACAGAAAGTAAATTTTACAGAAACTATGTAAACTATATATGTATCGTACACTAAAAACTTACGTGAAAATAAACAATGGTCTTGAGGGGACGCAGAAGTGATAGGCACATAAAAGAACATGAAATTAATTTAATCTGGTTAACTAAATAAAGACAAACACTCGTACATATTTTTGATCAGAAGTGACATGACATGATAATTATTTCCAGAAAACACCTCATCTCTATTAGTTTTGAAGCTAATCAGAAGATTCATTTTCAAGTTATTGCACAGAATCTAACAAATTGTGGGCCTATATATTTTATTTTATTCCGCGTCTTCATAGCACAAACTGGGACTGATACCATCCAATAGCTGCGTGACCTTTGTGGTCAAGAAACTACAATGGTTGTAAAAATTTGAAGCCAATAAGAGGAGTCATTTTCCATTCATGCTGTGGATTGGAATATTCTAATTCTTTATTTTTACTATTTTATTATATAACCAAATTTACTGAACGCAAATAAAATTTGATAAATATCCAGACCCTAAGATGTGACTTCCATTAAATAATGAAATTGTTCAGAAAAAGTAAACTGAAAATGGTAATAAGGCTCACTATTGCACACTTAAAATAATCACATTTTTCTAACACATCAGAATTTCACTACCCATCTTCGTCATTTGTTTTACAACCTTTTTATGAATGTTTGAAGTTATGCCACTGAAGATTTTGAAAGTTATCTCAGCCATTCCAGGATGCTGGGAATGGATTCAACAACTCTGGACAGGGATCGTGAACATGCATCTTGTTCCAAGAATCTGGTCCACGTTACAGTACACAATAGTCTAGAATCTGAAGCCGACTGGATGAGGCGTTCACGATGAAATAAAATCTAAAATATGAAGGTAGAAAAAAAATTAAGGCAACTTCTTAAAATCTTAAGATCGTAAATCACAAAGAGAACGAATGTGACGTAATCATTAGTGAACACATCCAGTCTGAAAATATAAAGTTACTCTCGCCAGGAGAAGCCTCATTTGACAGCATTTCGCTCAGAGGTGCGTCTGGAAGCCTCTCAGATAAGATAATTTGTGAAGCACTGGCACCTTATCTGTAAAATTCTTATGTAATATCTTATCATAAAAACCGGTGCAACCTATAAAGGAAAAATGATAAAAAGTGATTTTTCATATACAAAATGAGATATACTGTGTATGACATTAAGATGTTGAAATTTTCAGCTACACATCAGAGTGTGCGTACGCCCAATTGTGGTTACAGGGTTCGAATCACAGCTTCTGGCCCCACCTCCTCGCTGATCGCTACTAGGTTCACTCTCACCCTACTATAAAAGCTTTTTCGTATCTTTTCTTAAAGCTATGTATGAAACTTGCCTCCACTACATCACTCTCTAGACTGTTCCACTTCCTGACAACTCTATGACTGAAGAAATACTTCCTAACGTCCCTGTGATTCAGTTGACTTTTCATCTTCCGGTTGTGGCCCCTTGTTGCTGTGTCACAACTCAAATATTCTGTCCCCATCCACCTCGTCAATTCCTCTCTCTATTTTATATGTTGTCTTGCATTGCCTCCTTTCCTCCAGTGCTGTCAGGTTGACTTCCCTTAACCTCTCCTCGTAGGACAAACCCTTCAGCTCCGGGACTAGTCTTGTTGCCAATATATGCATTTTCTCTAATTTCTTGACGTGCTTGACCAGGTGTGGGTCCCATACATGTGCTGCATACTCCAATATGGGTCTGACGTACACGGTGTCGTGTCATGAATTACTCCTTACTTGTTGGCCAGTGGCGGCCACAAGTGGTCGCCACTGGACCACTAGTGGCCGCCACTGGACCGCTAGTGGCCACCACTGGACCACTAGTGGCCACCACTGGACCACTAGTGGCCGCCACTGGACCACTAGTGGTCACCACTGGCCACAAATGGCCACCACTGGACCCCCTAGTGGCCGCCACTGGACCACTAGTGGCCAACCCCTTGGACCACATAGCACCACTGG
>NC_069402.1:38421193-38447712 GCF_026875155.1 Cherax quadricarinatus
AGGTAAGTACGTTGATGATGTGGCCACAAGTGGCCCAGTGGCGGCCAGTAGTGGTCCAGTGGTGGCTACTAGTGGTCCAGTGGTGGCTACTAGTGGTCCAGTGGCGTCCAGTAGTGGCCACTAGTGGTCCAGTGGTGACCACTAGTGGTCCAGTGGTGGCTACTAGTGGTCCAGTGGTGGCCACTAGTGGTCCAGTGGCGGCCACTAGTGGTCCAGTGGTGGCCACTAGTGGTCCAGTGGTGACCACTAGTGGTCCAGTGGCGGCCACTAGTGGTCCAGTGGTGGCCACTAGTGGTCCAGTGGTGGCCACTAGCGGTCCAGTGGCGGCCACTAGTGGTCCAGTGGCGACCACTTGTGGCCGCCACTGGCCAACAAGTAAGGAGTAATTCATGACACGACACCGTGTACGTCAGACCCATATTGGAGTATGCAGCACATGTATGGGACCCACACCTGGTCAAGCACGTCAAGAAATTAGAGAAAATGCATATATTGGCAACAAGACTAGTCCCGGAGCTGAAGGGTTTGTCCTACGAGGAGAGGTTAAGGGAAGTCAACCTGACAGCACTGGAGGGAAAGGAGGCAATGCAAGACAACATATAAAATAGAGAGAGGAATTGACGAGGGGATGGGGACAGAATATTTGAGTTGTGACACAGCAACAAGGGGCCACAACCCGGGAAAGGGATGAAAGTCAACTGAATCACGGGGACGTTAGGAAGTATTTCTTCAGTCATAGAGTTGTCAGGAAGTGGAACAGTCTAGAGAGTGATGTAGTGGAGGCAAGTTTCATACATAGCTTTAAGAAAAGATACGAAAAAGCTTTTATAGTAGGGTGAGAGTGAACCTAGTAGCGATCAGCGAGGAGGTGGGGCCAGAAGCTGTGATTCGAACCCTGTAACCACAATTGGGCGTACGCACACTCTGATGTGTAGCTGAAAATTTTCAACATCTCAATGTCATACACAGTATATCTCATTTTGTATATGAAAAATCACTTTTTATCATTTTTCCTTTATAGGTTGCACCGGTTTTTATGATAAGATATTACATAAGAATTTTACAGTAAGGTGCCAGTGCTTCACAAATTATCTTATCTGAGAGGCTTCCAGACGCACCTCTGAGCGAAAATGCTGTCAAATGAGGCTTCTCCTGGCGAGAGTAACTTTATATTTTCAGACTGGATGTGTTCACTAATGATTACGTCACATTCGTTCTCTTTGTGATTTACGATCTTAAGATTTTAAGAAGTTGCCTTAATTTTTTTTCTACCTTCATATTTTAGATTTTATTTCACGTGAAAGCCTCATCCAGTCGGCTTCAGTTTTCTAGAATATTGTGTACTGTAACGGGGACCAGATTCTTGGAACAAGATGCATGTTCACGATCCCTGTCCAGAGTTGTTGAATCCATTCCCAGCATCCTGGAATGGCTGAGATAACTTTCAAAATCTTCAGTGGCATAACTTCAAACATTCATAAAAAGGTTGTAAAAACAAATGACGAAGATGGGTAGTGAAATTTGATGTGTTAGAAAAATGTGATTATTTTAAGTGTGCAATAGTGACCCTTATTACCATTTTCAGTTTACTTTTTCTGAAAAAATTTCATTATTTAATGGAAGTCACATCTTAGGGTCTGGATATTTATCAAATTTTATTTGCTTTTCAGTAAATTTGGTTATTAATAAAATAGTTAAAAATAAAGAATTAGAATATTCCAATCCACGCATGAATGGAAAATGACTCCTCTATTGGCTTCAAATTTTTACAACCATTGTATTTTCTTGACCACAAAGGTCACGCAGCTATTGGATGGTATCAGTCCCAGTTTGTGCTATGAAGACGCGGAATAAAATAAAAAATATATAGGCCCCACAATTTGTTAGATTCTGTGCAATAACTTGAAAATGAATCTTCTGATTAGCTTCAAAACTAATAGAGATGAGGTGTTTTCGGGAAAATAATTATCATGTCATGTCACTTCTGATCAAAAATATGTACGAGTGTTTGTCTTTATTTAGTTAACCAGATTAAATTAATTTCATGTTTTTTATGTGCCTATCACTTCTGCGTCCCCTCAAGACCATTGTTTATTTTCACGTAAGTTTTTAGTGTCGATACATTATATAGTTTACATAGTTTCTGTAAAATTTCTTTCTGTATCTAAATCTTCAACTTACTTTCTTAAAAGTACCAAAAAACTAAAAAGTTTATCAAGAAAATTTATAAAATTCTCAAATTGTAAGCAAGCGTCACTCTCGAGACTTCCTTTTAACAGTTCCTATTTGGCAATGGGCACACGTCATGACTCATGGCCCGTGATACAGTGGTTCTCCGACTTGAAAACCCTTATTTACACTGACTACCAATGTATTTATGGAAAGATAAAACCTGTCTATTATTGTATTCATGGTATAATTGGGTTTAGACCATGTTTGCCATGAAGGACTCAACATAGTATAAAAAAAAAAAAAGCCTAATACAGGCTTATCGGGGTACTAGAGTTGCCACAAATTTTCTCCTCGTACATAATTTATTTGATGTAGACAGCCTGTACTGGCAGAGCACACAGCCTAGCCGTCTGCTCTGACTAGTTCATATTTCGCGGCATTCAGTGCTGCCCTTGTAGGCCTCCCCTAGGTCGGTGGGACGCACAGTCCACCCTCTCTCACTCCCGCCTCGACCGACTTGACGTACACATGTACTCCCCTCCACGGATGGCTGCGGTCACTTCCTCACACTGCCCGTTGTGTACTCACTCCTACCCGATTAAAGCCAATCTAGTCCAGGGCCGTATCATTGCTACCTACGCTCCCTTCATCGGCACTAAACCGCTGTTCAACAGCAAGAACAGCAATAACAGTGGTGACAGGGGAGTCAGCGGCATTGTGGCCTCTTCAGGGTGGAGGGGATCGGTCGACACCAGTCAACATCATCCGTCGTCATCCAACGCACCTGCTAGCCTAAAGAGTTATCTGCTACTCCCAGCGTTTTGGGAGGGGACCCGAGATAGATCTTCGTCCTAGATTTTTCCCACAAAATCTGGACATAGGCATCACGGCGTCATCTCCAGCCGTAGCAGTCAGTGTTCACCTCATCACCTCTCTACAGCCCTTAAAACACTCTCCAGCACCATTCTCCTGCCCCCTACAGCGTCCTACGCCCTTCTCAGCTACAAGAGTAGAGGTGAGGTCGTTTGGGTTTTTGGGCTTCGTGTGGTCCACGAGTGACACGAGGCAGCTCTGG
Source organism: Cherax quadricarinatus (assembly GCF_026875155.1). Lineage (NCBI taxonomy): Eukaryota > Metazoa > Arthropoda > Malacostraca > Decapoda > Parastacidae > Cherax > Cherax quadricarinatus. Next base: position 38,424,441 of record NC_069402.1, read on the forward strand.
GGGTTGGTTTATACCCTAATCAGGTGTAAACACACCAGCCCTCTATACAGCCTTATCTGCTAGGCAAAGATGTCCTTCTCGCCGTCCATGTGTGTTGTGTTCTTCCCAGTTCCCCCAAAGAAGTTCTACTGGGCTTAACCACGTGGGAAACCCCGTTGGCTTAGCCCCTAAGCCAGCAAAGTTCAGCGTCTACAGCAGCTCGTGACTCATCATAGTGTCTAACTACTCAGTGCCTACGTATCTCCAGCCAGTGCAGTTTTTTTTTTTGTGTTGCCCATTTTAAATTTTTTTTTTCCCCTTTCCCTTGCTGTTTTATTCCCAGTTCTTCACCAGTTCTGTTTTCCCAGTGATTTGTTACAGTAAAACTTACTCGCCCCAGTTCAAAGTTTCACTTAAGCTTGTTTTTAGCCGTTCGGTAGTGCGTAAATGTTTTGTTCTCCGTGTGCTGAAGCCGCAGTCAGTCAGCGCGCCCAGACACGCTGCCGTGTAAACAACCAACACCAACTGTGGTTCACGCCGGGTATCCACGTTCTTCTAATATCTTTTTACCTCCACAGAGTTACTCCGGCCCTTTCCCTGTTCTTCCAAGTCCATTCTGATCATTTTTTCTACGACATTGAAGCCCCATAGCAGTTTTACAAATGCTACGAGGCGTGTAGTGTTACTAGAGCCCCCGTACCTTCGTCCATCTGCACTCAAAGTTAAGTAAACAGTGACTTACCTTAGCATTTCCTAATATTTTGTGACATTATTTAACTGTCCTGCACAATACAGTTAGTTACTGAGCCATACTTCAGTAAATTGTTCAGTGTCATCAGTGCACATTTGGCCATTTACCTACAGCTTATTAAATTTGTAAATTTATTTTTGCACTCCTAAAATTTTAAATTTCCAGTTTTTTTATTTGCTTCTTGCACCTCAGTTATTGATTTAAATTGTTCAGTGTTAACCATTTATACAATTTACCTCTCACATACAGTTTTCATGTAATTCCTGTGTGCTGTTATTTTTTTTGTTGCACCTGCAGTTACCCACAGATTGTTGACACCCCTGCCTGTTTTTTTTGTTAGCTTTTTTTTTCTTTTAATAAGTGTAATCTTCAAGTACTTAAGTATTAGTATATTCAAACCTGCAGTGTTTACAATCTGTGCCTAGCCCATTAAATTTTTTTTTTCTGTTCCCCATTTATTTTGCTCTACATATATTCTATTTTTTATCTGTGAATATTCACCTATGTGCATTGCATTTTGCTATTTTATATACCCAAGTCATTGAGTGTATTTTGGGAACCTGCTTATTTACCATTAATTACCAAAATTCCTTGTGAATTTAAATTATTTTTGGGACCTTGGATTGTGCAAATTTTTCTTTTTCCCAGTGTACACCCTGCTAACACCATTTAAACCTTTGCCATATTCTTGAATTTAATAATTTGCATTTTTATTAATTTTATTTTGTGTCCCAATATAGCAATTCTGGACAGTGTATTTTTTTTTCTGTGAGTTTGGCACTATTCCATACTCTGATATCCTTTTTGTGCCAACTTCCCTTGTGCAAGTGAATTCCCCCTTTTTTTTTTGCATTTCCAATTTGCAACTGTTAGCACCCGCAATCTTTTTAAACTGTGCTTGCAGCACAGTTTAGTGTTGTGTGGGTACCTGATTTATTTTTAATTTTGTGCAATTTTTGCTACCAGTGTTACAGTTCAGCTCCTTTTCATAAATTTTGTGCCAGTTTCCCTGGTGAAATTATTGACTATCCTTAGCTTCATTTTGTGCACTTCCCTGTAGTACATTCACTTGCATACATCTCTTATTTTGTGTTCAGAGTGTATCACTATTTCCCTTTTTTGTTGTTTTGCTCAAATTATTTCTATCACTAAGCAGTTTACCTAGTTACTGTGGTGCTGAGTTCTCTTTGACTCTGTTTTGAATTGTAGCCAGTGCATCCCATTTCTTGCTCTGACCTGTTTACCATCTTCGTGACCTACTTGCATTTCAACAATTGACGTCATGACTAAGACACACCAGATTTGCTGGTGCCAGCAATGGTGCCCTCAGCCAGCGTGAACACGCGGCGGGCATCGAACCCCCCAGCGACAGTTGGTCAACTTGTGGCTCAAGCCTCGACCACCAGTGGGCCGGCTCATCGTCAATACCTGACCTTTTTTTTTGGACGGTCGTGCAAATAGTTTAGAGCCAGGGCTGCAGTCAGTCGAGGCGACTTTTTCAGGCTCTATTTGATAGCCCAACGGAAAACACAGTCATTCGTGCTGCTGTTGCAGCAGTGGATTCACCCAGGGTGATATAGGTGCCTTTGTGCAGCTCAAGCGCGTTTGTAAGATTCGTTTGGGGTGAATTTTAAGGAGGAATTTAGGCGTTATTTTCGGCGTAGTCGCCAACGCCATTACATTGACATCGTTACCAGCGTCTTGGCCGAATGTCAATACCGGCACGAAAGCCCCCTGGCTTGCTTTTTGCCGTTTCGAGCAAGCCGCCACGGACTTTACTGATCCCGTCACTCCACTAAGTGGCGGATGGTGATGGCCGTATGGCTATTAAGACATCATCCCCATGCTGGCTGTCGGCATCATGCGGAGGGATTCCGCCCCAAACCCTCTGGGCTGCCATTGATGCGCTAGGACTCGGCCCTCAGCACGACGCCCGGGGTGCATATGACGCCATCGACTCGCTCAAGCCGCCTTCCGAGCAAGGCAAGGTTTGCCGCTTTGCGGATGATCCTCAAACCCATCCTTCCAGCGCCGTCCACGTGACCACGCGGTCGCAGCCGGAAGTAAATTTTTGCTGCTGCTGTCAGACAGCCAGCCCACAAAGTTTCTAACCCCAGTCCCACTAATACGCGCCTAAGTAAAATAGCGACCACAGTAACAACAGTCGGTCTTATACAAAAAGGCAGTCATCGACTTCCTGGACCAGGGCGAAACGTCGCCAGCAGACACCACCCCCAACCTCCCCGCTAAGCGTGTAGTGACTTGTTTCAACTGTGGCAAACGTGGGCACTACCGATCTGAGTGTTACAACTTAAGTCCCCGCAAAGTAACCGTCCACAGTCCCCACGCTCAGTATCAAGGTAACCGTCACCGTCCCCATGCCCAGTCTCGCGAGGGAATCTGTGTTTACCACAATACTTCCAGTCATACCTCCATGAGTGTAACAAGCTGCGAAGTATTTCTGACAGCTGAGTGGAGCAAGCAGTCGTCGCGCAATGCACATGCTCGTAGAAGCCCTTCCACTAGTTCGGGGGAAGAGGCGCGTTCCGCAAAAAACCAGCGAAAGACGTAGTAACCTTGTCGGAGTCGCTGTATTCCGTCCCTGTCCGCAATGCATTCGCCGCCCTGGGCAGTGGGTACGCTTGCCGACAGTGAGGAAACTGAGTGTCTTGACGTTGTTGCTGAGGACTCGTACCGTACCTTCCAGGTCGAGCCTCGTCAACAAGTGTCGAGCCTCGAGCAGCTGGGGACTCCGGGACTCGTCGGCCTGTCATGCCTTCATGTTCGGTATGACAACCCATGTGGACCGCTCATCGAGTCCACTGTCCACAATAAGCCTGTTCAGCTTTTTCCCAGACACAGGTTCGGTGGTTAAATTGTCCGCTTCACTTTTTCCGAGACATTGCCTTCACGCGGCCTGTTTTAAGAGCCGTCTGATTGACCTTGAGAGAGTCTCAGGTAAACCGCTGCGGTTCGCGGTCGCAAACGCTGAATTTGTGGTCCGGGTCACAAGCTGTCCGCAAAATTCTTAGTCGTAGATGGTTGTTTTCCATGGGTGCCTGCTCATAGGTTCAAAACCATGGCAGGGTCTTAGGATCCGTTTAGACCCGCTGGTGGGAAAGCGAAATTTAACGGAGTGGATGTGCCTTTGGGGCGGCGTTAGGATCCAATACGTGCTACTTGTCTCAGAGTATGCACAGTGCCTAGAATCGTTGGAAACGGTGGTTTCCAAGCACATTCTCCCCCGGGGTTCTCTCGTCTGATCGCCTCGTTTGTAGAGCTCGTTCCCCTCACCTCTGGCCCCAAACGCATAGTTCCAGGAAATCTGGGGACGCCCATCTAACCTTCACTCAACTCTGACGCTGTTGTAGAGAACCACAGTTTCAAGCCGCGTACCCTGTCGCAGCGACTGTCTGATGTGTCAATGGCATCAGCGAGCGAGTTTCTGGGTTGGTACAAAGTATGACGTCACTTGTCAGCTAATCGCTCCCCCCTTTACGGTGTACGTGAGCAGAGTTTGAGGGACCCTGTGCTGGTTGACAACGACACATGCCGAGTCAAGGGCCCCTCCCTTGAACCATCCTTGCACACAGTGCAAAGGGTAAGTTGCAAGTCCTTGTTTTCAAACATGCATAGTCGGAATTCCCCCGCGGAAGAATACCTCACTTGTCGACCTTTCAGATTCCCTTTGGTGAGAGTGGGGGTGAAGCCCCAGTGACTTCCTTGTGAGTGCAGTCTCCAGGCGAGCTGCTGCTGACTCTTCCACACCGGCCAGTGCAGGAAGATGTCTAGCTTTGACAGATATCTGAAGGGTCCCAAACTTTTTCAGGTTCTCAATCGTGCACGTTCTGCAGTTGCACTAGATGGTGAGTCATGGTTTGACCCCACGATCTCTCACGTATTCGCTTGACAAAAGGACTAAACCCCTTTATGTACCTGCGTATCGGCCTGCCCCAGCGCAAGAGTCTTTGCCGAAGAACTCATTACACGAGCTCGTGAAAGGAGTTATTGAGGAGTCCCCTTCCCCGTGGATGCTCCCTTTTTCTGGTCCCAAGAAGACGGAACCTGGCCCCTGTTATCGATTCAGGAAATGAATGCATGTACCATCCAGACCGTTTTCCATTCCAGTTCTGAACGACCTGTTGCAGAACTCTGCGATAATAAGGTCTTTTCAACTCTTGATTTTCTTCAAGGGTTCTGGGAGATTCCCCTCGATGATGAAGTAAGAGTTGACAGCTTTCTCTACTCCAAACTGGTCTTACCAGTTCAGGAGGATGCCCTTCGGCTTGTGGAAGCCAATCACGTTTAGTCGTTTTATGACGACAATTTTCCGTACCCTCCTAGGGCAAAGCTCATGGTTACCCGGATGATCTCATGTTCATGTCGAAGATGTCCGTACATCTTGAGAAACTGCAGGGTATTGGACAGGCTAGCCCCAGGCAAATCTTAAGGTAAGCTCTCCAAATGCTTTCCTCCGGAAGGAAATAAAATTTTGGGTCACTAGTAACTCAGAATGGCATAAAGAGGACGAGTCAAAATCTCGCCGTGCAGAATTCCCAGGACCCATGAGGGGATGCAGTCCGGTCCTTCATGGCTGGCGGTTTCTACCGCCCTTTATGCAGGTTTCTCCACCATTGCGGGACACCTGACACGCTTAAATCAGAAGGTCCCCTTTTGAGTGGACGTGCGATCAGGAACGACTTTTGTCAAATTTTAAGAACAAGTTAACTCACCCAACCCTTAGATTCCCTGATTTCACCAAGGCATTTACCTTGACGACTGATGCCCGCAAAGTTGGCTCGGTGCAGTTTGTCAAAAGGAATTTTAATGTAAGCAACGCCTATTGCTATGCTGCCGTTTCTTACTAAAGGGAAGTCAATTATTCAGTACAGAGCTAGAAGTTTAGCCATTGTTATGGGCCCGAGTCATTTCGGGATATCATCTTCATTATCCTATCAAGTTTTTAGATCATTTACCTTATTGGCCCTTTTTGCGAATAAAACCTCTCGGGAAAGCATGCTCGGTGGTCGCTCACGTTCAATGTTACAACCTGAAATTTGCTATGTCCCAGGTAAGCAAAAATGTTTGTAAGCTGACGCCCTGTCGAGGACATATAGCATTCGTGAGTGTCGGCAATTCGTTCTCTGTTGAGGATCTCGAGAGAGCCCAAACGACAGGACCCTTTGTGGTCTCCAGTCCTTCGTTTTCCTTACCAAGGAGGACGTTGACTTAAGGTCAAGTCTCCCGGTTCCACTGAAAAGGATTTTTAGTGGTCAACCCAAGGAGTACTGTGCCGTGTTGCCACCCGTGGTGGACCCCGGCAGAACCGTATTACCAACTGGTGGGTACACAGAGTTTCCCTGATACCATACTCTTTTAAGGTGATCCACAATGTCCCAGGTGTAGCGCACCCCGGGAAGGACCCCAGTATCAAACAGGCACGAATGAAATATTTTTGGCCTAAGATGGCATCGGACATTGCCAAGCATGTACACCAGTGTGTTGTCTGCCTACAGCACAAGGGTACCATTACAGGTCCTAACCCCATTCTAAAGTATCCCATTACAAAGGAGCCCTGGGAGAGAACTTCTGTCGACCTGTTGACGAACTTCTCGACCTCGGAGAAGGGAAATAAGCACCTGCTTGTAATGGTAGATAACTTGACACGGTAACGTGAATTAGACCCATTCCTGATAAAACCGCGGAAACGGGCGCTAGTGCTTTCCGTGAGCATGTTGTTCTTGTCATACTTGCCCACGTGTCCTTCTGTCAGACAATGGGTCTGAGTTTATAAATGGCATAATGCAGGATCTTTGCCCCCAGATTCAACATTCATCAAGCGCCAGTAGCTCCACGCCACCCTGCGGGGGTAATGGTCTTGCTGAACGTACAAATCGCAAAATCTGGAGGTGCTCAGAGTAACCGTTAACCAGTTGTACTACATGGGATGAGGCTATCCCCGATTTCAGTGTAATTAAAAATCCTCCCTCAACAGCTCGATCGGTGAGGGCACCTCATTTTGCTTTGTATGGCTATGACAAGCGCTTACCATATGAAATTCTGTTTACTCCACCTGACCTACTTACGATACTGATAACCCCGTGTAGTAAAGATGAGGACAACGCAGCTTGTCTTCCAGCGGGTACGAGAGAACCTTTTGAAAGCTACTGATAGGTTCACGTCAGAGCGCAATGCCCGCGCCAAGGAAAGCAAAGTGGAACCAGGTTGCAAAGTTATGTTGCTCAACCCAGTGCAGACCCCAGGTATGCACAAACTTGTCCCTAAGTTTGTGGGTCCCTTACCGTGTCCTACGACAGCTCCGTGGCAATAAGTTCGAGGTGAGGGAGATTGCTACGGGAATTATCAAGGAAGCCCACCTTGATCACATGAAGTATGTGGACCATATGCAGGCCGAAGTAGAGCTGGAGGCGCGTGCGTTGCAACGCCACGATCAGACTAATGTTAGGACAAAAACCGTCTATCCCTTCTCCCCCTACTACTGGTACGGAAGACGGCCCCGTAAGGCTCCATACTTATGGCCTGCGACCCAGGACAACAGTTTCATTTCTGTGACATTGACGTACCTACTGACTTGTCCGACTCCTACGTAGTTATGCTAATTGTTTGCTTGCAGAAATGGGTATAAATGCACACACATTGTATTTGCTAGTCGATAATAGAGTCAGGGTGGACAACATCATGTAATTATGTAATACTTTTAGAAGGGTACCCAGTGGGGTAAGAAATTTCCCTGGATATAGTATTTATTGTACGTATGTGCACCAGTGTTTTTTAACTAAAGGAAAAAAGCCTGATTAAAGGTCAGGGCAGTGCTGCCCTCTGAGTTACATGTCACACCTTAGGAAATGCTACTGTCAGTATTGTTTGCAGATGTGAGCGTGCAACAACGTTAGTAGAGAGTGGTCAACTGATGTTCAGCCCTGCGGACAACCTGTATATAGAAGATTTTAGTTCCCGTTGCTGACGTCTCCCGGCTCTTACTCGATGAAAACAGCGCGGGCAAACCAGTTTTCTCTTCCCCTGGATGGGAGAGTTTTTTTTTGCCTGTTGCATTTTTTTGTCCATTTTTTATTTACTAGTGAGCGAAAGGCCCGTCCCTCTCTGGGGTAGCTAGTGTAATTCCTTTATACCTATGGGCCCACCAGTATTGTCGCGTCGGGACGAAAGCGAGGTGCGTGGCCGAGCAAAAAGTAGACAGCCTGTACTGGCAGAGCACACAGCCTAGCCGTCTGCTCTGACTAGTTCATATTTCGCGGCATTTTAGTGCTGCCCTCTGTAGGCCTACCTAGGTCGGTGGGACGCACACCCACCCCCCTCTCACTCCCCCCTCGACCGACTTAGTACCATGTACTCCCCCTCCACGGACTGGCTTGCGGCCCTTCCCCTCACACGCCCTTTGTGTATCATTTTCCTCCCCAAAAACCCAACTATCCAGGGGCCGTATCTTGCTACCTACGCTCCCTTTCATCGGCACAAAACCGTGTTCAAAAAAGAACACAATCATTGATTTAAAGATGTTTTTTAATGTAAAAAAATAGTTGGTAATGGTCAAGCCCACAGATTAAAAAGTTTCATTAAGAAATTTAAACCAGTAGACCCCTTAAAGCAAACCATTCCCAAGGAATAATTTAACAACACTACCATAAGGGTCTATCCCACAAATACAAAATATCTATCACTACTACAACTGGATGATCTATTACCACTATACACTAATATTAACGAAAACTAGACAAAACATTACCCTACAAACACAGGCAAAACTCCACTTTTATGCCTTAAAATACATCACCACTAAAAAACTCCCACACTACAACCTTGATGAACTATCACTACTGCAAAATAAATAATCTCACACACACTAGACAAAACTTCCCCACGTACATAAATAAGACTTAGTTCTTTTGCAAAACAAAAAACCTCAATACCACTTTTTTAAAAACCAAAACTTTGGCAATTTGCACAAATCTGTATAACAAATCAATTACCACTACATCGGAAAACACTAAAAACCCTTTTTTACTCGAAAACATATCACCACGGGTTATAGGCTCTGATCCCCCAGGGGCCCCGGGCACAACCGGGGGCGGGGGCGTTGACCCCCGGAACTCTTCCCGGTAAAATATACACTTAAACGCAACCCACCCCCCATGGAAAAATCACCCTTATGGACACAAATATCTCCACTAACACCGTTGTTAGGTAAGACCATATGCAACATTAGGTGTCTTTTTTTCAAAAGTTTTGCCTACCAGTAGGGTTTTCTTTTCCCCGGTACAAAAAGTTGTAGAAGCAGGATATTTAAACGATGTAATCATCCATCACCCTTAAATTTTGAGGTGGTCATCCCCAGTCTGGAGAAGGCATTGTTCCCCGGAATAAACAATATTTTCATTTCCCTGGAACAATGCTCTTCCAATGAGGGGGCTGCCACCTCAAACTTTAAGGGTATGGATGATTAATCGCTCAAATACTTTTGCTTCTATCAACTTTTCTTACTCGACTGAAGAAGCCTACGGAGGCGGAAAACTTTTGAAAAAAAGATACCTAAATGTTGCTATTGTCTTACCTAACAAACCGTCGGTATTTTACCAAATTTTTTTATACACCGTGCAAAACTACACGAATTTGAACTACACATAATTGTCGACTGTACACAACTGTTAACACTACACAAAACTATCACCAATTTACACTACACAAAACAAAGAAAACTCGTATATAAATACGACTACTACACCCTAGATCAGCGGTTCTTAACCTGGGGGGTCTTGGCCCCCCTGGGGGGTCTTTTGTGGTTTCTCGTGGGTCACAAAGAGTTCAGAATATAATTTATTTTCATATAATTGAATTACTCAGTTGAGCTTTTACCAGTTTGGTGAGTATAAACTCTGATCACACGTGCGGTGGTTTGCTACAGTAAACACAGCCACAACAAGTCACTCATTCAGTCCATAGGTATGGTGGGGGATGTCCATATGTCGTTCTTGCTCCTTGACTCCCAGGGCAAGTTCCCTTTTGCACTATGTCTGCCAAGAAGCGTACATACAATAAAGCCTTTCTCAAAATGGGTTTCACATGCATTATTCAGAACTCTGTGGTCAAGCCGCAATGTGTCATTTGCACCAAAGTTTTGAGTCACGAGAATACGAAACCAAGCAAACTGAAGGTCCATTTTGAGTCTTCCCACAGCCATCTTGTAGACGAAAGCTTGGACTCTCTCAAGCGAAAAGAAGGTTCTCCGAAGGCCAGTAGTATCGATTTCACTGTTCACTTCGCTCGTTAGAATGAAGCAGTGTTGGAGGCTTCATGTAGAATTGCCTTAAAAATCGTCCAGACCAAGAAGCCTCATACCATTGGCGACGACCCGATTAAGCCTTGCATTCTGGAAGCAACGAAGGCGGTTCTTGGAGAACAGCAGGCAAACAGGTTGAGGGCAATTTCGTTTTCGAATGATACAGTCAGAGGTCAGATCTCGGACGTAAGTGAGGATATCCTGCTGTAGGTAGTGGTTGCTTTGAGAAGTAGTCCAGTGTATTCATTTGCAACTGGACTGGTCAATGGATGTGGCTTCATGTTCCTAACGTCTTTCTTCATGTTCATTGTCTTGTCAGGGAAGTTATGAAGGAAGAGTACTTGTTCTCTGAACCATTGGCCACAACCACTTGTGGAGAAGATATTTTGAAAATCCTTGAAGCTTTTCTTCTTATACACGAGCTAAGCTGAGAAGCACTTGTCGGAGTGTGTACAAATGGGGCTCTTACTATGACCGGTTGCAAATCTGGCTTCAAAGCCTTCGCGAAGAACGTCGCTTCGCATGTCATCTTCACTTACTGTGTGTGATTCATCGCCATGCTTTAGTGATGAAGACTCTCCCACCTGGACTTCAAGAAATGGTCACAAACGTTGTGAATATTGTGAACCATATCCGAGGGAGCGCAACGACTGTGTAAAGAAAGGTGCCGACTTCTCTGTTCTCCTATTACACACAGAGATATGTTGGCTCTCACGTGGCGAGATTCTAAATCGCGTGCTACAACTTCGAGAGGAAATAACAATGCTGTTGGAATGAGGTCGTACGGCGAAGGATAATCTTCATGAAAAGATGCAGAATGATTATTGTGTAACAAAGGTTACCTACTTGGCAGATTTCTTCTCTGAAGTGAATTCCCTGAATTTTTCACTCCAGGGAAACCTTATAATGCTGCACACAGCTTGTGACAAAGTGACAACTTTCAAGTGTAAAATTCAACTTTACCAGGAAAGAGTTGAGGACGGTGATACAACTTTCTTCACTCAAATGGCACTTCTGGATTCTGTGGCAGTGAATGACGCCATCGAAAGTTACTTTCTATGAAAAAGTGCAGGATGACTGTTCCATTCTTTGGATGCGTGCACTGACCATGCTGATCCAGTCCACGTCAACATATCACTGGGAGATTGGATTCTCAGCAATTGTAACACTGAAAACGAAGGCACTCAATAGGCTTGTGATCGATGCTCACATGAGGGGGTTGCCTGTCGAGCACAGCCCCTCGCAAAACAATTTCAAACCTCCCACTGAGTGAATGAGAAGTAGGTTTTGTATGAAGTTCAATAGTTCTGTGGAATTTACAGTGTTCTGGCATTTGTATAGGCTATGCGGAATTTTTCAAGGTTTTAGTTCCGTGGCATTTTCATTAAACCATGGTCTTCCTATCATTTTGCTTTATTTTACCTTTTCAAAGTTTCACCATTCCAGAATTTATTATAAAACAAACTCCAGGAGCGTACTCCGGTAAGCTGTCCTGATATAAAAGTACAGTTAGAAATAGATATACAGATAGCTAGAGCTTTACTTAAAGAGGTTATTAATAGAGTATTCAAGAGGTTGCTAGTAGAATTACAGTAAATCAACCATTCAAATCATTATGAAGCTGTGTGTAGTCTGCAATAAATCAAACAAACGGGCTTCCACATGGATAAATTGTCATTTTTGTGGAAATTGGTGTCACGCCCCTTGTGCAGATATCCAAGAACTAGCTACAAGCAGTATTAAAGCAGGGAAGTGTTTTTGGGTATGCCCAAAGGAGATAAATCTGTGGACTAAAATCACAAGGGTATTAAAAGAGGATAACATCAAAGCTGCTTTCATAGACAACCTGGAAGCTTTCTACAACAGATGGGAACATAAAAAGTCTGGGCTGAATGGTACTGCCCTTGATACTGGCCATGTAGTCAGAAACTGTAAGGCTGGAGGTGATGTCCTGGTAGTCAGTAAATGTGGGGCTGATAGTGCTGTCCTGGGAGACAGTAATGGTGAAGCTGGAGGTGCTGTCCTGGGAGACAGTAATGGTGAAGCTGGAGGTGCTGTCCTGGGAGGCAGAAATGGTGAAGCTGGAGGTGCTGTCCTGGGAGACAGTAATGGTGAAGCTGGAGATGCTGTCCTGGGAGACAGTAATGGTGAAGTTGGAGATGCTGTCCTGGGAGACAGTAATGGTGAAGCTGGAGGTGCTGTCCTGGGAGACAGTAATGGTGAAGCTGGAGATTTTGTCCAGGTAGTCGGGAATTATACGCAGGAAGGAATGCATATAAATGACCTCATAGGGGACAGGAGCCGTAGTGGGGAAACAAGTGTAGTCAAAGATAAGATAAAACCAATATTGCAAACAAGAAATACAACAGGAAATAGCAAACAAGAGGACTCCACTAGCAATAGTGAGGATATATTACCAAAAACAACTGGTGGGAGCTCCATTGTTGGTGCTAGGGAAGATAGGAATAAGACAGGTAAACATGCACCAACAGGGAATACAGTCACAGAAACCCAAGGCAAACGGAAACCAAGCCTGTGCACATACTATGCACTTGGTATCTGCAGACATGAGAAATCTGGAAAAACAGATGGGACGTGCAACTATGACCACCCTAGAAAATGCCGTGCCCATATGACAACAGGAAAATGCAAACTCCCTTCCTGTAAGCTTTTTCACCCTGAAATGTGTACCTCTTCAGTACAGGAAAGACTGTGCTATAACTTAAATTGCCAGGCACACCATCTAAAGGGGACAAAAAAATACAAAACATCCAGGCCATGGGAAAACCTGGGTAGCCACAGCCACTCAAGAGGGAGAGTTTTTTTTTAGTGCCAGGAAGGAAAAAAAAACTGGCAGGAAATGGCAGAAATTGTACACCAAATCCAGTCATTCCTGGAGTGGAACCACAGTCGATGGCCTCCACTCCAAACCAACAGATACAGATACTAATGCCGGAAAAAAAATCCCCCCCCCAGTACCAACAATACCACCAGTCCGATGACATTCTTCTTTGCAAATATACAGGGTCTAAAGCCAGCAACAAACAACAAAATACCTTTCATCCGTGGACTGCTTGCAGAGGCAAAGGCAATGTTCGCGGCTTTCACTGAGACCCACATAAAGGATCACTTAGACAACGAAATATGGATCCCAGGTTACAACCTATACAGATGTGACAGAGTGAACAGGCAAAAGGGGGGGGGGGTTGGCCTGTACATTGCAGTCACTTGTTTGCACAGAACTGCTTAATGCCTCAAATGAAATAGTGGAAGTTTTAGCAGTAAAGGCCGAGAACCAAAACCTAGTCATTGTGGTAGTCTACAAGCCTCCGGATGCAACATCCCAGCAATTCCAGGAACAGCTGTTAAAAATTGACCACTGTCTGGAAAATCTTCCAGCTCCTGCACCCAACATCTTGCTCCTGGGGGATTTCAACTTAAGGCACCTAAAATGGAGGAATATAGCAAATAATATTGTTGCAGTAATAACACCAGGAGGCAGCTCTGATGAAAACTCACACTCACACGAGCTTCTAAATATCTGCACAAAATTCAATTTAAACCAGCAAATAATAGAGCCTACTAGACTGGAAAATACACTAGACCTCATCTTCACTAACAATGATGATCTGATAAGAAATGTCACCATATCAAAAACATACTCAGATCACAACATAACTGAGGTTCAGACATGTATGCGTGGAGCCCCAGACCGACAAAATGAGATTAGTCACGAGGGAGCATTCATCAAATTCAACTTCAATAACAAAAACATAAAGTGGGACCAAGTAAACCAAGTCCTAACCGATATAAGCTGGGAAGATATACTAAGCAACACAGACCCCAACTTATGCCTAGAACAGATTAACTGGTGGCACTCGATGTATGCACAAGAAAAAGGAGGAGTAGATGTAAAATAGAAAGAGACAGGCGCTCTCTTTACAGGCGACGGAAAAGAATAACAGAGCGGCTAAAAGAGGTCAATCTATCTGAAATGCGTAGGGAGACACTCGTCAGAGAAATAGCAAACATCGAACTTAAGCTAAAGGAATCTTATAGGAGTCAGGAATCGCGGGAAGAACTAAAAGCCATAAATGAAATCGAAAGAAACCCAAAGTATTTCTTCTCCTATGCCAAATCAAAGTCGAGAACAACGTCCAGTATTGGGCCCTTACTTAAACAAGATGGGTCCTACACAGATGACAGCAAGCAAGGAAATGAGTGAGCTACTCAAGTCCCAATATGACTCAGTTTTTAGCAAGCCACTAACCAGACTGAGAGTCGAAGATCAAAATGAATTTTTTATGAGAGAGCCACAGAATTTGGTTAACACAAGCCTATCTGATGTTATCCTGACGCCAAATGACTTCGAACAGGCGATAAATGACATGCCCATGCACTCTGCCCCAGGGCCAGACTCATGGAACTCCGTGTTCATCAAGAACTGCAAGAAGCCCCTATCACGAGCCTTTACCATCCTATGGAGAGGGAGCATGGACATGGGGGTCGTCCCACAGTTACTAAAAACAACAGACATAGCCCCACTACCACAAGGGGGCAGTAAAGCAACAGCAAAGAACTACAGACCGATAGCACTAACATCCCATATCATAAAAATCTTTGAAAGAGTCCTAAGAAGCAAGATCACCACACATCTAGAAACCCATCAGTTACACAACCCAGGGCAACATGGGTTTAGAACAGGTCGCTCCTGTCTGTCTCAACTATTGGATCACTACGACAAGGTCCTAGATGCACTAGAAGACAAAAAGAATGCAGATGTAATATATACAGACTTGCAAAAGCCTTCGACAAGTGTGACCATGGCGTAATAGCGCACAAAATGCGTGCTAAAGGAATAACAGGAAAAGTCGGTCGATGGATCTATAATTTCCTCACTAACAGAACACAGAGAGTAGTAGTCAACAGAGTAAAGTCCGAGGCAGGCACGGTGAAAAGCTCTGTTCCACAAGGCACAGTACTCGCTCCCATCTTGTTCCTCATCCTAAATATCTGACATAGACAAGGATGTCAGCCACAGCACCGTGTCTTCCTTTGCAGATGACACCCGAATCTGCATGACAGTGCCCTTCCATTGCAGACACTGCAAGGCTCCAGGCGGACATCAACCAAATCTTTCAGTGGGCTGCAGAAAACAATATGAAGTTCAACGATGAGAAATTTCAATTACTCAGATATGGTAAACACGAGGAAATTAAATCTTCATCAGAGTACAAAACAAATTCTGGCCACAAAATAGAGCGAAACACCAACGTCAAAGATCTGGAGTGATCATGTCGGAGGATCTCACCTTCAAGGACCATAACATTGTATCGATCGCATCTGCTAGAAAAATGAAAAGGATGGATAATGAGAACCTTCAAAACGGGGGATGCCAAGCCCATGATGACACTCTTCAGGTCACTTGTTCTATCTAGGCTGCAATATTGCTGCACACTAACAGCACCTTTCAAGGCAGGTGAAATTGCTGACCTAGAAAATGTACAGAGAACCTTCACGGCGCGCATAAGGGAGATAAAACACCTCAATTACTGGGAGCGCTTGAGGTTCCTGAACCTGTATTCCCTGGAACGCAGGCGGGAGAGATACATGATTATTATACACATGGAAAATCCTAGAGGGACTAGTACCGAACTTGCACACGAAAATCACTCACTACGAAAGCAAAAGACTTTGGGAGACGATGCAACATCCCCCCAATGAAAAGCAGGGGTGTCACTAGCACGTTAAGAGACCATACAATAAGTGTCAGGGCCCGAGACTGTTCAACTGCCTCCCAGCACACATAAGGGGGATTACCAACAGACCCCTGGCAGTCTTCAAGCTGGCACTGGACAAGCACCTCAAGTCGGTTCCTGATCAGCCGGGCTGTGGCTCATACGTTGGTTTGCGTGCAGCCAGCAGTAACAGCCTGGTTGATTCAGGCTCTGATCCACCAGGAGGCCTGGTCACAGACCGGGCCGCGGGGGCGTTGACCCCCGGAACTCTCTCTAGTAAACTCCAGGTAAACTCCAGGGGTCACAGTAATATCCTGAAGAGTCTCGTGGGGTCAGAACGAGACAGGTTAAGAAACCACTGTCCTAGATAATCGTTAAACCACAACACAGAAAAGAGGACACCAGCCGTTGATTAATTAACTTGGGGCAAACATGACACAAGTAACCCAGATGCCAACACCGCATATATGTAACAGACTTGTACTACCCTGTGTCGTACACAGGAGGTACACAGGTGTTATCTCGTAATACCTGTGTACCTCAGTCGATTGGGAAAAGAACAGTGTAATATGCGGCATAAGTATTATTGGACCAGGACTCATTAAACAACACTTTCGACAGGACAAAGACTTTCTGAAGAACAGACTGAAGAAAATGATTGCTCCTAATGGGTTTAACGTCTCTAATAATAATAATAATAATAATAATATTTTATTATTATTATTATTATTAACCACAAACTTTGACTTGGATGAAGGGCTCTTAATCCACGGATCCAGAAACTGTTTTCCTTTACTTTTCATCAAATGTGCAAGTCTCTCATTCCGTTGGTGCAACATAAACACTTTAACTTTTAACTCTTGAAGAAAATTCCAAGAATAACGAGACTCAGGAACCAGAACTGAACCACTATAAAATACCGTCACAGTATAATAACACAAATGAGTTGTGTTCTTACAGTTTTCGCGAATGGCGAAAGTTGGGTAATATAAGCAGAGTTTATCCTACTTAGAGACCTTAGTGTTCAGTGTGCCTTGAAGACTGGCTCTCAGGAGCAGCGGCGAGGGTATGGGAAAAGTTGTCAGTTATGTTGTTGACACTGCAAGCTCAGCCTAACCATCACATCCGTATACACGAGATAGATTATTAATTAAAGATTAAAGCTGATCAGAATAAGCGTTCACAAATGAACGAAATAAAATCAGTAGCCCAGTATGTTGCATGATATTAAGAGATTTGTACTTACACAGCCCAATAGAGAAACAATCCTGCTATTCAGCAAAGCACACTGGCATCGTATGTTTGAAGCTGAGCAAATGATGCATTCTCTAGTTCTAGGAAAAAATCCAATAAACCGGGAATCATTTATCTTTGATAGTAAACTGTCACAATATGCAGAACAACTACTGCGAAAAAATAGTGAAATTCCAAGCGTGTTCCTGACTTCTGACATTACCAAGGAACTATCAAAATAAAAGGTTAACAGGAAGGCATGTGTGTACGATACTACAACTCGCTACCACCCCTCAACACCACCTGACTTTTTATGATGATGTAGGTAGGTAGTCGGTGATCCGTGAAACACTGCTTATATTCCATCCAAAAATTTGTCTAATGTTCCTTAAATTCTTTATGAATTTTATTATTTTTAAAAACAATCCAATTTATATAAACCAAAAGAAATATTCATATTTTCAAAACTACTTTGTGTAATTAATTATATTCCTGTTGACCATGGACTTTCTCAGAATTTTTAAAATCAACTGGTTGGTTAATATCTCTCACATGAATAAACAGAGAATTAGAATCTTGTCCACTTCTAATGCTATATTTATGTTTTAATATTAGTTCAAGTCTTTTACCAGTTTGACCGTAATAAACTTTATCCAATATTTGACAAGAAATCTTATGGACACACCTGTCAGCATTTTTGGGGGAATATTTTAACAAAAGTTTTGTAACTGTGTCAAGATTTTGAAATACAACTTAGATATTAAAAGTCTTAAGAAGAGAAGGCATATCAACCAAGTTTTCATGGTAAAGGAGAACCAACATACTTTTAGTTTAATAACTTGGTTGTCCCTTTTTGAACAGTAAAAGTATTTCCAGCTATTTTAAAGAATTTATCAATAAAGTTTCTTGAGTATTTTAAACATCAGCTATTTCATAAATTTTGCAGATTTCATCTATGAACTCTGGACTACAAATACGTAATAGCTCTCAATAATATTGATTAGAATACCTACACATTAACATTATCTTGATGTGAAGAATAATAGTGAAAATAGTAGCTGTTATTTGTTGGTTTTCTGTCAATTTTATATTTAAAATTATGGTTACTCTTAACAATTAAAGCATTTTGGAAAGGCAATGAGATAGTTTTTTAGAACTCAGCAGCAAAATTTAAAGAAAGAGCTAAGCTATTTAACAAGGAAATGATTTACAACAACAGTCTTAAGCATAAGACACAAAATATCAACACCACATCTAAACCATTTAGTTCTATTATTAAGGATTATATTAAGTAATCTTATTTAAAAAAAAATTCATGTATAAATTAGTAAGAACAGGGGAAAGAGGATTTCCCATTGCAATACCAAACTTTTAAGTGTAAAACTAGTCATTAAATACAAATTTTGCTTCAACAATACAAAGGTTAATAACTTTAATAATAGGAAGAACTGACAACAGTAAATCGTAATTAACAAGTTCTTCAGATAAGAAACTTAATAAATCATCATCTGGAACTTTTGTAAACAAGAAAGTAACATGAAAACTAACCATATTGAAATCATTCACGTCAGTCAAGGTGCTTAATTTATCCAATAAATCTATATTGCTTTTAACATTAAAGTTAGAATTTTTTCTAACAATAGGGCTCACAATATCTACAAGCCATTTAGATAATTTATATGAAACTGAGCCAATGGAGTTAATAATTGATCTAAATGGATTACCTGGTTAGTGCGTTTTTGTTAATTCATAAATGTTGGGTAAAAATGGACTAGTGGAAGTATTTTTCTAATTAATTCATCTTCATATATCAGTAAAAGTTTTGTTTGATTGAAATTACTCTTTACAGTTTCTAAGGGATTCTTTCCAAGTTTAGAATAAGTTTCTGTATCTAGGAGATTATTCATTTTATCTTGGTAATAATTTTTTTTTTAAATTACTACTGCATTTATCTTATCTACTTTAGTAAGATCCAATTTTTAATTATTAATAAGTGAATCATAATACTTAAGGCATCTCTGAGGGAAACTGCAAATACTTTGTTTTAAAATAGAGCTATAAACCATCCCTTACTAATATTAATATATATATATAGTGGACCCCTGCATAACGATTACCTCCGAATGCGACCAATTATGTAAGTGTATTTATGTAAGTGCGTTTGTACGTGTATGTTTGGGGGTCTGAAATGGACTAATCTACTTCACAATATTCCTTATGGGAATAAATTCGGTCAGTACTGGCACCTGAACATAATTATGGAGTGAAAAAATATCGTTAACCGGGGGTCCACTGTATATATATATATATATATATATATATATATATATAATATATATATATATATATATATATATATATATATGTCGTGTCGAATAGGCAGAACTTGCGATCTTGGCTTAAATAGCAACGCTCATCTTCCCATATAGGACAAGTGAAAATTTGTGTATGCAATAATTTCGCCAAAATCATTCTGAACCTAACGGAAAAAATATATTTCACTGTGTTTGTTTAGTATTAAATTATTGTAAACAAATCTAAAATATATTTAGTTGGGTTAGGCTAAAATGAATTGCCCTTGTTATAATAAGGTTAGGCAAGTTTTCTAAATTTCTTTTGGCGCAAAATTATAAATTTTTACATTAACATTAATGAAAAAAATATATCTTTAAACGTATAAGAAAATTTTTAGAAAGGACTTAATTTTAAATGAGTTCTTGCTAATTGACCAGTTTTACATATTCGGCACGACATATATATATTATATTATATATATATATTTATATATATATATATATTATATATATATATAATATATATATAACACGCTAGATAACAGGGATATCTTGCTACTCCAACTTACACTTTGGTCACACTTCACAGACACGCACATGCATATATATATATATATATATATACATGCATCTTCTTTATTTCTTCTATTGTCCATGGGGAAGTGGAAAAGAATCTTTCCTCCGTAAGCCATGCGTGTTGTATGAGGCGACTAAAATGCCGGGAGCAATGGGCTAGTAACCCCTTCTCCTGTAGACATTTACTAAAAAAGAGAAGAAGAAAAACTTTATAAAACTGGGATGCTTGAATGTGCGTGGATGTAGTGCAGATGACAAGAAACAGATGATTGCTGATGTTATGAATGAAAAGAAGTTGGATGTCCTGGCCCTAAGCGAAACAAGCTGAAAGGGGTAGGTGAGTTTCGGTGGAGGGAAATAAATGGGATTAAATCTGGAGTATCTGAGAGAGTTAGAGCAAAGGAAGGGGTAGCAGTAATGTTGAAGGATCAGTTATGGAAGGAGAAAAGAGAATATGAATGTGTAAATTCAAGAATTATGTGGATTAAAGTAAAGGTTGGATGAGAAAAGTGGACCATAATAAGCGTGTATGCGCCTGGAGAAGAGAGGAATGTAGAGGAGAGAGAGAGATTTTGGGAGATGTTAAGTGAATGTATAGGAGCCTTTGAACCAAGTGAGAGAGTAATTGTGGTAGGGGACCTGAATGCTAAAGTAGGAGAAACTTTTAGGAGGGTGTGGTAGGTAAGTTTGGGGTGTCAGGTGTAAATGATAATGGGAGCCCTTTGATTGAACTTTGTATAGAAAGGGGTTTAGTTATAGGTAATACATATTTTAAGAAAAAGAGGATAAATAAGTATACAAGATATGATGTAGGGCGAAATGACAGTAATTTGTTGGATTATGTATTGGTAGATAAAAGACTGTTGAGTAGACTTCAGGATGTACATGTTCATAGAGGGGCCACAGATATATCAGATCACTTTCTAGTTGTAGCTACACTGAGAGTAAAAGGTAGATGGGATACTAGGAGAATAGAAGCATCAGGGAAGAGAGAGGTGAAGGTTTATAAACTAAAAGAGGAGGCAGTTAAGGTAAGATATAAACAGTTATTGGAGGATAGATGGGCTAATGAGAGCATAGGCAATGGGGTCGAAGAGGTATGGGGTAGGTTTAAAAATGTAGTGTTAGACTGTTCAGCAGGAGTTTGTGGTTACAGGAAAGTGGGTGCGGGAGGGAAGAGGAGCGATTGGTGGAATGATGATGTAAAGAGAGTAATAAGGGAGAAAAAGTTAGCATATGAGAAGTTTTTACAAAGTAGAAGTGATGCAAGGAGGGAAGAGTATATGGAGAAAAAGAGAGAGGTTAAGAGAGTGGTGAAGCAATGTAAAAAGAGAGCAAATGAGAGAGTGGGTGAGATGTTATCAACAAATTTTGTTGAAAATAAGAAAAAGTTTTGGAGTGAGATTAACAAGTTAAGGAAGCCTAGAGAACAAATGGATTTGTCAGTTAAAAATAGGAGAGGAGAGTTATTAAATGGAGAGTTAGAGGTATTGGGAAGATAAAAAGGCACAATACCGTGACTGGAACGATACACAAATAACCCGCACATAAAAGAGAGTTGCTTACGACGACGTTTCGGTCCGACTTGGACCATTGACAAAGTCACACTAACCAGAGGTGGAGCAGGACGGCTATATATAGGCAGGAAAAGGTGGTGGTGGTAGTAGTAGTAGTAGTAGTAGTAGTAGTAGTAGTAGTACAAGAATTGTATATAATTCCGACAAGATGAAATTAAGACACATGCACAACACTCGGGCATCCCCATCGTAGACGTTTCGCCATCCAGCCAGCCACTGGATGGCGAAACGTCCACAACAAAGACAACCAGACGCTGCACTTGTGTCTTAATTTCATCAGTAGTGGTAGTAGTAGTAGAAGAAGAAGAGGTAGTAGTAGTGGTAGTGGTTGAAGTGGGAAATAAGGATGACGAGCCAGTCAAATACAAAGGAAGGGGAGCACTGCAAGAGAGCTAGATGCCCACAGAGGGAGAGCAAGCGCACAGAGGTGCGTGAAAGGGGAAGTGGTGAAATAAATGAAGAAGGAACAGAAACACGAGACAGGAGAGAGAAAGACAACCCAGAGGAGAAAAGGAAAGAGGAAAGGGGAAGAGGAAGAAGAAAAAGAAAAAGAAAAAATGAGGATTCAGGTTAAGTCACGGGTGTTCTGAAGTTTGGAGCATTTTACAATGTAGTGGGAGAGGAAGGCCTGGCTTCGTCTCTGTAGATGCCTTCCTCTCCCATTACATTGTAAAATGCTCCAAACTTCAGAACACAAAAGAGAGTCCAAAAATTATAGGGGGATAAGTTTGTTGAGTATACCTGGTAAAGTGTATGGTAGAGATATTATTGAAAGAACTAAGAGTAAGACGGAGAATAGGATAGCAGATGGACAAGGAGGCTTTAGGAAAGGTAGGGGGTGTGTGGACCAGGTGTTTACAGTGAAACATATAAGTGAACAGTATTTAGATAAGGCTAAAGAGGTCTTTGTGGCATTTATGGATTTGGAAAAGGCGTATGACAGGGTGGATAGGGGGGCAATGTGGCAGATGTTGCAGGTGTATGGTGTAGGAGGTAGGTTACTGAAAGCAGTGAAGAGTTTTTACGAGGATAGTGAGGCTCAAGGTAGAGTATGTAGGAAAGAGGGAAATTATTTCCCAGTAAAAGTAGGCCTAAGACAAGGATGTGTGATGTCACCGTGGTTGTTTAATATATTTATAGATGGGGTTGTAAGAGAAGTAAATGCGAGGGTCTTGGCAAGAGGCGTGGAGTTAAAAGATAAAGAATCACACATAAAGTGGGAGTTGTCACAGTTGCTCTTTGCTGATGACACTGTGCTCTTGGGAGATTCTGAAGAGAAGTTGCAGAGATTGGTGGATGAATTTCGTAGGGTGTGCAAAAGAAGAAAATTAAAAGTGAATACAGGAAAGAGTAAGGTTATGAGGATAAAAAGATTAGGTGATGAAAGATTCGATATCAGATTGGAGGGAGAGAGTATGGAGGAGGTGAATGTATTCAGATATTTGGGAGTGGACGTGTCAGCGGATGGGTCTATGAAAGATGAGGTGAATCATAGAATTGATGAGAGGAAATGGGTGAGTGGTGCACTTAGGAATCTCTGGAGACAAAGAACTTTGTCCTTGGAGGCAAAGAGGGGAATGTATGAGAGTATAGTTTTACCAACGCTCTTATATGGGTGTGAAGCATGGGTGATGAATGTTGCAGTGAGGAGAAGGCTGGAGGCAGTGGAGATGTCATGTCTGAGGGCAATGTATGGTGTGAATATAACGCAGAGAATACGTAGTTTGGAAGTTAGGAGGAGGTGCGGGATTACCAAAACTGTTGTCCAGAGGGCTGAGGAAGGATTGTTGAGGGGGTTCGGCATGTAG